>CM059973.1:43282827-44482827 GCA_030490835.1 Annona cherimola
AAATTATTTCTACTACTTGGTGTTTATTTGAATTATTGAAATTATTATTCAAGCGAAAATGCGTCAAAATTTTAAAGAAATCAAACAAAAAAATGGAATATTATACAAAATGAGAGATAACAGTTAGAAATATTATTACATGGCTTTATTAATTTATGTAGGTATTTAGCATTATTTCCTTATTAATTATTATTTAGAAATGTATTTTATCATTATTTCCATACAAAATCAAATTATTTCATTAAAATTAATTAGAGAATAATAAATAATAACTGCGAAAGACATATTCTTGTATCTATTCTTGTTATAATGTATCTATTTAATAATAAATAATGAAATATGCTAAATAATATTATTTCATCACGCAAATTAGGCGAAACTATCTAAAATTGTGTAAACCATATGAGACTCTACTTGTTTTGATTTGGGATCTAATTAGTTAATATTTTTATATTATTTCAATTAATTGATATTTAATTGTGATAATGTATGAAAATTTTCTCATAATGTATTTTGTTATCATTATTTCCATATAAAATAAAATTATTCCATTAAAAGTAATTAGAGAATAATAATTAATAACTGCGAAAGTCATATTCTTGTATCTATTCTTGTTATATTATATCTATTTAATAATAAATAATGAATATGTTAAATAATATTATTTCATCACGCAAATTGGGCGAAACTATCTAAAATTGTGCAGACCTTATGAGACTCTACTTGTTTTGATTTGGGATCTAGTTGGTTAATATTTTTTATAGTATTTCAATTATTTGGTATTTAATTGTGATAATGTTTGAAAACTTTTCTCATAATGTATTTTGTTAAGAAGATAATACAAGAACGATAAAATAACTTCATGATAGATTTTGAAAATTTTCATAAATTATTTCTACTACTTGGTGTTTATTTGAATTATTGAAATTATTATTCATGCGAAAATGCATGAAAATTTGAAAGAAATCAAACAAAAATATGTAATATTATACAAAATGAGATATAACAGTTAGAAATTTTATTACATGGCGTTATTAATTTATAAATGTATTTTAGCATTATTTCCTTATTAATTACATGATTTGGAAATGTACTTTATCATTATTTCCATATAAAATGAAATTATTTCATTAAAAGTAATTAGAGACATAATAATTAATAACTGCGAAAGTCATATTCCTTGTATCTATTCTTGTTATAATGTATCTATTTAATAATAAATAATGAAATATGCTAAATAATTTCATTTCATCACGCAAATTAGGCGAAACTATCTAAAATTGTGCAGACCTTATGAGAATCTACTTGTTTTGATTTGGGATCTAATTGGTTAATATTTTTACATTATTTCAATTATTTGGTATTTAATTGTGATAATGTTTGGAAACTTTCTCAATTGTATTTTTTTTAAGAAGATACTACTAGAACGATAAAATAACTTCATGACAGATTTTGAAAATTTTCATAAATTATTTCTACTACTTGTGTTTATTTGAATTATTGAAATTATTATTCATGCGAAAATGCATGAAAATTTTAAAGAAATCAAACAAAAATATGTAATATTATACAAAATGAGAGATAACAGTTAGAAATATTTTTACATGGCTTTATTAATTTATAAATGTATTTTAGCATTATTTCCTTATTAATTATTCGATTTAGAAATGTATTTTATCATTATTTCCATATAAAATAAAATTATTTCATTAAAAGTAATTAGAGAATAATAATTAATAACTGCAAAAGACATATTCTTGTATCTATTCTTGTTATAATGTATCTATTTAATAATAAATAATGAAATATGCTAAATAATATTATTTCATCAAGCAAATTAGGCGAAACTATCTAAAATTGTGTAGACCTTATGAGAATCTACTTGTTTTGATTTGGGATATAATTAGTTAATATTTTTATATTATTTCAATTATTTGGTATTTAATTGTGATAATGTATGAAAACTTTCTCATAATGTATTTTGTTAAGAAGATACTACTAGATGGATAAAATAACTTCATGACAGATTTTGAAAATTTTCATAAATTCTTTCTACTACTTGGTGTTTATTTAAATTATTGAAATTATTATTCATGCGAAAATGCATGAAATTTTGAAAGAAATCCAACAAGAATATGTAATATTATACAAAATGAGAAATAACAGTTAGAAATATTAAATACATGGCTTTAGTAATTTAGAAATATATTTTATGGTTATTTTCTTATTAATTATTTGTTTCTAAAATTATTTTATTAATATTTCCCTATGAAAACGAATTATTCAATTAAGAGAAATTAGATAATAATACTTAATGGGTGCGAAAGTCATATTCTCTTATTTACTGTAATTATAATAAATTTTTTAATAATCAATCACGAAATATGCAAAATATTATTATTTCTATGCTCAAATTAGGTGAAACGATTTCGTGTAGATCGAACGAGGAACTAGGTGTTTGATTTTGGGTCTAAATCGTTAATATTTTTATATTATCTCAATTATTTGGTATTTAGTTGTCAAAATGTATGAAAATTTTAATATAATGTATTTTGATATGAAAATACTACTAGATGGATAAAATAACGTCATGATAGAATTTGAAATTTTTCAAAATTATTTCTACTATTTGGTGTTTATTTGAATAATTGAAATTATTATTCATGAGAAAATGCATGAAAATTTGAAAGAAATCACACAAAAATTATACAAAATGAGAGATAACAGTTAGAAATATTATTACATGGCTTTATTAATTTATAAATGTATTTTAGCATTATTTCCATATTAATTACTTGATTTGGAAATATATTTTATCATTTTTCCATGTAAAATCAAATTATTTCATTAAAAGTAATTAGAGAATAATAATTAATAACTGCGAAAGACATATTCTTGTATCTATTCTTGTTATAATGTATCTATTTAATAATAAATAATGAAATATGCTAAATAATATTATTTCATTACGCAAATTAGGCGAAACTATCTAAAATTGTGTAAACCTTATGAGAATCTACTTGTTTTGATTTGGGATATAATTAGTTAATATTTGTATATTATTTCTATTATTTGGTATTTAACTGTGATAATGTATGAAAACTTTCTCATAATGTATTTTGTTAAGAAGATACTACTAGATGGATAAAATAACTTCATGACAGATTTTGAAAATTTTCATAAATTCTTTCTACTACTTGGTGTTTATTTAAATTATTGAAATTATTATTCATGCGAAAATGCATGAAATTTTGAAAGAAATCCAACAAGAATATGTAATATTATACAAAATGAGAGATAACAGTTAGAAATATTAAATACATGGCTTTAGTAATTTAGAAATATATTTTTATCATTATTTTCTTATTAATTATTTGTTTCTAAAATTATTTTATTATTATTTCCCTATGAAAACGAATTATTCAATTAAGAGAAATTAGATAATAATACTTAATGGGTGCGAAAGTCATATTCTCTTATTTACTGTAATTAGAATAAATTTTTTAATAATCAATCACGAAATATGCAAAATATTATTATTTCTATGCTCAAATTAGGTGAAACGATTTTGTGTAGATCGAACGAGGAACTAGGTGTTCGATTTTGGGTCTAATTCGTTAATATTTTTATATTATCTCAATTATTTGGTATTTAGTTGTCAAAATGTATGAAAATTTTAATATAATGTATTTTTGATATGAAAATACTACTAGATGGATAAAATAACGTCATGATAGAATTTGAAATTTTTTCAAAAATTATTTCTACTATTTGGTGTTTATTTGAATAATTGAAATTATTATTCATGAGAAAATGCATGAAAATTTGAAAGAAATCACACAAAAATTATACAAAATGAGAGATAACAGTTAGAAATATTATTACATGGCTTTATTAATTTATAAATGTATTTTAGCATTATTTCCTTATTAATTACTTGATTTGGAAATATATTTTATCATTATTTCCATATAAAATCAAATTATTTCATTAAAAGTAATTAGAGAATAATAATTAATAACTGCAAAAGTCATATTCTTGTATCTATTCTTGTTATAATGTATCTATTTAATAATAAATAATGAAATATGCTAAATAATTTTATTTCATTACGCGAATTAGGCGAAACTATCTAAAATTTTATAGACCATATGAGACTCTACTTGTTTTGATTTGGGATCTAATTAGTTAATATTTTTATATTATTTCAATTAATGTGTATTTAATTGTGATAATGTATGAAAATTTTCTCATAATGTATTTTGATAAGAAGATACTACTAGATGGATAAAATAACTTTCATGACAGATTTGAAAATTTCATAAATTATTTCTACTACTTGGTGTTTATTTGAATTATTGAAATTATTATTCATGCGAAAATGCATGAAAATTTTAAAGAAATCAAACAAAAATATGTAATATTATACAAAATGAGAGATAACAGTTAAAAATATTGTTACATGGCTTTATTAATTTATAAATTTATTTTAGCATTATTTCCTTATTAATTATTCAATTTAGAAATGTATTTTATCATTATTTCCATATAAAATCAAATTATTTCATTAAAAGTAATTAGAGAATAATAATTAATAACTGCGAAAGACATATTCTTGTATCTATTCTGGTTATAATGTATCTATTTAATAATAAATAATGAAATATGCTAAATAATATTATTTCATCAAGCAAATTAGGCGAAACTATCTAAAATTGTGTAGACCTTATGAGACTCTACTTGTTTTGATTTGGGATATAATTAGTTAATATTTTTATATTATTTCAATTATTTGGTATTTAATTGTGATAATGTATGAAAACTTTCTCATAATGTATTTTGTTAAGAAAATACTACTAGATGGATAAAATAACTTCATGACAGATTTTGAAAATTTTCATAAATTCTTTCTACTACTTGGTGTTTATTTAAATTATTGAAATTATTATTCATGCGAAAATGCATGAAATTTTGAATGAAATCAAACAAGAATATGTAATATTATACAAAATGAGAGATAACAGTTAGAAATATTAAATACATGGCTTTAGTAATTTAGAAATATATTTTATCATTATTTTCTTATTAATTATTTGATTCTAAAATGTATTTTATTATTATTTCCCTATTAAAACGAATTATTCAATTAAGAGAAATTAGAGAATAATACTTAATAGGTGCGAAAGTCATATTCTCTTATTTACTGTAATTATAAAAAAAATTTTAATAATCAATCACGAAATATGCAAAATATTATTATTTCTATGCTCAAATGAGGTGAAACGATTTTGTGTAGATCGAACGAGGAACTAGGTGTTCGATTTTGGGTCTAATTCGTTAATATTTTTATTTTATCTCAATTATTTGGGTATTTAGTTGTCAAAATGTATGAAAATTTTAATATAATGTATTTTGATATGAAAATTCTACTAGATGGATAAAATAACTTCATGATAGAATTTGAAATTTTTCAAAAATTATTTCTACTATTTGGTGTTAATTTGAATAATTGAAATTATTATTCATGGGAAAATGCATGAAAATTTGAAAGAAATCACACAAAAATTATACAAAACGAGAGATAACATTTAGGAATATTATTACATGGCTTTATTAATTTAGAATGTATTTTAGCATTATTTCCTTATTAATTATTTGATTTAGAAATGTATTTTATCATTATTTCCATATAAAATAAAATTATTTCATAAAAGTAATTAGAGAATAATAATTAATAACTGCGAAAGTCATATTCTTGTATCTATTCTTGTTATAATGTATCTATTTAATAATAAATAATGAAATATGCTAAATAATATTATTTCATCACGCAAATTAGGCGAAACTATCTAAAATTGTGTAAACCATATGAGACTCTTCTTGTTTTGTTTAGGATCTAATTAGTTAATATTTTTATATTATTTCAATTAATTGATATTTAATTGTGATAATGTATGAAAATTTTCTCATAATGTATTTTGATAAGAAGATACTACTGTTGGTCCCGAGTTGATGACAATTACCCAAGAGGGGAGGGGTGAATTGGGTATTTAAAAATTTATAACTTAAACAGAAACTTTACCCCGGATTAATCTAGTCCCCTTAATGAAGAAACGAAATGGAAAGCAATGTAATGTAGAGAGCAGAAATAAAATCAAGCAGACAAGATTTTATAGTGGTTCGGGCAACCTCCCTACTCCACTCTTCCAAGCTCACACTCCTTTGTGACTTGGGTTCCACTATAGTATTCCTCAATACAATTAGAGTCACTGCTCTCTTCTAGATTCCAGCTCTAGGGGGCTTCAACACAACACAGCACAGGTAGGTGATGAGTTCCACTCCAATCACACACTACCTTGCTTACACTTGATCTTAGTTCATCAAAATAAATCAAGTTCAATACAAACAAAGAAATAATAAAAGAAGTCTACACTTTACAGATGTGTAGAAGCAATTTGGCGCAGAGAAGAACTCGTAATATAGGCTTTGAAGATTCAGAAATATAGCTCTTGCAATTTGAAGCAAAGTTCTTCCTCTTTGAATGACTTGATCTCTTTAGAGCTCTTGAATATAGGAGTTAAGCACACTTAATGATTCTCAGCTGCTTCCCTCGTTCACCATGAATGCCTTTATAATTTTGAGGGAATCCGAACGTTAGAAGGTAGGTGGCGCGCATTTAATGCGCCAACGTTCGAATAAATTCCGACCGTTGCGACCCAAGTCGCAGGCGGAGTCGACCTCGGATGCGACTTCGCCCAAGTCGCAGATAAAGTCGACCTCGGATGCGACTTCGCCCAAGTCGCAGATAAAGTCGACTTCGGGTGCGACTTCGCTTCTCCGTAGCGACTTCAAGTTCCAGGCTGGGTCGACTTGGTCCTCGAATTGACCCAAGTCGCAGGTGAAGTCGACTTCGGGTGCGACTTCACCTCGGCAGTTGGCTTCATGAACTTGAAACTTAGAAAGCTTTTTGTTTTGCTTAGTCTTCTCCATGCCCTTTAGTTCTTTTGCAGTTTTATTACTCTTTGGATCATTGTGTCTTGCTTTCATTAGCTCCATGATTTGCAAACCTTTAAACTCATGAGTCTTGATCTCGAACAGTCTTCTTAGTTTATGCATCTTGCTTGAACTTGGATTGTTCTTCTTCTTAGTAGACCTTGTGAATCTTGGAGACTTTGTATTGTTTGATTTTGCCTTTGATTCATTAACATTCATATCTTGAAAATATGCTTGGAGCTTTGCCTTGGACTTGAGAATCTTAAGTTGATCTTGAAATCATTTAATCCAGCTTGTCTTCTGAAAAATCTCCTCTGCCCGATCGAAGTCGATGTCGGAGTCGACTTCGTCTGCGACTTCACCTCAAGTCGCACGTGGAGTCGACTTGGGGTGCGACTTCGGTATCTTTCTCTCCCAATTTCAACTCTGGAGAGATTTTGGCATCTGAAGTCGATGTTGGAGTCGACTTCGTTTTCGACTTGGCTTCCCAAGTCGCAAGTGGAGTCGACTTGGCCTGCGACTTCACCTGCTCTTCTTCCCATTTCAACTCTGGACGGTTTTTGGCACTTTCAAGTCGATCTTGGAGTCGACTTGGGGAACGACTTGGCCTTCCATACTTCATTTTCTTCAAATGAATATTCCTTAAACATATCCACAAACTTGTTAGTAGCCAAGACTTACTCAAATTGATTTGTTAATCATCAAAACATAGATTTAGCTTGTTTTCCACATATTTCCAACAATCTCCCCCTTTTTGATGATTGACAAAACCGATTTGAGTGGATACCTTTCAATTGCTTAAAAAATAACATGCTCTTTTTTGCATTTTGAAATTTTATCATACTTAAGCTCATGCAAGCATATCCTACTCTTCTCCCCAAACATATCCTATTCTTCTCCCCCTTAAATCGCTACTCGTCTCCCCCTTTTTGTCAATATATCAAAAAGTTAGAGGGTAAAGAGATAGGTGGGTTTGCTCCCCCCTAAACAGGTGCTCCCCCTAAGTTAATTCAATCATTCCCGTGTCATTTCTAATCTTATAAAATGCTTCTTTTGCTAGGGGCTTTGTAAATATGTCTGCAACTTGATCCTCTGTTCTTACATATACCAAACATATGTCATGATTTTCTACATGTTCTCTAATAAAATGATGTCTAAGGTCTATATGTTTGGTCTTAGAATGCAAGACAATGCAAGACTGGATTCTTGGTTAGACATATGACACTAGTATTATCACATCTGATGGGTATATCCTTAAAATCCATGCCATAGTCCCTAAGTTGCTGTTTCATCCAAAGTAATTGGGCACAACAGCTCCCGGCGGCAATGTATTCGGCTTCCGCCGTAGATAGAGCAACACTAGTTTGTTTTCTTGAAAACCATGAAACCAACATGTTCTCAAGAAATTGACATGTTCCACTAGTGCTTTTTCTATCTACTTTGTAACCGGCAAAATCCACATCCGAGTAGCCGATTAGATCAAAATTAGAGCCCTTTGGATACCAAAGTCCTATATTGGTAGTGTCAACTAGGTATCTGAAAATTCTTTTCACAGCTACCAAGTGTGATTCTTTTGGACATGATTGAAATCTAGAGCACATACACACACCAAACAATATATCAGGCCTAGAAGCAGTTAAATACAACAATGAACCTATCATGCTTCTATACAATTTTAAATCAACTATTTTTCCTTTTTCATCTTTGTCGATTTTGATTGTTGAGCTCATTGGCGTGTTTGCTCCTTTGCTATTTTCCATGCCAAACTTCTTCAGCATTTCTTTGATATACTTGGACTGGTTGATGAAGATTCCTTCATTTAATTGCTTGATTTGCAGTCCAAGGAAGAAGTTTAGTTCTCCCATCATACTCATTTCAAATTCTTTCTGCATAAGCTCAGAAAATTCTTGACAAAGAATTTCATTAGTAGCACTGAAAATAATATCATCAATATAAATTTGAATAATCAATATATCCTTTTCTTTGTATTTGATAAACAAAGTGGTGTCTACCTTTCCTTTTTGAAAATCATGATCAATCAAAAATTTGCTTAGTCTATCATACCAAGCCCTTGGAGCTTGTTTTAGTCCATATAATGCTTTGGTTAACTTGTACACAAATTTAGATTGATCTTTTTCTTCAAATCCAGGTGGTTGTTCTACATACACCTCTTCATTTATATATCCATTCAGAAATGCACTTTTAACATCCATTTGAAACAATTTAAAGTTCATGTGAGATGCAAAAGCTAGTAAGATGCGAATTGCCTCTAATCTAGCAACCGGGGCATAGGATTCCTCAAAATCTATTCCTTCTTCTTGTGAGTATCCTTTTGCCACAAGTCTAGCTTTGTTTCTCACTACAAGTCCACTTTCATCTAATTTGTTCCTAAAGACCCACTTGGTGCCAATAACAATACAATCGTTTGGTCTAGGAACAAGGTGCCAAACTTGGTTTCTTTCAAATTGATTTAGCTCTTCTTGCATTGCTATAATCCAGTTTTCATCATTAAGAGCTTGATCAATATTAGAAGGTTCAATTTTAGATACAAAGGCGTATTGTCCACAAACATTTTGCTTTGACCTTCTAGTTTTTACACCTTCATACACATTCCTTATAACTTGTTCAATTGGATGGGCATGTTTGAATTTCAAATCAGTTGGAGGTTTATAATTATTACCTTCACTTACCCTTTCCTCCATTGAATCTTCTTGGTTTTCCACATGCAGTTTTTCAAAATTGCTTGCTACATCATCTGCATCACTTAAATCATCTTTTCTTTTGTAGCATGGGTTAGTTTCATCAAAAACAACATGTATGGACTCTTCTACAACTTGGTTTCGTTTATTGAATACTCTATATGCTTTGCTATTTGATGAGTACCCAAGGAATATTGCCTCATCACTTTTAGCATCTAATTTTCCCAAGTTGGTTTTTCCATTGTTTAAAACATAGCATGTGCATCAAAAAGCATGAAAATAAGAGATATTTGGTTTCCTTCCTTTCCATAATTCATATGGGGTTTTTTCAAGATTGCTCTAATGGTAACTCGATTCAAAACATGACAAGCTGTACTTACAGCTTCACCCCAAAATTTCTTGGATAATTTGCTCTCATTTAGCATTGTTCTAGCCATCTCTTGTATAGTTCTGTTTTTCCTTTCAACTACTCCATTTTGTTGTGGAGTTCTTGGTGCAGAAAATGTGTGATGAATTCCTTTTTCATTACATAACTCTATGAATCGTTTGTTTTCAAATTCACCACCATGATCACTTCTTATAGTCATAATAGTACTTTGTTTTTCATTTTGCACCAAATTTACAAAAGTTGAAAACATAGGGAAGACTTCATCTTTGCTAGCTAAGAGAATTATCCATGTGAATCTTGAAAAATCATCAACAATAACAAATACATATTTCTTTCCACCAATGGTTAAAATATCGGATGGCCCATATAGATCCATGTGTAGCAATTCAAGTGGCCTAGTGGTGGAGATTTCCTTTTTGGTAGAGAAAGGCATCTTAGGTTGTTTAGATAATTGACATGCCTTGCAAATTTTATCTTTGTCATATTTCAACTTTGGCAAGCCTTCTACCAAACTCTTTTTCCATAGGGTCTTTATATTTCCCATGTTTATATGTCCAAGCCTTTTATGCCAAACTCATGGATCATTATCAATGGCCATTAGACATTGACTATCTAGTTCATCAAGTGAAACCAAATATACATTTCCATATCTTTTTCCACTAAACATGATATGTTCTCCATCAAATACATTACATATAGATGATTCAAACACAACCTTGTATCCTTTATCACATAATTGACTAATACTCATTAGGTTATGCTTGAGTCCTTCAACAAACAAAACATCTTCCATGCATGCATTAGAAATGCTATAAATGTTTCCTTTACCTTTAATTTTACCTTTCTCATTATTGCCAAAGGCAACCGTTCCATCGTTGCAAGGCTTAAGTTTGTGAAATAAACTTCTTTCTCCGGTCATATGCCTTGAACAACCGCTGTCCACGAACCATACATTGTTTGCCTTTGCCTTGAAACAAATCTGAAAAATAAAAAGGTAAATCTCATCTCTTTGGTACCCATTTTATGGGTCCATTTGGGTTAGTAATATTATTCAACCTTTGTTGCTCTAACTTAGAAAGCCCAAATCTTGTGTTCCTTGGAACCCAAACTAATTTTGCACCATGGTCATACAATTTCTTAAAGTTACACTTGTAGGCTTTATGACCCATTTTGTTGCAGTAATTGCAAGCCATTGGTAATCTAGGAGTAGGCCTCCAAGTATATTTTGGTTCAAATGTTGGCCTTCTAGTCCACATAACATTTTTCCTTTGTGGCTTGTATATAGGTGCAGTTTTGGTTTGATATTTCTCAAGTATTGGCACATTCAATTTGCCACTTTCTTTTTGCTCAAATGTATAATATCCAAGGCCTCTTTTATTTGTTTGAGCAGTCATGTTCAGAAACATCTTCACATTTTCTCCGGGATTAGAGAACTTTGCTAATGATTCATTTAATGATTTGTTCCCCTTTTTCAATTTCTCTACCTCTTTCAACAATGATTCATTTTCCTCTTTCAGTTTTGATTTTTCAGCTAGTTTTCCATTTTCAATAATAACGAAGTTAGATTGTTGTCTCTTCAATGATAACTTGTTTCCTAGCTTTTTGATTTCCTCATATAATGAATCATAAGCAATTTGTAGTTCTTCTAACTCAGCACATTTGAGGCATTCTTGAAAAGAAGAATAACTAGATTGAGAATAGCAAGGTTTGGAAGTTACCTCTTCATTGCTTGTACATTTTGTTGAGATGGTTTGTTCTTCCAAAACTTCAGTTGTGTTCAAACATAACAAGTCTTCTTCTTGTTCGATCCGTGCCATGCAGCATATTCTTGCGCAGTTTGCTGTATCGTTATCGTCGGTTGAAGAGCTGCTTGTTGATGAAGTCTCTTCATTGACGTACATGCCTCTTCCCTTTGGCCTTTGGTATTTTCTGCCTTCATGTCCTTCCTTCCTCTCTTGATACTCTTCCGGCGTAGGACATTGAGCTTGTATGTGTCCTATCCCGCCGCATTTGTAGCACTTCGTTGGCTCCTTCTTCTTCTCTCTCCGTGTTCTTTCTTTGAAGTCCTTGAAGTTCCTTTCTTTTCTTACAAATTTTCGGAATTTGCGAGTGAGAAGTGCAATATCTTCATTGTCATTTTGAGAAGAGGAGGTAGACTCTTCTGAGTTGTGTGCCACTTTTAATGCAATGGCTTTCCTCCCTTTGTGATTGTCTTCGTTTCTTCTCTTAATTAGCTCATGTGACATTAATGAGCTAATTAGATCTTCTAGCTTTAGCGTATTTAGGTCTTTGGCTTCTTCAATCGCCGTAATCTTTGGAGTCCAAGATTCCGGTAGAGCTCTTAGTATCTTTATGACCTGTTCGGATTCAGAGATAGCCTTTCCAAGCTCTTTCAAAGCGTTAGTAATCTTAGAAAATCTAGCAAACATTTCAGAAATATTTTCTGTTCCAAGCATTCTAAAGCTTTCCAACTCTCCTATCAAAATATTTCTTCTAGTCCCTTGGACTTGAGAGGTTCCTTCATAAATAGAAGTTAGAGTATCCCATATTTTTTTAGCGGTTAAGCAAGAAGATACTTTATCATATTCGGAAGTCGTAAGAGAGCAAAATAAAGAATTCATGGCCTTAGCATTGCTCTTAACGGTTCTTACTTCTTCTTCGGTTCATTTGGAAGCTCTTTCATCAATTGGCAAGGTTACTCCATCTTGGATTGCAATCCAAGAATCCATATCGGTAGCCATAAATGATTGGCCTAGTAAATGATTGCAATCCAAAGTTGTTCCCATCAAACAATGGTGGCCTAGTAAATGATTGGCCCTCAGCAAAAGCGGGAACAGAAGTAGATTGGGATGCCATGTGATTGGATCTCTTTGGTTTAACTCAAAGACCTGCTCTGATACCACTTGTTGGTCCCGAGTTGATAGCAATTACCCAAGAGGGGAGGGGTGAATTGGGTATTTAAAAATTTATAACTTAAACAGAAACTTTACCCCGGATTAATCTAGTCCCCTTAATGAAGAAACGAAATGGAAAGCAATATAAGGTAGAGAGCAGAAATATAAATCAAGCACACAAGATTTTTATAGTGGTTTGGGCAACCTCCCTACTCCACTCTTCCAAGCTCACACTCCTTGTGACTTGGGTTCCACTATTGTATTCTCTCAATACAATTAGAGTCACTGCTCTCTTCTAGATTCCAGCTTTAGGGGGCCTCAACAAATCTCAACACAAGTAGGTGATGAGTTCCACTCCAATCACACACTACTTTGCTTACACTTGATCTTAGTTCCTCAAACTAAATCAAGTTCAATACAACAAAATAAAATAACAAAAGGAGTCTACACTTTACAGATGTGTAGAAGCAATTTGGCGCAGAGAAGAACTCGTAATGTAGGCTTTGAAGATTCAGAGATATAGCTCTTGCAGTTTGAAACAAAGTTCTTTCTCTTTGAATGGCTTGATCTCTTTAGAGCTCTTGAATATAGGAGTTAAGCACACTTAATGATTCTCAGCTACTTCCCTCGTCCACCATGAATGCCTTTTATAATTTTAGAGGGAATCCGAATGTTAGAAGGTAGGTGGCGCGCATTAAATGCGCCAACGTTCGAATAATATCCGACCGTTGCGACCCAAGTCGCAGGCGGAGTCGACTTCGGATGCGACTTCGCCCAAGTCGCAGATGGAGTCGACTTCGGGTGCGACTTCGCCTTCGGTTTGCGACTTCAAGTTTCAGATCGGGTCGACTTGGGCATCGACTTGACCCAAGTCGCAGGTGAAGTCGACTTCGGGTGCGACTTCACCTTGTCAGGTTCCAAGTTTGAGTGTTGAGTCGACTTTGGCTTCAGACTTCAACTCAAGTCGATCATGGAGTCGACTTGGGTTGCGACTTGACTTGGTCTTTTCAAAATATGCTTTGATCCTCATTGATTTGCTTCTATCTTGTTTGGCTTTCTTCCTTTAGTTGCTTTCATTCTAGAATGGCTCCTTATATTTGTAGATCTTGTGATTCTTGAAGAGCTTGACTTTGATTCTTCTTGGATTAGCTTGAACCTTGTGAATCTTTGAAGAACTTGAATCTTGCATGGTAGATTCATGCACCTTGCTTTCTTTTGATTCATTTGATCTTTACGACTTGTATATTTGAAACATACTTGTATCTTTGCCTTGGACTTGATAGACTTGATTTGATCTTGAACATGAATTCTTATTTTGAACATTAAGAAACTCAAGTTAATCTTGAGAATAGTCTTTGCACCTTACTTTGGATTTGAGAAAGTTCAAATAGATTCTTGGAATGAGCTTGAAACTGCATCTTTGAGCTTTGAAGTCCTCAAGTCACACTTGGGGTCGACTTCGTCTGCAACTTCGCCCCAGTCGCAACTGGAGTCGACTTCGTTTGCGACTTCGGCATTCTTCCATCCCAAATTCAGCTCTGGAGTGATTTTCCCGACTGAAGTCGATGCTGGAGTCGACTTCGTTTGCGACTTGGCTTCCCAAGTCGCAAGTGGAGTCGACTTGGCCTGCGACTTCACCTGCTCTTCTTCCCGTTTCAACTCTGGACGGATTTGGCTCTTTGAAGTCGATGTTGGGGTCGACTTGGGGAACGACTTGGCCTTCCATGCTCTACTTTCTTCAAATGTATATGCCTTAATCACTTCACAAACATGTTAGTAGCCAAGACTTACTCAAATTGATTTGTTAATCATCAAAACATAGATTTAACTTGTTTTCAACATATTTTCAACGCTAATGAGCATCAGTCAACTGTGTGATAAAGGATATAAAGTTGTATTTGAATCCTCTATATGTAATGTTATTGATGATGACAAGCGCATAATTTTTAGTGGCAAAAGACATGGAAATGTTTATTTGGTTTGCCTTGATGACTTAGAAGGAAAATGTCTAATAGCCATAGAAAATGATCCATGGAAATGACATGCAAGGCTTGGACATATAAATATGTCAAATATTAGAACCTTATGAAAAAAGAATTTGGTACAAGGCTTACCAAAGCTCAAATATGACAAAGATAAGATTTGTAAAGCTGCCAACTATCTAAACAATCGAAAATGCCATTTTTGACCATACGGGAAATCTCAACAACTAGACCACTTGAATTACTACATATGGATCTTTATGGGCCATCAGACATTTTAACTCTTGGTGGGAAAAAGTATGTATATGTAATCGTGGATGAATTTTCTAGATTTACTTGGATTATACTCTTAGCTAGCAAAGATGAAGCATTTTCAATGCTTGTCTCGTTTTCAAATTTGGTGCAAAATGAAAAATAAAGTTCAATCATTTCCATTAGAAGTGACCATGGTGGTGAATTTGAAAATACTCGATTCATAGAATTTTGCAATGAAAAGGGAATTCACCATACATTTTCTGCACCAAGAACTCCTCAACAAAATGGAGTTGTTGAAAGGAAAAACCGGACAATACAAGAAATGGCTAGCACCATGCTAAATGAGAGTAAACTATCCACGAGATTTTGGGGTGAAGCTGTAAGTACAGCTTGTCATGTATTAAACTGAGTTACCATTAGAGCTATATTGAAAAAGACCCCATATGAACTTTGGAAAGGCAGGAAACCAAACATATCATATTTTCATACTTTTGGATGTACTTGTTATGTGCTAAATAATGGAAAAACAAATCTGGGAAAACTAGATGCCAAAAGCGATGAAGCTATTTTCTTGGGTTATTCATCAAATAGCAAAACATATAGAATTTTCAACAAAAGACATCAAACAATAGAAGAGTCAATATATGTTGTCTTTGATGAATTTAACCAAACTCCGAGAAAGGAGGATGAATTAAGTGATGCAGATGAAACAAAAGGAAAAGAACAACCAAAGAAAATCGAGCTCAAGCCAGAAAACTCCATGGAGGAAGAGGTAAGTAAAGGTAATGATCCTTACAAACCTCCAACTGATTTAAAGTTCAAAAATGCCCATCCAATTGAGCAAGTCATTGGAAATGTTTATGAAGGAGTAAAAACTAGGAGATCAAAGCAAAATATTTGTGGACAATATGCATTTGTGTCAAAAATTGAACCAACCACTATTGAACAAGCTCTTCATGATGAAAGCTGGGTTATTGCAATGCAAGAAGAGCTAAATCAATTTGAAAGAAATGATGTATGGTATTTAGTTCCTAGACCAAAAGGTTATACCATTATTGGTACCAAATGGATATTTAGGAACAAATTGGACGAAAGCGGACTTGTAATTAGAAACAAGGCTAGATTAGTAGCCAAAGGGTATTCCCAGGAAGAAGGGATTGATTTTGAAGAATCATATGCACCTGTGGCTAGATTAGAAGCCATACGTATCTTACTAGCATTTGCTTCTCATATGAATTTTAAATTGTTTCAAATGGATGTAAAAAGCGCATTTCTGAACGGATATTTGAATGAAGAAGTATATGTTGAACAACCCCCCGGATTTGAAGAAAATGATCAATCAAAATATGTTTATAAATTGACCAAAGCATTATATGGACTAAAACAATCTCCAAGAGCTTGGTATGAAAGGTTAAATAGATTTTTTATTGATCATGAGTTTCAAAGAGGAAAAGTTGATACTACTTTGTTCATTAAATATAAAAATAAAAATATTTTAATTGTACAAATTTATGTAGATGATATAATATTTGGAGCTACTGATGAAACTTTATGCCAAGAATTTTCTAAGATCATGCAGAACGAATTTGAAATGAGCATGATGGGAGAACTGAATTTCTTTCTCGGACTACAAATCAAGCAACAAAAGGAAGGAATATTCTTAAATCAGTCCAAATATGTCAAAGAAATGCTCAAGAAATTTGGAATGTAGAATGGTAAAGGGGCAAATACTCCAATGAGTTCTACAATCAAGATTGACACAAACGAAAACGGTAAATGTATCGATCAAAAGCTCTATAGAAGCATGATAGGATCATTGTTATATTTAACTGCTTCTAGACCAGATATTTTATTTAGTGTTTGTATGTGCTCTAGATTTCAAGCATGTCCTAAAGAATCACATTTATTGGCTGTAAAATGAATTTTTAAATATTTGATAAATACTACCAATCTTGGACTATGGTATCCAAAGGAGTCAACATTTGATTTAATCGGCTATTCGGATGCGGACTTTGCCTGCTACAAAGTAGATAGAAAAAGTACTAGTGGAACCTGTCAATTTTTTGGAAATATGTTGGTTTCATGGTACTCAAGGAAACAAACCAGTGTTGCCCTATCCACTGCGGAAGCCAAATATATAGCCGCCGGAAGCTGTTGTGCCCAACTACTTTGGATGAAACAACAATTGAAAGATTATGGCATTGATTATTTCAATATTCCTATTAGATGTGATAAAACAAGTGCTATATGTTTGACTAAGAATCCTGTATTACATTCAAGAACCAAGCATATAGATGTAAGACACTATTTTATTCGTGAACTTGTGGAGAATCATGATATTTGTTTAGAATATGTGAAAACTGAAGATCAAATTGCTGATATCTTTACCAAACCACTAGCGAAGGAATCATTTTATAAAATTAGAAATGATATAGGGATGATAGAATTAAACTAGGAAGAATTACACAAATCTGATCTAAAAGGAGCCAAGTCGATGAGTTAAGTCGACTCCAGTAAAGTCAAGTCGACTCCAGTGAAGTCGACTTGGGAGAAGCGAAGTCGACTCCGCCTCTGAGGCGAAGTCGACTCCATTGGGTCGAAGTCGACTTCGCCTAGGGCAAAGTCGACTCCACGTACGACGACTCGCCTTCCCGCTTCTCTTTTTCCTCTTCTTTCTTCCTTCTTTCCTCTTCATTTTCCCGCCGTTTCAGCAGACCCCTCTTCCCGGTGATTTTTTCCTCCCTCTCCATTTTCTCCGGCTAAGCTACTGTCTTCCTCCTGTCTAGCCATTCTCATCTCTCTCTCTCCCTTCTCTATTTTCTCCGGCAGACATCTCTCTTTCTCTCTTTCTCGCCATTTTCGGCATTTTTCCGTCTAGCTCCTCCCTCTCTCTCTCCGGCAGTTTCTTCCAGCTCCCTCTCTTCTTCTCCGGCTCATTCTCTCCCTTTCCGGCGACCGGCCGTTTCCTCTCTCTCACTAACTTCCTATTTATCTCCATCCTTACTTCTCTCCTCCATCAGTCCTCTTTCTCTAGACTCTCTGTTTTCTCAGTTCTCTTTCTTTTCTCTCAGTCTATCTATCTCTCACAGCCTAAAATTTCACTGCCTCCATTCCCAATCCAATGGCCCCAAAATCCAGACTCCCCAAGCTAGCAGTTTCCAAACCTACACAAAGACCTGTGCCTAGACCTTCGAGATCGAATACAGAGGAAGAAATTCCTAGAAGGCAAAGAACATATGCAAAATGAGCCAGAGAAGAACCTTCAACTTCAACAGGTCGAAGGGTCAGATTTCAAACCACAACCCAATCCTCAGATCGAGCTCGGAGATCAAAAAGTCAACCTCGAAGCTCAAACACTGGAGAAAGAAGGATTCCAATCACAAAAGGGCAAGTCCTGAAAATGCCCACAACCTATTTCCAAACAGAGCTTCAGCATAGTCGATTCTACAAGCATTTCTATGAAAGAAAGGTATTCATCCCAAAGATCATCGACTTTAAATTTCTCAAAGATTATGAGTTCGACATAGAAGAACTACTGGATTATCAGGGATGGTCAAGTTTGCTGAAGACAGATGAAAGAGTATATCCTGATATGACAAGGTTATTTTACTATCTGTGGGATGATAACAAATTTTCAACCTTTGTCAAAGGCACAGAAATGTTTTTGGGAACAATGGCTAACCCAGATCAAGAAAGAGCAATACAGAGAATAGGAAGAATTCTCGAAGTTCCATCCGAAGAAGAATCACTTCCCCGAGATCTTACATTAGAAAGAGTGTATAATGAGCTGACAAGAAGCAACAAGTATCATCCAGGAACTAAGTTCCTGCATTACATGGACCTCTCTCCACGCCTTAGAGTCCTCAGATTACTCATCGCTCACTACATCTACCCAAAGGGCGGTGGAAGAAATCAGCTCAACCCGCAAGAGGCCATTATTCTATGGAAACTAGTCAATAAAGTCAAGATCAGCCTACCAAGACTCTTCCTAGAAGCCTTGGCATCCCGAAAGGACAATCCTCGAGGCGTTTTACCTTACGGGACATGGATCACGAGGATGCTGGAGTATTATGAAGTGGACATTGACGGCGAACCCTTCGAAGTCCCTAAAACCACAAATGCCATCAATAAGGCATTGCTCCAAAGAATGAAGATCAATTTGGAGCAGTTCAGAGATGAAAGGATTCGAGAAAAGTTGGGCAAACCAGCTCCTAAGGAAGCAAGACAAGCACAAACTGAGGGGGAGCAGCCTCCAGAGGCACCACCTGCCCCACCCCAGGACATTCCGAAGGGGCCGGCATCTCCTATGTCCCATGGATCCTTCTCTCCACAGGGATCTGCCATACCAAATCGGATGCCTCAACCTCCATCACAAGAGGTCACGTTACAGAGCATCCGAGATGAGATCTCTGCTCTTCGAGAAGAAATGGGTCACCAAGAGGATAGAATGACCAGCCTAGTTTCCGAGGTTCTCACAGCTATCAATGATATGCATTCCCGACAAGATCGAATCGATCGGGAAATGCGTACCATTAGTATCATCTTGCATCTGGGCGACACAAAAATCGGCCCATACCTGAACTTGATCCATTCGATTCCGAATCAGTTCATCGAGATCCGACTCCCGCTCCAGTCTCTTCATTTTATTCATCCGCTCATGTTCGTCCTATCAAACCCATTCAATCTTCATATCCCATTTCCCAATTTCAATTCACCAAATCCTTGGTAATTGAACCACTTTTTGAAGGATTGACAAAAAGGGAGAGATAAAATAGAGTATTTGAGTACACAAGCATAGGCTTTAGAGCATTTTGGGTCGGGCAGTTTGTATTTAGGTTTCATTTTGCTTTACATTGTAATCTGTAAAATGAAATTTGATTTATGAAACTTGTTTTATGTTCAAATATGTGTCTCATGCTTGTTATACTCTGTTTGAAAGTAATTATGATGATTTGTTTTGGAAACTATATGATTGTGATTTTCTTGAAAGGTACAAACTCAAATTAGTTTTGTCAATCATCAAAAAGGGGGAGATTGTTGGAAACAATGTTCAAAACAAAACAAAATTGACCAAAGCATGAGTTTTGATGATTAACAAAGTTAAATTTGAGTATAAAGTGAATACTAATGATTTTGTTGAATGTTTTAAGGAATGAAATAGCCAAGTCGATTTCCAAGTCGACTTGGACTTCGACTTAGGGTGAAGTCAATCCCAAAGTTGACTCCATCCTCGACTCCAAAATGAACCCCACGACCAGTTTTGAAAATAGAAGAAGAGCAGGTGAAGTCGCAGGCCAAGTCGACTCCACCTGCGACTTGGGAAGCCAAGTCGCAAACGAAATCGACTCCAGCATCGACTTCAGATGGCAAAATCACTCCAGAGTTGAATCTGGGGCAGAAAAATACCGAAGTCGCAGTCGAAGTCGACTCCATTTGCGACTTGGGTGAAGTCGCAGACGAAGTCGACCCCAAGTTCGACTTGAGGGTTTCAAAGTTCAAAGATGCAGATTCAAGCTCATTCCAAGAATCAACATGAGTTTTCACAAATCCAAATCAAGGGTACAAGCTCATTATCAACTTAAGTCTCTCAAGTCCAAGGCAAAGCTCCAAACATATTTTCAAGTTGAAGAAATTCAAGATATGAAGATTAATGTCAAAAGAAAGCAAGGTGCATGAATCAAAGGCAAAACCAACCATACAAGTTTTCAAGCTTCACAAGGTCTACAAAATATTATTGAAGGAAAGAAGCCAAGCAAGCTAAAGGAAATCTAACAAAGATCAAACTGTTTTCGGCATAAGAACAAGTCAAGTCGCAACCCAAGTCGACTCCAAGATCGACTTGAGTTCAAGTCTGAAACCAAGTCGACCCAGACTAAGACTTGGAAAATGAGGAACTGAAGTCGCAGACGAAGTCGACTCCAGTTGCGACTTGGGAAGCCAAGTCGCAGACGAAGTCGACTCCACCTGCGACTTGGGGAAGCAACGTTCAAATTTTTGAACGTTGGAACATTTATTGCGCGCCAACCACTTCTATAACGTTCAAATCTTCCCCATTCTATAAATAGACACTCAAGCAAACGAGAATAGATACACTACATAGCCTAAAGAGAGAAAAGAAGTGCAAACAAGAGCTCCCATTTTCTTTTCTCCAAATTTGAGTGATCTATACACTTTCAAAGGAAGAACGAGCTTCAAGTTGCAAGTAGCATCAACGATATACAACCGGTTGCTTCTACAAACTCTTCCTCAAGCTGAATCTTGCCTACACAACTCGGTAAAGTGTAGATCTTCCTTATTTTCATTATTCTTTGTTATTGGTCTTGGTTTGAGTTTGTTGTAACAAACCAAGACGTTGCAAGTAGAGTTGTGATTGGAGTTGAACTCGTCATCTACTTGTATCAAGTGTATAAGCCCCCTAGAGCTAGAATCTAGAAGAGAGCATAGGCTCTGATTGTGTATGCCCCCTAGAGCTAGAATCTAGAAGAGAGCGGAGACTCTTAGTGTATTCGCGGAATACATAGTGGAACCCAAGTCACAACGGTGTGTGAGCTTGGAAGAGTGGAGTAGGGAGAGGTTGCCCGAACCACTATAAATCTTGCCTACTGTTTTACTTTGTTGGTTTCATTACTTCATTGCTCTCTATTTGTTTCAATCAAGGGGATTAAGCTTTCAAGGGGTTAAGTTTTAATTTACCAAAGAATTTTATAAGAACCCAATTCACTCCTCCCCTCTTGGGTTTTGCCACTAACTCGGGACCAACAGTATGTCCCTTTGTGGACTGTGTGTTGTGCCCTGAAATTTTCCTATGGTGCTTTCATGATATTATACATCGTTACATACATGGTTTATTTCTTGCTTACTGAGTTATTTAACTCATTCTTGAGTAATTTAAATTTTAGAAGTGGCAGAACGATCTAGTCAATAGCATAGGTTAATATGCTGAGATGGTGCGGCAGAGACATTTATTTTATTTTATTTATTTTTATTTGTTAGCTTGTAATAAATTAATGAGAATTATTCTTATTAACTCAGGGATATTTGTGATTAATTTTAGATGTTATTGAATTAAGTATTAATTATTAAATTCATTGAAGCATAACTGATCCGGGTTTGTCGCCCAAATAGGGTGGTCAACAACCTTAGATTTGCATCATGACAATAGATACATCGGAAGTTTTTTTTTTGTAAAATTACTAATTTTCTCATTTGACGGAGAACATAAAATGTGTTTAAATATTTCAATATTGTTATTTTGCCTATGTGCAATACATCATGTATGAGCACGCCCAATATATATATTACACATGTCATTTCTGTAATATGAAATCATTGGTGAAATTATATACAATCAATGTTAGAGGTTTCAAAATTCCATCTAATATATATGTTATAATAACTGGCCCTACTGATGTGGAGCTTCCTTTTCAAAAAAAAATTATGTACATGCAATACATTATATCTGTGAAACCCTAACCAATGTAGAACCCATATGTATGCATTAATCATGTATATGACATTTATAGGTGTAATTATTGAATTTTGAATGATTATGAGATTTTGCTAATTATTGCAATTAGGGTTAAGCATGAGCAATGATGACTTGAGTAATCATTTTGAGCTAATATGAGACAAATGGATTAAAGTAAATTGTTGGTGATTAAAATACACCAATATATCATGAATAATCATTTTTCATTATTTAAAATGAATTATGAGCATTTAAATGATAATTGTCAAGTTTAGCGGAAAAAACACTAGAAAATTCATAACTCAATGCATATAAGGTGGATTCAAGTGAAATTTGAGACGGAAGTTGATGATGTTGGGCTCGAAATTATGGAATTATTGGGTTATGAAAATTCTTGATGAAATTAGTGTTATGATTTATTGATCACATCTTAATTCTAACCGTTAACTTTAAACGGCTATAACTTGAGCTAGGAAAATCGGATTGAGATGAAATTTGAAGCGGTTGAATGAAATTATGCGATGCATGTTTTGGAAGGTTTGGATTAAGCACAAAATGTTGGAAAAATACCTGCATTGAAAAAGGTATGCATTGTTGACTTTTGCACCTCAAGAGTATCATTCATTCAATGCTAGAGTACATGGAATAATTGCATGGTTTTAATGGAAAATGAGGTGTCAAATTCAGTATATTTTTAGGGTATTTTATGCAATATTATAAAACATAAAAATTCAAGAATTATCTAGCAATAAATGTCCACCATGATGAAGCTACAAAGTGTGCAAAATGGGCATAGGTAAGGTGGCAAGATGGGAATGTCCATGGGCTGCCCTTGCTGTTTATTTTGATTTTTTTATTCTATAAAAGGATCACACGTTCACATGTTTTGAGCTTTAGAGAATTTTCTAAGTGCTGAAAATTATCTCCCCAAGAACAGCAACCTCACCTCCCCTCTTGGCCAGCAAAGGAAGAAGAAAATAGAAGAAAAAACAATGGAAAAAGAAAGGGAATTTGAGAAGGAAAATCCATCTCCAAGTGTTTAGGGTTTGGAGTGCATAAACTAAGTGTATGTGTTGTTTTGAGTTGTTTATCTTGAATTTTAAACTCCAAAATTTGAATATGAAATGGATGCTTAAAGAATTCCTAAATGATGATTCAACATGCCTTTGATTGAATATGGAATTGGTATTAAGCTTTATGAATGAATTTCCATGTTTTAGATGTTGAAAATGAAGTTTAGAGTGTGTATTGAGTGGAAAACTCAACTTGTTAAATCTTGAATTCCCATGTCAAGTTGCTGTTTTGTATTGATGATATGATTAAGTTATGAATCATTTATTAATGCAAAACATATGTTGATTTGAGCTTAAATTATGAATTTTAAAAACTATGAAATGCAAAGTGATCCGATTTCTTCATTTTTGTGCTAAAAATGGTATGAAAATGAGTTTGCATGATTTATGGGAGCTATGTAGGGTAACATATCCTAGGTTTAGGTTATTATTGATGCCCAAAAGGATTTGGGAAGATAAGCCCCAAATCTGATTTTTATGGATGTATGAAACGATGTCTAAACGAAGTGGAAACGGGACCAGAAATGGGTAAATAACTTGCTGTTTTGAAGGGTATTAATTTATGAATGTTAAATATGTGTTAATTCCCGAGATTTGGATTAAGAAAAGTAGGATTAATTGCTGAAAATTCGGATTTATAAAACTGCTTAGGGTTATGTGTCAAAAGACACGTTAAACAGGTGAAAAATGGGTTCCAAAGTGGCTGTTTTGGGAACCTATGATTAGTGGATTTAAATCCCATAAAAATACCCTAAATAAAGTGATAATTAAGGGTAATTATCATGGTGAATTAGTGACCAAGTTTCTGATTTAGAAAATTTTACGAAATATAATATGTATGTGTTGCTAAATGGGCATATGTGAAGGAATAGATATGTAAGGGTGATGAATGACTTATGTAATGTGATTTTGTGCAAAAATGCATGAAAATATGATGAATTTCATGATTATATATCTGTTTATAATTTCATGATGTAATTTCAAATTTCGAAATTGATTAATGAAGCCTAAGGCGATAACTTGTGCTTAAAACGGGCACCGATGTGTGTATTTTGAAAAAGGAGTGAAAAATGGCAAATGAAGGTTAAAGAACCTATAAATAATAAGTATTGAATGATTATTATATGGTTGAATGGTTATCCTAATTATGGGATTGAAAATATTATGTGTCAACAGATGAAATGTGCAAGTATATGCTAAGTGTATGCATAATGACTTGAGAAGTCAAATGAATAATATATGTTAATGAAAATGAGTTGGAAAACTAAATGAGATACAAGGAAAAGAAATATATGAAAAATTATATTATTCTCATGTAGGCAAAGGCAAAGAAAAGGCTGAGTCGGAAAGCTAAGGAATGCAGGTAAGCAAGTAAAATTTCTAAATGATTTTTGCTTTTCTAAATTGCTTTGAATAAATTTGATTTTTGTACTAACTGTTTGATGTAAATATTGAAAATGTTTTAGAGGTATTTAAGGATGGTCATTCCTTAGTTAAATTGTGTTGAAATGATGCTTTTACTTCAATGCGATTTATGAAATTTCCTTTGATAAATACTATGAAAAAATGTTATGATTCCAAGTTTATGATTGAAAAATCATGCTAGCATGTCAAAGATGGATTTATGAAAAGTTCATGTTCACAAGGTACTAGGTCCACTTGAAGGGTATAAGCAGACCGATTGTCCCCCCTTGGTGTGGCCAAGTCGCTAAGATAGGCCCAAGGCCGGCGGTGCCCTCATTGAAATGGGAGAAGACGATGACGGATGGTCACCTAGCTAGCTTCCATCCTAAGGAAAATATGATGAATATGTTCATGTTTTTATATGGCATTATGCATATCGTACTCGTGATGGGTACAGAATTTATGTTTTTCAAGATATACCTTTTGAAAAGGTATAATGTGCTTTCCAAGATGATTTTAAATGAAAATGTTGCCTGAAATGATTTGCCTGTGTAATATAAATAGCTTTCTTATTGAGTTTCGACTCACGATTTTGTTTTCCAAACCCAAAGACAAGTGAAGGAATGGACATGACAAAGGAGCAAGTGCAAGACCGATAAAGAAATGAAAAAGCTTAGAACTTTTATGTTATGGAAAAACCCATGTTGAATGGATGTAAATTATTTTGATGTTTATATTGATGACTATGATTAATACATGTAGTGACATCTGATTTATGAGAATGATGAAATATTTTTGATCAGCATGCTTTGTTATGTGATGATTGGTTGGAAATGACTTAGATTTGCATGAAATGAAAATATGAAAAATTAGATTTCCAAGAAAATATCTTAAATTGGATAAACATCTATTGAAACCCGCCGTGTGACAGGGCAACAATCTTGATCACGTTTACCAATCAATACGATCCTGAGGTAAGGGCTAAGTTGTGACGCTTGGTTTGGGGCGCCACAATATCATAAACATCTAGCTCAAGATATTTAAAACTACCATCTTTCCATGTATATATATGAAGCTGCATCACAATTAATGGTGCATTTAGCCCAAAATGAGCCCCACATATACTTAAATGTATTAATATTTTATACAATCATTTATCCATATATAAAATTTTTAACAAATGGTTTACATGTTAAAAAAAACCACTTTAAAGTTGTTATTTATATCAAACTATTTTATCACGTTGAATTCGTACCATTTTCAAATGGGGTCCATACACATATCTGATCGGGATAAAAATTGATATGATAATAGAATAAATTATTCTAAATACAATGATTAGAGTAAATTTCCATTTTATCAACATATGGGGCCCTTTTCAGCACTACTGCACCATAATTACGGTGCAGTGGCGCTGCACTTGAATATGTCTATATATATAGAGAGAGAAATATTTAAGTGCAGCTTCACTGCCCCACAATTACCGTGCAATTATCTCAAAATGGGCCTCATATAATCATAAAAATATAATCTACTCTACCTATTATATTTAGATTCATTTATTCTATTACGACACTAATTTTCATCTCAATTGGATATGTTTATGGACTATCTGAAAATGATCCAAATTCAACGTAATAAATTAATTTAATATAAATAACAACTTTAAAGTTATTTTCTTAATATGTAAATCATTTGCTATAAAATTTATATATGGATAAATGATTATATAAAGTATCAATACATTTAAGTACACGTGGGGCCCATTTTGGGCCAAATGCACCGTTAATTCTGGTGTAGCTTAACTGCATATGAAAGGTTCGTATATATATATATATAGAGAAATATTCAGGTGCAGCTTCATTACACCACAATTATGGTGTAGTTACCTCAAAATGGGTCCTACATGATCATAAAATTATAATCTACTATATCCATTGTATTTAGAATTTTGTATTCTATTACCATACCACTTTTCATCCCAATTGGATATGTTTATGGGTCCCATCCGAAAATGGTACAAATTCAACGTAATAAAATAGTTCGATGTAACAACAACTTCAGAGTTATTTTTTCAACATGTAAACCATTTCCTATAAATTTTATACATAGATAAATGATTCTGTAAAATATCAATACATTTAAGTATATGTAAGGCCCATTTTGGGCAAATGTACCATTAATTATGGTGCAACTTCACTTCATAAGAAAGGTTCTCTATATATATATATAGAACTATATATTCTATCATCATATTAATTTTCATCCCAACTAGATATGTGTATGGACTCCATCTGAAAATAATACAAATTCAACGTAATAATTAGCCGTGCGTTTGGCCCAAATGGGCCCTATATGTACTCAAATATATTGATATTTTATACAATTATTTGTCCATGTATAAAGTTTATATCAAATGGTTTACATGTTGAAAAAATAACTTTAATGTTGTTATTTATATTAAACTATTTTATTACGTTGAATTTGTACCATTTTCAGATGGAGTCCATACACAAATCGAATTGAGATGAAAATTGGTATAGTAATAGAATACATAATTCAAAATATAATTGGTGGAGTAGATTATAATTTGATGCTTATGGAGGGCCCATTTTGAGGTAACTACACTATAATTGTGGTGTAGTAAAGCTGCACTTGAATATTTGTCATATATATGTAAGAATCTTTCCTGTGTAGTGAAGTTGCACGATAATTAATGGTGCATTTGGCCCAAAATGACCCTCGTGTATTTAAATGTATTAATACTTTATACAATCATTTATCCATGTATAAAGTTTATAGAAAATGGTTTACATGTTAAAAAAATAACTTTAAAGTTAATATTTATATTAAACTATTTTATTATGTTGAATTTATACCATTTTCAGATGGAGTTCATAATGGAGTCCATACACATATCCAATTGAGATGAAAATTGGTATGGTAATTGTGATACCCAGACCCGAGTAGAGCTCATATATATGCATTTGGCATATAAACATGAATTATGTATGATTTGGTTGATTTATGGATGATTTTATGATTTTATTATTTAATGATATTTTGCAATTAGGGTTGTGATTAAGAATGATGATTAAGATTAATCGCCACAGCCCAATTTAAGTCTATATGACCTAAGGGGCTTAATGAGGATTAAAAGATGCTAATGTGGCATGAATAATTATTTTAATTTTCATGATTTAATTTATGAAAATTAAAATGATAATTATGGAATTATTTTGAAAAATATAGAAAATTCATAATTTCACGCCTATTAGGCTTATTGAGATGAAAATTGAGAGATAAGCTCATGAATTTGGGCTCAACCTTATCGGTGGATTGGATTAAGGAAAATATGATGGGATTAAAATGATAATTATTTATTTTCAATCTCACAACCTAAGGTTAATTTCAAATGATCATAACTTGATGTAGAAAAGTCATATTGAGACGAAACTTGAAACAGTTGAATAAAATTATGAAATCAACGCTATGGAAGGATTGGATTAAGATAATTACTATGGGAATATGCTTAATCAGAAAAAGGTGCATAACTTTGACTTTGTGCACCGTAGAGTACCATAGCATTTATGTAAAAGTAAGTGGATTAAATGCATTATTTAATGTCATATATGAGGTGTCAAAGGGGGGCAATTCCAAGTGGATTTTATGAATTAAAAAAAATGCTAAAATACATGGAAAATCCAGGGTTTAAATTCTTGGATTTAAAGAGCTAAGGTGTATCTAAAGGAGGTGTAGAAGAGGTGGCATGGTGTGGACGTCCAGGGGTCTTCCCCTTTGATTTTTTTGATTTTTTAAAAATGTAAAATATGCATTTGAATGACCTAGGCAGCTAAGGGGAGTTATGAACGTGGATATGGGTTGATTTTGAGGCAAGAAAATTCCATAAGGTCCATGACATGTGGACGTTTCTAAGTGGACAACAATATGAATGGATTTTGGGGCAATTAAGCTCCCTTAACAATGGTTAAATGATGGCTAACCAAGGGTAAAATCTCATATATATATATATATATATATATATATATATAAAGGGGTTTCTTGGGCAGCAAGAAAGGAGGAAATAAGGAGGAAAGTGGGCAGCAAGGCAAGGGGGTCATTCAAGTCAGGAGAGAGAGAGAGAGAGAGAGAGAGAGAGAGAAATGGAGAGAAAATTTTATCCACAAAGGGGCAGAAGCTAGGGTTGTCCCAAGCAGACCAAGCAAGGAGGAAAATGAAGAAGAAAGGAAGGGAAAAAGGATTCAACAAGGCTTACCCATGTTCATGTTTAATTTGGGTGAGTATTATGCATTTTTGATTCATATACGTTAACCTAAATCATGTTTGGTCGATGATTAAGGTAAAGATGGTTATAAATATTAAATTCATGAGTAAATATCTCCTTGAATGCTTGATGAATGATTAAGCAAACCAAACCCTCATATAAATTCTGTGAAAACACTTATAAGGGAGAAATGAATCATATGGATATGTTCATAAGTATTGAATCTGGAATAGGAAAGAAAAATATGAACGGAATAGTAAATGAACGATTTTTAGCATGATATTTTGTGTACGAACTAATTATAGGGTGATTAAGGAACAACCCAATTTTTAGCCTAAAAGAATAATCAAGTTGCAAATTAAAAATCTAGAAAATCAACTTGAACAAGGTTGAACAGGTGTCAGGATCAGTTGCACCAAATGATTTTTAATAATTTTTTTACAATGAATTTTTAGCTAAAAATTTTATATGATATGGAATGCATGTTGCATAATACTCAAAAAAATAAAAATTAGTTTCTGAAGAGTATAAATATACCTAATAATTAACGCGATTTGAATCATCTGAAAATTGATGCTTCTATCTAGCAGAGTAAAAATACCAAAATAAATATAAATACTTCATATGTGTGCTGAAAATATTTATTTTGGTAGATCATGTAGTTATTAAGGTATGATATAAATTTCAGATTTAAATTCCTTGATTTGATTGTGATTCAAAAATTAGAGAGATCAGTATGTCTGATTTCAACATTATGGACATATTGAGGAATAAATCAAAATAAATGTTAAATTTCAGATTTTTTGGATGAAATTTAACTTACAATGGGATATAAACAAGTATCTTAAGTGATTATTAGGGTCTAACCTATTAGAAGTGGATTTTAAAAGGAATGGGTGCTATGGAAGTACAACTTATACCAATGTTAGAATTGGAAAATGAACACCCGACTTGAAAGGCAAGTGGGTTAAGTTAGTTTAACGTAAATCCAAATGGATTTATATAGGTTGAAAAACCCTAAGGGTTGCAAGCATTTGAATTTGATGCATATAAATGAAATGTCATTTTCATTTATCTAGGCAAAGGTAAGGAAAGGTATGAAGAAAGGGATTAAGGTTATCTCAGGTAAGGAAGCGAACCTTTCAAAATATTGATTTTCTCTTATATGTTGAAATGGTTGAATACATTTATGATTGATGTTTTATGAATTTCTTACGAATGGGAAAGCACAAGTTTTGAAAATGATGGCTTTAATGAAAAGCCACAAGTTTTAGAAAAGGATGACTTTAATGGAAAGCCTCAAGGTTTGCTTCATGGGAAGCAAACAACACTTTTTAAGATAATTATTTTATTACAAGTGTTGCCAAAGATTGGGAATGCTTTATGTTGATGGATTTAGGAATTTTCTTACGAGTAGGCAAATTCTTCATGATGTTATTTCCTAAGGATTTCATGCTTTATGTCAATGGATTTTAGGCAAGCAAGTTCTTTATGACATTGATTTCAAAAGGGATTTGATTTCTATGGCATAATGTTTAAACATAAACAATAATTTGGACATAGTCTATATGTTTAAAATGATATTAGAAAAATTTTGATTTCCTTTAGATAAGAAAATATGTTGAGAATGTCTTAAAAAATGTTTATATGAATATTGTTAAAAAGGGGTTTAAGGATGACCAATCCGATAAGTTGATTTCATAAAATGGTTTGATTTCGGGTTGCTAGAATAGCATGCAAAAGGCTATGCAAGCCCCTCTTTATGTAAAAATGGTGAGATGGATATGTAGACGAGGATTTGATATCAGGATGGTTGAGAAGGGGATGGTACAATTGCATACCCCGAAATGAAAACCTAGAAAATGCTAGGAAAATACGTGATTTATTCTTGAAAATCAAAAAGCTTTGAAGTTTCTTTATCATAAGGATTTGAAGATCTATTATTTTCTCAAACATCTCAAATGTTTATCAAAATATTTTACTCAAAATATTTCTCAAATAATTTAAAGAAGGTCATCCTAAAACTAGATTTCAAATGATAACTTGTATAAAGTGGGTGCGCTCGTTTTACAAGTTGATACGGATTGTGGTCCGTGATGTTCTTTGTTAAAGATGGTTTAAAAAGACACAGACTATGGTCTGTGATGTTTTTCAAGATGGTTTAAAAGAACACGGGTTGCGGTCTGTGATACTTTAAACCACACGGACTGCGGTCTGTGATGTTTTATGAGATCATGCTAGCATAATGAACATTAATAATGATGATGTATGGTGCACCAATACAAGAAATAGGTCGGTTGTAGAGCACGGTCGGAGATGGACCGAGGCCCACTCTATATATGGCCAAGTCGCTAAGGGATGACAGGAGGCCAGCAGTGCCCTCCCTGAGATGGGAGAAGATGGAGGAACGGCCACCTGGCTAGCGTGCTGTTAATGATGGATTCTCTTCCAAATGGTAGAATGGTCACTTGCTAAGTGTCACTACTGGATGGGGAGAAATCATTTGCATATGTTTTTCTTTTGAAAAACCTAAAAATTGGGGCATAAAAGCATTTTTACGAAAAGTTATCCTAAATAGGATTTTATGAGCCATTATAAACAAGTTACCCTAAAAGCAATGTGTTTTACACAAAAGTGTAAATATCAAAGATAAGATGAAATATTTTCTATGCAAATGCTTTCATGAAAATGGATTATGTGTTTTATGCCTTGTTTGTTATAAACAAGCCCCAAGATGGGGATTATGAAAAAGGGTTTATAGGAAAAATGCTTTATGTGTCTTATTGCTATAACAAGCCCCAAAATGGGGATTACGAAATAAATTTTATATCTTGTTTGCTATAAACAAGCCCTAAGATGGGAATTATAAAAAGGATTCTGTGAAAAGTATTTATGGACATAAGAATGTCCAATGCTAAAGTGCTTAAATGAAAAGTATTTTTGGACATGAGAATGTCCTTTGCTGAAGAGTTTATGTGAAAAATATTTTAGGACATATGAATGTCTGTTTTCAAAAGGATTTATGTAAAAGAATGTTTTAGGACATATAAATGTCCATTGCCGAATAAAGTTTATGTCAAAGATGTTTTTGGACATCAAATGTCCCTTGGCTAAAGGAATTCATGAGGACGATTCTATGTCCTCATGAACACAGGATTATATGACAATATTTTAGGACATACAAATGTCCTCAGGTAAAAAGGTGTGCAAGATGTTTATGGAAATGTTTTAAAGGAAAGTCTTGCCCCAAAATGCTTGCTTACTGAGTCATCACTCACATTTATTTTTTCAAACCTTAGACAGGTACCGGAAAGATCAAGAGGTCGAGGACCTGAGCATCTAAGGAAAGGTAAGAGATGATATGCAAATATGGGATAAAATGATTAGCCAGGATGTGTGAGATGATATGCCTTAATGTTTTAAGCTGATGTATATGAATTTATTTAAGTTTTAAGTTCTATGTGAACTGATGATTGGATGTATGTATGTATGTATAAAATGTCATGATTAAGTCAAGAAGACTCTTATTGTAGAAGAGCAAGATGAGATGTTATGAATGATATACGCAATTTATTACAAATGTATGGTCGCTTGTAAGATGAATAGTGTGGAATGCAAAGACATGAAATGATGATGAAACGAAAAAAAATTTAGACGAGATCTAATTAAGAACCCTCCGCGTTATCAGGGCAACAATCCTGATTCACATTTACCAATCGATAAGGTCTTGGAGTAAGGATGTGACATCTCGGGTTGGGGCGCCACAATAATAGAATACATAATTCTAAATACAATGGGTGGAGTCAATTATAATTTTATGATCATATGGGGCCCATTTTAAGATAACCGCCGTAATTGTGGTGCAGTGAAGCTGCACTTGAATATTTTTCTATATATATAATATATATAAGAGTTGTTCTGATGAAGCTTAACTGCACTAGAACAACAGTACATTTGCCCAAAAATGGGCCCCACACATATTAGAATGCAACGAAACTTTATACAACCATTTGTCCATGTATAAATTTTATAGCAGATGGTTTACATGTTGAAAAAACCACTTTAAAGTTTTTATTTAAATCAAACTATTTTATTACGTTGAATTTGTACCATTTTGAGATCGATTTCATACACATATTTGATTGGGATGAAAATTGGTATGGTAATAGAATACATGATTTTAAATATAATCTATGGAGTAGATTATAATTTTATGATCATGTGGGGCCATTTTGAGGTAACTGCACCATAATTGTAGTGCAGTGAAGCTACACTTGAATATTTCTTATATATATATAAGAACCTTTCCTATGCAATGAAGCTGCACTATTATTAATGGTGCATTTGGCCCAAAATGGGCCCCTCCTGTATTTAAATATATTGATACTTTATACGATCGTTTATTCATATATAAAGCTTATAGAAAATGGTTTACATGTTGAAAAAAAACTTTAAAGTTATCATTTACATTAAACTATTTTATTACATTGAATTTGTATCATTTTCAGATAGAGTTCATAATGGAGTCCATACACATATCCAATAGAGATGAAAATTGGTATGATGATAGAATACATAATTCTAAATACAATGGGTAGAGTAGATTATAATTTTATGATCATACGGGGCCCATTTTGAGATAACTGTACTGTAATTGTGGTGCAGTGAAGCTACATTTGAATATTTTCTATATATATAATATATATATGAATTGCACCGGAATAGCGGTACATTTGCCCAAAAATGGGTTCCACACATATTAGAATGCAATGAAACTTTATACAATCATTTGTCTTTGTATAAATTTTATAGCAAATGGTTTACATGTTGAAAAAATTACTTTAAAATTGTTATTTTAATCAAACTATTTTATTACGTTGAATTTGTACTTGGGATGAAAATTGGTATGATAATAGAATACGTGATTTTAAATATAATCGGTGGAGTAGATTATAAATTTATGATTATGTGGGGCTCCATTTTGGCGCAATTGCACCGCTGTTACGATGCAGTTGTGCTGCACCTAAATATCTCTCTCTCTCTATATATATATATATATACATATAGGGAGCTGTTCCGGTGCAGCGTCACTGCACCGGAACAGCAGTGCAGTGGCCCCAAAATGGGGCCCACATGATCATGAAATCATGATCTACTCCACCCATTGTATTTAGAATAATGTATTCTATTACCATACCAATTTTCATCCCAATCAGATACTTTAAAGTTGTTATTTACATTAAACTATTTTATTACGTTGGATTTGTACCATTTTCTGATGGGGCCTATATACATATCTGATTGGGATGAAAATTGGTATGGTAATAGAATACATTATTCTAAATACAATGGGTGGAGTAGATCATGATTTCATGATCATGTGGGCCCCATTTTGGGGCCACTGCACGGCTGTTCCGGTGCAGTGACGCTGCACCGGAACATCTCCCATATATTATATATATATATATGAGAACCTTTCATGTGCAGTGAAGCTACACCATAATTAATAGTGCATTTAGCTCAAAATGGGCCCATATGTACTTAAATGTATTGATATTTTATACAATTATTTATCCATGATAAAGTGTATAGAAAATGGTTTACATGTTGAAAAAATAACTTGGAAGTTGTTACTTATATCAAACTATTTTATTATGTTAAATTTGTACCATTTTCGGATGGGATCCATACACATATCCAATTGGGATGAAAAGTGGTATGATAATAGAATACATAATTCTAAATATAATTGACGGAGTAGATTATAATTTTATAATCATGTAGGGCCTATTTTGAGGTACATGCACTGTAATTATATATGTAATAGTGGTATAAAGTGTCAACCCTGAAGGCTTTAAACTTCCATAAAAGAAAAATAATATACATAATATGCTATGTATAATCATGTTGGTCTAGAGGTTTTTAAATCCGTCAAAAGTATATATACCACATTATATTTAGAAAACGATAGTCCTGGTCCCTGGTGATTTTTATACTTTTGTAACAAGCTATCTATATAATAATATATATTATATTCACACATGTTATGAAAAACATATGCATGAAAAAATAAAAATTTAATTTAATGTTTTGCATACTGGACAACCAATCCAACAACATATCATATTTTTATTCGGTGAAACCATCTCAAAATAACCTATTAATCAATTTATAATTGATATAATTAACACAACAAAACCAAATCAAATCAATCACCTAGAAAATCTAAAATGTGTAATTTACAAAATATCTAATATGCCCATTCATGCTTTCCAGATTCCATAGAATTTCTCATAGACATAATTTACTAACTCAAAAAAAATTATTTCATAACAATCTCCATTTTGCTAAATCATTTTCTTATCTTTAGCCATTCCATGGAAAATCATTACACAAATAATTTCCATAAGTTATTTCCAAAATAACTTAATTAATACAATATATGTGGCTCTAAAAAAATTTTAATTATTTCCTCACTTACCTCTTTGTAGAACTCACGCAGAGATTTTTAATGAAAAAGATTTCTTCCTCTCCCTACTCCCAATCCATAACAAGTTTCTCCCTTCACTAGCTTTCTCCATTCATCCATTTCTTTTCTCACTAGTCCCAAATAAATGAAATTCTAACAAATCTTTCCCTATTCATGACAGAACTTCTAGAGATTCTCTTTGGTTGTTAATCTTATCTTTTCGTGGGCTACATATGGATTAATTGCTAAAAAATAATTATCTAATTATTAGTAAGATGTAATAAAATCAAAAATTTGTTAATCTAAATTACAAATTAATTAAAATATATTTTAAAGCTCATTTTCTAAAAAGTATAATAACCCACCTTAGTTAATAAGTTAGCTTGGCCACGTTAGATATTTTTACTTGCACATTAGAAGGTCAAAAATTCAATATGTAACATCAATATGCCACGTCGGGTCAACATCTTTGGGTTGGATTACTACAATTAGAGCATGTCATTTTGCATAGCATAGCCCATCATGTTATTTTTCTTGCGCGTAGTGTGCATAACAACATATCCAGCTCGTTAAATGCCTATTTAGTCAGTGTGCTTTCTTTTGAAATTTTTTTTTTCAATTTGTGTCAATTGTCAACCGCATTACGTCATCTCCCTCTTCACATAGCACCCTTGTTTGCAAATTTAGTCCACCGAAACCATAATTTCTGCTGCATTTTTGCATAAAAATTGTTTCTGAAACGTTATTTGCATTTAGTCGTTGAATTTTTCTACACTAAAAAATGTTATTTTTAATTCACTGCATTTGCATTATTCGTTACATTTTTCAAATATAAGAAATGATTTTTTTATTGCATTTGTATTAGCCATTGTTTTCTATTTTTAAAAAATTATTTTTCACTGCATTTGCATTAGCCAATGTTTGCCTTTTTAAAAAAAGAAAAAACAAAAAAAAGTTTGTCTTCAAATCAATTACGTGATATAGATATAGAGATATAAATATATATATATATACAACATGCATTTTTGTAAGTTCGCCCATTAAAAAATATTTTTTTAAATGTCATCGCACTATACAGCATTGTGACCGTTCATCATTCTATGGCATCTGAATCATTTTGATCTAAAATATCATTTATGTCATATTGTGTTTGGTCTATCCCGAGTAAAAATACTTTAAAATAACAACATTTTATTTCAAACATTACAACCTTTCCATCATAGGACTTTTTCAAAAAGAAAATATCAACTCAAAAAAATTTATTATGAAAATTATTATAAAAAAGTTTCACTTGATACAATAGGAATAGAGTTCCCATTCTAATTCTCTGGAGACAAAGTCTTGCACTCAAACTTGAGGGAGTAAGTTTTCGCACTCATTTCCAGACTCAGTTAAGGCCTCATAAAAAGTCTAAGGAATAAATTTCTGCCTCCAACCCCTCATAAGCTTTTGTGTCAGAAACGTATGATATATTTTTGTACTACTAAGGCCAATATATCAAAGAAGAATACAATTGTATTTATTTTTTCTAGTTATGAGTCAACTTAGTCAATCTCTTTATTCTAGTGTCTCATTGTATATGATCTAACCGCCATTATTTTGTTAGCGGTGAGTTTAATTAATTTAATATGTGGATCATTTAATAGATATCCACATTCTAGTTCTTATATACATTTTACTAACTACTAGTTGAGCCTAATTGATATGCATATTTGCAATTGAGTAAACTTGTATTATCTAAAAATTTTAAAAACCTGTATCATCTTAAAACTTAACACTTGCATCTCTCTCCTTCAACCTCTATGTAATTATCTTTTATCTTTATTTACATTTCTGATCTTGAACTTCTCTTCTTCATCTTTTACTTCTTTTTATTTGCACGTTCCATTAATGTGTTTAACTAACTTCTAGGTGCTATTAATTGTTATACTTTATTAACTAACTTTGCATCATATAAAAAACTTTAATAATTTACATCATCTAAAAGCCTTAACGTGTGCATCTCCTTTCTTTAACCTCTATATCTATACCTTTTACTTTCATTTGAAATTTTTATCTTGAGCCCTTCCTCTTCTACACTTTTTACTCTTTATTTCACATACTCTATATCATACTAATCCACTTACTCGCATCGCATATTTTATTTGGTTACTGCATATGCATGCATCACATTTAATTTTTGTACTCACATAACATTTATTTTTCATTTATTTACTTTTTTATTTTATATTTTTCAGCTCATAGGTTGGCTCATCATAGCATCTAATTGGTCAAGCACTATAATGACCCAATAAGAGAAGTAGCATTTATTTTACTTTTTAAAATTTTTTTATGAAACTGTTAACATACATATATAATACACATACAAATAAAATTTTATCATTTTTCAATATATATTTTGGCCATTTTCATAAGTTAAAAACGACTAAATGCCCCAGTATTAAAATTTTAAAATTTACACATTCGAAAATGACAATAGTTGATTTATACACACTAAGCTTAACAGTTTTATAAAAAAAATTACTATTTTAACCAGTTAGAAATGGGACTGTTTCTTCAGGTAGGTCGAAGAAGAACGGCCCCACTCTCTACAAAGTCGCATGAAGCTGTTATACAAACAGCTCCTGCACGTCTGCACGATCATACATGCCCATAAATGGGGATCCATTAACACGAACTCTCAGGTAAACCAAACATCATTTCCGTATGCATGATTTTCAGCAGATATTTAGCCTTGGTTGTGCATGATTTAAATTAATTAATCAAGAGAAAATGATACAAGAATGCAGCAAACGCAAAGTAAGATCACATTCCCGAATCCAAATACAATTCAAGATTGGCAAACATGAAAGCAACACAGCATTTAGTTTCATCAATTACAATGTGGACCACTCGGCATTTAGTTTCATCAATTACCATGTAGATAGCCCATGTGTCACGACCCAATCCTAGGGTTGTTGACTACCCTAATTGGGCGACAAATTTAGATCGATTATGCTTCAATAAATTTAATAATTAAAGATTCATTCAATAACATCAAAAATTAATCACAAATATTCACTGAGTTAATAGGAATAATTCCCGTTAATTTATTACAAGCCAACAAATAAAAATAAATAAATAAAATAAAATGTCTCTGCTACACCATCTTAGCCCATTAACCCACATTATTGACCAGATGGTCCCGCCTCTTCTGAAATTTAAATTACTCAAGAATGAGTTCAATAACTTAGTAAACAAGAAATAAACCACGTATATAATGGTGTATAACATCATTAAAGCACTATAGGAAATGCACAAACCACTGACCCAATGTGTAAGATCATTCACACTGCTCACAATAGAACAAACTCACGGTCTTTTAGGGCACAACACAGTCCACAAAAGCACATACCACAACCCATTAAGGCTATAACACACTGTCCATGAAAGGACATTCCAAAGTAGCCTTCTAGCGTGCATATGACCTACTAAGCAAATAAATAAAACCAATACACATATTCTAAGGGTCCCACATATGCAATTTCGTTCCACTTGGCAATAATCATGATGCATTGCACACACCATTCTCACTTAAGCATCGTAACCACTATCGCAACCCAATTAAATATTTTACCACCCAATTAAATATTTTACCAACTAAATTTATTTGCCATCCACATATAATTAGGTGAACCAACTCACTGAATTTAATTAAATAAATTCAAGAAAAACTTCCATCAAAACTAGTAAGTAGTCAAAATGTTAGAATGAACAACAACAAATAATCTACATAGCATAACTTTCTATTTCCATTTATTTCCCAATAATTCTGAATATTCTCTTAATTTTAATCCGTAAATATTGTATCGAATCTCACTCTTCTTATTCCAATAGTCTTATTAAAGAATAAAATAATTTATTGGAATTTAATTATAAACTCTTGAATCCACCCACTATTGATAAATTATAATTTAATTTATCCTCCATTATACCTAATATAATATTTGCTAGACAAATGTCTGTCTATGCAATTTATAATTATAAGCACATAAATATTTTGTAACATCAAAGAAGCAATTTATGTTGTATAAATTAATTATACAACTGCTAGCATAAATGTGTAATTTATATTTTGTTATAAATTTGTATACTTTCATTTTTTTATAAATCAAGACTTCTACCATGGCCAATGCACAAGTATAAAATTTAAATTACATTGCAACAATAGAACTAGCTTAATGGAAGTAGAATTCCTTTTGATTTCAAATTTGGGTTTCACAGCAAGTACGGCCCCCTACTTCTAGACATTTTAGTGTCTGTATTATGTATATAGGATATATTCTATTTAAAACCGTCAATGGAGATGTTAAAATTTCCTCAAAAATATCTATCATATATTATATATAAAGAATGTCGTCCAGGAGGTTACAAGCTTTTTAAAAAAAAACTTTTGTCCACATATACAATTTATACATATATATAAATGGCAATCCCAAGATTTTCGAATCCATCAAAATATATTTATAATATCATATATATCTTAAAGAACCAAACTGGATCCTTTGAGATTTCAAATTCCGGCTAATATATATTATAAGCATTATAAACAAATCCAACCCAACTTCCATTACAATTATTTCCTTCTATTAAAATTTTATTTATAATAAATAACCGACTAGTTCCATAAAATAAATATATATATAGTGGGGTCTTTGACTGCTTGGAAATCATATTCAATATAACAAATGGGTATTGATGCATTTGGTTTTGTGACATATTTGGATTTGTTTGGAATTTTCGTTTGGAGCGGAGTTGGGTGAAGTTCAATATCTTTGACTAATTTTGATTGCAGAGTTTGAGGTAGTATTCTTTTGCCATAATGTTTGAGCCATACGGATTTGAATGGTTCTATAACCTTGAGTTCAGGGGACTTCTGGATAAGTGTTAAAGCAGTTTGTTCATCCAACTGACTGAGATCAGTGGATGCTGGTATTTGAGAAGTTTCAGGTCCGGGCAAAGCCAGATGTGTCATTTTTGTTTGAGAAGTAGAAGTTTGAGTTTAGCTTCTTGGTTTGGTATGGGTCCTTGCAGCCATTTCTGCATACAAGGGGCTTGACAAATTTGTGGTTTTGGTAATAAAGGGGTAAGACATGGTTACTTAGAATTGTGAATAAGAATCACTAGTTTGGGGCTTAACTTCTGGTTTATTGGGTGGCTTTTGAGGCGTTGTTGCCGTCAGTTGTTGAAGACTTTAATCCCTGAAGAAATTCTCTACTTAAAAAGTATGGGATTGAGTTTGAAGAGTCTTTTATAAATTCTATTTCAAAATCAAAATTTGACAAAAGTGTCTGCCATCTTGCAAATATATATTTAGAAACTTCATTTTGAACGTCTTTTTGTAAAACATATTTGGCTGCTTTGCAATCTACTCGAACTAAAAATATTTGATTTAATAAATCATGTTGAAATTTTTTATGCATAAAACAATGCTTAAGACTTCCTTTTTTATTGTCGAGTATTTTTGTTGTGTTTCATTCCATATTCCTGAGTGGTATTGAACTATTTGCTCCTTTTTCTCCCTTACTTGTTTGAGGATGCCCCCATAGCCTATATCTGAGGCATCTATTTCTACAATCTTTTTTGCTGCAGGATCTGCAAGGATTAAGACAAGTAGATTTGTCAATTGCCTCTTTACTTATTGAACAACCTTTGTGTGTTGATCTGTCCAATTTTCTTCAACATTTGATACAATGGTTTGCATATGGTTTTAAGATTTGGATAGAAATCAGACATATAATTTAGTGCTCCTAGAAATCTTTGAAGTTGAGTTTTATCTGTTATCTTATCTGAAAATTTATTACCAAATTCTAGTGATCTTTGGATTGGAATTATTGTATTATGGTGGATTTCATGTCCTAAAAATCTAATTTTTGTTTGAAAGAGTAAGTATTTTGTTTTTGAGATTACTAATCCATTTTTTTGAATTACTTTTAAGAAAATGTTTAGGTGTTTGAAGTGTTGTTCTATTGTTTCTGAAAATATTAATACGTTATCTATATATACTATTGAGAATTCAATATAGGGGTTTAGTATATCGTTCGTAATCTTTTGAAATTCTGATGGTGCATTTTTAAGTCCAAATGGCATTACATTCCATTCATATTGTCCAAATGAGACTATGAAAGCTATTTTATATTTATCCTTTTTCTCAATCTGCATTTGCCAAAATCCTGACTTCATATCAAATTTTGAAAAGATTGTCGCGATTATTATCCTTTGTAAGAAATCTTTTTTATTTGGGATAGGGTACCTAATCCATTTTAAGGCTCTGTTTAAAGGTTTATAGTTTATTACTAGTCTTGGACTTCCCCTTTTTATTTCAGAATTTTTTCGAACATAGAAAGTTGCACAAGACCAGGGAGATTTTGATGATTGTATTAATTTTTATTAAGTAAATCTTTTATTTCTTCTTTGCAGTATTCTAGAGTTTCTCTATTCATTTGAATAGGTCTAGCTTTTGTCGGTATCTTATTTTCATTAAATGTTGGTTCGTAAGGGAGAGTTACTTTGTGTTGTTTTCTCTCCCAAAATGCATTTGGGAGGTCTGCACATACTTCAATTTTTAGTTTTTCTTCAAAATCTTTTATTCTTCTTTGTATCTTTGGATTTTTTAATTGTTTTTCTGTTCTTTTGAATCTTAATTCTTCTTTTCAAAAATTTAAGTGTTTTTATTTTTGGGTTAGCAAATTTATAGTTAGCGATTTATTCTTTAATAGGTTTATGTCCTTTTGTTGTGGCTTTTGGATAAAATCAAAGATTATTTCTTTCCCTAAAATATTCGTTATTATTTCTTTGTCTGTTACTGTGAAAGGCTTGATTAGTTCTAAGAACGGGGTTCCTAGTATTATCTGTCTTTGAAGATCTTTTACTGATAGGAAGGTTGTCTTGAAGGTCACATCTTGATGTTTTATTTCTACATTTGTGAGTTTAAAATTTATTTTTAACTTTGCTCCACCTGCGCCTCTTAGGCTTTCTTTAGTTTTCACAAAATATTTTGTTGGTATTAGTCCTTCTTGTATACAGTTTAGGTTTGCTCCTGAATCTACTAGAGCTATGGCTTCGAGAATTAGCTCTTTATTTATTAATAATATGATGAAAGGTTCATAATAAGAGACTCTTGACATTATTTGGATGAAAGGTTCTTCTTCCTTTTCTTTATCTGAATCAGAACCACCTTCATCATTTTTTTATTCTAATTTTTTTATTCTTTCTTTTAAGTTTTCTATTTCTGTTGTATTTAATTCTTTTAAAGTTTTTAAATCCTTTTTTAGTTGTTTGACTTCTGTCCGTAAGTCAGAGATTGTTATGTTACTAGTTAGGCTGGTTGGTTGAGAGGTTCTAAGATCTTTGTTAAATCATAAGCCTGGGTTTTTTCTAAGATTTTGCTGAAAGGAGTTTCATAAGGGTTTTCTTTGAGCATATTTTTTATTTTTAATAAATATTTTCTTTGTTGTTCTGGATCAGTTATTTGATCTGCAAAGTCTAATAATTCTTCCTGATCTTGTGTTATCATATTTAATTCATATGAATTATCGGTGTCACATTCTAGTTCATCAATCTCTCTTTCAGATTCAGTAATTTCTTCATTTTTTGAGTTGTCAGAATTTAACATAAATTTTTCTAATTGTTCTTTCAGGGATTCTGTTAAATTCAGTTGGTCTACTTCTAGTTCGTTAATTTTTCTTTTGAGCATATATTTATTAGCAAAGTGTCCTACCTTTCCGCATTTCCAGCAAGTAGGCGAATCCTTTGAAAATCTTTTCTTTTTGTGGGACTTAAAGGGTTTTGTCTTATGTGTTTTGTCATTCTTTTTTTTGTACCTTGGTTTAGAAGTTCCTTCATCATTTTCTCTGTATGGTTTTTTATATTTTTGAATAGTCTATTTTTCTTATATTTTCTTGAACAATTTCCATTACAGTTTCTTTCCATTTTTCCCATTCTGAATTGTTCGCAAAAGTCTCCTAATTATTGTTTTGTTTTAATTCTCCCTCTTTTCATTTGCCTTTTGTCTAAGTTCATTACAGTATGCTAATCCTACATCATTTACTACTGATATTATGTCTCCATAAGTTAATTTTTCAGAAGGAATAGTCTCATTATTTTTATCTATAATTTTCTCTCTAATTTTTTCGGAAAAATAGGATGGGAGTCCGGTGATGAATCTTTCTTTCCAGAATGGTTGATTATAATCTGTTCTAAGCATTACTCTTACCAAGAATTGGTCTTTATAAAATCTGAAGTCACTCATCTTCTTGTATCTTAAAGTTTGTAGAATTTTTATTCTCTTTCCCTAAGCTTATTATTTGGTCCTATGTAAAAGCTTGCTATGGCTAAAATTAAAGCGTCTATGACATTTTGAATGGGTTTGCCTTCTATTACTATTAGTTCTCCAATATCATCTTTTTTTGTAAGAATAGAGGATGATTTCCTTTTGTATTTGGGTCAAGCAATTATCCTAGCATCCTTTTAGAGATCCAGTGAAACCTGCTGCTAGGAGTTGGGTTATGTTATGGTCTGTTAGGCTCGTTTTTGTTTTATAGACTGTTACAACCATGGTCATTTGTTGAAGTATATTAACTATTTGAGTTTCATTTTTCCTTCTATGTTCCATTCATAAATAGTATTTGCGTTGTATTGAGCTTGAGTAAACTGGTTTCTTTCTTCAAATAATAAATCAGGTGGTGTGTGTCTAGGGTAATAGGGTTTTGAATGCATTTTCCATGAGTCTATTTTATTTAGTTCTAGACCGGGTTCGTTTGTTTCCTTACCTAATTCTTCTGAAGAGTCCTCAGTATCAGTTTCAGACATGTATAAGATTGTGGATTTAGTTGGAGCTTTGGGGGTTCTGTTTGATCCTTCTCCTTCTTCAGTATTTATTCTTCCTATTTTTGAACTTTTAGGTGTTCCAAATATTTTTTACTTTTCATTTATTCTGTCAATAAATTCACTATTTTCTCTTATTTCTTTTAATTGAGCTTTAGGAATTTCATGTGGGATGAAAAGTGGTTTATCCGTTTGTTCTTTGTTTAGTTTAGGATTCTTTGTTTAGTTTAGGAATGACTGGTGGTATTATTTTGTCCTCTATCGTGGTTTGAATTTTATCTAACTGCTTTCCTATGGTAATCAGAGATTGATTTGTATAGTTATTTTGTTCATATAGATTTTTAATATCATTTCCATTGGGAGGTGTATATATGTCTGTTCTAATTTTATATGGAGAGCATGTTATTTGTTTATTTTTTAATTCTATTATGATTTCATTTTCTGGAGGATTATTTGGAGTTTTTACTTGTTTTCCTGTGGAGTCTTTCCATATTGGTTCTATAGTTCCTGAGTAGTCTTCTTGTTTTTCAGGAGAATAAAAAGTTTCGAACCATTCAAAGAAAAACATGTGAACTTTATGTGTTTTCATAAATTCATAATACTCTTCTTGAATGGGTTTTCTTTTTTCCTTATCATAATTTTTGTAAAACCATATTCTTTTTTCCTATTAAACTTGTTATAAAAGTTTTCCCTTAGTTTTTCTTTGTCTAATTTAAATTTCTTTTCAATAATGTTTATTGATGGGTCGAAGTCTCCCATATCTGTTTTGGTAGGTGACATTCTTGGGCTAGTTCTTTCTTCATTTGGCTCCACAGAGTAGATTGGTTGGGGGATTGGAAGACTAATATTTATTCTTTTCATTTTTATGTCTGATCTATTGTGCGTAGGTATTGAGGAACATGAGGCTCTTGATTGGGTTATTTTAAAGGATCTTTCTGAAGTCTCATCTACAGATCTTCTAGGGTTAAAAGAAGATGGCTTTCTGAAAGAATTCATATCTATTGTTACATTCCCTTCTTCATCCTCACTTATTTCTCTAATTTCAAAGTTTTTTATTTGGGAATTGGAACCTCAATTTGGAGTTCCCAATGAGATGGAAGAGTAATTTGGTCCCATTTTATGGTTTTGGGTACCATTACATTTGCTTTTCTTATATCAGTTTGTAGCAATATTGTTTTCTCCTTTCAAGGATTGTTTAATAGCTTTTATGTTAAAGGTTGTAATCATTGCTTTATAATGGATTCTATAAACTAATGCTATGGGTAAAAATCCTTGTTTTATTTTATAGTTATGAACCTTTAGATTTAGAGTTAGGGTGCCTAATATATTCTGATCTTGCAAGGAAATAGTGAAATTTGGATAACAGTCAAGATAGATAGGTCCACTGTATAAGCTTGTTTCTACCATTCCTAAAAGTAAGTCTTGAAATTTATTAAATCTACAATCTCTTAAGCGTAATAAAATTGAAGTATCTAACCCTTCTCTCATAAGTGGCTTGACAGCTACTTGAACTAGTCCTAAATGTATGAAATTATATTTTTGTCGATGTTGCTCAATTAATCTTCTATTTAGAAGGGGAATAGTTTCATGTTGATTAAATAAAGAAATCGTTTGCTCAACTGTTTCTATTGTGTAGTTCGTTGAGAGTTGGAATGACCCTTTTTATAAATTTGACTGTCTAAGATATCAGGTATTTTCCAATCATTTAAATATTTTTCTAGATTATCTATATTGATTTCTTCTGTATTTAATACATTACCTCGGCTACTGCTTGATTTAGAGCTAAAGTTTCTAAATAACGCATTCATGGTTGGATCTAAATATATTTTTTATCTTTGATCACTGTCAACTATATTACTCCACAGAGCTCAATACGGCATTACAAGCCAATACGCCCTTCTAGGAAACATGACTTAAGGTTTCACAGAGATGCAAAATAGACTATTCTCCTTCCACAATGCAAAAGTTAGCAACGTAGCTCTGATACGAATTGTATCCCAGGTAATGCAAAATATACAGAGATTATCCTAATAGATATTCTAGGATTTTTGTCATTGTTTTATTGCAAACGAAACTCTATTGAAATTTCCCTTTGGTTGTTTATAAAGACTACTATAGATTTGGTGAGGCCGTAACTTTCTTAATCGATTTTCAATTTCAATTCTTTGTTCTCTTAATGCTTTCAGTTCTCTACTTATTTGATGAATTTGTTTTGTCATTAACAGAAGAAGTTTTCAATTTTCTTTTCCAAAGATTGATTAGGCAGCTAATATAGATAATGTTTGTTCCAGTTCCTGTTTATCTTCTTCTAGGCTAGAGATCATAAAGTGCCTAAACCAGTGAGGGTATTTACTTTATCTTTCTTTCAATATTTATAAGAATTTTGTAATAAGTTTATGCCTTTGAATTTGTCCTTCAATTAGGGGATATATATATATATGCAACATATTATAAATACCCGTCTCTTGAGATTTTAACTTTCATCTGTCCATATATAATTATATTACTATAACACAAAGCACCGGTTTCTAAAAGTTTTCAATAAATATAATATATTATATTATATGATAAGGCACCGATACAAAGCTTTAAACCTTCCTCAAGCATATTATATATAAAGATATATTAATATATATTTATATCTTAGAGAACCGAAACCAGGTCCTGTAAGATCTTAAATTCACTTTCATCTGTTCATATATAATATATATTATTATAACACAAAGCACTGGTTCTCTCTGGAGAGTTTTAAACACTTTTTTTAAAAATATATATATATAAGTATACATCATATTATATACAACGATCCCCATCATTTTGGTTAGAACATACGAATTAATATATAATGTCATTCAATAATATTTAACTATATATGGAAGTATTAGCTCGGGTACACTAATATTTTATCCGTTCCACATTAAATATATTTTTATCTTAACAGCAGTCACTTACAAAAAATATATATTATTATATTTCACCTGTCAATATTTTAGATGCCAATTGACTTAGAACAACATACGTTGAATTCCTCATTATTATTATTAGGTGTCAAAATTACAAGAAACGTCATCCCATTAAATTCACAAATTCACCAGCAACAATCATCTACCCCCTGTATTTATATTATCACATAAAAACTTAAACTAATTATTCATCTATCATACATCCTCAATGAATAATAATTAATATAATTTATTTCTTCCTAGAATAAATTCTTCAAGCGTAAATTCTCATAAATCTTTTAAACAATCTACCTCATATAATATATGTGGCTCCACAATTTAATTATTTCTTTACTTACCTTTTTGTAGAACCCATGGAGGGATTTTCTGAATAAAAATAATTTGTTTCCTTCCGAGTCTCAATCCGTAACAAATTCCTCCTTTGACTAGCTTTCTCCGTTCACCCTTTCTTTTCTTTGAAATCCCAAATAAATAAAATTCTCCCAAATCTCTCTCCATTCACACGTCTCCACTTTCCCAACTCTTCACTTAATTGTAATCTCCCAATATTCTCTATAGCAATTAATTTTAAAATTTAAAATTTAAAATTTAGAAATCAAATCTTATCTCTTTGTGGGTCCCGCATAGATTAATTGCTAAAAGAAAAATTATCTAATTCTACTAAGATGTAATTTGAACCCACTATCTCTAATTTACTTGCCACAATTTCCAACCATCTTACCTTTCTACAATTTGTTAATTTAAATTAAACATTAATTTACATGTATTTTAGAGCCCATTTTCTTTAAAATTATAATTACCCACCTTCGTCAACAAGTCAAAGTCAATGAGTCAATCCGGCCACCTCAGCTATTTTTACTGACACATCAAACGGTCAAAAATTCAACAGTCAACAATTCAACGTGCCACATTAGTATGTCACGTCAAGTGAACATATTTAAGTCGGGTTATTACATCTGTGGCTGTGGCGCCCCAGCCCGAGCGTCACATCCTTACCTCAGGATCTATCAATTGGTAAATGTGAATCAGGATTGTTGCCCTGATCACGCGACGGGTTCTTATTAGATATTTATCCAGTTAATCCTAAATCCTTAGGATTTTATATCATTTATACATTCTATTTCCATCAATTGCCATTTTAGGCCATTATATCATTTGAGAGTTACACATGTCATCTCATAATCTTCATACTTAACCATATCATGATATTTCATGCCTTAGCATTTACCCATAAAAAAATTTTGCCAATCCATTGGCATAAAACATAACATAATCCTTCTACAACATTGAATAATAATTTAATTGTTAACATTCATAAGTTCATATATAGGTACTCATGGAAATTCGTTCATCCTTGAATCTCCACCTATGCTCCTTGCCTCCTTCCTTTCACCTGTCTATGGGTTTGGAAAACAAAACGTGAGTTGAAATTCAACTCAATAAGCAAGCTTAGGGTTTTCATGCAATTCATTTTGAAAACAACATTCTTTAAAAATATTTCCCTTCATTCAGTAGAGACACTTAACAAGTGATCGACATAAACTTGCATAAACATTTCATGAAAACCATTCATAAAAAACCATTCACGTAAACCATTCGTAAACATTTCATAAACATTGGATGTGCAAATTCATCATTTCCATTGATGACGTTATCCTTCATGTGACAGTACGCTAGCTCGGGGAACCCTCTTTTCATGACAGGATCCTTTTCATCCTTGGCGCCGGACCTTCCGACTTGGCAACGTCAAGGGGGACTCATTGTCCACTTACTACCTCGACTAGCCTACTTGATTTCCATTCCATGCATGACTTTTAGTCACCCCGGCATTATATACCCCCTTACACATGGAACTTGTCATTCTCATGTAGAGAATTCTTTGCACCATCCCTCTTTAAACACCATTTCAATGAAACATCGTTTCAAATCCATACTTCATCATATTTCAAGCATAATTGCGAAACCAGAAGCAATCATTTATTTCAACAGAAATAAACATTTCAATACACATAGAAACAAGGAATGGCCATCCTTAAATACCTTGTAATGAAAACCAAAATCATTTAGAAAGCTGCTTGCTTACCTCACTTGCTTAGCTTTCCGTTTCGCTTATACCTTTGCCTTTGCCTATACATATAAGAATGATATAACATTCATATATTTCCTTTGCTTGCATTCAACTCAGTTTTCCAACCCATTTCTTTAAACATACATAATTCCTTCGACTTCTCAAGTCGTTATGCCCGTATAGCACATACTTGTGCACTACATGGGCTATTACACATCACATTTGGTCTCTTAAGTAGGATAATCATTCAATTACATAATAATCATTCAATCACATAATAATTATTCAATAATCATTATTTAATGGCTCATTACTTTCCTTAAGCCATTTTTCACTCCTTTTCCAAAATTCACACATCGGTGCTCATTTTAAGCACACGTGGTCGCCTTAAGCCTCATTAATTAATTCCACATTTCGGAATTACATCATGTAATTCTAAATAAATATATATATTCATAAAATTTATCATATTTTCATGAATTTTTGCACAAACTCAATTTACATAGGTCATTTACCACTTATGCATGTCTACCCATTCACATATGCCCATTTGGCAACACATATATGAGGCCTTTCATAAAATTTCCCAAGTCATCGATTTAATCCACATTTCAACATGATAATTATCCTTAATTATCACTTTAATTAGGGTATTTTTATGGAATTTAAATCCATTAATCATAGGTTTCCAAAACAGCAACTTTGGAACCCATTTTTCACCCATTTAACGTGTCTCTTGACACATAACCCTAAGCAGATTTATAAATCCGAAATTTCAGGATATAATCCAATTTTATTAATCCATATTTAATTATTTAACACATATATCAATTTGGATCATTTCTACATAGGTTTCATATTTCTTTTTGATTTTCTTCTCAAACTAACCACATATGCTGAAATCAGGCGTACTGAAATCTCAAAATATTGAATTAATATCAAATCAAGTATTTTTGATCTTAAATTTCTATAATACATTAATAAATACATTATTTAACTAAAATAAATATTTACAGCACGAAATATTTAATATTTATATTTATTTTGGTATTTGTACTCTGCTAGACAGCAGAATCCATTTTCAGACAGCCTAAATGACGTTAATTATGAGGTATATTTATACTCATCAAAACCTAATTTTTATTTTATTCTTGTGATATTAAATATTTCTTGTATATTATATAAAAATTTTACCCTAAAAATCCTTGTAGAAAAATTATTAAAAATCCTTTGGCGCAGCTAATCCTGCCACCCGTACAACCCTGTTCAGGTTGATTTTCCCGGATTTTTAATTTGCAAATTACTTATCCTTTTAATCTGAAAATTTTTTCTTTCCTTAATAACCCCATCATTATTCGTCCCAAAAACTTTCATACTAAAATTCATCCATTTACTATTCCATCCATATTTTAGTTTACAATATCATATAACTTCCAGATTTGAGATATAAACTCAAGATAATTATATACTTACTTGATTAAATGATAATCTCTCCTTTTCCCCTTTTCTTTTCCTTCTTTTTCTTCCTTCTTTGCAGGCTCTAGAGCTGGACGTGAGCTGCTGCCTTGGGGTGCAAGTTTCAGCACTTGGAAATTTCTCAAAACTCTCTCTCATATGGACGTGTATAGGTTATATATATTACTAGATTTTTTTCCAGCTGTGGGGCCCACTTGGTGCTGCAATTCTACACTCCTTAAATGCTCCCTTATCTACCATATGTGGTGGCACATTTACAGCCAAGTAAAATCTGGTTTTACCATTTACAAAAATCAAAAAATCTGCTTTAATCACAACCAATCACTTGTCCACAATTGCCCTTCTTTACTTAGCTCTTAAGAAACTTGTTACTTGCTCTCCAAGAAACCAAATTCTCATGATAATTAGCTTAATTCATTCCATTCATCTCATAGATTTCATAATTTTATTCCATCGTTTCAAATTTCATCTCAATCTGACGTTTCTACATCAAGTTATGACCACTTGAATTTATCTTTTGGATTTGGTATAAAATAATTAATTATCACCCTAATTCCATCATTATTCCCTTAATCCAATCCATTCATAATATTGGGCCCACCTTCGTGATCTTACCTTTCAAATTTCATCGAAATCCGCCTTGTAGGCGTCAAATTATGAATTTTCCATCATTTTTCTCCTTAATTCCATAATTACACTTTAATCTCAATAAATTAAATCATGGTAATTAAAATGATTATTCATGACACCTTGTTACCATTAAATTCTCATTAAGCCCTTCGGGTCATACCGACTCACTTTGAGCTCCGGCGATTAAATTTTTAATCACCGTTTCCAATAGAAACCCTAATTCAAAATGTGACATAATTCACAAAAATCATTCAAAATTCATTTTCATCACATATAAATCATATATATATGTTTAATACATCCCATTGAGTCCTACATAGGTTGGGGTTTCACAGTGGCGCCCCGAACCGAGACGTCACTTTCTTACCTCAAGATCTATCGATTGGTAAATGTGAATCAGGATTGTTGCCCTGATCGCTCGGCAGGTTCTTAATTGGATCTCGTCCAATTTTTTTCCGTTTTCATCTGTCATCATTCGTAACTTTATATAGCAATCATCACACATTGTGACATTTCACTTGTAATAGAATTCATCATTTCATTCATAGCATCCTTTCATGCCTGTCATTATTCACTCAATCATTGTACACATCATACTTGCATATATTTAGTCATTGACTCACATGAAACTTAGAATTCTAACTAAGTTCATATACGCATAAACATGGAACTTAGAATTCTAACTAACTTCATATACGCATAAACATGGAACTTAGAATTCTAACTAAGTTCATATACACAATTAGCTTACCTTAGCATATTCATGCTTTTCCATTCCTCATAGCCTTCAAGGCTATCATCACGTACCTTCCTCCACGTCTTAGGTTCGCAACCTTCTAAGTTTCCTCGGTACCTGTCTAAGGGTTGGGAAAACAAAATGTGAGTGACAACTCAGTAAGCAAGCATTTTATCTTTAGGGCAAGGCTTCCTTGAAACCTTTTTCATAAACATCGGGAATACCTTTTTTCCTGAGGACATGTATATGTCCTGAAATATCATCATGAAATCTTTCTAATTAACCATTCATTCATAAAACCAGTTACAAGCCACGTGTAGGCCTGTTAAGGCAAAACATCCACGTTTTACCTTCTCCGATGGAATTCCTTTAATTCTTATATGAACATTTTCAATGTTCATAGACATTACATGAAATCATCATTTTCCAGTGGACGTTTTACGTCTATAACATTTTTCTTATAAATCCTTAGGCAAAGGAGACATCTCATGTCTCAAAACATCATTAACATAAACCATCATAAAATCTTTTAGCCAAGAGACATTTTATGTCTCAAAACATCATTAACATAAGCCATCATGAAATCTTTTAGCCAAGAGACATTTTATGTCTTAAAACATCATTACATAAAAACATCATTAACATAAGCCATCATGAAATCCTTTAGCCAAGAGACATTTTATGTCTCAAAACATCATTAACATAAAAACATTATTAACATAAGCCATCATGAAATCCTTTAGCCAAGAGACATTTTATGTCTCAAAACATCATTAACATAAGCCATCATAAAATCCTTTTCATAATCCCTGTCTTGAGGCTTGTTTATAGCAAACAAGGCAAACAAAATACATAAACCATTTTCATAAATGCATTTGCATAAACACATTTCCTTTAATTCCCGTTATTTACACTTTTGTGTAAAACATCCTTTCTTTTAGAGTAACTTATGCATATTAGCTCATAAGAATCCAATTTAGGATAACTTGTTGTATAAATGCTTTTATAACCCAATCTTTGGGCTTTTGAAAAGCCAAACGTATGCAAATGCATTTCTCCCCATCCAGTAATGATACTTAGCAAGTGATCATGCTACCTTTTCGAAGAGAATCCTTAACAACACGCTAGCCCAGCAGCTGTTTATATATTCTACTCCCATCTTAGGGAGGGCGCCGCTGGCACTCCTGTCATCCCTTTGCGACTCGGCCTTATGTAGAGTGGGCCCCGATCATCCCAACCGTGCTCTACAACCTGCCTATTACTTGTACTGGTGCACCGTACGTTATTATGACGGACCGCAATCCGTTTGGTTTGAAGAACCACAAACCGTAGCCCATGTCCTTTTAAACCGGGATCACAGACCGCAGCCTGCATCCATATGCATAAAAATCTTAGACCGAAACAGACCGCAATTTGTGTCAACTTGTAAGCAAGCGTACCCATTTTAACCAGTTGTTATTTGAAATCTAGTTTTAGGATGACCTTCCTTAAGTTCCTTTATAAACGTTTTGAGTAAAATATTTTGATAAACATCTGAAATGTTTGAGAAACAATACATCTTAAAATCCTTTTAATAAAATAATTTCAAATCCTTTGGATTTCCATAAATAAATCATATTTTTCTCTAATATTTGCTTGGTTTCCATTTCAGGACCTTTTGTTTACAAAAGTTATGCAATTATGCTATCCCCTTGTCCATAACCTAAAAATTTAATAATTGTCCACATATCAATCATTTTTACATAAAGGAAAATTGCACAGTCTTTTGTATGCCATTAAGCAACCTGAAATCAAACCATTTTATGAAATCAATCATAGGAGGTTGGTCATCCATAAATCCCTTTTTAACACATACGTATAAACATTTTTAACATAGATTTTCTTGTCTAAAGGAATACAAAACTTTTCGAACATCATTTCAATACATATGGACTATGTCCAAAACATCATTTATTATTTAATTATCTTGACCTAGCAGAACAAATCTTTTTCATCATTGTTTATCACGAGTTATTGTAGAAATAACTAAAAACTAATTTACAAACAATATTTTGTGAAAAAGGGTAAAATTTTCTTTTTCCTATAAAATGATGTTGAACAATATCATATAGAACTTGCTTGCTTAAAAGTAAATTCTTAAAACCATCGGTATCAAACATGAAATCCTTAGAAACATTAGCATGGAGAACTTGCTTACTCATAAGAAAAATTTCTCAATTCCATTAACATGAAGCATTCCCATCCTTGGCAACACTGAGGATAAATTATTTATCTTAAGAAGTGTCGCTTGCTTCCCATGAAGCAAACCTTAAGACTTTTCATTAAAGTCATCATTTTTCAAAACTTATGGCTTTGCATTAAAGCCGTCATATTCAAAGCTAGTGCTTTCCCATTCAATAAAACATAAAAATAAACATTTCAAACACAAACATAAACATTTCAATCATATCAATCCCATAGAAAGAAAATGACATTTTAGAAAGTTCGCTTGCTTACCTGAGATCGTCATAATCCCTTTCCTTCCATTCTTTTCCTTGCCTACATGAAAATAATATGATTTTTCATATATTTCTTTTCCTTGCATTCCATTTAGTTTTTCAACCCATTTTATTCACATATATCATTTATTCGACTTCTCAAGTCACTATGCATACATTTAGCATATACGTGCACATTTTTACACATTCCATTGGCTAATCACATGACATATATAACCCTATAATTAGGGTATCCATTTAACCATAAAAAAATCCATCCATTAACTATCATACATAGGTTCATTAACCTTAATTTACCATTTTTCACTCTTTTTACAAACTTCACACATCGGTGCCCATTTTAAACACACATTATCGCCTTAAGCTTCATTACATAGTCCCAAAATTGGGAATTAACATCATCTAATTCAAAAAAGTTATGTAATCATGAAATTCATTATATTTTCATGAATTTTTGCACAAAACCATATTCTATATGTCATTCATCACTTTTGCAAGTTTATTGCTTCACGTATGCCCATTTAGCAACATATACATAAGATGTTTCATAAAATTTTCTAAGGAAGAGGTTTAATCCATATTTCAGAGGTTTAATTACCCTTAATTACCACTTCATTTAAGGTATTTTTACAGGGTTTAAATTCACTTTCCATAGGTTTCCAAAACAGCAAGTTCGAAACCCGTTTTTACCCGTTTAACGTGTCTTTTGACACATAACCTTAAGCAGTTATATTATTCCGAAACTTCAACATATAATCCCACTTTTATTAATACATATTTAAGGATTTAACACATATTAATTTGTATTATTTCTACATAGGTTTCATATTTCTTTTTTATTTTTTCCTCAAACTATCCATATATGCTGAAATCAGGCGTACTGAAATCTCTAAATCTTGAATTAATATCAAATCAAGTAGTTTTGATATGAAATTTCTACCATAACTTAATAACTACATTAATTAATCAAAATAAATATTTTCAGCATAAAAAATTAAGTATTTATATTTATTTTGGCATTTTTACCTTGCTGGACAGCAGCATCCATTTTCAGTCAGCCTTAATCATGTAAATTATTGGGTATATTTATACCCATCAAAAGCTAATTTTTAAGTTTTTTTGTGTGATCCTCAATATATCTTATACATTTTGTAAAATTTTCAGCCTTAAATTCCTTGTATAAAAATTATTTAAAAGCATTTCCTACAACTGATCCTGTCACCCATTTTACCCTGTTTAGGTGAATCTTCTCAGATTTTTAATTTGCAAAGTACTTATCCTTTTAAGCTGAAAATTGGGTTATTCCTTAATAACCCCATAATTATTCTTCCCAAAATTTTCATGCTAAAATTTATCCATTTACTATTCTGTCCATAATTTAATTTAAACATCATATATCATTCAAAACTTCACTTTTCATCATCTAAATCATGGAATTTCATACATGCAAGCTAATACCCATTCCATATTCATTCAAAAACATGTTGAATCATCACTTTAAAGATTCTTTAAGCATCCATTCCATATTCAAAATTTTAGGGTTTAAAACCCAAAATGAAAAGCTCAATCAACCCATATACTTACTTGGTTAATGGAGATCGAACCCTCATCACTTGGAAGAGTTTTCCTCCTTAATTTTTCCTTCTTTTTCCCTTGCTTTTCCCTTAGTTTTTCTCTTCTTCTTGGCTGGGCATGGCTGGACGTGAGGCTTCCTTGGGGAAGATGGAATTTCTGCACTTAGTCAAATGCCCCACACCATGTGAATGTGCAATGCTTTGTGGAGCAGGATTTTTCATAGCCATTCAATGCTTGATTATCCCCTTCATGTGCTGGCTAAATCTTAGCTAAGTAAAATTTCAATTTTCTAATTTTTTAAAATCCCAAAATGCGGGTAATTTATACACCTAATTACCCCTTAATTCATGTATTAATTTTGTGTAAATAATTTTAACAAAAACTGCAGCAACTTAGCATATCATTGCACGTCATTTGCATAAGACCAAGCTGTCCATTTTTGCATCCTTTAATGGGCAGCTGATAATCACGAATTTTCAGGGATTTTTCCACATGAATAAATGTTCATTTATGATCCCAACATGTCAGCTATATGTGTGCATTATTTATAAAATAAAAAAATCAAAAATAAATAGCAATGCAGCCCATGGACGTGCTTGCCTTGGACACCTCACCTATGCTCTCTTGAGTACTCATAGCTTCATCAATTGTGGACATTCATTGCTGGGATTTTATTTGGATATTTGGATTTTATAATAATGCATAAAATACCTTAGAAATGTGCTGCATTTGACACCTCAACTCCCATTAAAACCATGCAATTATGCATTGTACTCTAGCATTAAATGAAGCGTACTTTTAAGGTGCTATAGTCAACCATATACACATTTTCCAATTCAGGTATTTTTTGAACATTTTAAGCTTAATCTAAACCTTCCAAAATATGCATCTCATAATTTCATTCAACCGTTTCGAATTTCATCTCAATCCAATTTTTCTAGCTCCCGTTAGAGTCGTTTAAAGTTAACGATTGAAATTGAAATATGATCAATAAATCATAACACTAATTCCATCAAGGATTTTCATAACCCAATAATCTTATGGCATCAAGCTCAACATCATCAACTACCATTTCAAATTTCACTTGAATCCGCCTTACAGGCGTTGAGTAATGAATTTTCTAGTGTTTTCCAACATAATTCCACAATTTCCATTTTATTCTCCATTAATTAAATCATGAAAATTAAACTAAAAATTCATGCCACATTAGCATGTTTTAATCCTCATTATTCTCCTTTAGTCACCTTGACTCATAATGGGCTCCGGCGATTAAATTTTTAATCACCATTCTTAGTGGAACCCTAATTGCAAAATATCATAAAATCCTAAAATCATCCAAAAATTCCATTTAATCATATATAAGTCACATGTACCTGTTCAATGCACACATTGAATCTTATTTAGGTTGGGTTTTCACAACATCCTCCCAATCTAAAAGAAAGTTTCATCCTCGAAACTACTCACATACCTATAAATCTCATGAAATCAGGATAGAGCTTCCACATTTCTTCTTCAAGTTCCCAAGTAGCTTCACCTTCACCGTGATTACTCCATTGAATACGAACATGCCTTACGGTTCTGCCTTTCTCTTGTTAGTCTCAATGATCAAGTATACGCATTGGCTGCTTTGGGTATGTAAGATCCTCCTCCACATGGAACTGCTCGACACATAACACATGTATTGGATCTGCTACATACCTCCTCAACTAGGATACATGAAACACATTATGTACACCTGATAATGATGGCGATAAAACCAATCGATCTACAACCCCGCCAATCACCTCAAGGATCTTGAAAGGCCCAATGAACTAAGGACGGAACTTACCCTTGATTCCAAACCTTGCTACCCCACGAGTCGAAGAAACTTTTAGGAACACATGATCGCCAATTGCAAAATGACGTTCTCGTCGCTTATTGTTAGCACACTTCTCCTGCCTATCTTGCACAGTGGTAAGATGCTTTCTAATCTTGTGGACCTTCTCAACCATATCCTGTACCATCTCAGATCCCAACAACTGTCGCACACCCACTTCATCCCAAAATACTGGCGATCAACACTTTCTGCCATATAATGCCTCGTAAGGTGTCATACCAATGCTAGCCTGATAGCTATTATTGTAAGTGAACTCAACTAATGTTAGATGTTCCTCCCATGTCCCCTTCATGTCCATAAATAATTGCATAATGCCCACTAATTATTCACAAATAATATATATTGCATTATATCCACCATATGTCCATACTTAATATAATTGCATTACTCTTGCTATAAATCCACAAATAATATAATTTACATGGTTAAGCCACGTAAAAATCACTTACTCTTCCTGCCAAATGCAGTATTTAGCGCACATGTGTTCATAAGTAAAACATCTTCATCCAAATCACTACATATTCACAAATATAATTTTAATGGTTAAATAACATTTAGAATAATAATCCATTTCACATATCATGTTGAATTATATGATAATTCACATATTTTCCACAATTAATATAAATTGTCAAGCCATATAATAATTCAAGCAGTTCATTTGGCTTGAACCAATTTCTTATACTAATAAAAAAACTCCAATATTCTCAAAATTATACTCCATGCTCTTATAATAATTTAATGCCAAAAAACAAACTTAATTAATTTCATTTAAATACTGAACGTATTAAGAAAATAAAATATTACGATCTACTTAAGCATTCACAAGTCCATCCTCCATCAATAAATTATAAATTAATTTGTCTTCCTTGGTATTCTATACCATGACCACTAGATCAAAATGTCCACCTATAAATCACAAGAATTATTTTATATTAATTTCAACACAAGATATGATATAATATCAAGCAATTAATTTTTACAAAATAAATTAATTATTTTTTGGCTCTGTAGAACATAAAAATTATAGTATTTTTACATATCCTCAAATATTCAACTTGGCATCAGATCTCATTCGTACATCCAACCTTTTGTTAATAATTTTAGTTACTAACCTTAATATCTAGTATCATGCCCGCTAGACTAAGAATGTCCACTAATATAAATATAAAATTTATATCAACTTCCATCGCATGAAAATCTTACAACACAAAATAATTAATTTATATTTTATATAAATTAATTATACAACCACTAACATAAATATATAATTAATATATATTAATTTCAACCAAATGTATTGCATGAAATAATTACTTTATATTCTATAAATTAATGATAGAAATACTAACTTGAATATATAAATTTTAATATTTATCTATTTAACATCAAACCACATTCATAAATTCAACCTCCTATTAATAAATTATTTATTAATTTATTAACTTTAATATCTTCTGTTATAGCCACTTGACATAAAATATCCATTTATATAAATATATAATTTGTATAATCTCAATTGTTATTAACTTCATGTACTAGCATATTGTATAGCACCAACTAATTAATTTGTATAATATAAATTAATTATAAACTTCTCACAAAATATATAATTTTATATATTCCTATATGCTCCATAAATCCACATAAATCAATTTGGTCCAAAATATATTTCATGGGGATGTGCACTCAATATTAGCATGTATATTACACATTCATACATCTTCTTAACAGAAAATTATATACTCGTGAGAATTTACATCACTGAAATATTAATTAATTTTTATAAAACACTACATCATAGGTTGCAACCATATCACTATTAGTCATCATTTGTAAAACATCAAACATGAGCATATGAATAAAATAATTAAATAATTTCAATAGTAACCTCAAGATCATTTAATGTAATCAGCTGGTAAATATATTTGTATTATATAAAATTGCTTCACTTGTTATATATATATATATGTCAATTCAATTCTATTCTAAAACATATTTATGACATGTATGTCAATTGAATTCAATCTGCAATCCATTCTAATATTAACATATTGGACATTACACAAAGTTCCTCCTCATGGACATATATACTTACGCTCCTAATTTAAATAAATAAAATCATATTCAACACATATACTAACTGTCTACCCACCATGATAGACGTGTATGTGTTTCATTTTCTAGGAATAATGTCACATCATACAAATAAAATCTCCAATCAAACCACATTGAATATATATATATGTGATTTCCATCATATATTTCATTCTAACAGGTCCTCTCTAATACAGCAAAAATTCAAATTCAGCCTACGCTCAATTCACCTCTTAAATAATTTATTATGCATGATTTATTCAATTCACAAGAACATATTTCCCATTATCCATCTTTCTATAATAATTGCAATAATTTCCATAATGAAATTAAACCATATAAAATTTAGAATACCTCAACTTGCAAATAATTCAATCAAATAAATTTAATGATAAATAATTTAAATAATTATTTATCTAATATTTTAAGCTGCATAAAAATACTCTACTTGCATAATTAAATCATGCATTTCATTCTAACTTCTCTTCCCAAATATAAACAAATCACACGATGAATAATACACCAAAATAAATAATCACTAAATACATCCCACAAACTAGTTTACACCACATAGATTCTATCAAATATATCTAATATAAGCTCCATCATATAGACCACAAAACTCTACTTGCAAATTATTCCATCTAATGAATAATAAATAATTTAAATAATTATTTATCAAACAATTTAAATCACATATAAAAATATTCTATTTGCGAATAATTTTATCTAATAAATTTCAAGATAAATAATTTATCAAACAATTTAAATCACATATAAAATTATTCTATTTGCCAATAATTTTATCTAATAAATTTCAAGATAAATAATTTATCAAATTATTTATCTAGCAAGCCAAACCGCATAACAAAAATGTATCTACTTGCAAATCATTCAATCAAATCAATTTTATGATAAATAATTTATCCAACAACTTAAACCACTAAAAACATGTCTCTACTTGCAAGTCAATAAATCTAGCAACTTAAACCACATAAAAAAATGTCTCTACTTGCCTTATAATTATGACACGCTCCACTTTCCATAGTCATCTCTCTCTCTCTGCACTTCCTTCCATCCGCAAGGTCTGTATCTCGCCCCTCACACTTTTTTTTATTTATTGAGTTACCATATCTTCTACTAACTTCTTATTTATTGAGCTACTATAATTTCCCTACGTAACGTCCTCCAATCGTTACTGAGTTGGTTTCAACTCCTTCATCAAATAATTTCAAATTTCAATTTCATGCTTATCTCATTGTGGGTCCCACTTGCACTAAAAGCAAAATAAAATATATGAATTAAACTTCTCTTAGACTCACTCAACTTTCAAATCTAGCGCACCCTTGTTACCACCGCTAATTATTAAAATTATCTACTAGGCATAACCTTGGTCTGATATCAAAACTGTCACAACCCAATCCTAGGGTTGTTGACCACCCTAATTGGGCGAAAAACTCTGATCGGTTATGCTTCAATAAATTTAATAATTAATACTTTATTCAATAACATCCAAAATTAAACACAAATATCCACTGAGTTAATAGGAATAATTTCCGCTAATTTATTACAAGCAAACAAATAAAAATGTGAAACCCCAACCTATGTAGGACTCAATGGTATGCATTGAATATATATATTTGATTTATATGTGATTTAAATGAATTTTGAATGATTTATGGATGATTTTATGATTTGATGATATTTTTCAATTAGAATTTAATTAAGAATGGTGATTAAAAATTTAAACGCCGGAGCCCAAAGTGAGTCAGTATGACCCGAGGGGCTTAATGAGGATTTAAAGGTGACAAGGTGTCATGAATAATCATGTTAATAATCGTGATTTAATTTATGGAGACTAAAGTGTAATTATGGAATTAAGATGAAAAATGATAGAAAATTCATAACTTGACGCCTACAAGGCGGATTTTGATAAAATTTGAAAGGTAAGCTCACGACGGTGGGCCCAATCTTATGAATGGATTGGATTAAGAGAATCATGAGGGGATTAGGGTAATAATTAATTATTTTTATCCCAAATCCAAAAGATAAATTCAAGTGGTCATAACTTGAGTTGGAAACGTTAGTTTGAGATGAAACTTGAAACGATGGAATAAAATTACGAAATCTATAATTAGCATGGAATGGATTAAGCTAATTATCATTGGATTTGCATCATCACAAAAAGACGAAAGTCATTAAATCAAGTCAAGGTAGGAAGCTTCATGGAAGTTGCAATGAGGGGCAATTTGGGAAGGTGAAAATGGAATTTACTAAAATGCCCTAGGGGTTGCTTGAGCACCAAGAAAAGTGGCATATAAAAAGAGGAAAAAAAGGAGAGAAGGGGCTGGACGTTCCAGCAAGGGGGAGAAGGAGAGAGAGAAGGAGAGAGAAAGAGAGAGAAGAAGAGAGAAGGAGAGAGAGAAGCGAGAGAAACAAGAGAGAAATGGAGATTTTCTCCAAAGGCAGCAGCTAGGGCACGTCCAACCCAGCAAGGAAGAGGAGAAAAGATGAGGAAAAGAAGAAGAAAAAAGGGAAGGAGAAGCTTGGGAAACTCAGGGCAAAGAATCGATGAAATCGGGTAAGTACCCGTTGAGATAAGCCTTCCAATTTTCAAGTTTTCTTCTTGATATTGGAATCATGGTTTTTAATCATAATAAACCTCTAAATAAAGATTAATAACATTCTTGAATTAAGTATTGATTGAGGGTTTTGCATATGTATTGAAAAGAGATGCAAATATGGGAGCAAAACCTAGAAGAATGAGGCAGAAATCTAAAATATGGAAGAAATAGTTAATGAATTATTTTTAGTATGAAAATTTTTGGGAAGACTTATTATTGGGTTATTAATTAATTACCCAATATTTAGCTTAAAATGATAAACACGTTGCAAATTAAAAATCTAGGAAAATCAACCTGGACAGGATTAAACGGGTGGCAATATCAGCTGCACCAAATGATTTTTAATAATTTTTATAAATGGAATTTTGGGATGAAAATTTTACCAAATATATAAGACATATTTATTATCACACAAAAAAAAATAAAAATTAGGTTTTTATTGGTATAAATATACCACATAATAAACGTGATTTGGACTGTCTGAAAAGGGATGCTGCTGACCAGCAGAGTAAAAATACAAAAAAATATATAAATACTAAATATTTCATGCTGGAAATATTTATTTTGGTTAATTAATGTATTCATTAAGGTATGGTAGAAATTTCATATCAAAAATACTTGGTTTGATATTAATTCAAGATTTTTAGAATTCAGTGTGTCTGAATTCAGCAATATGGACAGCTTAAGGAATAAATCAAGATAAATGTTAAATTCCAGGTTTTTGTGATTTAATTTGACTTACAATGGGAAATAAATCATGATTTAGTGTAATTCATATAATGATTTATGAATAGATTGCTGATTTTATAAGGTATGGAACCTAGGGTTACATATATGACTCGATTTTTCCATTTTTATGTTAAAAATAGTATGGAAATGAGATTAAATGATTTATGGAAGTTATGTAGGGTAAAATACCCTAGGATTAGGTTAATTTGGATGCCCAAGAGGATTTGGGAAGATGAGCCCCAAATCTGATTTTTATGAATTTTATGAAAAGATGTCCAAATGGGGTGAAAACGGTACCCGAAATGGATGAGTAAGTTTCTGTATGGAAACCATTTAATTATGGGATTCAAATATATATTAACACCCTAAATTTGGGTTAAGAAAATTATGGTTTAAGGTTGGAAAATTTTAATTAAAAATCTGTTTAAACCATGTTGCTAAAGAAAGCATTGAAACGACGAGAAACGGATTCTAAAGTCGTTGTTTTGGGAACCCTATGATAAATGAATTATAAATCAGAAACTAAAATCTAAATTATGTGTTAAATAAGGTTTTTAATCATGCTGGAATTAGAGATAAGTTGCGGTTTTGAGAAATTTTAAGAAACACATGATTTATGTGTTGAGAAATGGACGTATATGAAAAGTTAAGTATGAATAAATGATATGTGAATTATGTAAGTTGTTAAAATGAAAAAATGCATGAAGAAGTGATGGAAAATGTGGATTAGGTTATTGTTTAAGTAAATAATAATGTGATGTATAGGTTATGATACGTATAACACCCGACTTGAAAGACAAGTGGGCTAAGTTTGTGTAATATAAGTCCAAATGGATTTATGTAGGTTGAAAAACCTAAGGAATATAAGTATTTAAGGATGATGCAAATAAATGAAATGTTATTTTTATTTATCTAGGTAAAGGCAAGGAAAAGAATGGAAGAAAAGGATTATGGCGATCTCAGGTAAGCAAGCGAACTTTCTAAAATAGTGTTTTCTTTCTATGTGATGATATGTGATTAAAATTGTTTATGATTATGTTTAAACGAATGGGCAAGCACAAGTTTTGAAAATAATAGCTTTAATGAAAAGTCTTAAATTTTGGAAAAGAATGGCTTTAAGGAAAAGCCTCAAGGTTTGCTTTATGGGAAGCAAGCAATATTTTTAAGATAAGAATTTTATCATCAGTGTTGCCAAAGATTGGCAATGTTTTATGTTAATGGAATTGAGAATTTTTCTTATGAGTAATCAAGTTCTCTATGATAATATTTTCAAAGGATTTCATGTTTGATGCCGATGGTTTTAAGAATTTGCTTTTAAGTAAATAAGTTCTTTATGATGTTGTTTCAAAAGTATTTTATAAGAATTAGGGAATTTTGCCCTTTTTCACAAAGCAACAAATGTAAATAAGTTTTGAATTTCTCTTATGATGTTTAATGATAAATAATCATGTTATAAAAGAAAAAAAGAAAAAGGAGATTTGATTTATGAAAAAGATTTATTTTGCTAGGTCTTGATAATTAAATAATAAATGATGATTTAGACATAGTTCATATGTTTTGAAATGATATTCAAAAATTTTGATTTCCTTTAGATATAGAAATCTATAAAGAAAATATCTTGAATAATCTTTATACGGATGTGTTGAAGGGGATTTAAGGATGACCAACCTCCTATGTTGATTTTCTTAAAAAGGTTTGGTTTCGGGTTGCTAAAGTAGCATACAAAAGACCATGCAAGGCTCCTTTATGTAAAAATGACAAAATTGATATGTGGACAAGAAATTGATTTTAAGGTGGTTGAGAAGGGGTTAGCACAATTGCATAACTTTTGTGAGCAAAAGGCCCCGAAATGGAAACCAAGAAAATGCTAGGAAAAATATATGATTTATTCTTGAAAATCTAAAAGTTTTAAAATTCTTTTATTAAAAAGGGTTTTAAGATGTATTGCTTCTCAAACATTTCAAATGTTTGTCAAAATATTTTACTCAAAATGTTTCTAAAAGAATTTAAGGAAGGTCATCCTAAAATTAGAATTCAAATAATAACTTGTTCAAAGTGGGTGCGCTCACTTTACAAGTTGACACGGACTGCGGTCTGTGATGTGTTTTTTTTTCAAAATGATTTGTTTTAAAAAGACGCAGACTTCGGTCTGTGATGTTTTTAAGTTACGGATGCAGACTGAGGTCTATGATCCTGGTTTTAAAGGATACGAGTTGCGGTCTATAATACTTTAAACCAAACGGACTGCGGTCCGTCATAATAATGTATGGTGCACCAGTACAAGGAACAAGCCAGTTGTAGAGCACGGTTGGGATGACCGGGGCCCACTCTACATATGGCCAAGTCGCTAAGGGATGGCAAGAGTGCCAGCGGCGCCCTCCCTGAGATGGGAGCAGGATAAAAGAACAGTCGTCTGGCTAGCGTGCTGTTAAGAATTCTCTTCCAAAAGGTAGCATGATCACTTGCTAAGTGTCACTACTGGATGGGGAGAAATATGTTTGCATACGTTTTGCTTTTCGAAAGCCCAAAGATTGGGATATAAAAGCATTTATATGAAAAATTATCCTAAATTGGATTTTTATGAGTCATTATGTATAAGTTACCCTAAAAGCAAGGTGTTTTACACAAAATGTGTAAATATTAAGAATAAAAAGAAATGGTTTTTAAGCAAAAATTTTCATGAAAAGGATTTATGACATGTTTGCTATAAACAAGCCCCAAGATGGGGATTATGAAAAAGGGTTTATGTTGGAAAATATTTTAGACATAAGAATGTCCATTTCCAAAAGGTTTATGTGGGAAAAATGGTTAGACATGAGAATGTCCATTTCCTAAAGGGATTTATGTTGGAACATGTGTAGACATAAAAATGTCCGTTTCTAAAAGAGTTTAAGGGATAAAAGTGTTTGTGGACATATGAATGTTCATTGCCAAAAAGGCTTACGTGAAATGTATTTTGGACATAAAAATATCCATTACCAAAGTGTTTATGTGAAAAATATTTTAGGACGTATAAACATCCGTTTCCAACAAGGTTTACGTGGAAAAATATTTTAGGACGTATAAACGTCCAGTGCCAAAATGATTTATGTGGAAAAACGTCTTTTTGTGGACCTGAGAATGTCCATTGCCAAATATGGTTTATGTGAAGATGTTTTAGGAAATAAAATGTCCACTAGCCAAAATGATTTATGAGAAAAATATTTTAGGAAATGATTTTCAAGGAAGTCTTTTCCTAAAAGATAAAATGCTTGCTTACTGAGTTGTCACTCACGTTTTGTTTTCCAAACCTTAGACAGGTACTGGGAGACTCAAGCAGTCGAGGACCTAAGAAATGGAGAAAAGATACGAGATAGTACCATATGGGCTAAAAGGATTAGCCATGGTGAGTGGAATGATATGAATGAAAGTATTCAGGTATGCTGACGTATATGAATTTATTTAAAGTTCTAAGTTCTAGGAGAACTAATGAATGAATGAATGAATGTATAGATGGATGAATGTATGTCTGGAATGGAAATGTCATGATTAGGTCAAGAGGGCCTATGACGTATAACAGCATGTTGAAATGGTTTAAAGGATATGTACAAGTGTACCATTGCTTATGTTATAAATGAAATGATGATGAATGAAGAAACAAAAAAATTTTTGGACGAGATCCAATTAAAATCTCTCCGCGTGATCAGGGCAACAATCCTGATTCACATTTACCAATCAATAAGGTCTTGAGGTAAGGAAGTGACGTCTCGATTTGGGGCACCACAGGATTTGGTATCAAAGCATGGATTGGTAAATAGGTGTGGTAAGAAAAGATTTGATATCACAAGATGATTTTTCAGCAAGGATTGATAGATAGATAGATATAGAAGAAAAATGGGAAATAATGAAAGAGAGGTTGAGATTATAAGACATATATGATATGTATTGTTGTATATTGTGCGTCATTATTACACATGAATATGATTATTTGAGGAAATATAACTGGATTGCAATATTTCATAGTATAGATGGTATATGAAGGAAAAATGATATGAGGTTAGATGAAATGAAGAAGGAGGTAGGAAAATTTAAGAAAGAACCAAGGATAGAAAAGAATCAGAACAGATGACGGGTTATGGAACCCTACATAGAGACCCCCATACCTAAGGTTGACCTCACCTTACCTAATATAGCACAGGACTGTATTAGACTTTGCATGTATAAGGTGCAATGTTGTGGCGCCATTTAGGTGGCACCTAGGCGTCGATTTTCTAAGTGATTGATTGATTTAGAAATTACATTCATGATAAAATGACAGATTATGCAAATATAATCTGTATGTGTAAGGAAAAGCAACCTTACACCATAAAATGTGCAGGTAGAAATGAGAAATGTAGGAAAAAGGGAGTTTCTTTTGACTCCTAATGTATGATGTTTGATGTTATGAAAATATGAATGCATTTGATTTTATTGAAGTGCTAAGTGTATATGAAAAAGGAAAGATCATTGATCTTTCTAGATTATAAAATTTACTATATATGATGATTCTATGATCAGAAATGATCATATTGACTATGTGTGATATGAATGAATATTATGATAAGAAATGTTATTGACATAATTTTGTATATTGCATTCTACAACATGCCTATTACCTTAGTTTTGAACAAGAGAAAGGCAGTTGCCGATATGAGTCAATAGGAAAGAAGAAAAGCCAGTAGCAAATCTAAATGATCAAGACAAGTGAGTCCATAAGCTCGTTAATGACGGGCAACTATCAACCCTAAGTCAAATAATTGAAGGTGCTACCGCTACAGGTAATATCTCACAGGTAGAAAGAATAGATAATTGCGGCTATAAAAAGAAGCTGTGGGATAAGCCACCCGAGGTTGGGTAGCCTAAATGATAGAAATGGTTCAAAATCTTTGGATTTTCCCCAATATGACCAAACAAGAAGATAGGAAGAAAACAGGTCGATGTAGGCCACACTTCCTATAAAAACGAATGATAAGGACTCTTACTAGTTTATGGAAACTGGAAAGGGAGATAAGGAAGAAAATATTTTAGACCGATTTAGTACCGGTATTCCTAATGGATAGTTTACGATGGTAAAATCTAGTGGTAGATATTATGAGAGGAGAAAGAATTGATAACTTAGCAAAAGTGTCTTTTGCTAAGACATGTATTAAATTTCATGTATGAAACTCTATATGAGAGCAACTTTTGCTCAATATTATAAAATGAATGTATTATTGATGATATGTAAAAATGATTGCTATAGATTTTTATGAATGAATGGGTTAGCAAAGGTGTCTTTGCTAAGATGTATATGAAATTGTATGTGAGAGCATTTTTGCTCTTTTGCTATAGAAATGAAGATATTCATATTATACGAACCGTATATGTAAAAAGGGAGATGATTGCCATAGATCTTTATTTGATATGATGGAATGAGTAACTTAAGACTTTCCCTATGATAAGATGAGAAGTGATGCAATTTCTCTAGGTACAAAGAAAAACAGTGTGAAATGAAACAAATGAAAGGGCGAATGCCAATGAGAAACTCATGTGTGAACAAGGAACAGTAGAGATGAGCAATAGGTCTAATAGACAAAGGCCAAAAATGCCACCAAGACAGAGTAGCGCAATGGAAGCGTGGTGAGGCAATGGAAGTATTGAAAAGAAAAAGGGATGATAAGTTGGGTATTTCACATGAGCCTTACCCCGATATTTGAAATATAATAGGTTTCGGGACAAAACCTGTTATAAGGGGGGAGGATTGGGAAACCCCAACCTATGTAGGACTCAATGGTATGCGTTGAATATATATATATTTGATTTATATGTGATTTAAATGAATTTTGAATAATTTATGGATGATTTATGATTTGATGATATTTTGCAATTAGAATTTAATTAAGAATGGTGATTAAAAATTTAATTGTCGGAGCCCAAAGTGAGTCGGTAGGAACCGAGGGGCTTAATGAGGATTTAAAGGTTACAAGTTGTCATGAATAATCATGTTAATAATCGTGATTTAATTTATGGAGACTAAAGTGTAATTATGGAAATAAGATGAAAAATGATAGAAAATTCATAACTTGACGCCTACAAGGCGGATTTTGATGAAATTTCAAAAGAAATCTCACGACGGTGGGTCCAATCTTATGAATGTATTAGATTAAGGGAATCATGAGGGGATTAGGGTGATAATTAATTATTTTTATCCCAAATCCAAAAGATAAATTCAAGTAGTCATAACTTGAGTTAGAAACGTCGGTTTGAGATGAAATTTGAAACGATAGAATAAAATTATATAATCTATGATATGCATGGAATGGATTAAGCTAATTATTATTAGATTTGGTTAATCACAAAAAAAGAAAGTCATTAAATCAAGTCAAGGTAGGAAGCTTCATGGAAGTTGCAATGAGGGGCAATTTGGGAAGGTGAAAATAGAATTTACTAAAATTCCCTAGGGATTGCTTGATCACCAAGAAAAGTGGCATATAAAAAGAGGGAAAAAAGCGAGCAAGGGCTGGACGTTCCAGCAGGGGGGAGAAGGAGAGAGAGAATGAGAGAGAATGAGAGAGAAGAAGAGAGAGAAACAAGAGAGAAATGGAGATTTTCTTCAAAGGCAGTAGCTAGGGCACGTCCAACCCAGCAAGGAAGAGGAGAAAAAAAGAAGAAGGAAAAAGGGAAGGAGAAGCTCAAGAAGCTCGGGGCAAAGAATCGACGAAATCAGGTAAGTACCCGTTGAGTTAAGCCTTCCAACTTCCAAGTTTTCTTCTTGATATTAGAATCATGATTTTGAATCATAAAAAACCTCTAAATAAAGATTAATAACATTCTTGAATTAAGTATTGATTGAGGGTTTTGCATATGTATTGAAAAGAGATGCAAATATGGGAGCAAAACCTAGAAGAAATGAGGCAGAAATCTAAAATATGGAAGAAATAGTTAATGAACGAGTTAAGGAACAACCCAACTTTCAGCTTAAAAGGATAAGCACATTGCAAATTAAAAATCTGAGAAAATCAACCTGGACAGGATTAAACGCGTGGCAAGATCAGCTGCACCAAATCATTTTTAATAATTTTTATAAAAGGCATTTTGGGCTGAAAAGTTTACAGGATATATAATACATATTGAGGATCACACAAAAAAATAAAATTAGGTTTTTATAGGTATAAATATACCACATAATTAACATGATTTGGACTGTCTGAAAAGGGATGCTTCTGTCTAACAGAGTAAAAATACAAAAATAAATAAAAATACTAAATATTTCATGCTGGAAATATTTATTTTGGTTAATTCATGTAGTTATTAAGGTATGGTAGAAATTTCAAATCAAAAATACTTGATTTGATATTAATTCAAGATTTTGAGAATTCAGTATGTCTGAATTCAGCAATATGGACAGCTTAAGTAATAAATCAAGATAAATATTAAATTCCAGATTTTTGTGATGGAATTTGACTTATAATGGGATATCAATCATGATTTAGTGTAAGTTTTATGACGATTTATGAATAGGTTGCTGATTTTATAAGGTATGGAACCTAGGGTCACATATATGACTCGATTTTTTCATTTTTATGTTAAAAATAGTATGGAAATGAGATTAAATGATTTATGGAAGTTATGTAGGGTAAAATACCCCAAGATTAGGGTACTTTGGACACCCAAGAGGATTTGGGAAGATGAGCCCCAAATCTAATTTATGAATTTTATGAAAAGATGTCCAAATGGGGTGAAAACGGTACCCGAAATGGATGAGTAAGTCACTGTATGGAAACCATTTAATTATGGGATTGAAATATGTGTTAATACCCTAAATTTGGGTTAATAAAAGTATGGTTTAAGGCTGGAAAATTTGGATTAAAAATCTGTTTAAACCATGTTACTAAGGAGAGCATTGAAATGACGAAAAACGGGTTCTAAAGTTGTTGTTTTGGGAACCCTATGACAAATGAATTATAAATTCAAAACTAAACCCTAAATTATGTGTTAAGTAGGGGGTTTAATCATGCTGGAATTAGAGAAAAGTTGCCGTTTTGAGAAATTTTAAGAAACACATGATTTATGTGTTGAGAAATGGACATATATGAAAAGTTAAGTATGAATAAATGATATGTGAATTATGTAAGTTGTTAAAATGAAAAAATGAATGAAGAAGTGATGGAAAATGTGGATTAGGTTATTGTTTAAGTAAATAATAATGTGATGTATATATTATGATACGTATGAACACCCGACTTGAAAGACAAGTGGGCTAAGTTAGTGTAATATAAGTCCAAATGGATTTATGTAGGTTGGAAAACTTAAGGAATATAAGTATTTAAGGATGATGCAAATAAATGAAATATTATTTTCATTTATCTAGGCAAAGGCAAGGAAAGGAATGGAAGAAAAGAATTATGGCGATCTCAGGTAAGTAAGCAAACTTTCTAAAATGGTGTTTTCTTTCTATGTGATGATATGTGATTAAAATTGTTTATGATTATGTTTAAACGAATGGGCAAGCACAAGTTTTGAAAATAATGGCTTTAATGAAAAGCCTTAAGTTTTAGAAAAGAATGCCTTTAAGGAAAAGCCTCAAGATTTGCTTCTTGGGAAGCAAGTAATATATTTTAAGATAAGGATTTTATCATCAGTGTTGCCAAAGATTGACAATGCTTAATGCTAATGGAATTGAAAATTTTGCTTATGAGTAAGCAAGTTCTCCATGATAATGTTTTCAAAAGATTTCATGTTGATGCCGATGGTTTTAAGAATTTGCTTTTAAGTAAACAAGTTCTTTATGATGTTGTTTCAAAAGTATTTTATAAGAAAAAGAGAATTTTTTCCTTTTTCACAAAGCAACAAATGTAAATAAGTTTTGAATTTCTCTTATGATGTTTAATGATAAATAATCACGTTATAAAAGAAAAAAAGAAAAAAAAAGAAAAAGGAGATTTGATTTATGAAAATGTGAGGACCAGGTATTTTTATTCTATTTTTATTATAACTTTTCTCTATTTATGAGGTAACTTATGAACATGCTAGTAAGAATTTTACGATATTAATGGATACATAACATACATGGACACGACATTTAGGAGATGTATAGTGCATATGTGCATGTATGATTAGCGTTCCATTGATGGGCACTATGACTATTGTTTCCCTCGCAGAGTAGGTACGGGGTTCGACCTGCCCGGTCAGGTTGCGGGGGTGCAGGGGGCAGCGCCCCCGAAGAAAATTTTAATTATTAAGTCGTATGAGTGGGAGAGTAAATTACTAATTGCAATTAGACCCGATCCATGTTCCGACCCGACCCGATAGGGATTCAGTAATAAAGGAAGCCTGCGCGCGCTAGGGTTCATTTTTTTCATCCCGCACCCGGCTATCTTCCTTCTTCTTCTCTTTCCGTTCTCTGCGTCTTCTCTTCTTTCCCCACCATTCAGTTCGGGCTAGCCACGAATTCATTCAAGGAAGCTCTACCGACTGTTTGAGGATCATCGACTCGAATCGTGGAAGTTCCGAATCTCTCCGTCTAAGTCTGGAGCACTGTTTTTGGGGGAAATTTCGATTCAAGTAAGTAGATGTCGCCCCTTCTCGATTTAGTGATGAAATTTTACGTTAAACGCGATGCGAGGCTAGAGGGAATGTATAGCTTCTAACGACTCCATGGTATTAGGCGTAGAGTTCGTAACAGTTAGGGTTCATGGTGAATTTACTTTGAATGCGTGATTTCTATGATGTAAAAGACTTCTTAGCAGTTGTTATATTGTTGAAATGTGACGTGAATTGATTTGCCCCAATCGAGAGTATGAATTGAAGGTTCTTTCATTTCGCACCTATCATGTGTTTGATAAAATGCTTGTGTGACAGATCTATGTGTTGTATCTGAATTGTGTTGATGTTGTATGCGTGGTTTGCGATGTGTTTCATTGTCTGTTATGTATGATGCGTTATCTCAAATAGTTGGTTGTAAGGGTTGTTCATGGCCCCTGATTGACATGAGGAGAGGGTTGTTCATGGCCCTTGATGGACATGAGTAGATGATTGGTTGTGTTGGTCAATTTGTGTGTATGGTTATATGTATACGATCTTGGGAGTGGGTATTGGACCCATGTGTATTAGCTTCATCACTGTATGAGTATCCATCATTATGCTTATTTGCACTTTGTGCTAACCACTATCTACTTACTGGGTCTATTTAGACTCATATCATTATTATTGTGGTTTTAGATCGCAGGTCAGAAGGGGAACTTAAGGATGGGACAAGTTGAAGATCAAACATGAGAGACCCTAGCACAATATGTTGATTCCAGTTCTTTTAGACTTGTGCTCTTTTGATAATCATATATGTAGACAATTACTTAGGCGGATTCGTTTTGACAACTATAATGTATTTGGTATTTCAGATTGGATTATAATCCTTGTTGATGCACATATGCATGACTATTATATCTGTTTGTTGTGTAAGGAAAATATGTAATGATTTCCTTCTATATGAATGTTCTTATTATATGAAGATGCAAGTATATAAATAGGATTGAATGTTACAGATGGAAATGTAATGAATATCAGGTCATGTATTCCATATTACCCCTTGTATGTTATGGGGAGATGCTGCCGAATTTTTCTTAGATTGTGTAGCGCCGTTGATTAGTTATTGAGTATTTTTATGAATGGGGCGTTACAGAAAAAGATTTGTTTTGCTAGGTCTTGATAATTAAATAATAAATGATAATTTGGACATAGTTCATATGTTTTGAAATGATATTTAAAAAGTTTTGATTTCCTTTAGATAAGGAAATCTATGTTGAAAATATTTTGAAAAATTTTTATACGGATGTGTTGAAGGGGATTTAAGGATGACCAACCTCCTATGTTGATTTTCTTAAAAAGGTTTGCTTTCGAGTTGCTAAAGTAGCATATAAAAGACCATGCAAGGCTCCTTTATGTAAAAATGGCAAAATTGATATGTGGACAAGAAATTGATTTTAAGGTGGTTGAGAAGGGGTTAGCACAATTGCATAACTTTTGTGAGCAAAATGCCCCGAAATGAAAACCAAGAAAATGATAGGAAAAAAATATGATTTATTCTCGAAAATCTAAAAGTTTTGATATTCTTTTATTAAAAGGGGTTTTAAGATGTATTATTTCTCAAACATTTCAAATATTTGTCAAAATATTTTACTCAAAATGTTTCTAAAAGAATTTAAGGAAGGTCATCCTAAAATTGTAATTCAAATGATAACTTGTTTAAAGTGGGTGCGCTCACTTTACAAGTTGACACGGACTGCAGTCTGTGATGTGTTTTTTTTTCCAAAATGATTTGTTTTAAAAAGACACAGACTTCGGTCTGTAATATTTTTAAGTTATGGATGCAGACTGAGGTCTGTAATACTTTAAACCAAACGGATTGCGGTCCGTCATAATAATGTATGGTGCACCAGTACAAAGAACAGGCCGGTTGTAGAGCACGGTTGGGACGACCGGGGCCCACTCTACATATGGCCAAGTCGCTAAGGGATGATAGAAGTGCCAGCAGCGCCCTCCCTAAGATGGGAGCAGGATAAAGGAACAGTCGTCTGGCTAGCGTGCTGTTAAGGATTCTCTTCCAAAAGGTAGCATGATTACTCGCTAAGTGTCACTACTAGAAGGGGAGAAATGTGTTTGCATACGTTTTGCTTTTCGAAAGCCCAAAGATTGGGATATAAAAGCATTTATATGAAAAATTATCCTAAATTGGATTTTTATGAGCCATTATGTATAAGTTACCCTAAAAGCAGGGTGTTTTACACAAAATATGTAAATATTAAGAATAAAAAGAAATGATTTTTATGCAAAAGTTTTCATGAAAAGGATTTATGACTTGTTTGCTATAAACAAGCCCCGATATGGGGATTATGAAAAAGGTTTTGTGTTGAAAAATATTTTGAACATAAGAATGTCCATTTCCAAAAGGTTTATGTGGAAAAAATGGTTGGACATGAGAATGTTCATTTCCTAAAGGGATTTATGTTGGAACATGTGTGGACATAAAAATGTTCGTTTCTAAAAGAGTTTAAGGGATAAAAGTGTTTGTGGACATATGAATGTCTATTGCCAAAAAAGCTTACGTGAAATGTATTTTGGACATAAAAATGTCCATTACCAAAGTGTTTTTGTGAAAAATGTTTTAGGATGGATAAACGTCCGTTTCCAACAAGGTTTACGTGGAAAAATATTTTAGGACGTATGAACGTCCAGTGTCAAAATGATTTATGTTAAAAAATGTCTTTTCGTGGACATGAGAATGTCCATTGCCAAATATGATTTATGTCAAGAAGTTTTGGAACATAAAATGTCCACTGGCCAAAATGATTTATGAGAAAAATGTTTTAGAAAATGATTTTCAAGGAAGTCTTGCCCTAAAAGATAAAATGCTTGCTTACTGAGTTGTCACTCACGTTTTGTTTTCCAAACCTTAGACAGGTACTGGGAGACTCAAGCAGTCGAGGACTTAAGAAATGGAGAAAATGTACGATATAGTACCATATGGGCTAAAAGGATTAGCCATGGTGAGTGGAATGATATGAATGAAAGTATTCAGGTATGCTGACGTATATGAATTTATTTAAAGTTTTAAGTTCTAGGAGAACTAATGAATGAATGTATGGATGGATGAATGTATGTCTGGAATGGAAATGTCATGATTAGGTCAAGAGGGCCTATGACGTATAACAACATGTTGAAATGGTTTAAAGGATATGTACAAGTGTACCATTGCTTATATTATAAATGAAATGATGATGAATGAAGAAACGAAAAAATTTTTGGACGAGATCCAATTAAAATCCCTCCGCGTGATCAGGGCAACAATCCTGATTCACATTTACCAATCAATAAGGTTTTGAGGTAAGGAAGTGACGTCTCAGTTTGGGGCGCCACAAAAAATAAATAAATAAAATAAAATGTCTCTGTTGCACCATCTCAGCCCATTAACCTGCATTATTGACTAGATGGTCCCGCCTCTCCTGAAATTTAAATTACTCAAGAATGAGTTGAATAACTCAATAAGCAAGAAATAAACCACGTATAAAATGGTGTATAACATCATGGAAGCACCATAGGAAATGCATAAACCACTAACCCAATGTGTAAGGTCATCCACACTGCTCACAATAGAGAAAACTCACGGCCTTTTAGGGCACAACACACAGTCCACAAAAGCACATACCACAGCCCATTAAGGCTATAACACACTGTCCATGAAAGAACATTCCAAAGTAGCCTTCTAGTGTGCATAGGACCTACTAAGGAAATAAATAAAACCAATGCACATATCCTCAGGGTCCCACATATGCAATTTCGTTCCACTTGGCAATAATCATGATGCATTACACACACCATTCTCACGTAAGCATCATAACAACTATCGCAACCCAATTAAATATTTTACCAACTAAATTTATGTGCCATCCACATATAAATGGGTGAACCAACTCACTGAATTTAATTAAATAAATTCAAGAAAAACTTCCATCTTAACTAGCAAGTAGTCAAAATGTTAGAATGAACAACAACAAATAATCTACATAGCATAACTTTCTATTTTCATTTATTTCCTAATAATTCTGAATATTCTCTTAATTTTAATCTGTAAATATTGTATCAAATCTCACTCTTCTTATTCCAGTAATCTTATTAAAGAATAAAATAATTTATTGAATTTTAATTATAAACTCTTGAATCCACCTACTATTGATAAATTATAATTTAATTTATCCTCCATCATACCCGATGTAATATTCGCTAGACAAATGTCTGTCTATGCAATTTATAATTATAAGCACATAAATATTTTGCAACATCAAAGAAGCAATTTATGTTATATAAATTAATTATACAACTGCTAGCATAAATGTGTAATTTATATTTTGATATAAATTTTTATACTTCCATTTTTTATAAATCAAGACTTCTACCATGGCCAGTGCACAAGTATAAAATTTAAATTACGTTGCAACAACAAAACTAGCTTAATGGAAGTAGAATTCCTTTTAATTTCAATTTTGGGTTTTACAGCAAGTATGGTCCCCCACTTCTAGACATTTTAGTGTCCGTATTATGTATATAAGATATATTTTATTTAAAATCATCAATGGAGATGTTAAAATTTCCTTAAAACATATCTATCATATATTATATATAAACAATGTCGTCTAGGAGGTTACAAGCTTTTTTAAAGAAAAAACTTTTGTCCACATATACAGTTTATATATATATATATATGGCAATCCCGAGATTTTTGAATCCATTAAAATATATTTATAATATCATATATATCTTAAAGAACCAAACCAGTTTCTTTGAGATTTCAAATTCCGGCTAATATATATATAATAAGAATTATAAATAAATCCAACCCAACTTCCATTACAATTATTTCCTTCTATTAAAATTTTATCAGTAATAAATAGCCGACCAGTTCCATAAAATAAATATGTATGCAACATATTATAAATACCCATCTCTTCAGGTTTTAACTTTCATCTGTTCATATATAATATATGTTATTATAACACAAAGCACCAGTTTCTAAAAGTTTTCAATAAATATAATATATTATATTATATGATAAGGCACCGGTATAGAGCTTTAAACGTTCCTCAAGCATATTAAAGATATATTAATATATACTTATATCTTAGAGAACTGAAAACATGTCCTGTAAGATCATAAATTCACTTTCATCTGTTCATATATAATATATATTGTTATAACACAAAGCACCGGTGCTCTCTGGAGGGTTTTAAACACCTTCTATTATATATATATATATATATATATATATATAAGTATACATCATATTATATACAAACTATCCCCATCATTTTGGTTAAAACATACGAATTAATATATAATTTCGTTGAATAATATTTAACTATATATGGAAGCATTAGCTCGGGTAAATTAATATTTTATCCGTTCCACATTAAATATATTTTTATCTTCACAGCAGTCACTTACAAAAAATATATATTATTATATTTCACCTGTTAATATTTTAGATGTCGATTGACTTAGAACAACACACATTGAATTCCTCATTAATATTATTGGGTGTCAAAATTACAAGCAATGTCATCCCATTTAATTCACAAATTCACCAGCAACAATCATCTACCCCATGTATTTATATTATCACATAAAAACTTAAACTAAATATTTATCTATCGTACATCCTTAATGAATAATAATTAATATAATTTATTTCTTCCCTAATTAAATTCTTCAAGCATAAATTCTCATAAATCTTTTAAACAATCTACCTCATATAATATACGTGGCTCCACGATTTAATTATTTCTTTACTTATCTTTTTGTTGAACCCACGGAGGGATTTTTTGAACGAAAAATAATTTGTTTCCTTCCCCGTCTCAATCCACAACAAATTCCTCCTTTGCCTAGCTTTCTCCGTTCACCCTTTCTTTTCTCCCAAATCCCAAATAAATAAAATTCTTCCAAATCTCTCTCCATTCACACGTCTTGACTTTCTCAACTCCTCACTTAATCGTAACCTTCCAATATTTTCTATAGCAATTAATTTTAAATTTTAAAATTTAAAAATCAAATCTTATCTCTTTGTGGGTCCAGCATAGATTAATTGCTAAAAGAAATTTTATCTAATTCTACTAAGATGTAATTCGAACCCACTGCCTCCAATTTACTTGCCACAATTTCTAACCATTTTAGCTTTTCAACAATTTGTTAATTTAAATTAAACATTAATTTACATATATTTTAGAGCCCATTTTCTTTAAAATTATAATTACTCACCTTCGTTAACAAGTCAAAGTCAATGAGTCAATTGGGTCACCTCAGTTATTTTTACTAACACATCAAAAGTCAAAAATTCAAAGTGTCACATCAGTATGCTACGTCAAGTCAACATATTTAAGGTGGGTTATTACACCATGAAACATGTATAAATAATTCAAGGAAAAAGCCTTTGCCGCTATCAGGAGACTACTTATTCAAAGCCGATATAACAGACTCTACTACCATCAAAAGGCTTGCAAGTAAGAGGAGGCCAACTGCAATATTTGCTCGATCAAGGAACTTATTGACCTTGGACTCTGATTCTTCAAGGCCTGGCACCCCTAAGGCTTCCAAGCTAGCAATGAAATCACGGATCAGCTTCGTCAATGAGTCAATCGAGCCACCTCAGTTATTTTTACTAACACATCAAACAGTCAAAAATTCAATGTGTCACATCAGTATGCCACGTCAAGTCAACATATTTAAGGTGGGTTATTACACTATGAAACATGTATAAATAATTCAAGAAAGAAGCCTTTGCCACTATCAGGAGACTACTTATTCAAAGACGATATAACAGACTCTACTGCCATCAAAAGGCTTGCAAGTAAGAGGAGGCCAACTGCAATATTTGCTCGATCAAGGAACTTATTGACCTTGGACTCTGATTCTTCAAGGCCTGGCACCCCTAAGGCTTCCAAGCTAGCAATGAAATCACGGATCAGCTTCTTGAACTCGAATGTGACCGCAAAACCGGCTCCCACACCAGTGGCCAGTAGGAGTGCAACTATCTGATCCATCACAAAAAAAACCCCATGTATACAAATTCAGTATCATCAATTAAAGACTTTCATTGCTAATTGGTTTTCATTAAGATCGCTACCTGTGATCTTTTTAATTTGATGGATCACACTAAAAATTCTTAATCTGACCCCATATCATTGTTGCTCAACGTCTTTTATTTAGTCAGTGCGTGAATTAGTCGTTCCTGCTGCTGAATAACCTTTAATTTGCCTAGAAGTCGGACCACAAAACCACTTGCATGGCCAACCCATTGACACTGGAATCAGAATCCAATCGATCAGATGATTTGAATTCATTTGTTTTGTCATGGTACGAAAAATCATCCAATCTGTTGTCGTTTCATGGTATCAAAAATCATCCAAGTTGAAGTCCTAGGTAGGCCGAATCTAGCTTAAAATGATATGTATTCATATATAAATTCTGAAAAACGCTTGTATCTATTTACAGATGCGTTAAGATGTTATAATAATTTATAAAATTATTTATCAGAATAATAAGAATATTTTCGCTGCTTTAGATGTTAAATTAACATCTTTGGAATCGGTATATGAATCAAGTTATTATATTACTCTGATTTTACACTTTCACAAACAAGGACCACACAATTATCTCATTCTGATGAAAGCTGGTAGCCTAATTAAACAAATAATTATAGTTCTAAATACAACGGGTCAACGCATTTTAAATTCAGGAACAAGGGTAGGTCACCCATGTAGTTAATCGGTTCCATTTACATGTAACCATTACATAGAAATGGCACCCTTAATTAAAATAGGCAAGTTCAACCATATAAATGAAAGACTCTTGCAGACTTACTGCAAGAAAATGGACCGGTAAATTGGAAAAATAAACTAATATTAATCCTCGAATGTGCTGATATTTTTTTGTTAAATACGAAAAGAGAAAAATACCCATTAACTTGTTTAGGGTGTTTACGATTGTAGAGGCTTGTGACGTTAAGAGTGTGTTTGTTTATGTGAAAAACTTTTCTATCAAGAACCTTTTGTCGGCGTAAATATCCTACTTTTTAATCATTTTACTACATTTTTTATACAATAACTCTACTTTTCAATCTTTTTTTATTTAACTATATTACTTTTCAGTCATTACTCATATCATGTCACATTATTTTTTTCTATTTTAAAAATTTTTATATCGAAAATTTTTCTCAAAAGTTTTATCACTTCCCACATACAATGAAAAACTTAAAAGAAAGAAACTTTTGTATTTGCTAAAATAACTCTCTAAATTTGTTTTATTTTATTTTTAACCTATCGTTTGGATTTTATAATAATAACCTTTAAAAAAAAATTTGCAAAAATAATCCTATAAAGTGGGGGCACAACTCGAGTACAGTAACTCTGAGTCGACTCATCGTGTACTTTGAAATAGGTAGGATAGATTCTTATTTTTCTACACATAGGGTAAGATAGGTTCCAAATAAAAAAATGTTTGTCGGTGTAATTCAAAACTGATCAAATTACTAATATATATATTCAATATCTCTTTTATGAAATATCTTATATTATTGAAGATATAAATATATATTTTAAAATATAGAAACATGTTTAATTTATCTATTATTTAGTATATAATAAATATATTTTAAAACTATACCATTATCATATTGGTTATAAGTTTTCAAATAAAATTCATATTAAGATTATATTTTCAAATATAATATTAAGACTAATGTAAACAACTGATTTGGAGCCAAAATCTAAATGAAACTAATTTTACAAAAATAGGATAAAGTATGTCTATAGCTGCCGCCACTTATTCTATCTAAAATAAAATAAGATAAAAGTTTTTTAAAATAGCATCAAACAGATTCGACCCAAGAACTGAATTAGGCTCTGGTTGGCCCTGCAATGACTGTTTTGTTTTTGCTTAAGAGAAAACGCATGAACACCTTTAATAGAAATGATATTTTGAAGCTTTTGTATTAAGCACTTCTAAGTGTCTTTTTATTTAAAAATAGCAATAGACATATCCACAAGCTTTGCCAAATATAAATTCAATTTATTGCGTTTGGAAATAGATAATCCGTAAGCACCCGTTAAACGCAATGACAAACGGGCTTTACCCTACGAAATTTGTAACTGAGACAGCAGCAGCTTACAATTTTCAACGGACGAAAATGCCACTGAGCTTGACGGAAATTTGGGGATTTTCGGAGAGGATTTCGTCAATCGCTGGAGCTGGGTTTGGGAACGACGGATGGAGAGATAGTTTCTGCCATGCGTTGCCGAATTGGGAAGAGGCGATGCTGGATTTCTGGTTGGCCGCACTTGATGATGCAGGAGAAGGCGGACACAAAAAGGGCGCTGCGCGTTTCTTTCGGTCAGGCCTAGAGAAGACAGTCGCCGCAATCGGATGCGGGGAAGATTGGTCTGTCCGGCCAGATTTCATGGTGGGTTTGTTGTATGTCTTGCTCAGCTCGTCACCGGAGAAGACGTGGTATTGGGTTTTCTATCGGGATTTCCTGGCGGTGGCAATAAACGGGGTTTGGGGACTTTTTCATCGGCCACAACAAAGCCAGCCGCGCGGACGGCAACGGGCAGCCAGGATCGGATGGGCTTTCGTCGAATTTTCAGATCCGGCGGGCGATCTGTAGATCCATTGGATCTGAGGAAACGGATCCGCTGACTGTTGACGGGTAGTTGGGACGGGCCGCCGGGTAGATTCAGTCGATTATGGCAGTCGCTAGGGGTGTAAATCGGGTCAGGTTGACTCGGGTTGGGACAAATACAATCCTAACCCACCTTATAAAATCCCAACCCAACCCTACTTTTCACACATTAATTCAACCTTATTTCAACCCACTTCAAATCGGTTCGGTTCGGGTTAGAAATCGAGCTAATAAATTACACATATTATCAATGCTAGTTAAGTTTTTTGTTCGCACAAATTTTTAAAATAACAAAAGTAATGATAATTATAAAAACAATAAGGGGCTCGAATGGAAAGTAAATAAAATTAAATATTTCATTCCTAAAATCTTATTTCTGATTTTTAACACATAATTATCATACATTTTTCCCTTGCTCAATGGAATATAATTTGCAAAAATGAGAGTATAGGATACAAGGTAGGAATTTTAAAAAAATTCAATATTAGCAAGCAAACACTACAAGATGATACATTTTTTGGTAACTTTTATTAGCATCCAAAATTTTTTTATTAACAAGAAAAATGCATATGCAAAAATCGGGTCGGGTCGGGTTGACCGACCCCAACCCGGCTCAAACCGATTTTTAAAATCAGGTCGGGTTGAACCCAATTTTCAAAAATTGATTTTTCAAAACATCAACCCGACCATGATATAAATCGGTTCGAGTTGAACCCGACCCTATTTACACCCCTAGCAGTCGCCAGTGAATACAAGATAGAGTAATCCGGAGGTGTAGCATAGTTTGTACACATGCATCCTGACATGTTTGATCTTAATCATTAATTGACGTTATATTTTGCCGCTTTTAATTTTAGGGTGTGTTTGGTAATAAGAAAAAAACGTCAAAGTTAAACTTTTCACTCTTCGTAACTACTATATTTTTTAATCATTTTTTCATATTTTTCTATACATTTACTCTATTTTTAATCATTTATACATAATTATCCATAAAACTAATTTATCTATTTTAATTTTATTCTCTTTACTCCTCATCATTGCTTTTATCATATCATATCATTTTCTTCAAATTTAAAAAATTTTATATTAAAAACATTTCATTTAACAGTTACATCACTTCCCCAACAAACCCGTAATAGTCCAACAACAAACAATATTTGTCGTCCTCATTGCCTAAGACGACCAGAAATCCCTTAGTTTCCTTCACCATGGGTAATTTACGTACGACATGTGGGGTACATAAAAAAAACTTTTAAAAATAAAAAAATTTCAATTTAAAACTACTTTCCACAGTTGCTCTGTTTTTAATTATTTTTCACATATTTTTATACAACTATACTACTTTTCAGTTATTTCTACACTTGAATGCTTCTAAAAACCCTGCTTTCTATGTAACCTTATTCATTTTCAATATATTAGATAGTTGATAAAAAATCCACTTCATCTATTATGTTTAGCATTACTTGTATTATTATGGAATTTTTTTTTTTAATATTACTACATATGAGCTTCATCTACAAATATGCAAAATCAATGTAATAAAATGATTTGATGCTAAATATTAAATTTTGAGTAGTATTTTCAACATTTAAACAATTTAAAATGTCATTACTGCATGAATAAATGAATCTATAATGTATTATCGCATTCCAATACATACATGAATGGATTTAAACATTTTTTTAATTTACCCATATTATACCTATTTCTGAGCAAATGTGGCCTATGGAAATATTGAATTTGGATGAAACTTGATCTTTTAACTAAATAAATGATGTTAAATATAATGAATGGATTGGATTTTCCATCAAATACTAAAATTTAAAAATTTAAGGGGATTACATGGAACTATATATGTGTAACCCGGTTATATAGAAACGAGCCCAATTTCTACGTAAGTGTACATCTAACTAACTTGTCTACTTTAACTTTATTTTTTTTACTACTCATTATTACCATCGTCCTATCATATCATTTTCTTCTATTTTAAGAACTTTTATAATAAAAAATTTTCATTCGAAATTTTATAACTTCTCAAACACACCTTGATATGTGGTATACTTTCCTGTATTATTTTTAATGGCCCAGCAAGAGAATACGAAAACTTTTAAGCCCTTCCCCTGGCATGTGATATCATGGGCTTTAAAGGGTAAAATGGACTAAAAAAAAAAATCAGTTCTCCCTCGCCCATGGAAAAGCCGTTACTTTTTTAACGCCGTTTTCTTGTAAGGTTATTTTGCTCAAGGTGAAAAGTTTGAAGGTTAGTTATGTAAATTTAAAAACTACTCGGTTAAAAATAGAATTAAGCAAATTTAAAAGGTTACTTTTGCAAATAACACATGGTTGATTTTGAAAAGGTTCCAAACTTGCAAAGATTCTTTTGGAAGACATCAAGACATGCTAAAATGCAATTATGCATACTTACAAATTGTTTGCAAAAGTCCGATATTTTGTTTATGATTGTATATGCTTTCAGTGGTATAATTTATTTATCATTCTAATTTAAAATATACGGGGATATTTCTATGGAACTTTTTTTTATTTTTAACATTTAGATGATTGATTGAAAATCCACTTCAACTATTATATCTAGCATTATTTGTATTATCATAGAAACCCTTTCGTTTGCCCAGTATCACTACATATGGGCTCTATCTACAATCTGTAAAATTTATGAACTTAACTAGTGTAAATTCCAATTAAGATTCGAGTTTTGATGATTACCAACCAATTTGAGAAAATAAAGGGTAATAATAAATTTTAGGTATATGCATGTAAGTTAAAACTTAAAATCTCAAGCATAAGACAACTAAAGTTGCAAAATCAAAACAATTCCAAGAGCGACTTAGGTCAAGTCGCAACTCTAGTCAACTTCAATACCGACTTCAAGTGCATCTTGGAAGATCGAGAGTTTCAAGGGAGTGTTTTGCAGTTAAAGTCATACCCCGAGTCCACTCTAGGTACGAGTTGGGTGAAGCCGACTTCAGCTATGACTTGGAAACCATCAAGTAGCCCAAAATTTCTCTAATTGTAAAATGACATTCGAAGTCCCATCCCAAGTCAACTTTTCATGACTTGGGTGAAGTCGAAGTTGAAATCGACATCGAACTTGTGACTTCGAAGAACAAAATAGCATATGCATATTTTATGCCAATATATGAAAAATGAAGTTGCACCCCCAAGTTGATTTTACGTGCAACTTGGTTAAAGTCTAAGTTCAAGGCAGGACACATTTAAGACTTAGAGGAAAAAGAAAGAGATAAATGAGAAACTGAAGATCAAAACCCCCATGATATTGTGAAGTCGATGGCGGAGTCGACTCCATCTGTGACTTGGGTGAAATCTTAGTCCCAAGTCAACTCTACATGGAACTTGAAGATCAAGCCTTGAAGAAAAATTCTTTAGCAGCATATGAAGTAATGAATTCGATATTAAAGTCAAGTATTTAAACTTCAACTTGGGTGAAGTTGCTAGCCAAGTCAATTTCAGTTGAGACTTTAATTATAACAGTCAGAAAATTTTTGAACATTAGCGCATTAAATGAACGCCACCTTCTTTGAAATGTTCAAATTTCCTTCCAATCTATTTAAGAGACATCAAGTGGAGTTAATAGGGTTATCTAGGGAATTCATTGTACTTTCACCTTTCCATCCTCAAGCATTCAAAGTTACTTTCTAGAGTTTTAAAGCAAGACTCTCAAGTGTATGGCAAGAAGCTTCAATACCACATATTTTCTTCAACTTTGAGAGCTTGCTTTTGTGCTACAAATTGCTTTCCAAATCTATAATGTGTAGATATTCTCATTTCTTTTTTTGAGAACTTTAGATATTCTTATTTCAATTTTTCTATTATATTTATATATTTGGTTTGATGTTGGAGACTAATGCTAAGGTAATGAACAAGTAGGGTTGGTTGGAATTGTACTTACTAATAACTTGTGAGCTATTGTAAAGGCTCTCTACAATTAGAATCTAGAAAAGAGATGATGTTCTCAGTTATTTTTGTTGAAATCTATAAAAAAAATTTGAAAAAAATAAAAAATAGATTTTTGCACCGAGGTCCACTGAAGCTAAGTGCATCTGGGTACACTAGATCCAAACTCATGGATCTAAGCATTTTTCCTAATTTACACATAAATGTACTTATTTTCGAGCAAATATAACCTATGCACACAATGGATTTGAATGAAACTTGGTCTCCTAACTAAACAAATGATGTTAAATATAATGAACGAATTGAATTTTGCATCAAAAATGGTAGGAGTTTCTTGAAATTACTTCTATGAAACCTGGTAAATAGAAACGTTCTTGTAAAACATATATTTTTTTTTATGGGTCGTAAAACATATATTTAAATACATACAATTGAACATAAAATTTGCCGGGATCTCATCAAACATTATAATGGGCCTAAAATGGAAAAACCCAGTTAAGACTTCAAAGGATCTCCGTTTGAATACAGAATACAAAACAGGCTCTTTTAAAGCATTTCAAATGGGCTTTCTCTTGGTGATGGATCCTGGAGGGATAGATTTAATTCGGTCACGCGTAACCTATATATGCATCTGAAATAAAAGAAAAAATAAAAAAATCATGCGAACTGCGCATATGACCTATATATGTGGGGTTAAATTTGCTTAAATATACCAGAATACTGCTTTTATGTAGTCGGGTTGTCTAAAAGCTAATTCATGGAACTCTACTCGTTTTCTCTTCTTGATAATTGATGGAAAATCTACTTTATTAATTGTACTAATCATCATTTGTCTAATTAAGAGACCAGAGTTTCATCCTAATGACTTAAAATTGATACATGACTTAAAAAATAAACTTAAATAAATTGGTGAGTATCATGTTAATTTTTATAATAGATGAGGCTCTATTTGCAAGGGACTGCATCAAAAATTTGTTGCACCCGACTGCACTTATCTATCTACTAAAAGCAAATGTGGCAGGACCTTATCGCCAAATAGATCCAATGCAGGCAAGAAGGCGTTGCTGCGAATGAGCGTTTTCCCAGTACATGCATGATATATGGCCAAGGGTATCTGAAGCAGAGTGTAGGCACCTCCAATGACAGCGGTAGAGAGAACGAATCTGGAAAATGAAAATGGTCGAGGCAGGCATGCGTGCATGCATTTTATTACTAAATGGATGTACTTCAATTAATTCAGCAGGCGATGAGAATTGAAATAGAAATTCAAAGCTAATTAAGTTACCTGTAGGCGAGAACATCCTTGAAACAGGTCTTGGTACCATCACTGAGACTGAATTTATCGGTGCCAAGAACAGTAATGGAAGCTGCTAGCAATGCCAATGTTAAGAGCCTTAGAACAAGGGTGACTTTAGGAAATGTGTCAGAAGGAGAGGCCATGGATATCCTTTAATTTCTCTGCTTTCAACTCCAACATTCAATCAAGCTTTTATAGAGAGATCTACCAATTGGCGGCTTCAGCCCCGGAACCTGCATAAAATACAACTTACCTAGGACACAATCCTACATTTTGAATTTTACTTATTTAGATTTTAGGTGGTGGAATATTGTTTCAAATTAGTCCCGAAAGAATATTGTGTAGAATGGGTTGAGGATTATCCCAACTAAATTTACCTTTAATCTGCAATGAGTTACCCTGATTTGAATAATCCAAAGTTTCGAATCTATTTTTTATGGTCGAATCTAATGTTAGATTAAGTAATCCAATCAAAATTTTGTTGATAGAAAATAAGGGACATAAACAATATACAATATTCATTTTAAAAAACAAAGTAAAATACTAATTTTTTTTTAAATTGCCGAATTTCACATAAAGTAAGATATAGGTTGGGGTGCACATACTTAAAAAATATTTGAAAATATAAATTTTCTGGCCGGATACATTGGGCCATCAGATCCTAACTTTTTCAGTCAATGTAGAATCTTACCACACAAAAACGGGTTAGTCATATGTGATGATGCCGTTCTTTTTTTTCTTTTCTTTTCTTTTTTCTTTTTGCTTTTTCTTTTTTTTTAAGGGTGATGCCGTTTTTTGTTAAGCATTGAGACAATCATATGTGTAGTGGTTGAATGTGTGCGTGTACGGCAGACGGAGCCAGTCAACATCTCGAATTATTATTTTTTTTAACACCCAAAATTCAATTTTGGTGTCATCTCCTCATGGCAGAAAATGATCTTCTAGCTAGCTCCGTCTTACCGAGTCCTGCCGTGCATTGCAACAATAACAGAACAAAACTACCGGCCTCTCATTAATTAATCGAATTCCTTGGATGGAGATTGATCGAAGGGATCGGGAACAAGAAAAAACGGCTAATTAATCAGATTATATTCGGGCGTAAATTTTAGGTCCAGAGTTTTTTTAAGGAAAATTAAAGATATGACGTGAAAACCCTTTTATGTAGAATGTATTTGCCTTACAAGCTACTATCTTTCTATCGTCATGGGACAAGTACCGGAGTCTCTCACCAATTCCCAAGTAATAAAATTCATAGAATATGATAATGCTCTAGAGAATAATAATGTTATGTGATAAATACCTACTCTCCTATTATAATAGGAAGGGATTGAGTTTGAATAAACTACAATTTCTTAGGATAAGGTACTACATAGGATAGGATAAGCACTTTTCAAATCAAATCCTAACTAAACAACTAAAGTTTATTTGTTTAGTAGAAAATGAAAAATAGATAATAGGAATGCAAAAAGTAAACATCCCACTATCCTATTTTTCATCTTTATCTATATATTTTAATCATTTCTCATATTTTTCCATATAACTACCCTATTATTTTTTTATTTCCACTTTTTTTTTTCTATAAAATATCCATGCCGTTACCATTCTCCTTTTTCCAATTTTCTCCAAACAAACACAGCCCTAATGTTTAGTAAACATACTTATCATGATTTGTTACATTTCTAGTCATTCACATAGAATATTAGATTGTCATCTAGTAATTCTCTTCATACAAGATAATGAAATGTGACCGTGGGAAAAAATCGGTATCATAGAGGAGTGTTATACTAAGTCATCATCTTACTAACACAACACTACAACTCGAAATCTTATTAACACCGATACTATTTAACCACATTAGATCTAACAGTTATATTTCCTCTTAAAAATCAATGTTAGACATCTTTGCGGTTATTATTATATTAGTATTCTAACTAATGTAATACCCTAGGCAATGAGATAAATACTTAGTGTTGTTCAATATTTTCCCTTAGAAACTTATATTAATTCATCTACACCTGACTACTTTCTAAGTCATGGCTCATTAATCACATTTTCCATAACTACAAAAAAATGCTAAAGTAGCATCATGAAGCTTTAAATTCTGTGAAACCCCAACCTAAGGAGGATTCAATGTGTGCATTGAACATATACATGTGACTTATATATGATTAAATGGAGTTTTTGGATGTTTTTGTGATTTGCTAAATTATGGTAATCAGGGCTAAGGATTAGCAATGATGATTTGAGTTGATCAGTATGAGCTAATATGGGACAATGGTATTAGAATAATTTGTTGGTGATTAAAATGCACCAATATATCATGAATAATCATTTTAGATTATTTGATATGGATTATGAGAATTTAAAAGGATAATTCTCAAGTTAGTGGAAAAACGCTAGAAAATTCATAACTCAACGCCTGTAAGGCGGATTAAAGTAAAATTTGAGATGGAAGTTGATGATGTTGGGCTTGGTATTATGGAATTATTGGGTTATGAAAATCCTTGATAAAATTAGTGTGATGATTTATTGATTATAGCTCAATTTCAACCGTTAACTTCAAACGGCTATAACTTGAGCTAGGAAAATCGGATTAAGATGAAATTTGAAACGGTTGAACGAAATCATAAGATTAAAATTTTAGAAGGTTTAGATCAAACATATTATGATGGAAAAATACCTGAATTAGAAAAGGTGTTTATAGTTGGCTTTTACACCTCAAGAGTACCATGCATTAAATGCTAGAGTACATGGAATTAATGCAATTTTTAATGAACCAAATAGGTGTCAAATGCAGGTGCAATGCAGGGTATTTTATGCATAATTATAAAATGCAAAAATTCCATGAATTATCCATGCATTAATGTCCACATTTAAGGGGCTAAGGAGAGCTCAAAGTGAGCATAGGTGATGTGGAGATGTATGGACGTCCAAGGTGCTGCTATTGCTGAATTGTTTTCAATATTTTATTTTATAAATAATGCACATAAATAGCTGACATTTTGGGATACATAAATGAGCATTTAATTATGTGAAAAAAATCCAAGAAAAATCGTGAATTGCAGCTGCCATGAAAGGTGGAAAAATGGATAGCTTGTTGCATGCAAATGACGTCCAAATGATGTGATGATTGCTGCCATTTTTGCTAAATATTTTAATGCCAAATTAATGCATGAATTAAAGGATAATTAGGTATATAATTTACCCTTAAATTAGGGTTAAAAAAAATAAAAAAATCTGGATAAATGAAGGCAGAAATGGACGTGACCAAAGGGGACAGATGTAGGGTTGAGATTGAGCAGATTTTCGGATTTTTAAAAATGATAAAAAAATATTTTATTTGGCTGTCATTTAACCAGCACATTAGGGGGGATAAGTATAAATTAATTGGCTGTGGAAATCAGCCCAAGTGGGGCCCACAGGTGGATCATACCAGCTTATAAAATGGTGTACACGTCCATATGAGAGAGAGGTTTGAGAAATTTCTAAGTGCTGGAATTTCTCCCCCAAAGAACAGCAGCCCTCACGTCCCCTCTTGGCCAGAAAAGGAAGAAGAAAATAGAAGGGAAAAAAAAGGGAGAAAGAAGGGAAATTGGTGGAGAAAATCCTCTGAAGTGATTAGGGTTTGTGTTGGCATCAATCAAGTAAGTTTATGCATTGATTTAAGCTTTTGATTTTGAGTTTTGAACTCCAAGATTTGATTATGAAATTGATGCTTAAACACTCTTTAAATAATGACTCAACATGGCTTTTGATCAAGTATTGGATGAATGTTAGGTTACATGTATGGATTTTAATGAATTGGGTGGTGAAAGTGAAGATTTGAATGGCTTATGAGTTGAAAACTCAGCTTGACAAACCCCAAATCTAAATGAAAAGTTGCTGTTTTATATGAATGATATGTTTAGGTTATGAATCATGTACTAATGGAAAACATATGTTGATTTGAGCTTAAGAAATGAATTTTAGAAAATATGGGATGCAAAGTGACGTATATGACCCGATTTCTTCATTTTGATGCTAAAAATGGTATGGAAATGGGTTTGCATGATTTATGAAAGATATGTAGGGTAAAATACCCTAGGGTTAAGATATTATTGATTCCCAAAAGGATTTGGGAAGATAAGTCCCAAATCTGATTTTATGGATTTTATGAAACGATGTCTAAATGGAGTGAAAACGGGACCCGAAATGGGTAAACAACTCGCTGTTTTGAGGGGTGTTAATTTATGAATGTTAAATATATGTTAAAACCTAAATTGGGATTAAGAAAAGTTGGATTAATTGCTGGAAATTCTGATTTATAAAACTGCTTAGGATTATGTGTCAAAAGACACGTTAAACGTGTGAAAAATGGGTTCCAAAGTTGCTGATTTGATAACCTATGATTAATGAAATTAAATCCCATAAAAATACCCTAAATAATGTGATAATTAAGGTTAATTATCATGCTGAATTAGAGACCAAGTTTCTGGTTTAGAAAATTTTATGAAATGCCTCATATATGTGTTGTTAAATGGCTATTTGTGAAAGGATAGACATGCATGAGTGGTAAATGACCTAAGTAATTTGATTTTGTGAAAAAATGCATGAAAATATGATAAATTTTGTGAATATATTATTTTTTAGAATTTCATGATGTTAATCTCAAATTTTGGGATTAATTAATGAGGCTTAAGGCCACAATGGGTGCTTAAAATGAGCAACGATGTGTGAATTTTGAAAAATAAGTGAAAATGGCTTAAGGAAGGTAATGAGCCATTAAATCATAATTATTGGATGATTATTAAGTGATTGAATGATTACCCTATTTATGGGATTAAATGTGATGTGCAATAGCCCATGTAATACACAAGTATGTGCTATATGGACGTAATGACTTTAGAAGTCGAATGAATTATGTATGTTAATGAAAATGGGTTGGAAAACTGAGTTGAATGCAAGCAAAGGAAATATATGAATGCTATATCATTCTTATATGTATAGGCAAAGGCAAAGGGATAAGCGAAACGGAAAGCTAAGCAAGCGAGGTAAGCAAGCAGCTTTCTAAATGAGTTTTGTTTTAAATGCTTTCCAAGCTGTTTAAGGATGGTCATTCCTTGTCTATATGAGTATTGAAATGTTTATTTCTATTGAAATAAATGATTGCTCACTATTTCACAATTATGCTATACGATATTTCATTGAAATGATGTTAAAGAGAGATGGTGCAAAGAATTCTCTACATGAGAATGACAAGTTCCATGTGTAAGGAGGTATATAATGCCGGGGTGACTAAAAGACATGCATGGAATGAAAATCAAGTAGGCTAGTCGAGGTAGTAAGTGGACAAGGAGTCCCCCTTGACGTTGCCAAGTCGGTAGGTCCGGCATTAAGGATGGAAAGGATCATGTTATGGAAAAACGTTCCCCGTGCTAGCGTACCCTCATATGAAGGATAACGTCATCAATGGAAATGATGAATTTACACATCCAAAGTTTATGAAATGTTTATGAAGTGTTTATGAAATGTGTATGAATGATTTATGAAAAGATTTTTGCTCAACAGGTAGTTGATCACTTGATAAGTGTCTCTACTGAAGGGAGAAAAATGCTTTTAAATAAATATGCCTTCAAAATGAATTGCCTGTAAAATATAAGATTTCTTATTGAGTTTCGACTCACGTTTTCATTTTCCAAAGCCATAGACAGGTGAAAGAAGAGACCTAGCAAAGAAGCAGGAGCCATCCATGGAGGAAATGGGAGAAACATTATAAGTTTCATGTTTGTGAAAAAAATTATGTTGAATGATTGTAAATTTACCTTGATGTTTTATGTTGACGACTATCGTTAATACATGCAGTGACATCTGATTTACGAGATGTTTTGAAATATGTTATGACAATCATGTCTAGTTATGACATTATTGGATGAAAATGAACTAAATATGCATGAGCTGAGAAATGGAAGGAAATAAATTCCTATGAAAACATAATTAATTGGATAAATATCCATTAAAACCCTCCGTGTGATAGGGAAACAATCCTGATCACGTTTACCAGTCGAACGATCTTGAGGTAAGGTTGTGACGACTCGGTTTGGGTCGTCACAAATTCATAATATAATAATTAGTCCCAAAGAACTTTATTTAAGATCAATGATTTGTGAAGCTCAAATGGTGATGAATTAGAGATTCATTTATTCGTTTCCTTATTATGGTCAACTTATAGCTAATAAATATGGAATATATGCTATGGTGGAGCTCCCACTCATTTTATCATGCTCTACCACCAAACAAATGTAAGATGAATTACTCTCTGCAGCATTCAATCTCATGTTCAACAAATGAATCTTACATTCAGCTTCATATAGGTTAATTGAAGATATACCTTCTCCAAGTTTAACTAAACTTTGGATTTCATCTTATTTTTACATACTAAGTTAATATTTTAAGCAAATACTTACTTATTATTGAAAAACTACAGATCACCATTCCTATATGGTACCTTCTGATTATTCTATCCCTTATTACCCTCTCTTAGTGTTAGAGTAGTCACTTGTATGAGTAGGTTGACCTCAAGTCTAGTAATAATTAAAATGCATCCATTAAATATCAAATATGAAACACAAAAAATGAAAAATTTGTTTCAATGATGCATGAGATACAATTGCAATAAGATCCTGTGTAATTCCAACCTCCTTACATGGCTTTAAAACAAATCTCTAGCAATATATTTAGTCAATGGATTAACGATCATCTTAAAGTTGAGATATCTTTACTTGACCTTTTTTAATATTTTCATGTACATAAATAAAAAAAATGAATGCTTATATGCTTTTTCCTTCCATAGCATTTGAGATCGTTAACATAAGCTGCTGTAGCTATATTATCATAGAAGATTGTAACATCTTTGTTCCAATATCTAGCAATTTAAGGATTGCAAAAATCTCTTTGGCCAGATGGTATCTTGAACAACATATGAGCATGCTAAAAATTCTAACTTTGTTGATAAGGAAATACATCCTTGCTTCTAACTACTCTAAGAGATAGCGCTCCTCCAAGTAGAAAAGTATTGCCTAAATTAGCTCTATGCTCATCTCTATCATTAGACCCATCCACATCACTATATCCGACTACCTTGAAATTACTACCAAGACTACGGTAACATAAAGTGTAATTAGTAGTCACTCAAAGATAACAAAATATCCTCTTGATTACAACCCGTGTGCAGTTTTAAGATTACTTTGATATCAACTTATCATGCCAACTACATAACACTTGTTCGGTCTTCTTCATATTCTAGCATATATTAAACTTCTAACTGTATTTATTAAGGTACTTTGGTCATTCTTTTCTTTCTTCTTCTAATTTAGGAAAATTCTCTTCTCGAGCATTAAGCTCTTTTTCATTGGAGTATCAATTGGTTTTGAATAATGCATGCAAAATCACTCTAGAATTTCCTCAATATAAGTCGCTTGTGACATGTATAAAAGTCTCTAAGAGTTGTCTCTTGATATATTTACCACAAGAATATAATCTGCATGATCAAAGCCTTTCATTTCGAGTGAAGTGGAGAGATCAAAACATTACAACATAGTGAATAGAGGAGATTAAGCACCATGGCAGCAAAAATTTTGAAAAATAATTGCACCGCACTGGCTATGTTGTTAGACCAACAATCATTGCGATGGGGACCCAATGGCATCACCCCTAGATCTACTATAATTTGGGAGGCAAAAGACCACATGCACATGATAAAACTCTGTAGCAACACTAGATATGCCCAACTAATTCAGTAATTAAACACTAGTAGTAGAATAGCTCAAATTATAATCATTTTCGTCATTTACATATCATCATCATCAATATCACTACATGAAAGCAAGATTATAAACCACAATGGAAGTAAACTACTGTAAGTACAAATCATAAATATAAATAATAAAGTGTCCCTATGTTATAGATCCATGAACCACCTAGTATGCATATACATCCAACAACTTAAAATAATATACATAGACTTGTGTATCTTTTATCTCAATCATAAATCAATCCCAAAATGACCATGATCAAAACTAACGCCACTTATACCTATCATCATCCATCTCTGCCTGAAATTAACATAAGTTAGCCTATAGCTAGTACCTTTAATATCAGTCATACTAAAGATATGGAAAATAAATTTGTGAGTCTGAGCGAACTTAGTAAGTAAGCACTATTAGCGAAGATAATGGGAATCCATGTTAAACCCATCATGATAGCATGCCACTTCATATAATGCAAACTTAGGTTCACATTAACTCTACACAATCATGTCATGTCATACCATATCATAAGCACATGTGCACTACATCTAACATGCATCCATGCATCTCAAATTGCACACCACATTATGATATTGCACACAACACTAATCACACACAAGAGTTATATTTGTCCAACTGCATGCCATGCAAAGCTCATGCTTGTCTAGAAGCATATCACACCATGGCCATGCCTATATAGCTGCAAACCATATGAACATTCAAGCAAGAAAGCACATGCATCATCACCCATACGCATAATGCTCATGCAAAGACCATGCCTCGTGTGGTTTGACAAAATCATACTAAAAGTACAACCAAACCGTTCCCAAAGGAGCCTAGCCTGAAATCATAAAAATCAATACGTCACGTGTGAAATCCAAAAGCCATATAATTTTGGAATCCACCCAAATACATAATCCAAATCGATGAGTAAAAAAACCAATGGTTTCATCCATACTAACTTCAACTAGATTAGGTTAGGAGATAACCACATCTATTTCGAATACAACATAAATCTTTTCCAAGTAATCCTTCCCTCTTCATTATGAGTGTCATAAAATTTTAACACCGATTCCATCATATCCTTAAGCCATCAGGTTCAAACCCGTACCATTCCATATAATATTCATTCCTACATGCCCCAAACCTGTGCAACAATTCATTCACATCATCAAGGTTGTACACAATAATCCTAACTTACACATTTCATATTATAAAATATAACAAAATCATATAAAATCTATAGATTTCTACCTAATATATGTTAATCATATGAGAAATTACTTTCAGCCATTTTCAATTAATCGTTTACATGCTTTTCCACCAAAATAACAAAATTTCGACCACTCTAAGATCTCTACACAAGCCCATATCCCAAAATCAAAACATCAAAAAGAAAGTGAAGGCCTATAAAGAACATTCAAATACACTATCTCTAGCTGAAATCCATGTTTAGTTCAAAAATGAAAAGAACTTACTTAACTCATATGAAGAAATGTTTGAATTCATGCAATCCTTGCTCCTTGTTCTCAGATAGGTTATCCAAACTTATTTTAGGAAGATTTTGAAAGGAGTTTTATAAGTTAGAAAGATATAGTAAAATGGAGAGAAGAAGAATAGGAAAAATGGATGCATCTCCTGATATAATATATATATATGTTCATGACAAAAACACGATCCATGCTTTTAAAATTCCCTATTAATTTGGTTGAACTCCACCGTGTTGCCGATAACATTCACTATACAATTTTGATTGAGGCAAATTTTTTTGTTGGATTCTCAACTTCAAATTCTATCTTGGCACAATATTTCAACTCAAAATTTAAAAGCACAAATTTTGACATACTATATATTATTTACCAACAATTACACTCGTTCGCAACTTAAGTTGTCATATCATACTAAAATATTCTCTAATACTGAATCAATCATTCTTGCTTATAATTACATCATATTTGTGACTTTAGTTGATTAAAAAATGTCTTATATAAAATTTGACTCATCAATTCAAGACTTTAATTATTTTGCCTCTAAATCAACCTTCTTGACTTAACTTGCATTTATATCCTCTAATAACCCCAAGATCATTTCTCACACATCACAGATGGATCTAGTATCATATCCATACTAGAAATCATGAAGTTACGATGTTATTTTTAAATTTTCACCCATTAAGATCATTTCTTAAGGTGTGTTTGGTAATGAATAAAACTTTTAATGAAAAGATTTGGAGAGTAAAAGCTGTCAAATGATGTGATATGATATGAGTAATGATGAGTAATAAAGAGGATAAAGTTAAAATAGATAGGTTAGTTGTGTGGATAGTTGTGTAGAAATGATAGAAAAGTAGGGTAGTTGTACAGGAGAATGTGAAAAAATGATTAAAAAATATGATAGTTATGGAGATTGAAAAGTTTTAGATTGAAAAGTTTTAACTTGATATTTTCTATCAATTGCCAAACACACCCTTAGAGAATTTTCATCACTTGTCCTAAATGGTTCAATTCTCAAAATCATCGCTCAAATTCATCCCATAGCTCTATAAGCATGTTTCAATCATGATAAGAATTAACTCACATAAATCATAAATCTCATCTACGATTATCAATTATGTTCACTATCTCAATTCTTTTGGACTAAACGCCAGAACTAATTCCATTTTCATCATTCCTTCAAAGCTATGATTCCCATCTTGCTCATAATCATATATATTTATTTCAAACATGCTAGGTATCTCGCTTATGCTTAAACATATTTCAAATCAAGTCAACTCTAAACAATGCCCTTTTTAGTTTAAAATCTAAACATGAGACCTAATTATCAACAGTCATTATTTAATTAATGAGTCGAGTGATGGGACGACAGATGGTCTTGGATCACTAAGGTAATTGTATGGCGGATATAACCTATCTAGCAATTGATTTGTCAATTTACACTCCTTCGCTTGCCCTCCTCCCTTTCTATTCCTCGGTAAGCGAACTGTGGGAGCATAGGGGGTGGTATCTGCTTGGCAGTGATAGAAAATTAAGAACTTTCACATATATAAATCATCTAACAAATGTGAGGGAATCCTTCTTGAGCTTTTACTAAACCATTTATCAAAATTCTCCTTCATAGTCATTACTGATTGAAATTTCATATTCACCTCAACTAACACAATTTTTCATATATTTAACTCTTGATTTTCCAAATCCTATCATCATGTGACCTTAGAATCCTTGTTATACATATCACCATCATATTATTGCCAATACTTGGATTGCACTCTACCCTCAATTAATACTCAAGGTATTGCATTCTACTCTCCAAAAAAATGTTTCATCATTGAAACTTATATAGCAAATCACCATGAGGAATGAGCCTCAAATTCTTTTGAGTCCCTTAAGCATCCATGGTAAACTCAATCCAATCAACTCAGTAAACATCCAGGTATGGATCTTATACACAACCTTCTTCTTGGGAATAACCTTTGCCTACTAATCTAGCTTTGTTTCTCACCACAAGTCCACTTTCATCTAATTTGTTCCTAAATATCCATTAGGTACCAATAACTGTGCAATCTTTGGGTCTAGAAACTAAATGTCGTACATTATTTCCTTCAAATTGATTGAGCTCTTCTTGCATTGCGGTAATCTAATTTTCATCATTAAGAGCTTGATCAATGTTGTTGGTTCAATTTTTGACACAAAAGCATATTGTCCATAGATATTGTGTCTAGATCTTCTAGTTTTCACTCTTTCATAGATATTACCAATGACTTATTCAATTGGATAGTCATTTTCGAATTTTAAATCAGTTGGAGGTTTATAGGAGTTATTACCTTCACTTACCCCTTCCTCCATGATGTTTTCTTGTTTTGCCTCAGCTTCCCTTTGTTGCTCTTGTTGTTCCTCCTTTGGATTTTTTGATGTATCATCTGCATCACTTAATTCATCCTCCTTCCTCAGAGTTTGGTTAAATTCATTAAAAACAACATATATTGATTCTTCCACTATTTGATTTCTCTTGTTAAAGACTCTATATGTTTTGCTATTTGATGAATCACCAAGGAAAATTGCCTCATCACTTTTAGCATCTAATTTTCCTAGATTTGTCTTACCATTATTTAGCACATAGCAAGTACATCCAAAAAGCATGAAAATAAGATATGTTTGGTTTTCTGTCTTTCCAAAGTTCATATGGGGTCCTTTTCAAGATTTCTCTTATTGTAGCTCGGTTTAATACATGATAAGCTGTACTTACAGCTTCACCCCAAAACCTTTTGGACAACTAACTCTCATTTAGCATAGTTCTTGCCATTTCTTGTATTGTCCGGTTTTTCCTTTCAACAACCCTATTTTGTTGGGGAGTTCTTGGTGCAGAAAATGTATGGTGAATTCCTTTATCATTGCAAAATTCTATGAATCATTTATTTTCAAATTCACCACCATGATCACTTCTAATAGAAATTATTGTATTTTGTTTTTCATTTTGCACCAAATTTGAGAATGTGACAAACATAAAAAATGCTTCATCTTTGCTAGCTAAGAGTATAATCCAAGTAAACCTTGAAAAGTCATCAACAATTACAAATACATACTTTTTCCCACCAAGAGTTAAAATGTCTGATGACCCATACAGATCCATGTGCAATATAATTCAAGTGGCCTAGTTGTTGAAATTTCCTTTTTGGTGGAAAATGACAGTTTGGGTTGCTTGGATAATTGGCAAGCTTTGCAAATCTTATCCTTGTCATATTTCAGTTTTGGTAACCCTTCTACTAGGCTCTTTTTCCATAAGGTTTTAATATTTGACATATTTATGTGTCTAAGTCTTTTATGCCGTATCCATGGATCATTCTCTATGGCTATTAGACATTTTTCCTCAAGTTCATCTAGGCAAACCAAATATACATTTTCATGTCTTTTGCCACTAAATACTATGTGATCATCATCAAATATATTGCATATAGAGGATTCAATTACAACTTTATAACTTGTATCACATAATTGACTAATACTTATTAAGTTGTGTTTGAGTCCTTCAATAAATAGTACATCCTTAATACATGTATTTGAAATTCCATAGACATTTTCTTACCTTTGATTATACCTTTTTCATTATTTCCAAAAGCAACCGTTCCTTCACTACACAGTTTGATCCTATGGAATAATCCTTTTTCTCCCATCATGTGTCTTGAGCAGCCGCTATCCATAAACTACATATTATTGGCCTTTGCTCTAAGACAAACCTGTAAGAAACGAATCGAGTGGAGCTTATCTTTTTGGTAACCATTTTATGGGTCCATTTGGGTTAGTAAACTGGTTTAATCTCTATTGTCCTATTCTTGAAAGCCCAAATATGGTATTTCTTGGAACTTAAACTAATTTTGCACCAAGGTCATACATTTTCTTAAAGTTGCACTGATAAATTTTGTGACTCATCTTGTTGCAAAAGTTACAGGCCATTGGTAATCTAGGAGTAGATCTCCAAGCATGTTGTGGTTCAAAGGTTGGCCTTCTAGTCCAAACAACTTGTTTTCCTTTTGGTTTGTAAATAGGTGCAACTTTAGGTTGATTTTTCCCAAGTTTTGGCACATTTGATTTGCTGTTTTCTCCTTGCTCAAATGTAGAGTATCCAAGACCTCTTCTATTATTTTGAGAGGTCATGTTCAGAAATATTTTCACATTCTCTCCTAGATTATAGAACTTAGTTAATGATTCATTCAGGGATTCATTCTCCTTTTTCAATTTCTCCACTTCTTTCATCAAGACATTCTTTTCATTTTTCAATTGATCAACCTTTTCAGCAAGTTTTTCGTTCACAATTATTACTGCATCACATTATCTTTTCTTCATTGTGAACTTGTTACCTAATTTCTTTATTTCCTCATGTAACATATCATATACTTGTTGTAGTTCTTCCAATTCAGCACATTTGAGGCAATCATTTATAAAAATAGAAATTGAATTTGGTTTAAATGTTACCTCTTCACTACTTGTGCAGTTTGTGGAAGCAGTTTGGCCCTCCAAAATTTCTGTCGCTTCAAGACATATGTTGAAATCTTCCATATTTTTCATGCAACAAATCCTTGCACAACTTTCTACCTCGTTACTTGAAGAACTGCATGTTGTGGATACTTCCTCATTTACATACATGTCTCTTCCCTTGATCTTTCGAAAATATCTAGCAAATATTTCAGAAATATTTTCTGTCTCTAGCATTTTAAAATTTTCCAATTCTCCAATCAAGATATTTCTTCTCGTCCCTTGGACTTGAGAAGTTCCCTCATAAATGGATGTCAATGTATCCCATATCTCTTTGGTGGTTTGGCATGAAGACACTCTATCATATTCGGATGCCGTTAATGCACAAAAGAGGGAGTTCATGGCCTTTGCATTGCTTTTAACAACTCTTATTCCTCCTCGAACCATGTGGAGGCTCTTTCATTGGTAGGTAACACAACGCCATCTTGGAAAGCAATCTAAGAATCAATATCCGTAGCCATGATCAAATGTTTCATTCACAACACTATCTTGGTCCCGAGTTTATAGCAATTACCCAAGAGGGGAGGGGTGAATTGGATATTTAAAAATTTTCACTTAAACAGAAATTTACCCCGGTTTAGTTCAGTCCCCTTAATGAAACAAATGGAAAATATGGAGAGTAATAATACAATAAAAATAGAAATACAAATCATAGTAACAGGCAAGTTTTTATAGTGGTTCGGGCAACCTGCCCTACTTCACTCTTCCAAGCTTACACCCCTTGTGACTTGGGTTCCACTATGTATTTCATAAATATAAATAAAGCCTCAGCTCTCTTCTAGATTCCAGCTCTAGAGGGCATACACAAATCACAACACAAGTAGATGACGAGTCCCATTTGAGTCACAACGCTACTTTGCTCTCACTTGGGTCGAAACACTAATATCAAACCAAGTATCATATACAAACAAAGAATCAAATAAAGAAATCTACACTTTACAGATTGTGTAGGTAGATTCAGCTTGTGGAAGAACTTGTAGAAGAAAAGCTTTGAACAGTGTTAAAGAATGCAGCAAGTTTGAGCTTTGTTCTTCCCTTGAAAACTTATGTTGATCACTTAATGCTTGAAGATGATGGTAGTTGAATCACCGTTAATGCTCTCACCAACCTCTAGCATGTTCACTTGAATGCGTATTTATAATGGTGGAGTAAATTCGAGCATTTGAAGGTAGGTGGCGCGTATTTAATGCGCCAACGCTTGAATATTCTAACCGTTGCGACCCAAGTCGCGAATGAAGTTGACTTCGGGTTCGACTTCACCCAAGTCGCATACTGAAGTTGACTTGGGGTGCGACTTCGATCTTCAACAAAAATCTCAAGTTCCTTCTCAGGTCGACTTGGTCCTGGACTTGACCCAAGTCGCAGGTGAAGTCGACTTCGGGTGCGACTTCACTTTCTGTATACACTTGTTGGAACTTGAATTTCTTGAAAGTGAGCTTCATAGCTTGATGTTCATCACATCTTGTTCTTCCACTGATATTTTTAATCTTGAATGCTTGATCTTGGAACTCGACAAGTTATCTTTTCTTAGAGGCTTGTCTTCATGTCTTGAACTTAGAATAATTTTGATATCGCAGTTCATAGAGGTAGCCCAAAGATTTTCCCTTGAGTAATATACTGTCTTGAATGATTAGATTTGGCGCATTTGCTTGTCTAGACTTCATATTTCTTCATTTTGACTCAAGTTGGATTTCTGGGTCGACTTGGGGTCCAACTTCACTCAAGTCGCATGTAAAGTCGACTTGGGTATGCGACTTCACTTTCTGAATTTCTAATTTTAGCGCTGGAGCTTCTGGGTTCTTCAAAGTCGATACTGGAGTCGACTTGGGTCTACGACTTCACCCAAGTCGCAGATGGAGTCGACTTGGAGTGCGACTTTGGCAACTCTTGTTCTTTAGGGTCTGTTTGGATACGAAGAAAACTTTTTGACATTTTTTACGAGTTAAAAAATGTCAAGTATGGCTGAATGTGTCAGTTTTTTATGTGCGCGTTAATGCTATTACGCTTGGTCAAAGCTGGTTTGAATGCACGGCCAATACAGCTGTACTTTTGGAAGTTCTTCCCGCGCTCTTGAATCCATGAAAAATGGATTTTTTCATAATTTTTCTTCCGGTCCTGGCGCTTGACATGACATCCTTTAGTAACAGCCCTCGAGTATTTGAAAAGTTTTAAACGACGGGAAAAGTTTTCTTCGGGTGTGTTTGTTTAGGGTAAAAAAATGTTAACTAAAACTTTTCAATCTAAAACTTTTCACTCTCCATAATTATTCTATTTTTTAATTATTTTTTCACATTTTTCTATACAAACTACCCTACTTTTCAATCATTTCTACACAACTACCCATACAACTAACCTATCTATTTTAACTTTATTCTCTTTACTTCTCATCATTACTCCTATTATATCACATCACTTTCTATTGATTTGACAACTTCTAGTCCAAAAACTTTTCATCAAAAGTTTTACCTCCAACCAAACACACCCTTAGTTTCATTGCTGGCCATAAAATTGCATTTGAAGTCGTATCTAGGGTCGACTTGATTTGCGACTTCACCTAAGTCGCATGCGAAGTCGACTTCGAGTGCGACTTCGACAGCTTTTGCTCTTCAGTTTCAGCACTGGCCATAAAATTCCATTTGAAGTCGCATCTAGAGTCAACTTGGGGATCGACTTGATCTAAGTCGATGCCTGAGTCGATTTGGGAATCGACTTGACCTGTCAGACCTCATTTTCACATTATGAAACCTTGCAAACACTTAGATAAATTGAATTAGTACCTTATTTAACTCAAATTGAGTTTGTTTAATCATCAAAACACGATCGTTGCCTATTTTGTCAGTTGTTTCCAACAATCTCCCCCTTTTTGATGATTGACAAAACAATTTGAGTTTATACCTTTCAATATCTTAACACATACCATTTTTATCATAGGTCATTTGCATTGCATTTCAAACTTAATTAATATACATATTTCATTTTCAACAATTGCATATTTCATACAAATCATAAGTTAAAACCATTCATTCAACCATTTCAGTTCATACAAAAACAAGACATAAACAAACTTTGTTTTTGCATATATAATCAAAACATGTCATACAAAAAACAAATGCAAACCTTTGTATACAAACTACCCAACCCATGTGAAACCCCAGCCTAAGTAGGATTCAATATATGCATTGAATATTTACATGTAATTTATAAGTGAATTTATTGAATTATGAATGATTTTATGATTTTTCTAAACTATGATAATTAGAGCTAAGAATTAGCAATAATGATTCGAGTGATCATTAAAAGCTAATGTGGGACAACGCGATTAGAATAATTTTTCGGTGATTAAAATACACCAATACATCATGAATAATCATTTTAGATTATTTTATATGGATTATGAGAATTTAAAAGGATAATTCTTAAGTTAGTAAAGAAAAGCTTAGAAAATTCATAACTTGACGCCCATAAGGCGGATTAATATAAAAATTGAGATGAAAGCACATAATTTCGTGCTTAATCATATGGGAAAGGTATATTATGAAAATTTTGATGATAATTGATCATCACCGTCCAAAACTTTAAATGATCATAACTTAAGTTAGAAAAGTCGGATTGAGATGAAATTTGAAATGGACGGTTAAAATTATGAAATTAAGGTTATGAAAGTATTTGATCATGAAAATAATGATGGAATTATTCTTGCACGAAATTATGATTAATTCTTTTGACTTTTTACACCAAAAAGTGATTAGCATAGGGAAGAGTAGCTTACATGGCAAGTATGGACGTCCAAGCAGCCCCGAAAGTGGATTTTGTGAAATATTTTTATAATATAATGGATACCCAAAGTCAACAAGGAGTTAATATAGATAATTTGGCATTAAATTAAAGTGAAATTCGGATTTATTAGGGCTGATCTGAACCGTTGAATGGAGGAGGAGAAAATGGACAGCAGCATGTATTCAGCTTGATGTGGACGGTTTGGCGGCTCAATGCATGGTTTATAATTTTTTTATTAGCCTAAATTGACCCTAATTACCCTAAACTACTAGATAATTAATTGGGTAATTAATTAAATCCGTAAAAAAATTTATTATGATAAGGACATCTGCTGCAAAGTGGACGTGATTTGGGCATCAAAAAGTGGACAGCAAAATTGTGTCCGATCATATGGCTGGAAAAGGGATTTTTTGTAATTTTTAAAAATTGTAAAATGCATGGATATTTATACTAGGTAATAGGGTATGTAAGTGTGCATTTATTTGATGAAAAGTTCGTTGGAAAAAAATGGAGAAAGGCAGCTGATGGTGGACGTGATCTGATCGACAGCATGGTGATCATTAAATGCAATGGATAATTAATGGATTTATAATTAAGAAAAAAATAATTTTAATGGCCCACAAGCTGCAATGTCAGCAAAGGGGATAGGAATGCATTGGGATTAACATTGCTGAGGTGGAATGTGGGGTCCACTAGCTGGAAATTTCAAGCACAATGTATAAAGGAAGGGGGGGACGTCCAAGCATAAGGGGTACTTAGAAAATTTTTGGAAAATTTGAGTTCTCCTTTCCATCAGCAACTCACGTCCCCTAGGCCACAAGGAGGAAGATAAGAGAAGAAAAGAGAGGGGAAAAGGGAGGATTACCCATTTAATCAAGTAAGTATATGATTATTTTGATTTTATATCTTAAATCTGGAAATTTTATGATGTTGCAAACTAAAATATGAATGAGACAGTAAATGGATGAATTTTAGCATGAAAATGTTTGAGACCAAATTTTCAGATTAAAAGGATAACCCAGTTTCAAATTAAAAATCCGAGAAGATTAACCTAAACAGGGTAAAACGGGTGACAGGATCATCTGTAGAAAATGATTTTTAATAATTTTTACAAAAGAAATTTCATGCTGAAAATTTTACAAACAATATAAGACATATTTAGGAACATAAGAAAAATATAAAAATTAGGTTTTTTTTGGTATAAATATTCCCTATAATTCACGTGATTAAAGCTGACCCTAAACTCCCAACACTGTCCAGCACAGTATAAATGCAAAAATAAATATATTTTGTTAATAAGGTATGGTAGAAATTTCATGTAGTTAATAAGGTATGGTAGAAATTTCAGATCAAAAATACTTTATTTTATATTAATGCAAGTTTTAGAGATTTTAATACGCCTGATTTCAGCATTTGTGGATAGTTGGAGAAAACAATAAAAAAGAAATATGAAACCTATGCAGAAATGATCCGGACTTATATATATGTTAATAACCTTGATTTGGGTTAGGAAAAGTCAGATTAATTGCTGAAATTTTGGATTTATGAAACTGTTTAGGATTATATGACAAAAGACACGTTAAATGGGTGAAAAATGGGTTCCAAAGTTGCTGTTTTGGAAACCTATAATTAGTGGATTAAAAATCCATGAAAATAAACTTAATAAGTGTTAATTGAAGTGTATAAACTTTCTGAATTAGTGGATAAATTTTTGATTTGAAAAACTTTAAGAAAAATATGAATTAGACGTGGTTAGACACACATATGTGAAGCAGTGCACATGATAAGATGATAAATGCATTATGTGAAATCTTAAAATGCAAAAATATGTTAAATTATGATGGAAAAATGTGAAATGCATTGCTGAATTGATAATCTCAAATTTTAAGATTAATATATGAGAATTGAACATGTGATGAAATGACTGGTTGATACGTAAGTATGTTATGTACGTATACCCGACTTGGAGATTAGGCGGGTTATGAATGTTTAAGAAAAAGGGTTGGAAAACTAGGTGAATGCAAGCAAATGGAATTTACATGAATGTTATATCATTCTACATGTATAGGTAAAGGCAAAGAAAAGGTTGATCAGGGAAGCTCACGTGATCAAGGTAAGCAAGCGAACTTTCCAAAATATTAATTTTCTCATAGGTTTTGAAAATGATAGCTTAAATAAAATGCCTTAAGGATTGTTTCTTGGGAAACAAGTAATACTTCTTAAAATAGTTATTTTGTCACAAGTGTTGCCAAGATTGGAAATGCTTATATCAATGATTTTAAAGAGTTTGCTTACAAGTAAGCAAGCGAGCTTTCCAAAATATTGTTTCAAAGGAATTTTATGAAATTTCTGAACTTTCTATAATAAATTGGTTTCATAATTGCTTACGAGATAAGTAAGTAAATTTTCAAGCATAATGTTTATATTCAAGTATTAAATTTACTTGATCATGTTTATATTAATGATGTGGAGAATTGCTTATAGAGTAAGCAAGCTCAGATCTTGAAAATATGATATGGGTTTTAAGATGGTTTTAATATAAGCAAGTTCATACAAGTGTAGTTTACAAAGAATTTTATATTGAAAGAGTTTGTCTCTTTCATAAAGTGATATTCAAAAACAAACCATGGAAATTCTATTTCCAAGGAGTTTTATTGAAAAATGTAATTCTTTACGAAATGATTTCTAGAAATAAATAGATGTTTTGAAATGGTTTTCATTAAATGTCATAAGTTGAATTTATATACGTGTTTTGAGATTTGTGTAGATGTTTTGAAATAATCTATCAAGGTGCTTTACAACTCTTAGAGTTGTAACACATTGAAGATGCTTTACTCTGATGTTCCAAAAAGATTTAAGGGTGACCAGTCTTACAAAATGATTTGATGGATTTTATGTTTAAATAATGATCAAAAGATTATGCAAACTCCTCTCTCTATATATAAGTGTAACAAGGAAGCGACGTGGATAAGATAAATAATGCCATTACAGTGGATGGAAGAGAGTTGCATAAGTTTTGCTCATAAAAATGTTATTAAGAAAAGTTTTATCTCCGCGAGTTTTGAATTAGTTCAAAAGCTTCTAAAAATGAGAATTTCAAAAGTTGTTTAGCAAATCATTAAAGTTTTGCAAAATATTGTCTTCTCAAATATTTCAAATGTTTGGTAAAATGGATTCATTAAAATATTTCTAAACTCTTTAAGGGTGGTCATCCTAACATCAGGATTTGAAAATAATTTACAAAAATGTTTTATTTTCAGAACAACCACGCCCAGTTCTCAATTTGAGAAGGGCATAGTCTGCGAACTGAGTGGTTTAAAATATTTTATTTTTCTTTTCAAAATAATCCGGCCCAGTTCTCAATTTGAGAAGGGCAGTCTGCGGACTGAGTGGTTTAAAATATTTTATTTTTCTTTTCAAAATAATCCTGCCCAGTTCTTAATTTGAGAAGGGCATAATCTGCGGACTAAGTTGGCTTTATACATATCAAGCTGAGGCTTGAAAAAGAGCACAGTCAAATGACTGGGCTAAGTTTTGTGAAAATCATTGCTAGCATATGAGTGTGCGCAAAACGATATACTAGGCTCATGGTTGAGGTGGTTACAGACCAAAATGGTCGAGAACCCGAGCTCACCTCTACCTGTAGCCGAGTCGCTTAGGGGAAGGCTGGAGGCCGGCGGCATCCTCCCTGAAATGGGAGCAGGATCATGGACAACCGCCTTGCTAGCGGTGCAGTCACATGAATGGTTTCTTTCCTAAGGGAGGATGATCACTTGTTAAGTGTCACCTTCTTGAGGGTCAGAGACACAAATCCATATGTTTTTGGAACATATAGATGTTCCCTATGTTTTAAAAGTCCCAAAATGGGCACCTACACTGTTTTGTTTTAAATGGATTTGTGTTGGATTTAAATGGATTTATGTTCAGTCTTCAAAAGATACCATATGCGGGTTAAAATAAGTTTATATGGAAAAATATTTTAGGACATGAATATGTCCGCCATATTGGTTTAAAAAGGGTTTGGTATCTTATATGCGGGTTAAAAGAGGCTTATATGGAAAAATATTTTTGGACATGAGAATGTCCGCCTAGATAAAAGATTTCTATGCACATGCATTGCTTTTGAACAACCCCGAGTTGGGTTATAAAGAAAATTAAATAAATGATGTTTTGGGACAAGTAAATGTCCTCATGGGCAAAAGGTTATAAGAAAAATGTTTTAGGACATATAATTGTCCTCATGCCATATGAAAAATATTTTTGGACATAGACATGTCCTCATGATAGATGAAAAATATTTTGGGATAAACGATTGTCCCCATGAAAAAAAATTTAGATGCATAGACATCACTGTTGAAAATCCTCGAAATGGGGAATGTACAAAGTTTTATGAGTGTTTTATAAAGAAGATTTCTATAAAAGGTTTCTTCCTATTGGTAGTTGATCACTTGATAAGTGTCTCCTACCGAATAGGCAAGGGATGCATTTAAATGAAAAATGATGCTTGCTTACTGAGTTTATCACTCACGTTTTGTTTTCCCAACCTTAGACATGTTTAAGGCTCGAGGGAAGGAGCAAAGTTAAAAGGTATCGGTATGTTTGAAGAATTGATGGATGAATGTATTGCTTATAATGAAATGGGATTGATTATGTATGGTGTAAATAGATAAGTGATTATGTATAAAATTCTATGTGAATTTTTATTCATGAACATATATATGTTGCCTATAATATGAAAGTAAAGATACTTGTATGACAAATTTTATGATGATATGGATGAGTTTACTATGAATGATAACAAGTATGAGCTTATATGATGAAAGAAAAGAAAAAAAATTTTGGACGAGATCAAATTAAGAACCCGCCGCGTGTTCAGGGCAACAATCCTGACTCACATTTACCAATCGATAGATCCTGAGGTAAGGATGTGGCGTCTCGGTTTGGGGCGCCACAACCCATGACTCAACTCCTAACTAAAAACTAGAAACTCACTCAAACTATTCTCCCCTTTTTTGTCAATAAATCAAAAATGGGGATCGAAAATCTGAGATTTGGCAAATAAAAATACCGATATAGGATATGGAGCCTGACGGATGGGTGGAGTAGGTCGAACATGGGCAGATAAATAAAATGATGATATAGGCTGAGGTGTAGGCGCTCATTTCACTGACTCACTCATAAGCGGATCTAGGTCGGGTATAGGCCTAGCCCTGCCGCTTCCTGATGCAAGTCGGTATTTGATCATTTGGAGCTCCTAATCCATACCATCTTGCCTCGTATGCATGTCCATGACCGCGTTAAGCACCTCCGCGATCTGTGAAGTCAACTTATCCTCTAGCTGCCTCAAATGCTCTCATATAGCATTCACCGAAGTGTCCCAAGAAGGCGGTTGTGGAGCTAAATCTGGGATCTCCAAGCCTCGAGGAGAACATGATCCGTGGGAATGAGGCAACGCGGGCTCAGCTGGGACTTCAGGTGGTGGAGATGGAGCTGCCTGTGACTAAGGTGATGGCGGGGGCTGCTCCCCCTCAGCTTGTGCTCTTCTGACTTCTTCTTGAGCCGGTTGTCCCATTCTTTCTCTTATCCTTTCATCTCTGAATTGTTCCACATTTATCTTCATTCTTTGCAGTAATTCCTTATTTATGGCATTAGTTGGCTTCAACACCTCGAACGGCTCACCATCAATGTCCACATGATAAAATTCAAGGATCTTGGTGATCCATGTCCCATATGGCAAGACCCCTCGTGGGTTATCCTTCCCGGAGGCTAGGGCTTCAAGAAATAGTCTGGGGAGGCTAACCTTGACCCTGTTTGCCACTTTTCATAGGATTTCGGCCTCCTGTGGGTTTAGTTGATTTCTACCTCCTCCCTTAGGGTATATACAGTAGGCAATCAACAGTCTAAGTACTCGCAACCTTGGAGATAAATCCATATAATGAAGGAACTTGATCCCTGAGTGGTACTTATTGCTCCTTGTGAGATGATTGTATATCTGGGTCAATGATAGGTTGTCAGGTAGTTGTTCATCCTCAAATGGAACCTCTAAGATTCTACCGATTTGCATAAGGGCATGATCTTGGCTTGGAACCCCCACTGTACCCAAATAAATCTCGACACCTTTTACGAATGTACTAAAATATTGTTGATCCTAGAGATAGTAGAAAATACGTGTCAAGTCTGAGTACACCCTATCTATGGCGCCCCGAACCGGGGTGCCTAGAAGCCTTACTCCGGGACCGTTTTGGATTGGTAAACATGATTCAGGATTGTTGCCCTGATCACACGGCGGGTTCTTAATTGGAACTCGTCCAGTTTTTTTCTTTTTTTTTCTTTCATGACATAAACATATACTCATTATCATTCATAATGGACTTATCCATATCATCATAAATTATCAACTTCTCATATTATTCATAACTTCATAATTTTCATACAACCTATGTCTTTTTTCATCATATCCCATTAGGGGATCTATTCATACAAAAATCTACTAACCTTTGTAGATTTCTCTTTCTTTTAGCAACACATGCCCTTCATCTCTTGGCTTTCCCTACACCTGTCTGAAGTTGGTAAAACAAAACATGAGTTGAAACTCAATAAACAAGAATTTTTCATTTTAAATGCATTCCTCTCCATTTGATAGAAGACACTTACCAAGTGATCAACTATTAAATGCACAGAAACCTTTTCATAAACGTTGGATATGCAAATGCTTCCTTTCCATTCCTGACATAAACCTTCTTGTGCGGGTACGCTAGCCTGGGAAATATCTCACATAGCATGGTCCATTACGCCGGCTTCTCTGACTTGGCCTCGGCAAGGGGACCTCGCGTCCTCTACCCTGATTAGCCTACCTGGTCTCCTACATGCATGAATTTTGATTCTCCGGGCATTATATACCTCTTACACCAGGTGACTTGTCAATTTCATGTAGAGAATTATTTGCACCATCCCTTTAAAACATCATTTCAAATCTATGTTTTCCTTTTCAATTCATGTATAAAAATGCAATACATTCATTCACATATAACATTCCTTTGCCTCCACCTCTTTGGAAGACGCCGCCGGTACACAGCCCATACGACTCTGTAATAGTGAAGGGGGACCCTCTGATCCGCTTTCTACTTCCACCAAAGCCTCTTCATTATACATCATATATGTGCACATGTCCATGAACATCACATGATATCAATATGTGGGCATGAATTTTCATAAAAACTCATAAACATTCATCATTTCAAAATATTATAGGAATGACCATCCTTAAACACATTTCATAAATACTTGAGAATAAAATATACTTTCAAAAGGGTTTGCTTGCTTACCTCCTCAGTTGGTGTCCTTAACCTTCTCCTTCTTTTTTCCCTATACAAGGAAAATGGATATTTTATCCATCCATTTCATGTCTTAGGTTGCTTTCCAAGTTTGCTTTATAACCATTCATTACCTCATTCCCATAGAGGCTAATCTTATAAAGATACTTTGTCATTATCATTTATATGGATTTTTATCCATAAACCCTTTAAAAATTCCATCCATATATCCTCATAAAATATAAAAATAAATCTCAATTTTTCCCAAAATCATGTTGTTCACTGTTCACGATCACTGTTCATGGGGTTACTGTTCACATTTACTGTTCACCCGAGGTTATTGTTTACAGCAACATGGGTTACTGTTCATTGGTTCCAAAAATTGATATTTTTTCCAAAAAAAAAAAATACCATGATATAGCTCTCAGTTAGTATATCATGTGTGGCGCCCCAAACCGAGACGTCACTTCCTTACCTCAAGACCTTATCGATTGGTAAATGTGAATCAGGATTGTTGTCCTGATCACGCGGCGGGTTCTAAATTTGAAACTCGTCCAATTTTTTTTTTTGATTTCTTCATCATCGTTTTCATCATATTCTGCATCACACATTCATATCTTTACATTTCACACAACTATTCATCAATCGTTTCTTTAAAATCAACATCATATATCATACAAGCGGCAATACACTTGTAATACATTTCATATTTCATTCATAGTATCTCATCATGCTTTTCTACAGTAAAAGTCTCTTTGACTAAATCATCACATTTTACATTCATACATCTATACATTCAATCATTGAATCACATAGAACTTAAAATGCTAATTAAGTTCACATACACATTAAAATACCTTAGCCTATCTATGCTTTCCCATTCCTTATAGCCACATGGTTTCCCTTACGTACCTTTTCTCCATTTCTTAGGTCCTCGACCCCTTGAGTCTCCTAGTACCTGTCTAAGGTTTGGAAAACAAAACGTGAGTGATAACTCAGTAAGCAAGCATTTTATCATTAGGGCAAGACTTCCTTGAAAACCTTTTTTATAAATATCTTGAATACCTTTTTCATAAATATCTTGAACACCTTTTTCATGAGGACATTTATATGTCCTAAAACATTATCATGAAATCCTTTATTCATGAGGACAATTCTATGTCCTTGAACATTATCATAAAATATTTATTCTTAAAAATCATTTACAAGCCACATCTGGGCTTATTAAGGAAAAAATCCATGTTTTACCCTCTTTAATTAATTTTCTTTTGTCTTGAGTGAACATTTCCAATGTTCCAAGACATTTACATAAAACTATCTTTTGCCAGTGGACATTTTATGTCCAAAATATTTTTCTCATAAATTCTTGGGTAAAGAAGGACATTTTCATGTCCTAAAACATCATTTGCATAGGCCTTTCTCAGCAAAGGATATTTTTATGTCAAAAAATATTTTTTTGTCATAAAATTCTTTATCCAAGAGACATTTAATGTCTCAAAATATTTTTCACATAGCTTCATTTGGCAATGGACATTCATATGTCCTAAAACACCTTTTTTATCAAAACACTTTGGGATTGGACATTCTCATGTCCAACCATTTTTCCCACATAAACCTTTTGGAAATGGACATTCTTATATCCAAAACATTTTACAACATAAACCCTTTTTCATAATCCCCATCTTGAGGCTTGTTTATAGCAAACAAGTCGTAAATCATTTTTCATGAAAACTTTTGCATAGAAACTATTTATTTTTATCCTTAATATTTACACATTTTGTGTAAAATACCCTGCTTTTAGGGTAACTTATGCATAATGGCTCATAAAAATCCAATTTAGGATAACTTTTTGTATAAATTCTTTTATATCCCAATCTTTGGGCTTTTAGAAAGCAAAACATATGCAAACACATTTCTCTCCATCTAGTAGTGACACTTAGCAAGTGATCATGCTACCTTTAGGAAGAGAATCCTTAACAGCGCGCTAGACAGGCGGCTGTTTATTTATCCTTCTCCCATCTCAGGGAGGGCGCTGCTGGCACTCCTGCCATCCCTTAGCGACTTGGCCTTATGTAGAGTAGGCCCCGATCATCCCAACCGTGCTCTACAACCTGCCTGTTTATTGTACCGGTGCACCATACATTATTATGACGGACTGCAGTCCGTTTGGTTTGAAGAACCACAGACCGCAGCCCATGTCCTTTTAAACCGGGATCACAGACCGCAGCCTGCATCCATATCACACAAAAAATCTTAGACCGAAGTCTATATATTTAAAAATTATTTTCAAAAATACATCTCAGACCGCAGTCCGTGTCAACTTGTAAGTGAGCGCACCCACTTTATCAAGTTGTTATTTGAAATCAAATTTTAGGATGACCTTCCTTAAATTCTTTTAGAAACATTTTGAGTAAAATATTTTGTTAAACATTTGAAATGTTTGAAAAATAATACATCTTAAAATCCTTATAAAAGAATTTCAAAACCTTTGAATTTACAAAATTAAACCATCTTATGAAATCAATATAGGAGGTTGGTCATCCTTAAATTCTATTTAACAACACTCGTATAAATATTTTTCAAAACATTTTCAGTATAGATTTCCTTATCTAAAGGAAATCAAAACTTTTTGAATATCATTTCAAAACATATGAACTATGTTCAAATTATCATTTATTATTTAATTATCTAGATCTAGCAAAACAAATCTTTTTCATAAATCAAATCTCGTTTTTCTTTTTTTTATAAGATGATTATTTATCATTAAACATTATAAGAGAAATGCAAAACTTATTTATATTTGTTGCTTTGTGAAAAAGGGCAAAATTTCCTTTTTCTTATAAAATACTTTTGAAACAACATTGTAAAGAACTTGCTTACTTAAAAGCAAATTCTTAGGAAAAACCATCGACATAAAACGTAAAGTCGTTTGAAAACATTATTGTGGAGAACTTGCTTACTCATAAGCAAAATTCTCGAATTCTATTAACATAAAACATTGCCAATCCATGACAACACTTGTGATAGATTCCTTATCTTAAAATCGTTGTTTGCTTCCCAAGAAGCAATCCTTGAGGCTTTTCCTTAAAGCCATCATTTTTCAAAACTTATGGCTTTGCATTGAAGCCGTCATTTTCAAAACTTGTGCTTGCCCATTCATCAAAACATAATCATAAAAGCATTGAAAAAATCATCATTTTAACATATAGAGAAAAATCCATAATTTGAAAAAGTTTGCTTGCTTACCTGTGATCGCTATAATCCTTTTCTTCCATTCTTCTCACTGCCTTTGCCTAGATAAATGAAAATAACATTTCATCTATTTGCATAATCTTCAAATACTTATATTCCTTAGGTTTTGTAACCTATATAAATCCATTTGGACTTATATTACACTAACTTAGCCCACTTGTCATTCAAGTCGGGTGTTCATACGTATTATAATCTATACATCATATTGTTCATTTTTAATACCCTTATGTAGGGTAAAATTACATAAATGTAATAATCCTTCATTAAATCATTATTTGGAGGTTCATTACCTCCATTTATCATTTTTAACGTATTTTTCATTTTTCTCACATCGTTGCTCATTTTAAGCACTCGTTGTCGCCTTAAGTCTCATTAATTAATCCCAAAGTTTGAGATTAACATCATTTAATTATAAAAGGAAATATATTCACAAAATTTATCATATTTTTATGCATTTTTTCATAAAATTACATTACATAAATTATTTACCACCTATGCATGTTTATCCTTTCACAAATGCCCATTTGGCAACACATATATGAGGCATTTCATAAAATCTCCCAAGTCAGCAATTTAGTCACTAATTCAGCATGATAATTATCCCTAATTACCACTTTGTTTAGGTTATTTTTATGGGATTTAAATCCACTAATCATAGGTTTCCAAAACAGCAACTTTGGAACCCATTTTTCACACATTTAACATGTTTCTCAACACATAACCCTAAACAGTTTTATAGATCCGAATTTTCAGCAATTAATCCAACTTTTCCTAATAAAAATTTATTATATTAAAATATATATCTATTTGGATCATTTCTACACAGGTTTCATATTTCTTTTTGATTTTTTTCTCCAACTATTCACACATGCTGAAATCAGGCGTACTGAAATCTCAAAATCTTGAATTAATATCGAATCAAGTAGTTTTAATCTGAAATTTCTATAATACCTCAGTAAATACATTAATTTACTTTCATAAATATTTCATCACGAAATATTAAAATCATATATTTATTTTGGCATTTTCACTGTGCTGGACAGTGTTGTGAGTTTAGGGTCAGCCCTAATCACGTGAATTATGGGGTATATTTATACCCATAAAAACCTAATTTTTAATTTTTTCGTGTGATACTAAATATATCTTATATATCCTGTAAAATATTCAGCCAAAAAATCTTTGTAGAAAAATTATTAACAATCATTTTCTACTGCTGATCCTGTCACCCGTTTTACCCTGTTTGGGCTAATCTTCTCAGATTTTTAATTTGAAAATTACTTATCCTATTAATCTGAAACTCTTTTAGTTACTTAATCACCCAATAATAATTCTTCCCAAAAATATTCATGCTAAAATTCATCCATTTACTGTTCCGTCCATATTTTGGTTTACAACATCATATAATTTCCAGATTTGAAACATAAAATCAAAATAATCATATACTTACTTGATTAATTAGTGATCCATCATTTTAGCACTTTAAATCCCCTTAATTTCTTCATGGTTTCATCCCTTGGATCGTTCCAGCCACTGCCTCTTTGATTTTTTTCTTTTTTTCTCTCCCAAACAGAAATATGGAACGTCCACACTGCCTGCTTATATAAGTATTTATTTTTCAATTTTTCCTTTACAATTTCGACCCAAAATTCAGGGTAAAGTTTTGAAAATTTACCCTATAGTTTGGACAAAAAATTTCAGCCACATATTTAATTATTTAATATTTTTTTCGGATTGTTTTCCACAGACTTATCCAGCTTTTAGATAAAGCTGTCCACTTGGGTGGGGTCCACTTGCATCAGCTCTTGCACGAATTTTCCACCAAATTTTCACTTTAATTAATGGGTATTTAATCACCCTAGGTATCTAGCTTAATTAAGGGTCAATTTAGCTATAAAAAAATCATAAAAAAATCACAAAATCTGCTTGACCGTGCACCTCTCTCCCATGCTCCATTGCTGTCCATATCGTGGGGTCCACTTATCATGGAATTTTTGCCATTTTCTTGCCACAAAAGTCAGCCAAAATCTCGTCCACATATCCCCCTAGCTTCCTAGGTCATTTAAATACACATTTTTCATTTTTTTAAAATTCAAAAATCCCATGCAATAGCCCCTTGATCGTCCATGTGTGGGCCACTTACATTGTCTCAATTGAGCTAGCTCATTAGCTCCTTAATTATATCATTAATCACTTTATTTTATCATAATTAGTTTAATCCAAGCCTCTCATTGCATAGATCTCATAATTTTAATCATTTATTTCAAATTTCATCTCAATCCAACTTTTCTTGCTCAAGTTATGACCATTTGAATTTTTGAATGGTGATGATCAATTTTCACCCTAATTTCATCCTTATTTTCAATAATCCATCATTACCATAAGATTAAGCATAAAATTATGTGCTTATCTTTCAATTTTCATCTTAATCCGCCTTCCCGGCGTCGAGTTATGCATTTTCTAACATTTGCCTCCTTTAATCCATAATTAACATCAAAATCTCCATTAGTTAAACTATAATACATGAGGTAATTATTCTCAATATATTCACATTTCCTAATCTTCATTAAGCTTCTTTAATCACATTGACCCATATCGGCTTTCATTGATCATTCACTATCATTTGCCCTAATTGCGATAAATCATCAATATTGCAAAGGAAATCATTCATAATTCCACTAAATTATACTTGATTCATATTCATATGCCAATTGCATATAAATAAACTTTACTTGGGTCCGGGTTTCACAATCCTCCCCCCTTATAACAGGTTTCGTCCCGAAACCTATTACATTTCATATATCGGGGGTATAGCTCATATATGTTGGAAATATGTGGAAAATAAGCCAAGTCTATGTTTTGATGATTAACAAATCAATTTGAGTAAGTTTTGGTTACTAACATGTTTGTGTAAATGACTTAAGGTTATAAATTTGAAGAATATGAAGCATGGCAAGTCAAGTCGATTTCCAAGTCGACTCAGGCTTCGACTTTAGCCAAGTCGATCCCCAAGTCGACTCCAGCATTGACTTCGAAACGTCATTTCCTTCCATAGTTGAAATCGAGAACGAGAACTGCCGAAGTCGTATCCCAAGTCGACTCTGCTTGCGACTTGAGGTGAAGTCGCAAACTAAGTCGACTCCAGTCGCGACTTGGAGGCATCATTTCTGTCCAGAGTTGAAATCAAGGAGCAGATCTGCCGAAGTTGGAGACGAAGTCGACTCCGCATGCGACTTGGGTGAAGTCGCAGACCAAGTCGACTCCAGTATCGACTTCAGTTGGACAGGGCAGAAACTTCAGAAGCCAAATCGGGGATTAGATCGATTTCAAGGTAGAACTTGAGTCAAGTTGAAGATCAAGTCGACTTCGATGTTCGACTTGGAACATATGAAGACTAATCCAAGTCCAAAGAAAGCAAGATGCATGAATTCAACTATTCTAATAAAAAAATATTGGACTTGTTCATAAATACAAAAGATTCAAGAATCAAGGACTCAAGGTTTGCAAATCATGGAACTAAAGGACATCAAGCTAGAATGATAACACAGTGGTCCAAAGAGATATAAATCAAGGAAGAAACAACCAAACATGAAGAAACTCAAGCAAGCAAAGCATTCCAAGGATTTCAAGTTCGTCAAGCAAGCTGTCAAGGTGAAGTCGTGCCCGAAGTCAACTCCACATGCGACTTGGGTCAAGTCGAGGACCAAGTCGACCTAGACTGGAACTTGAAGAAGTTGCGAACAGGCGAAGTCGCACCCGAAGTCGACTCCATCTGCGACTTGGGCGAAGTCGCACCCGAAGTCGACTCCACCTGCGACTTGGGTCGCAACGGTCGGAAAATTTTCAAACGTTGGCGCATTAAATGTGGCCCACCTACCTCTAAACGTTCGGATTCCCTCCACAATTATAAAAGGCAATCAATATGAACGAGGAGGGTAGCTGAGAATCATTGAATGTGCATAACTCCTATCTTCAAGAGCATTAAGTGATCAAGCCATCATAAAGAAGAAGAACTCCGAGTTCAAACTGACAAGAGCTTCTTATTGAATCATCAACACTGTTGTACAAGTTCTTCTCTGCGTCAAAACTGCCTCTACACAACAGTAACGTGTAGAAACTTTCTTTTATTCTTATTGTTGTATTGAACTTGTTTTAGCTTGGGTAGCTAAGAACAAGTGTAAGCAAAGTAGTGTGTGATTGGAGTGGAACTCGTCACCTACTTGTGCTGTGTATTGTTGATGCCCCCTAGAGCTAGAATCTAGAAGAGAGCAGAGGCTCTGGTTGTATATGCCCCCTAGAGCTAGAATCTAGAAGAGAGTGGAGACTCTAGTTGTATTCGCGGAACACATAGTGGAAGCCAAGTCACAAGGGGTGTGAGCTTGGAAGAGTGGAGTAGGGAGGTTGCCCGAACCACTATAAAATCTTGTGTGTTCATTTTTGTTTCTGCTCTTTACATTATTGCTCTCATTTTGTTTCTTCATAAAGGGGACTAGATTAATCCAGGGTAAAGTTTCTGTTTAAGTTATAAATTTTTAAATACCCAATTCACCTCTCCCCTCTTGGGTAATTTCCATTAACTCGGGACCAACAATATACATTTACTAACTTATCATCATTTCTAATACTTCAATGGCTCACTACGCTTCCATTGCGCTACTCTGTTTTAGTGGCTTTTTTAGCCTTGGTTCAGTAGACCTATCACTTATCTCCATTATTTCATGTTTCCTGTTCCCTATTCCCATTTGGGTTTTTCATTGTAATTTTTCTTTCTTTTATGCCATCCATCTCTTATTCTTATGGTAGGCATACTATTATTCTTATATATGGAGAAATTATAAAATTGTTCATTTTAACATAGGGTAAGACCTAGGCTACCCATCCTTTCATACAAAATAAAAATTCATAGCAATCATTTTTATATATATAACATAATATATTCATTCTATATCATAGAGTAAACGTTGCTCTCACATAAAGTTTCATTCATGAAATTTCATACATGTCTTAGCAAAAGACACTTTTGCTAAGCTATCCATTCCTTATTTCCCATCTCATAATGTCTACAACTAGGTTATACCAGCGTAGACTACCTAATAAGAATACCGGTTATTAAACCAGTCTAAAATATTTTCTTCCTGGTCTCCCTTTCTTGTTTCCCTAACCTAGTAAGGGTCCTTATCATTTTCAATTTTTTTCCTAACTCCATTTCTTATGAATATCATAGAGAAATCATTTCTCTTGTATCTATCTTTCAATCATATCTAAATTGAAAAGAATTATGGCAATCATTATTACCTTCATTATTCTCTTCATTTATCCACCATTCATTACTATGATATACCAACTTTTGTGGTATCATATGTATAATCTTCTTTTGCTTCCATACATGCTAACTAGACATGTTTTGTTACATTTTTTTGCATTAAGTTGCAAAGACCTTCCTATCAATTATAGCTATCGGTTGAGTTGACCTTTCCTACTCCTTTCTTTTTCTATACCAGGTTCTTTAATCTTTAGGGTCAAGTTATCCTTGCCCTGACTATACATGTTCATTACCAACATGTGTTACATCCTGATGTCCTATTGGAAGATATTTCTTAATAATTTCTTCCAGATTACCTTCTTTAATTACGACATAATAGTCATTTAAGGTTTCCTATCACTCATAAGCATTGTCAATTAATGCTTTGGACATCATGTAAGAGTACATGTTCAAACCTTAAACATATTCTTAGTTTCAGTCATCCATTGCTCAGCTTGAATAAAATCTGATTTACCTAAGAATTTAGGTAGATACTGAGCTAGAAAGACATTATTAACCTTTTCATTCATTTCTATCTTACCATTATTAACCTTTAAAAGTTTGGGTACTAGGTAAAAATTATTACCTGTACTGGTTCGTCATTTATACTTTCTTCTATTTAGTCCTGTTGGGCTTTTTCCCAAAGGCCTTGTATTATTCTTCTGTCTGGGCCCCTCAATCTCGAGTGGCCTACTGTACAGCTTCCTCTACAACTGCAATTATCTTCCTCCACTCTTTTTACCTGTGTGGTATTCTTATAGCGGTAACACCTCCAATCCTTTAACTTAGTGTTCATAGTCGTCCGTCGTTGATGAGTTCATGGACTCACTTGTCCTCATTGTCCTGGTTGTTTAGAGTTACTATTAGCTTCTTTTCTTTCCTGTTGACTCATATCTGTAACTGCCTTTTCCTTGTTCAAAACTAAGGTGATAGACATGTTGTAGAATGCCACATATAAAATTATGTCAATATCATATCTTATCATAGAATTGTTCGCATCATACATAGCCAATATGATCATCTCTGATCATAAAATCATCATATATAATCAATTATATAATCTAGAAAGATCAACGATCTTTTCTTTTTCATATAAACTTAACATTTGAATGAAATCAATTGCACCTGTATTTTCATAACATCAAAGATAATTCATTCATAAAAATCAAAGGAAAACTCATTTTTCCCTACCTTCTCATTTCCATCTTTGCCTTTCATAGTGCAAGGTTGTTTTTCCTTACACATACAAATTATACCTATATAATCTGTCATTTTATCATAATCATAGTTCTAGACCAATAGTCACTTAAAAAGTTAGCACCTTCGTGCCTTCCATATGTTGCTATGGCGCTACACCATAACCATATATCTATCATATAGCATAGTTTGGTGCTATTTTTAGTGAGGTATAGTTTACCTTAGGTAAGAGGGTCTCTATGTAGAGTTTTATAACCCATCATCTACTCTTATTTCCTTCTATCCTTTGTCTTTTCTTAGATTCTCCTACCTCCTTTTTATCTCATTGTCCTCATATCATTTTTCCTTCATATATCATCTATACTATGAAACATAGCATACCAGCTATATTTCCTTACATAGCTAAATCATTGCGTATCATTTTTTTTCTTCATATACCATCTACAACATGAAATATAGCAAATTAGCTACATTTCCTTAAATAGCTCTATCATTATGTCATAGTGTCGCATAATAAAAGACAATACATATCGTATATGTCTTAAAATTTTCAATCTATCCCTTTCATCATTTTCCATTTTCCTTCTATATCTATCTATCAATCCTTTCTAAAATATCATCTTTGTGATATCAAGTCTTTTCTTTTCACATTTATTTACCAATCCATATTCAGATACCAATTTCTGTGGCATCAGACCTATCCTTTTATCATCCTTTATTTTCTCCTTCTTACGCCTGTTTACCAATCCTTGCACTGATACCAAGCTCTGTGGCGCCCCAAACCGAGACGTCACTTCCTTACCTCAAGACCTTATCGATTGATAAATGTGAACCAGGATTGTTGTCCTGATCACGCGGTGGGTTCTAAATTTGAAACTCGTCCAAATTTTTTTTTTTGATTTCTTCATCATCATTTTCATCACATTCTGCATCACACATTCATGACTTTACATTTCACACCATTATTCATCAATCGTTTCTTTAAAATCAACATCATATATCATACAAGCGGCAATACACTTGTAATACATTTCATATTTCATTCATAGTATCTCATCATGCTTTTCTACAGTAAAAGTCTCTTTGACTAAATCATCACATTTTACATTCATACATCTATACATTCAATCATTGAATCACATAGAACTTAAAATGCTAATTAAGTTCACATCCACATTAACATACCTTAGCCTATCTATGCTTTCCCATTCCTTATAGCCACATGGTTTCCAATACGTACCTTTTCTCCATTTGTTAGGTCCTCGACCCCTTGAGTCTCCTAGTACTTGTCTAAGGTTTGGAAAACAAAACGTGAGTGATAACTCAGTAAGCAAGCATTTTATCATTAGGGCAAGACTTCCTTGAAAACCTTTTTCATAAATATCTTGAACACCTTTTTCATGAGGACATTTATATGTCCTAAAATATTATCATGAAATCCTTTATTCATGAGAACAATTTTATGTCCTTGAACATTATCATAAACGTTTATTCTTAAAAATCATTTACAAGCCACCTCTGGGCTTATTAAGGCAAAAATCCATGTTTTACCCTCTTTAATTAATTTTCTTTTGTCTTGAGTGAACATTTCCAATGTTCCAAGACATTTACATAAAACTATCTTTTGCCAGTAGACATTTTTCGTCCAAAACATTTTTCTCATAAATTCTTGGGTAAAGAAGGACATTTTCATGTCCTAAAACATCATTTGCATAGGCCTTTCTCAGCAAAGGACATTTTTATGTCCAAAAATATTTTTTGTCATAAAATTCTTTATCCAAGAGACATTTAATGTCTCAAAATATTTTTCACATAGCTTCATTTGGCAATGGACATTCATATGTCCTAAAACACCTTTTTATCAAAACACTTTGGCATTGGACATTCTCATGTCCAACCATTTTTCCCACATAAACCTTTTGGAAATGGACATTCTTATGTCCAAAATATTTTACAACATAAACCATTTTTCATAATCCCCATCTTGGGGCTTGTTTATAGCAAACAAGTTGTAAATCCTTTTTCATGAAAACTTTTGCATAGAAACTATTTCTTTTTATCCTTAATATTTACACATTTTGTGTAAAATACCTTGCTTTTAGGGTAACTTATGCATAATGGCTCATAAAAATCCAATTTAGGATAATTTTTTGTATAAATGCTTTTATATCCCAATCTTTGGACTTTTAGAAAGCAAAACATATGAAAATACATTTCTCTCCATCTAGTAGTGACACTTAGCAAGTGATCACGTTACCTTTAGGAAGAGAATCCTTAACAGCGCGCTGGCTAGGCGGCTGTTTATTTATCCTTCTCCCATCTCAGGGAGGGCGCCACTGGCACTCTTGCTATCCCTTAGCGACTTGGCCTTATGTAGAGTGGGCCCCGGTCATCCCAACCGTGCTCTACAACCTGCCTGTTTATTGTACCGGTGCACCATACATTATTATGACGGACTGCAGTCCGTTTGGTTTGAAGAACCACAGACCGCAGCCCATGTCCTTTTAAACCGGGATCACAGACCGCAGCCTGCATCCATATCACACAAAAAATCTTAGACCGAAGTCTATATATTTAAAAATTATTTTCAAAAATACATCTCAGACCGCAGTCCGTGTCAACTTGTAAGTGAGCGCACCCACTTTATCAAGTTGTTATTTGAAATCAAATTTTAGGATGACCTTCCTTAAATTCTTTTAGAAACATTTTGAGTAAAATATTTTGTTAAACATTTGAAATGTTTGAAAAATAATACATCTTAAAATCCTTATAAAAGAATTTCAAAACCTTTGAATTTACAAAATTAAACCATCTTATGAAATCAATATAGGAGGTTGGTCGTCCTTAAATTCTATTTAACAACACTCGTATAAATATTTTTCAAAAAATTTTCAGTATAGATTTCCTTATCTAAAGGAAATCAAAAATTTTTGAATATCATTTCAAAACATATGAACTATGTTCAAATCATCATTTATTATTTAATTATCAAGATCTAGCAAAACAAATCTTTTTCATAAATCAAATCTCTTTTTTCTTTTTTTTTATAAGATGATTATTTATCATTAAACATTATAAGAGAAATGCAAAACTTATTTATATTTGTTGCTTTGTGAAAAAGGGCAAAATTTTTTTTTTCTTATAAAATACTTTTGAAACAACATTGTAAAGAACTTGCTTACTTAAAAGCAAATTCTTAGGAAAAACCATCGACATAAAACGTAAGGTCCTTTGAAAACATTATTGTGGAGAACTTGCTTACTCATAAGCAAAATTCTCGAATTCTATTAACATAAAGCATTGCCAATCCATGACAACACTTGTGATAGATTCCTTATCTTAAAATCGTTGTTTGCTTCCCAAGAAGCAATCCTTGAGGCTTTTCCTTAAAGCCATCATTTTTCAAAACTTATGGCTTTGCATTAAAGCCGTCATTTTCAAAACTTGTGCTTGCCCATTCATCAAAACATAATCATAAAAGCATTGACAAAATCATCATTTTAACATATAGAGAAAAATCCATAATTTGAAAAAGTTCGCTTGCTTACCTGTGATCGCTATAATCCTTTTCTTCCATTCTTCTCACTGCCTTTGCCTAGATAAATGAAAATAACATTTCATTTATTTGCATAATCTTCGAATACTTATATTCCTTAGGTTTTCTAACCTATATAAACCCATTTGGACTTATATTACACTAACTTAGCCCACTTGTCATTCAAGTCGGGTGTTCATACGTATCTTAATCTATACATCATATTGTTCATTTTTAATACCCTTATGTAGGGTAAACTTACATACATGTAATAATCCTTCATTAAATCATTATTTGGAGGTTCATTACCTCCATTTATCATTTTTAACGTATTTTTTATTTTTCTCACATCGTTGCTCATTTTAAGCACTAAGTGCGGGGGTAACATTATTTCCTGTTATAAAATGAGGCTCCAGTCATGCAGAGACAGTTCAAATACCTAACCGTTGTCCTACAAAGTTCTTATGATCCTATGAATCGGCTAATTGAGTTGGCAGAGGAAATTTAAATGCAAAAATTTGATGAGATGTATATGAGGTAATTTGACTAATATTTTCTGCACTACTACCACTTGAATTATTGAATGTGTGTATTGAATAACCAAATAAATCGGGACGATATTTGATAATTAAGAGTTTATTGCGGGAGTTTTTAACTCTTAATGATAGAAAACAAATTAGGTGACAGGGTGTACAGTATTAGTCTTGTGAGAAGGGATTATTGACTGAGATATTCAATGAGTATCATGTTCCAAATTCTTTAATTTAATACACTCATTAGTTTTTGGGCTAAAAATTTATATTCACTTTTTGCTCAAAATTTTGAAATTTTGCAATATATTCTTGAATTCATTTATATTTGCTTGAGGATAAGCAAAAGTTCAAGTGTGGGGGTATTTGATAATTGGAATTTTGTAACATATTTTGTGGACATTTTATACCAATTTGGTGGGTAATTAATTAAAATTAATAAGAAATTTGGTTTAAAATTTGATTTTGCAACATTTGGGTATTAAATATTAATTTCAAGCAAATTCAACAATTTTTATAATCTTTTGGCTTGAGATTACATTTTATTTGTTGCTAAATGGGTTTGAAATAATTTTTATAATAATGATCCACTAATAATTTTGACGAATTAATGATTTAAATATTTTTTTCAGGAAAACAGACTACACCAAGTGGGCCCCACATAGATCAGTGGCAAAGAAATTTCAGCCTTCCATTGCAACCGTCCAGAATATTAATCCAAAACAAATCACCGTTCAAAAGAATTTTTTTTAACCGTCCAAAGCCAACAAAAAAATCCATCGTCTAAAAATTCCAGCCAATGCAATTTCAATCCACACTGTCCATAAATTCAGCAACCATGTTTCCATCTCAGATTCGTCACTCATAAGTGATTTTTGTCGGATCGGAGCCATCCAAACCAATGCCAAGCAAAACCCTTGAAGTCTTGTTGAAATTAATCTATTAGATTCAAGCAATCAAGCATCTATCTGAATCTATTTTACAATGGCTAGGATTTTTCTTTCAGCAAATTCAAGCCACAGATTTTATTTCCTCTTCAAAGCAAACCGCAGATGCATTTTCTGTTGTTCTTCTTCACCCAGCTGTCATGGAGATCAATTTGCAAGCAAGCTGTCCACAAAATGTTAATATTCATCAGCATGCATTTACTCAGCTCACGTGATCATGCATTCATGCAATATCTATGCAACATCCAGCAAGTAAATACAGCAGCAATATTCATGTGATTGTGGCCCACCAAAACTCAGCTGCCCATTTGCATTCACGTATTCAATAATTCAACAATGAGAATTCACGTGAAGCATGAATAAACTAACTGCCCATACCATCAACAAATGCAGCAATGTTCCCATTCACATCAAGTGAAATACAGCAACGTCCAAGCTGTCCAAATTTCAGCAACGTTTTCATTGATGGACCCCACAAAATCAGCAGCAAAGCTGCTGATTATTCACTTGATTTGATGGCCCACCAGCAGCATTTTGCCATGGAATGCAACTCCATGTCCACCCATCCATTCTACGTGATCAGCAACCAATGCATGGACCCCACAAAATCAGCAGTTGTCCACACCATTCCAAAATTAGCCAACAGCATAATTCCATGCAATCCATTCACGTGATTCCTACAGCTGAATGCAGCGACATGATGAAATGGAGATGCAGCAGAAACGTGGAAGCTGCTGCACAAAACGCATTCAACATTCAGTAGCTATCCCACGTGATTTCAACAGCAATTCATGTGTGGCCCACCAATCAGCAGCATGCAGCAACCATGCTTTCAAAGCAATTCACGTGAGAATGCATAAAGCATTCAACACATGGACCCCACATGAAAGGTTATAAAAAGAGGACAGCATCGATTAGCAGGGAGGGGAAGCATACACAACGTTCGGCAACAGAAAAATTCCGCGGCAGTAAAAATTCTTAGAAGCAAGCAACAGAAAATCCCTGCAAGAATACCACTACAAAATATTTTAGTGGGGATTTTAGAAGAAAATTAGAGCATAATTCTGAGGAAGAAAGAGAGCAAAAGCAAGGTGGAGAGCACGGGCAAAAGACAGACTAGCAAATTGCGTGGAGCAACCGACACACCATTGGAGCTTCAATCCAATAAGCTTTTCTATCTTTTCCCTTTTTAATTTTAATTGTCTTGTTAAGATGGTTTGTAATTTTAATTTTATTTTGAACTTAAACATGCTTGGCTAAATCCTAAATCTAGGGTTTAGGACGTAGCGTGCGTACAATGCAATGTGGTTTGGATTTTTTCACTTATGATGAAAATTGTTGTTAATTTAATATCTTGTGATTTTTTTATGTGTGCTTTGTACACGGGCCCGTACTTTTGCATAATTCCATATATTAGGTGATGAAACCGAAAGGTAGAAATCTAATATACAAAAATCAAGATATTAAACCTGGAAATCTAAGACCATGAAAATAAGCATGATAACCTTGAGGAATTACATGAACAAACCACAGAACTTAATGGATTCTAATTAACTTAATCCCATGAGAATAGGTGGTTAAGAAAATTAGGGTACTCCTTGTAGGTTTCGAGAGAAGGTGCAAGGATAAATTAGGATTTGTTCTCCTTTAACAAACAATTTATAAATTAAATAATTATACCACTACCCGTTGCAAAATACGCATGTGAAATCCTAGACCCTAGGTATTTGCATTTTCGCTTTCTCTCCTCATTTTTAATTTGCACTTCTTCCCATTTTATTTATTTTCTTTCCATTTTATTTACTGCATTTTCTCCCCACTTTTCTGTTTTATTTTCTATATTCTCTCCATATCCGATATGAAAGCATTTAAAAGCAAAATTTATAGTCCCAAATTCCTTGTGGATCGATAATTTATGTACTACAATCTACGACCCGTGCACTTGCGGTAAGATTGCGAACAAGTATTTTGGCGCCGTTGCCGAGGAATTCGGCATTGCTTTAAATTTTGTTTTAGATACTTTCTTTATTTTTATTTGCTCTAAATTAGCTAGTTAATTTTTGTATGCACCCACATACTCGAAATTTTGCAAAACAACTAGCCGAAAAGCTCTTTGTTGCTGACCCTGAAATTGAACGTTATTGTAGGAGAAGAATTCGTGAATATCAACAGCAACAAAATTCTCAAGACATAGATCGCAACAACCCAAACCCGCCACATCAAGAGCAGGAGGAAGGCCAGGCCGAGAACAACGCTCCTCCTAAAAAAAATGACTCTTAGTGATCGGAACCGCCCGAACCCTCATGGATTTCGATCTTGTATTGTCGAACCAAAAATTGATGAAAGAAATTTTGAACTAAGTCCTGGCCTCATCAAGATGGTTCAACAGGACCAATTTGCAGGACTTCCTTCTAAAAATCCAACTGTATACAATACAAAATTCTTGCAATTATGCAACACAATCAGAGTGCAAAATATTTCACGTGAGGTAATTCGTCTACAGCTTTTCCCATTTTCTCTTCGAAACAGGGCAAGCGAATGGTTTTATTCTATGCCGCTCGACACGTTCAACACATGGGACGAGCTCTCTACAGCATTCCTGGAAAGATTCTTTCCACCAAATAAAACTAGTAAAATCAAAGACGAGATCAATCAATTCATCCAAAAAGATGATGAAACCTTATATGATGCGTGGGAGAGGATGAAAGATCTGCAGCGCAAATACCCTCATCATGGTATCCCGCAAGGAGATATTATTGAAAACTTTTTCAATGGACTCGATCGACCTAGCCGAAGTGCCGTCAACTCAGTCGCTGGTGGCCGATTCATGCGACTCACTGACGAGGAGGCCATCAAACTCCTCGATGACCTAGCTCTTTATGATTCTCAATACGGCGATGTCAAAGGGACCTCTTAGCGAGGAAATGTATATGATATTGAATCGATGCATGCTATACATGACAAACTTGATAAAATTTTGCAGCAAAAGAAGCTGGAATCCAAGGATCAGCATGCATCTCCTTCTGGACACATCTCATGTGAAATTTGTGGAGCCTCACACTACAAAATTGAGTGTAGTTTTGCCATTAAAGACACCATGGGCGAGCAAGCTAATTCAATCAACAACCAATATGACACTCGCGCATATGGTAACCCCTATTCTAATACTTACGACCCTGGATGGAGGAACCACCATAATTTTTCTTGGGTAAACCAGTCTAACACCCAAAATTTTGCTTAAAATAATAAGCCACCTAGTTTTCTTAGAAAACCACTGAACCCTCCTCCATTTCAGACCCAACAAGCCTTACCTGCCCCACCTCAAGCACAACCCACTGAATCCATGCTCGAAAATATTATTCTAATGCTCAAGAAAAATGTTGAAAGAATGGACCAAATGCAAACCCATATCAAGTTGCTTGAAAATCAAATTGCTCAAAATGCCACAGCCTCATCCCAAAGAAACCAGGGTAAACTCTCTAGCCAACCTGAAATAAATCCTAGGGAGCAGGTGTAGGCGGTTACCTTGCGGAGTGGAAAGTAGCTCAACCCACCTTATATGGTCTCAGAAAAAGATGCCGAGAAGAAAAAGAAGCAAGAAGAGGAGCCACAACCAGAACCGGTGATGGAAAAGCCATATGTACCACCACCTCCTTACCAACCTCCTCTCCCCTTTCCACAAAGGCAAAGACAGGCTAAGCTCCAAAAGCAGTTCAAGAAGTTTGTTTCAACTCTCAAAAACCTATCTATAAATGTACCCTTCATCGACATTCTTTCTCAAATGCCAGCTTATGCAAAATTTCTCAAGGACATGCTATCCAACAAAAGAAAACTCGAGGACTACGGAACTATTTCGCTTACTGAGGAGTGCAGCTCCATTTTGCAGAACAAGTTGCCTGAAAAGCTAAAGGACCCTGGAAGCTTCTCAATTCCATGTGATCTTGGGAATGTCCAAATCAGCAAAGCACTATGTGATCTCGGAGCAAGTGTAAGTCTAATCCCACTTTCAATATGTAAAAAGCTGAACATGGGTGATCCAAAACCAAAATCTATGTCTCTCCAACTGGCCGACCGATTAATTAAATTTCCAGTCGGCATCCTTGAAGACGTACCTTTGAAAGTTGGCAAACTATTCATCCTAGTCGACTTTGTGGTCCTCGACATGGAGGTGGATCGCCAAATCCCGATCATTCTCGGGCGACCTTTCTTAGCCATCGCTGGAGCAATCATAGACGTCAAGAATGGCCGACTCTCACTAACAGTTGGAGATGAACAGATCGAATTTAATCTTTCTGAGGCAACAAAGCAACTGTCAACTGATAACTCTTGCCTGCGGGTCGACGTCATCAACCCTTTGCCGATCGAAGAAAATGATGACTTGATAGAGGTATGTATCATTCAGGGTGCAACTGTTGAAAATAGTAACCCTGAACTGTCTGCTTGTGCAGCTCTCTTGGATGGAGCCCCTTTCATCTCACCGGCTGCCGATTCACCTCATGAAAAGTTGGATGCAGACTTAAATTTTTCTCCATCAACAAAAAAGGAAGAAGCATCAAAGGTAGAAATTAAACCTCTTCCTAAAAATCTCAGGTATGCATTTTTTGGCCCAAACAATACTTATCCAGTCATAATCAATGCAAATCTTTTCGAATCCCAAGCCGATGAACTGTTAAATGTGCTAAGAAGACATAGGAAGGCGATTGGCTACTGCATCAATGATCTACCTGGTATCAATCCTTCTCTATGCATGCACAGAATTTTAATGGAAGAAAATTGTAAAACAAGCATTGAACCTCAGAGGCGTCTGAATCCAAACATGAAAGAAGTAGTGAAAAAGGAAATTTTAAAACTTCTTGATGCTGGAATCATCTACCCCATTTCTGATAGTAGTTGGGTAAGCCCTGTACATGTTGTACCAAAGAAAGGCAGTATGACTGTCGTAAAAAATGATAAAAATGAACTTATACCCACAAGGACAGTCACAGGTTGGCGAATGTGCATTGATTATCGTAAATTAAACATTTCCACCCGAAAGGATCATTTCCCCTTACCTTTCATTGATCAAATGCTTGAAAGACTTGCCAATCACTCTTACTTCTGCTATTTGGATGGGTACTCTGGCTACTTTCAGATTCCTATTCACCCACAGGATCAAGAGAAAACCACTTTCACTTGTCCATACGGCACATTTGCATACAGACGCATGCCTTTCGATCTTTGTAATGCACCTGCTTCTTTTCAACGATGCATGATGGCCATATTTTCTGATTATATTGAACACATAATGGAGGTGTTTATGGATGATTTTTCTGTTTATGGCTCTACATTTGAATCATGCTTGTCTAACCTAGCTAAGGTTTTACAGAGATGCGAAGAAATCAATCTGGTGTTAAATTGGGAAAAATGTCATTTCATGGTACAGGAAGGGATTGTGTTAGGACATTTAGTCTCAAACAGAGGTATTGAGGTTGACCAGGCAAAAATAAAAGTCATTGAAAAATTACCGCCACCCAATTCAATCAAAGGAATTCGGAGTTTCCTAGGACATGCCGGTTTCTATCGGCACTTCATTAAGGATTTTTCTAAAATTGCTAAGCCACTGACTAACTTTCTAAACCAAGATGTAAAATTTAAATTTTCTAATGACTGTTTAAATTCATTTTGCAGGTTGAAAAAGGCTTTGACCACTGCCCCAATCATGCAACCACCTGACTGGAATCTACCATTTGAAATCATGTGCAATGCAAGTGACCATGCGGTTGGAGCTGTTTTGGGTAAACAAAAGGACAACAAGCCAGTAGTGATTTATTATGCAAGCAAAACTCTAGATGATGCTCAAATCAACTATGCAACCACTGAAAAAGAATTACTGGCTGTTGTTTTTGCTATTGATAAATTTCGTTCTTATCTTGTTTGGTCAAAAGTGATTGTCTACACAGAGCATGCAGTCATTCGCTATTTAATTGCCAAGAAAGATGCTAAACCAAGGTTGATTCGCTGGATTTCGCTATTACAAGAATTTGATCTTAAAATTCGAGACAAAAAGGGCACATAAAATGTGGTATCTGACCATCTATCGAGACTGCCATCAACTGGGAAAATGGATCTAAATAAAAATGATCAAATTAACGAGGAATTTCCCGATGAATCCCTTCTTGTACTGAAAGAAACATCAATGCCATGGTATGGAGACATTGTTAATTACTTGGTTTGCAAAGAAATTTCATCCAATTTCAGCTATCAACAGAAAAAGTGATTCATGGCGGATGTGAAATACTACATATGGGAGGACCCATACCTTTACAAGCGATGCGGCGACGGTCTGATTCGCCGATGCATACCAAACAAAAAAATCCAAAGCATTCTTCATCACTGTCATTCTTCACCATATGGTGGACACATGGGTCCCACCAAGACAGCAGCAAAAGTTTTACAATCAGGTTTCTTCTGGCCCACTTTGTTTAAAGATGCTCGATCTTTTACACTAACCTGTGACAGGTGCCAAAGAACAGGAAACATTTCAAAGCGAAACGAGATGTCACTCACAAGCATTCTCGAGGTCGAACCGTTTGATGTCTGGGGCATGGATTTCATGGGACCTTTCCCATCCTCATTCAACAACCAGTACATACTTCTGGCGGTTGATTATGTAACTAGATGGGTGGAGGCAATCGCTTCTCCAACAAATGACTCATGGGTGGTCGCCAAATTCTTAAAACGCAACATTTTTATCAGATTTGGTGTACAACGAGCAATCATAAGTGACGGAGGAAGCCACTTCTGTAACAAGCAAATGGAGCAACTGCTCAAAAAATATAGGGTCACACATAAAATCACCACCCCATACCACCCACAAACAAGTGGTTAGGCTGAAATCTCAAACCGCGAAATTAAACAGATACTTGAAAAGACGGTATCCCAGTCACGGCGAGATTGGTAAAGGCAACTCGATGATGCTCTGTGGGCATACCGCACAACATTCAAGACTCCATTTGGAACAACACCTTTCAGACTAGTCTATGGAAAATCATGCCACTTGCCTGTAGAGCTGGAGCACAAAGCATATTGGGCAATCAAATTTTTGAATTTTGATTTGAAATCTGCAGGAGAAAGGCGTCTACTACAGCTTGATGAACTCGAGGAGATTCGGCTCGATGCCTATGAAAATTCAAAGATGTACAAGGAAAAGATAAAATTTTGGCATGACAAACACATCCGGCAGAAGGTAATCAAAGCTAATGACATGGTGTTGCTTTTTAATTCTCGTTTTAAATTATTTCTAGGAAAATTGAAGTCAAGGTGGTCGGGACCATTCAAAGTATTACAAGTGTTTCCTCATGGAGCTATTGAAATCTGGAGTGAAAAGACGGGAGCATTTAAAGTCAATGGGCAGCGCCTAAAACCCTACTTCTCAGGAGATCACATTCCAATAGGAGTCATCCACTCCTTCTGCGATACCATGCCACTCAATTGAAGATCTGCAGTCAAGCTGATGACTTTAAACCAAGCGCTTTTCGGGAGGCAACCCGAACTTTTCCTTTTTCTATTAGGGAAGTTTTAGTTTAGTTCCTTTTTAGAATTTTTGATACTTTTTAATTTTTAGCTTTATTGGTTATTTTCAGAAACTGCTTGGAAAGAAGCACCATGGGTTACAAATTCGGCTCAACTCGCCAAAACAGGGAAGTTAACATTTCACTATTATTCCTTTTTATTTTGATGTCATGATTTACATTGTGGACAATGTCAACTTCAAGTGTGGGGGTGAATGCATTGCATTAATTTTCTATAAATATTTCGTTCACTACCCTGATGTTTATATTTTTGTTTGAAATTTTTTTTTTTTTGAAAATTCTTGCAAAAAAGGTGATGAAACTGTTAGACCCCCGTTGAACTCTTGAATGCTTTGAAAGCAAACCATACGTGAAATTTCAACATCTTTGAGTAAGGAAAAGTTGAAGCTTAATGAGATGTTAAATTTATTTTTGAACATGTACTTGTTGAAAATACTTGGATTTTTTTTTGTCCCAAATCACTTGATGAAACTGATATACCTAAGAGCTAATCTTGTTTTCTTTCAAAATCAAAGTAATCCTCGCTAATTTATTAAAATTTTTTCTAATTCACATAATTATCATTTAAGAAGGTAGTTTTTCCCATATACATGAAAAATTTTATTTTGGTTGAAGAAATTTTCAAAGCCAAAAGTCCATTGAACCAATTTATGGACATGATTAAGGCAATTTTCTTTCATGATGAGCCTATCTTTAAAAATATAATGGTTATTTACCCCTTTTTGAGCCTGAACTTAAAATTTTTCCTAAATCACAATTCCCACTTCGCTGAACCAACTTTGGAATTGTATCCTGAGCTAAAAAAAAAGTAAAAAAAAAAGAAACAGGAAATAATATCTCCTGGCGGCGCAAGTAATGACTTCCAAGATACCCTGAAATATGGTGAGGAAAATTATTGCCGGACTCGGTTAAAAAAAAAATTTCACAGAGCTAAACCAAGGATAAGAACAGGCTTAAAAAAAAAGAAAAAAAAAGAAAAAAAAAGAAAGAATAAAAATACTAAGCGAAAATGCAAATACCTAGGGTCTAGGATTTCACATGCGTATTTTGCAACGGGTAGTGGTATAATTATTTAATTTGGATATTGTTTGTTAAAGGAGAACAAACCCTAATTTATCCTTGCACCTTCTCTCGAAACCTACAAGGTGTACCCTAATTTTCTTAACCACCTATTCTCATGGGATTAAGTTAATTAGAATCCATTAAGTTCTGTGGTTTGTTCATGTAATTCCTCAAGGTTATCATGCTTATTTTCATGGTCTTAGATTTCCAGGTTTAATATCTTGATTTTCGTATATTAGATTTCTACCTTTCGGTTTCATCACCTAATATATGGAATTATGCAAAAGTACGGGCCCGTGTACAAAGCACAAATAAAAAAATCACAAGATATTAAATTAACAACAATTTCCATCATAAGTGAAAAAATCCAAACCACATTGTATTGTACGCACGCTACGTCCTAAACCCCAGATTTAGGATTTAGCCAAGCATGTTTAAGTTCAAAATAAAATTAAAATTACAAACCATCTTAAACAAGACAATTAAAATTAAAAAGGAAAAAGATAGAAAAGCTTATTGGATTGAAGCTCCAATGGTGTGTCGGTTGCTCCACGTAATTTGCCGATCTGTCTTTTGCCCGTGCTCTCCACTTGCTTTTGCTCTCTTTCTTCCTCAGAATTATGCTCTAATTTTCTTCTAAAATCCCCACTAAAATATTTTGTAGTGGTATTCTTGCAGGGATTTTCTGTTGCTTGCTTTTGAGAATTTTTACTACCGCGGAATTTTTCTGTTGCCGAATGTTGTGTATGCTTCCCCTCCCTGCTAATCCATGCTGTCCTCTTTTTATAACCTTTCATGTGGGGTCCATGTGTTGAATGCTTGATGCATTCTCACGTGAATTGCTTTGAAAGCATGGTTGCTGCATGTTGCTGATTGGTGGGCCACACATGAATTGCTGCTGAAATCACGTGGGATAGCTGCTGAATGTTGAATGCATTTTGTGCAGAAGCTTCCACGTTTCTGCTGCATCTCCATTTCATCACGTCGCTGCATTCAGCTATAGGAATCATGTGAATGGATTGCATGGAATTATGCTGTTGGCTAATTTTGGAATGGTGTGGACAGCTGCTGATTTTGTGGGGTGCATGCATTGGTTGCTGATCACGTAGAATGGATGGGTGGACATGGAGTTGCAATCCATGGCAAAATGCTGCTGGTGGGCCATCAAATCACGTGAATAATCAGCAGCTTTGCTGCTGATTTTGTGGGGTCCATCAATGAAAACATTGCTGAAATTTGGACAGCATGGACGTTGCTGTATTTCATTTGATGTGAATGGGAACATTGCTGCATTTGTTGATGGTATGGGCAGTTAGTTTATTCTTGCTTCACGTGAATTCTCATTGTTGAATAATTGAATACGTGAATGCAAATGGGCAGCTGAGTTTTGGTGGGCCACAATCACATGAATATTGCAGCTGCATTTACTTGCTGGATGTTGCATAGATATTGCATGAATGCATGATCACGTGAGCTGAGTAAATGCATGCTGCTGAATATTAACATTTTGTGGACAGCTTGCTTGCAAATTGATCTCCATGACGGCTAGGTGAAGAAGAACGACAGAAAATGCATTTGCAGTTTGCTTTGAAGAGGAAATAAAATTTGTGGCTTGAATTTGCTGAAAGAAAAATCCTAGCCATTGTAAAATAGATTCAGATAGATGCTTGATTGCTTGAATCTAATAGATTAATTTCAACAGGACTTCAAGGGTTTTGCTTGGCATTGGTTTGGATGGCTCTGATCTGACAAAAATCACTTATGAGTGACGAATCTGAGATGGAAGCATGGTTGCTGAATTTATGGATGGTGTGGATTGAAATTGCATTGGCTGGAATTTTTGGACGATGGATTTTTTTGTTGGCTTTGGACGGTTAAAAAAAATCTTTTGAACGGTGATTTGTTTTGGATTAATATTCTGGACGGTTGCAATGGAAGGCTGAAATTTCTTTGCCGCTGATCTATGTGGGGCCCACTTGGTGTAGTTTGTTTTCCTGAAAAAAATATTTAAATCATTAATTCGTCGAAATTATTAGTGGATCATTATTATAAAAATTATTTCAAACCCATTTAGCAACAAATAAAATGTAATCTCAAGCCAAAAGATTATAAAAATTGGTGAATTTGCTTGAAATTAATATTTAATACCCAAATGTTGCAAAATCACATTTTAAACCAAATTTCATATTAATTTTAATTAATTACCCACCAAATTGGTATAAAATGTCCACAAAATATGTTACCAAATTCCAATTATCAATCCCCTTTCCGGAAGTAGAAAAACTCTCCTCCTACTTGCCTTTTCTCTCTCTAACCTTCTCTTTCTCCCTTAGAAATGAATTTTGGGGGTGGGGAAACTTGAATTCTCAATCTTGGGTTGAGAATGGAGTGCCTTGGACGTCCACCCCTTGGCCCCTTTTATAGGCATGCATTTTTCAAGTATTTGTGTTTCACCCCCTCAAATTAATGTATTAAATTATAATTATTTTTTACCAAATCCCATGCAATATTTTGAGCTTTGTGCAGCCACCCTAATCAGCAGCTCTTGCCCCCTAGCTAGCCCCTATTTATTTATGTTTTTTTATTTATTAAAATTAAAATTTTAAGCTAATTCATCTCAACTGTTGATTTTTGATAAGATTGATTTTGGACCATTGGATTTTGGCCCAAAAGTCAAGCCTCTAGCAGCCATTGCAGCTTTTCAATAATTATTTGATTTTTTTAATTAATTAAAATTAACAAAGTCAAACTTGAAATTAATGAAAAGGTAAAATTGCTTTTTGATCTTCTAATGACGCTTCATCTTGACCTCTGATTCATGATTTTTGTTAAATCCTAAACCATTCATCATGTTCATCATAAATATTTGGACATCCATAAAAAATTTCACTTGAATCTGATGTCCGGATTGCAATTTATGAATTTTTTTCTATTTTCTCCAAATTTTTCAATAAAATCCGAAAATCCATTAAAATATAAAAAAGTATTGCTATTTCATCCTGTAGTGATTAAATCTCCTTTTTCGTCTTTTTGTGATTAGATTAATCCAAGTGATTAACTCTTAATCATGTGTCTTAATCCCAGGGTTACTATTCACATGCACTATTTATCTGAATTTCATCAATAATTATTTTAACCTCTATTCCCACATATTTTCATACTCATGAATGTATATTTCCCAAATATATTACCTAGGGTTTACAACCCTAGAATTTTATACACGTGTCTAAGATCGGGGTTTCACACTATCATCAGCTTTTAATAACCTTGTCCATCCTTGAAAATCCAGTAATTCTTCTATCCCAAATTCATAATCATGAAGGAATTTGAAATCAATAATCTTTGGGACAAAGATCTTATGCTCATAAAAATGTTTGTAGAATCTGCTGTGCTGTTGTTCTGTCTTGAAGTAGGTTGTTGGCATTTTTAGAACCTGGCCCTTTGGCGTTGGGGTACCCTTTCTTCTAGCCCCAGTTTCGGAACTATCAGAGGTCTGCAATTCCTCCTCTCTTGGAGCCGATGTGGTCGGAGTTCTAGCTTGGAATCGGACTCGTCGGCTAGTAGATGTAGACGGTTCTTCCCGAGCTCGCTTGGATGGAGTCCTTTGTCCCCTAGGGATCTCCTCCTCAGTTTGGGATCCAGATTGTCTGGGTACTAGCTTTAGAGAAGGTTTAGAAACGACTAATTTGGGTAGTTTGGTAGCCAATTTGGGTGCCATTGGAAATGAATTTCAAACTGGAATGGGTTTTGATCTAGGAAGAGAGAGAAAGGCTCTGAGAGAGAGAGAGCTGTGATGAGAGAGAGATCTGAGAGAGGGAAATGAGGGAGAGAGCAGAGAGAGAAATCTGAGAGATGAGGGAGAGAGGACAGAGAGATGAGATAGCACGAGAGTGAGTGAGATGAGGGATGAGAGAGAGCTAGATGGTGCTGAGACGAGAGAGAGAGTTGAGTGAGCTGAGAGAGAGACGAGAGACAAGGAGATGAGAGAGAGAACTAGAGAGGTGAGGGAGAGAGCACGAGAGATGAGCATGTAAGGTGAGTGATGAGAGAGAGCAGAGAGGTAGCTGAGAGAGAATGAGAGTGAGAGAGATGTGTTGGAAACAAGTGTTGAAATCAAAGGAAAAATACCCAAAGCATATGTTTTGATGATTAACAACTCAATTTGTGTAAGTTTTGGTTACTAATATGTTTGTGAAATGTTTTAAGGTTATAAAAATGAAAAATATAAAGCATGACAGGTCAAGTCGATTCCCAAGTCGACTCAAGCATTGACTTAGGCCAAGTCGATCACCAAGTCGACTCCAGCATAGACTTCAAAGGCTATTTTTTGTCCAGCACTGAAATTGGGGACCAAGAGCCGCCGAAGTCGCAAACGAAGTCGACTCCGCATGCGACTTGGGTGAAGTCGCAGACCAAGTCGACTCCAGCATCGACTTCAGACTAACGACACAGAATTTGAAGAGCAAAGTCGCAAACCAAGTCGACTTGACATTTGACTTGAGTGAAGTTGAATACCAAGTCGACCCAAACATTCAACTTGGATCAAATGAAGATAAATCAAGACCAAAACAATCAAAGTTGCATGAATTCATTAATTTGGATCAAGAACTATCATTTGGACATCTTCATGAACTCCAAGATTCTAGTATTCAAGAATTCAAGACATAGAGCTTAAAGTTCTCAAGCTTGAATGATCATACAAAATTCCAAATGATATAAATCAGTGTAAGAACATTTAATTTGAAGAAAATTAAGTGACCAAAGCCATCTCCAAGAAAATTCAAGTTCATATCGCAAGCATAGGAAGTGAAGTCGCACCGAAGTCAACTCCAGCAGCGACTTGGGTCAAGTCCCAGTCCAAGTCGACCTGAAGAAGAGACTTGGAAATTGCAAAAATCCGAAGTCGCACCCGAAGTTGTCTCCACCTGCAACTTGGGTCAAGTTCGAGACCAAGTCGACCTGAGGAGGAACTTGAGCAGCCTGTGTACACCTAAAGTTGCACCCGAAGTTGGCTCCAGCCTGCGACTTGGGTGAAGTCGCACCCGAAGTCGACTCCACTTGCAACTTGGGTCGTAATGTTCGAAAATTTGAATGTTGGCGCATTTATTACGCGCCAACCAACTCTCTAACGTTCAAATCTCTCCTTCCATTATATATAGACACTCAAGTGAACGTGAAATCATATAGAAAAGAGCATAAACAAAAGATACTAAGTTAAAAACTCTATTCTCCTAGCCTTGAGTGATCTATACACTTTTGAAGGAAGAACGAGCTTCAAACTTGCTGCTTGCTTCAACGCCAATTGATTCGTTTCTTCTACGAGTTCTTTCTTGAGCTGTAACTTGCCTACACAAACTGTAAAGTATAGATCTCTTTTCTTTTTAATTTGTTATTCGGTTTTGATACTTTCTTTGATTTTGGTGTTTCAAACCAAGTGATAGCAAAGTAGCTTTGTGGCTGAAGTGGGACTTGTCACCTACTTGTGCTGTGTGTTATATATGCTCCCTAGAGCTAGAATCTAGAAGAAAGCAGAGGCTCTAGTTGTATTCGTGGAATACATAGTGGAACCCAAGTCACAAGGAGTGTGAGCTTGGAAGAGTAGAGTAGGGAAGGTTGCCCGAACCAATATAAATTCTTGTCCATTGATTTTTATTTCCGCTTTCATTATCTTATTGCTTTCCATTTGTTTCATTAAAGGAAACTAAATTAATCCGGGGTAAAGTTTCTGTTTAGAGTGAAAAATTTTAAATACCTAATTCACTCCTCCCCTCTTAGGTAATCGCCATTAACTTGGGACCAACAAGTGGTATCAGAGCAGGTCTTTGAGTTTAAACCAAAGTGATCTTTTCACATGGCATCCCAATCAACTTCCACCCCAGCTTTTGCCGAGGGTCAATCTTTTACTAGACCACCTCTATTTGATGGGACTAACTTCGGCTATTGGAAGTTGAGAATGGAACAATTAATCATGGCTACAGATATTGATTCTTGGATTGCTATCCAAGATGGCGTTGTATTACATACCGATAAAAGAGCCTCCACATGGTCTGAGGAGGAAGTTAGAGTTCTTAAAAGCAATGCGAAAGCCATGAACTCCCTCTTTTGTGCATTAACGACATCCGAATATGATAGAGTATCATCATGACAAACCGCCAAAGAAATATGGGATACATTGACATCCATATATGAGGGAACTTCTCAAGTCCAAGGGACAAGGAGAAATATTTTGATTGGAGAATTGGAAAGCTCTAAAATGTTAGAAACAGAAAATATTTCTGAAATATTAGCTAGATTTTTCCAGATTACTAACGCCTTGAAAGGGATAGGAAAAGCAATTTCTAAATCTGAGCAGGTAATCAAAATTTTAAGGGCGCTACTCGAATCATGGACTCCAAAGATCATAGCTATTAAGGAAGCAAAAGACCTCAATGCACTACGGCTTGAAGACCTTATAAGCTCACTCATGTCACATGAGTTGATAAAAAGAAGAAATGAGGAGCAACACAAAGGCAAGAGAGTCATTGCCTTGAAAGCCGCACAAGATTCGGATGACTCCACCTCGTCGTCACAAAACGACGATGAAATCGCCTTACTTACAAAACGATTTAGAAAATTTGTAAAGAAAAGAAAAAATTTCAGAAACTTTAAAGAAAGAAATTCTAAAGAGAAAAAGAAAGAGACAGCAAAATATTTCCGGTGTGGCGGTACGGGGCATATGCAAGCCCAATGCCCAACGCCTGAGGAAACTAAAGCAAATGAGCAAAGAAAAGATCGAGGCGACAACAGAAAATTCCAAAGAATCAAAGGAAGAGGCATGTACGTAAATGAAGAAGAATCTACAACATGCAGCTCCTCAAGTGAAGAAAATGAAGCGGATTGCGCAAGAATTTGTTGCATGGAAAATTCCGACATATGTCTTGCAGCGACAGAAATTTTAGAGGATCAAACTACCTCAACAAACTGCACAAGGAGCCAAGAGGTAACCTCCAAGTAAAAATCTTTTTCTATTTTCTCTTCTACAAATAAATGTCTCGAATGTGCTGAATTAGAAGAACTTCAACAAGCATTTGATTCATTATATGAGAAAATAAAGAAATTAGGAAATAAGTTCACGATAAAGGAAAGACAATGCGATACAGTGATAATTGTGAACGGTAAACTTGTTGAAAAGGTTGATCAATTGAAAAATGAAAAGAATATCTTGATAAATGAGTTAAAAAAACTCAAAAAGGAAAATGAATCGCTTGCTAAGTTTTCTAATTCTGGTGAAAGTGTCAAAATGTTTTTAAAAATGACCACCCCAAGCTGTAAGAAAGGACTTGGGTATACTACATTTGAGCAGGGTGAAAATAGCAAATCTAATGCTCGAAGGAACCTTAGAAACAAACAAAAATCCATCCATGCTAAACCTAAGATAAATCATGTGATTTGGACCAAAAGACCAATCGGGGTGTGGCGCCCCCGACTTGAGGCCTCCACAAGCCTTACTCCAAGACTGTTTCGATTGGTAAATGTGATTAGGATTGTTGCCTTGATCACGCGGCGGGTTCTTAATTTGATGTCGTCCAAATTTTTTTCTTTCCTTTCATCATATAAGCATACACTTATCATCATTCATAGTAGACTCATCCATATCTTCATAAAATTTATCGTACAAGTATCTTTACTTTCATATTGTAGGCAGCATATGTATTCATAAATGAAAATTCACGTAGAATTTTATACATAATCACTTATCTATTTACACCATACATAATCAATCACATTTCATTATGAGCTATACATTCATTCATTCATTCTTCAACATATCAATACTTTTTAGCTTTGCTCCTTTCCTCGAGCCTAAAACTGCCTAAGGTTGGAAAAACAAAAAGTGAGTGATAAACTCAGTAAGCAACCATCATTTTTTCATTTAATTGCATCCCTTGCCCATTCGGTAGGAGACACTTATCAAGTGATAAACTACCAATAGGAAAAAATCTTTTATAGAAATCTTCTTTATAATACACTCATAAAACTTTGTGCATGTCCCCATTTCGAGGATTTTCAAAGGTGATGTCTATGTATCTAAACCATTTTTCATGGGGACAATTTTTTGTCTAAAATATTTTTCATCTATCATGAGGACATGTCTATGTCAAAAAATATTTTTCATATGGCATGAGGACAATTATATGTCCTAAAATATTTTTCTTATAACCTTTTTCCCCATGAGGACATTTACTTGTCCCAAAACATCATCCATTTAAATTTTTTTATAACCCAACTCAGGGTTTGTGAGGACCAGGTATTTTATTTTATTTTTATTACAACTTTTCTCTATTTATGAGGTAACTTACGAACATGCTAATAAGAATTTTACGATATTAATGGATACATAACATATATGGGCATGACATTTAGAGAATGTATAGTGTATATGTGCATGTATTATGATCTTAGCACGTTGAGTATAAATTGAAGGTGTATGATTAGCGTTCCATTGATGGGCACTACGACTATTGTTTCCTTCGCAGAGTAGGTACGGGGTTCGACCTGCCCGGTCAGGTCGCGGGGGTCAAGGGGGAGACGCCCCTTGCGGGGGTGCAGGGGGCAGCGCCCCTGAAGAAAATTTTAATTATTTAAGTCGTAGGAGTGGAAGAGTAAATTACCAAATGCGATTAGACCCGACTCATGCTCCGACCCGTCCTGGACCCGACCCCGACCCGATGGGGGTTCGATATGAAGCGAAGCCCGCGCGTTAGACTCCATTTTTTCTCACCTCACGCCCGACTATTTTTCTTCTTCTCCTCTTCCCGATCTCTGCGTCTTCTCTTCTTTCTCTTCTACTCAGTACGATCTAGCAGTAGATCTCTTCGAGAAAACCCTACTGACTGCCTCGAAGGTGATCGATTTGAATCAAGGAAGCTCCAAATCTCTGCAAGCTAAGCCTAGGGTCGCTGTTTTGGGGAAAATCACGATCGAGGTAAGTAGATGTCGCCCCTTCTCGATTTAGTGATGAAATTTTACGTTAAACGCGATACGAGGCTAGAGGGAATGTATAGCTTCTAACGACTCCATGATATTAGGCGTAGAGTTCGTAACAGTTAGGGTTCATGGTGAATTTACTTTGAATGCGTGATTTCTATGATGTAAAAGACTTCTTAGCAGTTGTTATATTGTTGAAATGTGACGTGAATTGATTTGCCCCAATCGAGAGTATGAATTGAAGGTTCTTTCATTTCGCACCTATCATGTGTTTGATAAAATGCTTGTGTGACAGATCTATGTGTTGTATCTGAATTGTGTTGATGTTGTATGCGTGGTTGGCGATGTGTTTCATTGACTGTTATGTATGATGCGTTATCTCAAATAGTTGGTTGTAAGGGTTGTTCATGGCCCCTGATTGACATGAGGAGGGGGTTGTTCATGGCCCTTGATGGACATGAGTAGATGATTGGTTGTGTTGGTCAATTTGTGTGTATGGTTATATGTATACGATCTTGGGAGTGGGTATTGGACCCATGTGTATTAGCTTCATCACTGTATGAGTATCCATCATTATGCTTATTTGCACCTTGTGCTAACCACTATCTACTTACTGGGTCTATTTAGACTCATATCATTGTTATTGTGGTTTTAGATCGCAGGTCAGAAGGAGAACTTAAGGATGGGACAAGTTGAAGATCAAACATGAGAGACCCTAGCACAATATGTTGATTCCAGTTCTTTTAGACTTGTGCTCTTTTGATAATCATATATGTAGACAATTACTTAGGCGGATTCGTTTTGACAACTATAATGTATTTGGTATTTCAGATTGGATTATAATCCTTGTTGATGCACATATGCATGACTATTATATCTGTTTGTTGTGTAAGGAAAATATGTAATGATTTCCTTCTATATGAATGTTTTTATTATATGAAAATGCAAGTATATAAATAGGATTGAATGTTACAGATGGAAATGTAATGAATATCAGGTCATGTATTCCATATTACCCCTTGTATGTTATGGGGAGATGCTGCCGAATTTTTCTATGATTGTGTAGCGCCGTTGATTAGTTATTGAGTATTTCTATGAATGGGGCGTTACAGAAAGTGGTATCAGAGCATAAGAATGTTCTAAATTGTTGAGTTAATGAAGGAAAGAGATTAGGCGAGTATCTAGTACAATGTGTTAAGTTCGTAATATATTGTCAAAAATTGCTAGTCTAGGTTATTGAGATGGAATTTGGAATATCTTTGGTTGATGAGTTAGTGTACATTGGTCAAGTTTATGTTGCTTAATCTTAATTATTTGTGGATGTTGTACAGAAGATGGCACCAAAGACAAGACTTAACAAGGGAAAGGGCATTATGGAAGAGGGTGGACCAAGTGAAACGATAGTCCCACCTCATGAAATGCCACTTGCTATTGAAGGCCAACAACAGGAGCAAGTTGCACAGGAGAGGTCCCCACTTCAAGAAGACGAGGAGAACGCAGATGATGATGCATACTGGGAGAATCCTAGCGGGGGTTATCATGGGATACACAGTCAAGGAGGAGTAGGAACCAGTAGTGGTGAGATTCCTATAGGACCAGAGGTGAATATTGGGGCACAAGCAGGTATGGAGACTATGATGGGAATGATGAGAGGTATGATGCAGAATTTTCAAGATTTTATGCAAGCTCAGATGGAGAGAATGACAGCAAGCTTGGACACTCAAAGAGGACAACAAAGGACTTCAGGTGACATGAACCGTGCGGGTCCAAGGATGAGAGTAAGAAGACAAGAGCAAGAAGGGAGAAGGCCTCGAGAGGAGAAGTTAGACATCAAAGCATTCCAGGAGATGAAGCCTCCTATATTTCAAGGAGAAAGAGATTATTTAGTTGTGGATCGATGGGTAGCGAAGATGGAAAAGATTTTCAGCTATATGGAATGCACTGAAGAACAAAAGGTCAAGTATGCTGTTTATGTGATGGAGGGGGATGCGGAACAGTGGTGGGATGCTGAGAAGGCTGTGTTACCAGATGAAGGTGGAAGACTACGATGGCCCGAATTCCTGGAAAGATTTCTTGCCCACTATGTGCCTGATAGTGAGAAAACACGTCGAGCATCAGAATTCATGCACTTAGTACAAGGGAAAATGACCGTGGAAGAGTATGATGCTAAATTTCGGTCCCTTTCTAGATTTGTTCCATGGATAAGAACTAATCCACAAGAAAGGGCACGTAAATTTCAAGAGGGACTGAAATTCTCTATTCGAAGGGGCTTAGCACCCTTCATGTTACGTGATTATGGAGAAATACTTGATCGAGCCCGCATGATAGAACGGGAAGAAGAGGAGCAAGAGAGGATTAAGGAAAAGAGAAAAGGGCCAAGAGGAGAAGTACAAGTACACAAGAAGCAGAGGACTATTGAGGGTGGAACTTTTACATTTAAGTCAGCTTGTTTCCAATGTGGTCAATTGGGCCATAAGAAAGCAACATGCCCGCAGTTGGTAGGTCAAGGAGAAGAGCAAACTAGGGGACAAGTACAAGCTCATGTTAGGGAGCAACAACCACAACAGCCACAAGTTCAAAGACAGAGGACAGGACGACAAATTGTTTGCTTCTACTGTCGCCAACAAGGGCACATTAGGAGGGATTGCCCTATACTCTTAGGTGGAGGAGGACTAGGGGCAGCTCGGGTACAACAACAATTACCAATTCATAATATTCCTCCTGGTGGGATGCAGGTTGGGAGAGGACCCTATCCTCAGCAGGTTCGCCCTCAGGTCGATAGAAGACCACAAGTGATGGCAGTGGTTCAAGCTGCAAATGCACAAGAGGCACAATCCGCAGAGAATGTGGTTACAGGTAACCTTCTTGTTAGTGGATGCATGGCCTTTGTATTGTTTGATCCTGGTGCATCACTATCGTTTGTGTCAATAGCTTTTGTGAAGAAAGCCAAGTTGATTAAACATCCCATGCATGAGCTAATGAGGGTGTCTACCCCCTTGAGAGCAGTTAGTATAGCAACTGAGATGTGTAGATGTGTTCCTGTGATGATTGAGGGTAGACAGTTCCTAGCAGATTTGATAGTATTGGAGATGGAGGGATTGGATATTATCTTGGGCATGGATTGGTTAGCTAAGTATGATGCTAATGTAGGTTGTCGATCAAAGCAAGTTATCCTTAAGGTACATAATGATGTGGAATTCATATTCAGAGGATTACCAACAGGTGGGTTACCCAAATTGGTGTCAGCCTTAGGAGCAATGAGTTTGATTCGAAAAGGTTGTCTTGCTTATCTTGCCTCAGTAGTAGATATCAACTTAGTGGACAAACAGTTGGATGAGATCCCTGTAGTACGTGAGTTCGCTGATGTATTTCCTGCAGATTTGCCAAGTTTGCCACCCGAACGGGAAGTGGAATTTAGAATAGATTTGCAGCCTGGAGTGGAGCCAATTTCAAGAGCTCCTTATCGCATGGCACCAGTAGAGATGGCTGAATTGAAAGCTCAGTTGCAGGATCTATTAGATAAGGGATTTGTTCGGCCTAGTGTGTCACCATGGGGAGCCCCAGTTCTGTTTGTGAAAAAGAAGGATGGGAGTTTGAGGTTATGCATTGACTATCGCGAGCTCAATAAAGTGACTATTAAGAATAAGTACCCATTGCCTCGTATTGATGATTTGTTAGACCAGCTGCAAGGAGCAAGTAAGTTTTCAAAGATTGACTTACAATCTGGGTATCATCAAATGAGAGTTAAAGAGTTAGATATACAGAAAACAGCATTTAGGACTCGGTATGGACATTATGAGTTCCTAGTTATGCCTTTTGGTTTAACAAATGCCCCTGCAGCATTCATGGACTTAATGAATAGGGTATTTCGGCCATATTTGGATCAATTTGTAGTTGTGTTTATCGATGATATTTTGGTATATTCCAAGAGCAGTGAAGAGCATGAAGGACACTTGAGATTGACTTTACAAAAGCTAAGGGAAGAAAAGCTTTATGGAAAGCTTAAGAAGTGTGATTTTTGGATGAACAGTGTGGGATTTTTGGGTCATGTTGTTTCTAAAGATGGAATATCTGTGGATCCGCATAAGATAGAGGCTGTGGTAAACTGGCCTAGGCCATCCAGTGTTACTGAGGTGAGAAGCTTTTTGGGTTTAGCAGGGTACTATAGGCGATTTGTGGAAGGGTTCTCTACCATTGCCACTCCGATGACGAAGCTCACACACAAAGGGGTAAAGTTCGAATGGACAAACAAGTGTGAAGGAGTATTTCAAGAGTTGAAGAGACGGTTAGTAGAAGCACCTGTGTTAACTGTACCTTCAGGAAATGGTGGATTTGTGATATATAGTGATGCATCAAAGAAGGGATTGGGATGTGTCCTTATGCAACATGGTAGGGTGATAGCCTATGCATCAAGACAATTGAGACCACATGAGGTGAATTATCCAACTCATGACTTGGAGTTAGCTGCAGTGATCTTTGCACTGAAAATATGGAGGCACTACTTATATGGCGGACGATGTGAAGTATATACTGATCACAAAAGTTTGAAGTACATCTTTACTCAAAAGGAGTTAAATATGCGGCAACGAAGGTGGCTAGAGTTAATAAAAGATTATGACCTGAGTATTCATTATCATCCAGGTAAAGCAAATGTTGTTGCGGATGCACTGAGTAGGAAATCTGGGAGTAGCATGGCTAGTTTACTTACTGGTCAAGAAAAATTATTTGAAGAAATAAGAAGAATGGACTTGCATGTGTGTGTTGATGGGGTAGCAGCACAAATTAGCCAATTAAAGATTCAACCTACTCTTAGAGATGAAATTAGACAAGCACAAGAGGAAAGCCAAGATGAATCCTTTCAAAAGGTGAGAGAGAGAGCATTGAAAGGAGAATTGCAAGATTTTATAATTGGGGCCGATGGTATTATGAGATTCAGGGGTCGTATGGCCATTCCCAGGAGAGCTCAAATTTTACAAAAGATACTCGAAGAGGCACATTACTCACCTTACATGATTCACCCTGGGAGTACAAAGATGTATCAGGATTTAAAGATGCACTATTGGTGGGATGGAATGAAGGGTGATGTGGCTAAGTATGTAGCCAAGTGTTTAACATGCCAGCAAGTCAAGGCCGAACACCAGAGACCTGGAGGAGCATTGCAACCCATTGAAATTCCAAAGTGGAAGTGGGAAGGTATAGCGATGGACTTCATTGTTGGACTACCACGCACAGTGGCAGGATATGATAGTATTTGGGTTATTGTGGATAGATTGACTAAGGTAGCACATTTTATTGCTGTTAAAACCACCTTTACGGCCGAAAAGCTAGCATGGATATATCATAAGGAGATCGTGAGACTCCATGGGGTACCAACGTCCATCATCTCAGATCGGGGATCAGTGTTCACATCAAGGTTCTGGAAGGCTCTACATAGAGCAATGGGCACTCAATTGGATTTTAGTACTTCCTTCCATCCTCAGTCTGATGGCCAAACAGAACGAGTGAACCAGCAATTAGAAGACATGTTGAGAGCTTGTGTATTAGAATGGGGTAGTACTTGGAGTGATCATCTAGATTTGGCAGAATTTGCATACAACAATACTTATCATTCCAGCATCCAAATGGCTCCTTTTGAGGCATTGTACGGACGAAAATGTAGATCGCCACTTTGTTGGGATGAAGTGGGGGAGAGTACTATAGTTGGCCCTCAGATGATAGCAGACACAGTGGAGAAAGTGTCACGAATTCGGGAACAAATTCGAATTGCCCAATCTCGTCAAAAGAGTTATGCAGATACTAGAAGGCGAGAGTTAGAGTTCCAAGTGGGAGATAAGGTATTTTTAAAGGTATCTCCAATGAAGGGTGTGGTTCGGTTTGGTACAAAAGGCAAGTTAAGCCCAAGATACATCGGTCCTTATGAAATCTTGGAACGAATTGGAAAGGTAGCGTATCGCATTGCTTTGCCGCCTTTCTTAGTTGGGGTGCATGACGTATTCCATGTCTCATCATTAAGGAAATATGAACCAGATCCGTCACATGTGCTCAGGCCTGAGGAAATAAGAGTAGAAAAGAATTTGCAATATGTTGAGAGGCCAGTTCGAGTCTTAGATAGTAAGGAGAAACAATTGAGAAATAAGACTATCAAGCTGCTCAAAATCCAGTGGAGTAACCATACAGAAGATGAGGCTACTTGGGAGCTGGAGAAGACAATGAGGGAGAAGTACCCTTATTTATGGGAATGATTGCAAGTTTCGAGGACGAAACTTTTCTAACGAGGATAGTCTGTGAGGACCAGGTATTTTATTTTATTTTTATTACAACTTTTCTCTATTTATGAGGTAACTTACGAACATGCTAATAAGAATTTTACGATATTAATGGATACATAACATATATGGGCATGACATTTAGAGAATGTATAGTGTATATGTGCATGTATTATGATCTTAGCACGTTGAGTATAAATTGAAGGTGTATGATTAGCGTTCCATTGATGGGCACTACGACTATTGTTTCCTTCGCAGAGTAGGTACGGGGTTCGACCTGCCCGGTCAGGTCGCGGGGGTCAAGGGGGAGACGCCCCTTGCGGGGGTGCAGGGGGCAGCGCCCCTGAAGAAAATTTTAATTATTTAAGTCGTAGGAGTGGAAGAGTAAATTACCAAATGCGATTAGACCCGACTCATGCTCCGACCCGTCCTGGACCCGACCCCGACCCGATGGGGGTTCGATATGAAGCGAAGCCCGCGCGTTAGACTCCATTTTTTCTCACCTCACGCCCGACTATTTTTCTTCTTCTCCTCTTCCCGATCTCTGCGTCTTCTCTTCTTTCTCTTCTACTCAGTACGATCTAGCAGTAGATCTCTTCGAGAAAACCCTACTGACTGCCTCGAAGGTGATCGATTTGAATCAAGGAAGCTCCAAATCTCTGCAAGCTAAGCCTAGGGTCGCTGTTTTGGGGAAAATCACGATCGAGGTAAGTAGATGTCGCCCCTTCTCGATTTAGTGATGAAATTTTACGTTAAACGCGATACGAGGCTAGAGGGAATGTATAGCTTCTAACGACTCCATGATATTAGGCGTAGAGTTCGTAACAGTTAGGGTTCATGGTGAATTTACTTTGAATGCGTGATTTCTATGATGTAAAAGACTTCTTAGCAGTTGTTATATTGTTGAAATGTGACGTGAATTGATTTGCCCCAATCGAGAGTATGAATTGAAGGTTCTTTCATTTCGCACCTATCATGTGTTTGATAAAATGCTTGTGTGACAGATCTATGTGTTGTATCTGAATTGTGTTGATGTTGTATGCGTGGTTGGCGATGTGTTTCATTGACTGTTATGTATGATGCGTTATCTCAAATAGTTGGTTGTAAGGGTTGTTCATGGCCCCTGATTGACATGAGGAGGGGGTTGTTCATGGCCCTTGATGGACATGAGTAGATGATTGGTTGTGTTGGTCAATTTGTGTGTATGGTTATATGTATACGATCTTGGGAGTGGGTATTGGACCCATGTGTATTAGCTTCATCACTGTATGAGTATCCATCATTATGCTTATTTGCACCTTGTGCTAACCACTATCTACTTACTGGGTCTATTTAGACTCATATCATTGTTATTGTGGTTTTAGATCGCAGGTCAGAAGGAGAACTTAAGGATGGGACAAGTTGAAGATCAAACATGAGAGACCCTAGCACAATATGTTGATTCCAGTTCTTTTAGACTTGTGCTCTTTTGATAATCATATATGTAGACAATTACTTAGGCGGATTCGTTTTGACAACTATAATGTATTTGGTATTTCAGATTGGATTATAATCCTTGTTGATGCACATATGCATGACTATTATATCTGTTTGTTGTGTAAGGAAAATATGTAATGATTTCCTTCTATATGAATGTTTTTATTATATGAAAATGCAAGTATATAAATAGGATTGAATGTTACAGATGGAAATGTAATGAATATCAGGTCATGTATTCCATATTACCCCTTGTATGTTATGGGGAGATGCTGCCGAATTTTTCTATGATTGTGTAGCGCCGTTGATTAGTTATTGAGTATTTCTATGAATGGGGCGTTACAGGGTTATTCAAAAGCAATGCATGTGCATAGAACTCTTTTATTTATGCAGACATTCTCATGCTCAAAAATATTTTTCCATATAAACCTCTTTTAACCCGCATATAAGATACCCAACCCTTTTTAAACCAACACGGCAAACATATTCCTGTCCTAAAATTTTTTTTTTTGGTATCTTCTGAAAACTAAACATAAACCCATTTAAAACCAACACAAATCCATTTAAAACCAAACAGATTAGGTGCCCATTTTGGGACTTTTTAAAACATACGGAACATATATATGTTCTAAAAACATATGGTTTTGTGTCTCTGACCCTCACGTTTGTGACACTTAACAAGTGATCATCCTCCCCTAGGAAATAAACTTTTCATGAGACGACACGTGAGCCAGGCGTCTGCTCATGAGCTTCCTCCCATTTCAGAGGGGGCGCCGCCGACCTCCAGCCTTACCTAAGCGACTCGGCTACAGGTAGAGGTGAGCTCTGGTTTTCGACCGTTTTGGTCCGTAACCGCCTCAACCATGAGCCCAGTACATCGTTTTGCGCACACTCATATGCTAGCAATGACTTTCACAAAACTTAGCTCAGTCATTTGACTGTGCCCTTTTTCAAGCCTCAGCTTGATATGCATAAAGCCAACTTAGTCGCAGACTATGCCCTTCTCGAATTGAGAACTAGGCATGATTGTTTTGAAAATAAAATATTTTAAACCACTCAGTCTGCAGACTATGCCCTTCTCGAATTGAGAACTAGGCGTGGTTGTTTCGAAAATAAAATATTTTTGTAAACTATTTCCAAATCCTGATATTAGGATCACCACCCTTAAAGAGTTTAGCAATGTTTTAATAAATCTATTTTACCAAACATTTGAAATATTTGAGAAGACAATATTTTGCAAAACTTTAATGATTTGCTAAACAACTTTTGAAATTCTCATTTTAAGAAGCTTTTGAATTAATTCGAATCTCACACAGATAAAACTTTTCTTAATAACATTTTTATGAGCAAAACATATGCAACTCTCTTCTATCCATTGTAATAGCATTATCTGTCGTGTCCTTGTCACTTCCTTGTTACTCTTATATATAGAGGACTTTACATAATCTTTTGATCATTATTACACATAAAATCCACCAAATCATTTTGTAGGACTGACCACCCTTAAATTTTTTTGGAACATCAGAGTAAAGCATATTCAAAGTGTTATAACTCTAAGAGTTGAAAAGCGCCTTAATAGATAATTTCAAAACACCTACATAAATTTCAAAACACGTACATAAATTCGATTTATGACATTTAATGGAAACCATTTCAAACATCTATTTATTTCTAGAAACCATTTTCTAAAGAATTACATTTTTTAATAAAACTCCTTGGAGATAGAATTTCCATGGTTTGTTTTTTAATATCATTTGATGAAAGAGTCCAACTCTTTCAAGATAAAACTCTTTGTAAACCACACTTGTATGAACTTGCTTATATTAAAACCATCTTAAACCCACATCATATTTTCAATAACTGAGCTTGCTTACTCTATAAGCAATTCTCCACATCATTAATATAAACATGATCAAGTAATTTTAATACTTGAATATAAATATTATGCTTGAAAATTCACTTACTTATTTTGTAAGCAACTATGAAACCAACTTATGAAAGCAAGTTCATAAATTACATAAAATTCCTTGGAAATAATATTTTAGAAAGCTCGCTTGCTTAAATGTCTCACGTTAGTTTTCTGAATCCGCCTTTTCTTTGCCCTTTCCTACATGAGAATAATATAAAATTTCATATAATTCCTTTTTTCTTTCATTCAACTTAGTTTTCCAACCAATTTTCATTAACATACATCATCCATTTGACTTCTCAAGTTGTTAGGCATAAATAGCACATATTTGCACATTTCATCGGTTAACACATAACATATACAATCTCATAAGTAGGGTAAACATTCAACCATATAAATTCATCCAATAATTATCATTTATAGGTTCATTAACCTTCATTTACCATTTTTCACTTATTTTCCAAAATTTACACATCGGTGCATTTTCCAAAATTTACACATCGGTGCTCCTTTTAAGCACACGTCATCGCCTTAAACTTCATAAATTAATTCTAAAATTTGAAATTAATCATTATGAACTCTAAACAGATATATAATCATGAACTCTATCATATTTTCATACATTTTTGCACAAAATCAAATTACACAAGTCATTTATCACCTATGCATGTCCATCATTTCACATATGCCCATTTGGCAACACATATAAGAGGCATTTCATAAAATTTTCCAAGTCAGCAACTTTGTCCATTTTTCAGCATGATATTCCTCCTTAATTACCACTATATTAAGAATATTTTTATGGGATTTTAATACACTAATCATAGGTTTCAAAAACAACCCTTGTCTTCTTGTTTTCACTAAGTTTCATCTTCTTATTTACCCATTAATTCCATATACATATAATAACATCAATTATCAATCACCTTTGCTATCCTTAATCCTATATTACACTCTTTCCTAACATATATATCAATTTGGATCATTTCTACATAGGTTTCATATTTCTTTTTGATTTATTTCTCAAACTATCCACATATGCTATAATCAGGCGTACTGATATTTCTAAATCTTGATTTATAATCAAATCGAGGTATTTAATTATCAAATTTCTGTCATAAATATCTCATCACGAAATATTAACATTATATATTTATTTTGGCATTTTCACTGTGCTGGACAGTGTTGTGAGTTTAGGGTCAGCCCTAATCACAAGAATTATAACCCATACTAATATCACCCAAAAATAAGTTTTGATTTTGGTCAAGTTATCTTAATGATGGATTATACATCATATAAAACTTTCATATAAAAAATCCTTCTACAAAAATTATTAAAAATCATCTACTACAGCTGATCCTGTCACTCGTTCTACCCTATTTAGGTTGATCTTCTTGGATTTTTAATTTGAAACCTGCTTAATATTTCAATTTGAAATTTTGGTCATCCCTTAATCATCATATAATGAGATTTTAAACAAAATTTCATGGTGAAAATATTTCGTTTACTACTTCATTCATATTTTGGTTTATAACATCATATATAACTTCCATATTTGAAGTATAAAATCAAAATTAACATATACTTACTTGATTAATTGGTAATCACTCCTTTTTTCCTTTATTTTTCCTTATTTTTTTCTTCCTTATTATCTGGTTTAGGGCTAGACGTGAGCTGCTATTCTTGAGGGAGAAAATTTCAGCACTTAGAATTTTTTTCCAAACTTCAATCCTTGTAATCGATCACCCCTTTTGTAAGCTGGATTTGCTCCAGCTGTGGGCCCCACTTGGGGTGTTTTTTCCACAAAAATTAATGTATGTTTATCCCCCCCTAATGTGATGGTTAAATGACAGCCAAGTAAAATAATTTTTATCATTTTTCTTAAATGCAAAAATCTGCTCAAGTCCTCACCATCCAAGCTGTCCACTTAGCACGTCCATAGTTGCTGCCCATTTTCATATTTTTTTCCATCTTTTAATAATCTCAATTTGTGGGTAAATTAAAAACCTAATTAGAATTGAGTTTAAACTTTAATTTTGCTTAAAAAACTTAGCAAAAATCATTACAGCAGCATCAAACTATGGCACGTCCATATGCATCACAAGCTGTCCACATTTGCATTCATCAATGGCAGCTGTTGTTCACGATTTTTCTTGGATTTTTTCCACATTATTAAATGCTCATTTATGTATCCCAACATGTCAGCTATTGTGTGCATTATTTATAAAATAAAAAATTTAAAAAATCCAGCAATAGCCCTCTCTTGGACATCCATGGTGCCACACTTGCCTATGCTCATTTGAGCTCTCCATAGCCCCTTAAATGTGGACATCAATGCATGGATAATTCATGGAATTTTTGCATTTTGTAATTATGCATAAAATACCCTGAATTTCACTTGCATTTGACACCTATTTGGTCCATTAAAAATTGCATTACTTCCATGTACTCTAGCATTTAATGCATGGTACTCTTGAGGTGCAAAAGTCAACTATGCACACCTTTTCTAATTCAAGTATTTTCCCAACATGTTATGCTTAATCTAAACCTTCCAAAATTTTAATTTCATAATTTCATTCAACCGTTTCAAATTTCATCTCAATCTGATTTTCCTAGCTCAAGTTATAGCCATTTGAAGTTAAAGGCTGGATTTGAGATATGATCAATAAATCATTAAACTAATTTCATCAAGGATATTTATAGATAAATAATCCCATAATATCAAGCCTATGATCATCAACTTCCCTGTCAAATTTCACTTGAATCCGCCTTACAGGCGTTGAGTTATGAATTTTCTAGTGTTTTTCCACTAACTTGAGAATTATCCTCTTAAATTCTCATAATTCATATTAAATAATTTAAAATCATTATCCATGATAAATTGGTATATTTCAATCACCAATAATTCACTTTAATCCTTTTGTCCCATATCAACTTATAATGATCACTCGAATCATCATTTCTAATCCTTAGCCCTAATTACCATAGTTTAGCAAAATCACAAAAACTATTTAAAATTCAATAAATTCACTTATAAATCACATGTAAATGTTCAATGCATATATTGAATCCTACTTTGGTTGGGGTTTCACAATCCTCCCCCCCTTATAACAGGTTTCGTCCCGAAACCGTCTATTCTTTAAATAATTGACAATGGCTATTTTATGAGCCAGTGCACCATCTTCTTCCCATACTTATATCACTTATAATTTGTATACCTTTTATGCTTATTTTAGGTTGGGTATACCTCGACAGACTACTTATACTTTTCTCCACTATCCTGGTGACCCACTTAGTGCCAGTCTTTTTCTCTCTTTTTTTTTATCTTATGGTTGTTATTATCATAAATTTCTCCCCCCCCCTTTTTTTTTCTTAGTCGTTTTGTTGACCAATTCTAAGACTTACTTCCTCTCCTCCATCCATTTCAAACCTGTGGGTCATGGCCCGCATATCCAACATGTCCTTCATTTTTACTTAATATTTACCATCATATAAACAGGAAATTCCACATAATGATATTATCCATCCTTTTTACTAGCAGTGCATGAATGATTACATGTCGGCATACTATAATTGACTAAGTAACACCAAATTCAATTGATATTACTATAAAATTTCTTAAAATATAAATCATACCTGTAACCCTCTTTTTCTCCTGCTTTCGTGACTCATCCTAAGTCGTTGCATGCATTTGCACTAACTTTGTAGAGCTTTCCTGTCGTTTAGCCTTTGTAGCTTTCCTTTGTTGAACCAATGTTCCAAGTGCGGGTGCTCTTTGTACCTTGTTTGGGCATTTTAAGGCAATGTGTCCTACATGTCCACAACTGAAACATTGTTTCTCCCATATCTCACTACTTTTACAATTTCTCACCACATGACACGCCTGACCGCATTTATAACATTTATTTGAACCCTTTAAACATACTCCAAAGTGACAGTTGTGACAATTCCCACAAATTGGGGCACCTATCCTATTACACCTTGATTTCGTTTCTCTTGTCATTGGTTTCTTAATTCGTTATTTTCCTACACTTCGTTTCTTGGTACTAGGATCCAATCGTTCTTTCTCTTGTTGAAATTCTTGGGTCTTTAGTGTTTCTATCCCATTTTCGTCAACTTCTATAGGTTCTGGTACCTGATCAGGAAGTACAACCTGTATCGGCCTAATTTCTTCCTGTCCTCTTGACTGATCCCGTTGAGCCTTTTCCCAAATATCTTGAATGATTCCTATGGTTTGAGCGGCCCATTCCCGAATAGCTTGTTGGATAGCTTCCTTTACAGCTGTAACTACCCTTTCCATTATTAATTCTAATTGTATGGTGTTACCTGTAGCGGTTCCACCTTCAACATTTAATTCTGGGTTCACATTTACTCGTGGTTGACAAGTTCTTGAGTTTAGTTGCTCTCCTTGTCTTGGTCGGTTAGACTTGCGACTGGTTTCACACTTTTCTCGTCAATCTATGGGTTCTTCATCTGCCACTGCCTTTCCTTTATTCAGTCTAGCTCTCGCTCTTTTGATAGGCATAATTCCTTTCTATACATAAAAAAATATATCAGTACACTAATATACTTTTTAGTCATCTCATCACAACATATATTGTAATATATACAATAAATCATGTTAATAGAAGGGTTAATAATAAACATGTCCATTCCACTTCACCTTATATACAATCATAAACAATTTCCTACCATCTTTAAGTAACATTTTCTTATCAGCTTATTATACCCATCCATCATATTTAATAGAAAGAATCAGTAACAATTCTTTCTTTCTCATATATAGTTATCATACAAGTAGTTGTACTTGTATGTTACTCTTTTTCATATTCGTTTATTATACAAGTGGTTACACTTGTATATTATAAGTATCTTATACCCAAACATAATATATCCCTTTATCCTTCAAAAGTCAACAGAGACTTTTGTTAATTTCATCTGCCTCTTTCTTACTACATAAGTATTATTTAGTAAGAATGTTTATGCTAGACCAATTAAGTCATTTCATTTTTTTAAGTTTCTTATTATTTATAATTCTTAATATATAATTATCAAATCATCGAGGAAGGATTCCTCGACTACACACTCACCTTGAGTGCAGCTCTTTCGATCACTAATCTTGTCAATCATAAAAGGTGGAGTTAGAACTACATATAACATATATTCCTTAAATATCCACTTTCTATCTATATTTTTTCTGAAATCTTACCTTTTTCCTACTTTTCTTTTCAATATCACTTTTTCATAGTGGACAATTACTTTTCCTTTATGAATCACCTACCTATCAAAATATCATAGCAATTTGCTATATTTACAACATAATTATGACAAATCATCATATGTTCATACAACCTTAAAATCACACATCATAAGTATATCCTATAATTTCGATCTATCCCTTTCATCATTTTTCCTATACTTATTCATCAATCCTTGCTCTATTATCTAGCTCTTTGATATCAAATCCTTTCTTTTTATGCCATTTTACCAATCTTTGCTCTGATACCATGCTCTGTGGCACCCCCGACCCGAGGCCTCCACAAGCCTTACTCGAAGACCGTTTTGATTGGTAAATGTGATCAGGATTGTTGCCCTGATCACGCGGCGAGCTCTTAATTTGATCTCGACCAAATTTTTTTCTTTCCTTTCATCATATAAGCATACACTTATCATCATTCTTAGTGGATTCATTCATATCTTCATAAAATTTATCGTACAAGTATCTTTACTTTCATATTGTAGGCAACATATGTATTCATAAATGAAAATTCACGTAGAATTTTATACATAATCACTTATCTATTTACACCATACATAATCAATCGCATTTCATTATAAGCTATACATTCATCCATTCATTCTTCAACATATCAATACCTTTTAGCTTTGCTCCTTTCCTCGAGCCTTAAACCTGTCTAAGGTTGGGAAAACAAAATGTGAGTGATAAACTCAGTAAGCAAGCATCATTTTTTCATTTAAATGCATCCCTTGCCCATTCGGTAGGAGACACTTATCAAGTGATCAACTACCAATAGGAAAAAACCTTTTATAGAAATCTTCTTTATAATACACTCATAAAACTTTGTGCATGTCCCCATTTCGAGGATTTTCAAAGGTGATGTTTATGTATCTAAATCATTTTTCATGGGGACAATTGTTTGTCCCAAAATATTTTTCTTCTATCATGAGGACATGTCTATGTTCAAAAATATTTTTCATATAGCATGAGGACAATTATATGTCCTAAAACATTTTTCTTATAACCTTTTTCCCCATGAGGACATTTCCTTGTCCCGAAATATCATCCATTTAAATTTCTTTATAACCCAACTCGGGGTTATTCAAAGCAATGCGTACGAATATAAATCTTTTATGTATGTGGACATTCTCATGTCCAAAAATATTTTTCCATATAAATCTCTTTTAACCCGCATATAAGATAACAAATCCCTTTTAAACCAACACGACAAACATATTCATGTCCTAAAATATTTTTTTTGGTATCTTCTGAAAACTAAACATAAACCCATTTAAAACCAACACAAATCTATTTAAAAACAAACAGATTAGGTGCCCATTTTGGGACTTTTTAAAACATAGGGAACATATATATGTTCTAAAAACATATGGTTTTGTGTCTTTGACCCTCAGGTTGGTGACACTTAACAAGTGATCATCCTCCCCTAGGAAAGAAACCTTTCATGAGACGACACACGAGCCAGGCGTCTGCTTATGAGCTTCCTCCCATTTCAGAGAGGGCGCCGCCGGCCTCCAGCCTTCCCTAAGCTACTCGGCTACAAATAGAGGTGAGCTCTAGTTTTCGACCATTTTGGTCTGTAACCGCCTGAACCATGAGCCTAGTACATCGTTTTGCGCACACTCGTATGCTAGCAATGACTTTCACAAAACTTAGCTCAGTCATTTGACTGTGCCCTTTTTCAAGCCTCAGCTTGATATGTATAAAGCCAACTTAGTCCGCAGACTATGACCTTCTCGAATTGAGAACTGGGCATGATTGTTTTGAAAATAAAATATTTTAAACCACTCAGTCCGCAGACTATGCCCTTCTCGAATTGAGAACTAGGCATGGTCGTTTTGAAACTAAAATATTTTTGTAAACTATTTCCAAATCCTAATATTAGGATGACCATCCTTAAAGAGTTTAGCAATGTTTTAATAAATCCATTTTACCAAACATTTGAAATATTTGAGAAGAAAATATTTTGCAAAACTTTAATGATTTGCTAAACAACTTTTGAAATTCTCATTTTAAGAAGCTTTTGAATTAATTCGAAACTCGCACAGATAAAACTTTTCTTGATAACATTTTTATGAGCAAAACATATGTAACTCTCTTTTATCCATTATAATAACATTATCTGTTGTGTCCACGTCACTTCCTTGTTACTCTTATATATAGAGGACTTTACATAATCTTTTGATCATTATTACACATAAAATCCACCAAATCATTTTGTAGGACTGACCACCCTTAAATCTTTTTGGAACATCAGAGTAAAGCGTCTTCAAAGTGTTACAACTCTAAGAGTTGAAAAGCACCTTGATAGATTATTTCAAAACGCCTACTTAAATCTCAAAACACGTACAGAAATTCAATTTATGACATTTAATGGAAACCATTTCAAAACATCTATTTATTTCTAGAAACCATTTTGTAAAGAATTACATTTTTCAATAAAACTCTTTGGAAATAGAATTTTCATGGTTTGTTTTTTAATATCATTTTATGAAAGAGTCAAACTCTTTCAAGATAAAACTCTTTGTAAACCGCACTTGTATGAACTTGCTTATATTAAAACCATCTTAAAACCCACATCATATTTTCAATAGCTGAGCTTGCTTACTCTATAAGAAATTCTCCACATCATTAATATAAACATGATCAAGTAATTTTAATACTTGAATATAAATATTATGCTTGAAAATTCACTTACTTATTTTGTAAGCAACTATGAAACCAACTTATTAAAGCAAGTTCATAAATTTCATAAAATTCCTTCGAAACAATATTTAAGAAAGCTCGCTTGCTTACCTGTCTCATGTTAGCTTTCTGAATCCGCCTTTTCTTTGCCCTTGCCTACATGAGAATAATATAAAATTTCATATATTCCTTTTTTCTTCCATTCAACTTAGTTTTTCAACCCATTTTCATTAACATACATCATCCATTTGACTTCTCAAGTTGTTAGGCATAAATAGCACATATTTGCACATTTCATCGATTAAAACATAACATATACAATCCCATAAGTAGGGTAACCATTCAACCATATAAATTCATCCAATAATTATCATTTATAGGTTCATTAACCTTCATTTACTATTTTTCACTTATTTTCCAAAATTTACACATCGGTGCTCCTTTTGAGCACACGTCATCGCCTTAAACTTCATAAATTAATTTCAAAATTTAAAATTAATCATTATTCACTCTAAAAAGATGTATAATCATGAAATCTATCATATTTTTATATATTTTTGCACAAAATAAAATTACACAAGTCATTTATCACCTATGCATGTCTATCATTTCACATATGCCCATTTGGCAACACATATAAGAGGCATTTCATAAAATTTTCCAAGTCAGAAACTTTGTCCATTTTTCAGCATGATATTCCTCCTTAATTATCTCTTTTTTTAGAGTATTTTTATGGGATTTTAATCCACTAATCATAGGTTTCCAAAACAGCCATTGTCTTCTTCTTTCACTAAGTTCCATCTTCTTATTTACCCATTAATTCCATAGACATATAATAAAATCAATTATCAATCACCTATGCTATCCTTAATCCTTTATTACACTCTTTACTAACATATATATCAATTTGGATCAGTTCTACATAGGTTTCATATTTATTTTTGATTTGTTTCTCAAACTATCCACATATGCTGGAATCAGGCGTACTGATATCTCTAAATCTTGATTTATAATCAAATAAAGGTATTTAATTATGAAATTTATATAATACTTCAATAAATATATTAATTAATTTTCATAAATATTTCATCAAGAAATATTAACATTATATATTTATTTTGGCATTTTCACTGTACTGGACAATGTTGTGGGTTTAGGGTCAGCCCTAGTCACGTGAATTATAACCCATACTAATATCACCCAAAAATAAGTTTTGATTTTGGTCTAGTTATCTTAATTATTGATGATACATCATAGAAAACTTTCATATAAAAAAGCCTTCTAAAAAATTATTAAAAATCATCTACTACAACTGATCTGTCACCCGTTCTACCCTATTTAGGTTGATGTTCTTGGATTTTTAATTTGAAACTTGCTTAATATTTCAATCTGAAATTTTTTTCATCCCTTAATAATCATATAATGAGCTTCTAAACAAAATTTCATGGTCAAAATCCTTCGTTTACTACTTTGTTCATATTTTGGTTTATAACATCATATAACTTCCAGATTGGAAGTATAAAATCAAAATTAACATATACTTACTTGATTAATTGGTAATCCCTCCTTTTCCCCTTTCTTTTTTCTTAATTTTTTCTTACCTATTGGCTGGACTAGTTCTGGACGTGAGCTGCTGTTCTTGAGGGAGAAAATTTTAGCACTTAGAAATTTTTTCCAAACTTCAATTCATGTAACCGATCACGCCTTTTATAAGCTAGATTTGCTCCAGCTGTGGGCCCCACTTGGGGTTTTTTTTCACATAAATTAATGTACTCTTATCCCCCCTAATGTTCTGGTTAAATGATAGCCAAGTAAAATAATTTTTATTATTTTTCTTAAATGCAAAAATCTGCTCAAGTCCTCACCATCCAAGCTGTCCACTTGGCACGTCCATAGCTGCTGTCCATTTTCATATTTTTTTCACTTTTTAATACTATAAATTTGTGGGTAAATTAAACACATAAATAGCATTGATTTTAACCTTTAATTTGGCATAAAAAAATTAGCAAAAAGCATTACAACAGCATCAAACCATGGTACGTCCATATGCATCACAAGCTGTCCACATTTGCATTCATCAATGGCAGCTGCTGTTCATGATTTTTCTTGGAATTCTTTCACATGATTAAATACTCATTTATGTATCCCAACATGTCAGCTATTGTGTGCATTATTTATAAAATTTAAAAATTTAAAAAATCCAGGAATAGCCCTCTCTTGGACGTCCATGGTGCCACACTTGCCTATGCTCATTTGAACTCTCCTTAGCCCCTTAAATGTGGACATCAATGCATGAATAATTTAAGAAATTTTTATATTTTGTAATTATGCATAAAATACCCTGCATTGCACCTACATTTGACTTGTATTTGGTCCATTAAAAATTGCATTAATTCCATGTACTCTAGCATTTAATGGATGGTACTCTTGAGGTGAAAAAGTCACTATGCACAGCTTTTCCAATTCGGGTATTTTCCCAACATGTTATGCTTAATCTAAACATTCCAAAATTTTAATCTCATGATTTCATTCAACCGTTTCAAATTTCATCTCAATCCGATTTTCCTAGCTCAATTTATAGCCGTTTGAAGTTAACGGTTGGATTTGAGATATGATCAATAAATTATTAAACTAATTTCATCAAGGATTTTCATAACCCAATAATCCCATAATATCAAGCCTATCATCATCAACTTCCCTGTCAAATTTCACTTGAATCCGCCTCACAGGCGTTGAGTTATAAATTTTCTTGTGTTTTTCCACTAACTTGAGAATTATCATCTTAAATTCTCATATTTCATATTAAATAATTTAAAATAATTATCCATTATTTCAATCACCAAAAATTCACTTTAAATCCTTTGTCTTATATCAGCTTATAACGATCACTCGAATCATCATTGCTAATCCTTAGCCCTAATTACCATAGTTTAGCAAAATCACAAAAACTATTTAAAATTCAATAAATTCACTTATAAATCACATGTAAATGTTCAATGCATATATTGAATCCTACTTAGATTAGGGTTTCACATGGGGAACCAATTACCAAATGGCTTCCCACTTCTAGATTTCCAGGAGCTTGTAATTTTTGCAACAAGATGGGACACAAGGCATTTCAATGCAAATTGAGAAAATTACAAAATCTTAGTACAAAATTAGTTTGGATGTCCAAAAGCATTGGATTTGTGGCTTCAAGAGAAGATCAACGTAGATTCCAATGGATAACTAACCCAAATAAACCCATAAAATGGGTAACAAAAGGATGAGCTCCACTTGATGTTATTTTTGCAGGTTTGTCTTAGAGCTAAAGCCAATAACATATGGTTTATGAATAGTGGTTGTTCAAGACACATGACAGGAGAAAAAGGATTGTTCCATAAGATCAACCCGTGCAACGAAGGAACAGTTGCTTTTGGAAATAATGAAAAAGGTAAAATAAAAGGTAAAGGAAATGTTTATGGATTTTCAAATACATGTATTGAGGACATACTATTTGTTGAAGGACTCAAACATAACCTAATGAGTATTAGTAAATTATCTGAAAAAGGTTATAAAGTTGTATTTGAATCCTCGATCTGCAATGTATTTGATGATGATCACATAGTATTTAGTGGCAAGAGACATGGAAATGTATATTTGGTTTGCCTAGATGAACTTGAGGGAAAATGTCTAATAGCCATAGAAAATTATCCATGGGTATGACATACAAGGCTTGGACATATAAATATGTCAAATATTAAAATATTGTGGAAAAAGAGTCTAGTACAAGACTTACCAAAGCTTAAATATGACAAGGACAAGATTTACAAGACTTGTCAATTATCCAAACAACCCAAAATGCCATTTACCACCAAAAAGGAAATTTCAACAACTAAGCCACTTGAATTATTGCATATGGATCTTTATGGGCCATCGGACATTTTAACTCTTGGTGGGAAAAAGTATGTAGTTGTAATTGTTGATGATTTTTCAAGATTTACTTGGATTATACTCTTAGCTAGCAAAGATGAAGCATTTTCTATGTTTGTCACGTTTTCAAATTTGGTGCAAAATGAAAAATAAAGTTCAATTATTTCCATTAGAAGTGATCATGGTGGTGAATTTGAAAATAAATGATTCATAGAATTTTGCAATGAAAAGAAAATTCACCATACATTTTCTGCACCAAGAACTCCTCAACAAAATGAAATTGTTGAAAGGAAAAATCGGACAATACAAGAAATGGCTAGAACTATGCTAAATGAGAGTAAGTTGTCCAAAAGATTTTGGGGTAAAGCTGTAAGTACAGCTTGTCATGTATTAAACCGAGTTACCATTAGAGCTATATTGAAAAAGACCCCATATGAACTTTGAAAAGGCAGAAAACCAAACATATCATATTTCCATACTTTTGGATGTACTTGCTATGTGTTAAACAATGGAAAAATAAATTTAGAAAAATTAGATGCCAAAAGTGATGAGGCAATTTTCCTTGGTTATTCATCAAATAGCAAAGCATATAGAATTTTCAACGAAAGAAATCAAATAGTAGAGGAATCAATACATGTTGTTTTTGATAAATTTAACCAAACTCCAAAAAAGGAGGATAAATTAAGTGATGCAGATGATACATCGAAGAATTCAAAAGCAAAACAACAAGAGCAACGAGACGAAACCGAGCCTAAGTAAGAAAATTCCACGGAGGAAAGGGTAAGTGAAGGTAACAATTCTTATAAACCTCCAACTGATTTAAAATTCAAAAATATCCATCAAATTGAGCAAGTTATAGGCAATATCTATGGAGTAAAAGCTAGAAGGTCAAAATAAAATATTTGTGGACAATACGCTTTTGTATCAAAGATTGAACCGACAACTATTGATCAAGCTCTTAATGATGAAACCTGGGTTATTGCAATGCAAGAAGAGCTAAATCAATTTGAAAGGAACAATGTATGACATTTAGTTCTTAGACCCAAAGATTGTACTATTATTGGTACCAAATGTGTATTTAGGAACAAATTAGATGAAAGTAGACTTTTAATAAGAAACAAAGCCAGACTAGTAGTCAAAGGGTATTCCTAAGAAGAAGAGATTGATTTTGAAGAATCATACGCACCTGTGGCTAGACTAGAAGCCATACGTATTTTACTAGCATTTGCTTCTCACATGGATTTTAAATTGTTTCAAATGGATGTGAAAAGCACATTTTTGAATGGATACTTGAATGAAGAAGTATATATTGAACAACCCCCTGGATTTGAAGAAAAGGATCAATCAAAATATATTTATAAATTAACCAAAGCATTATATGGACTAAAACAAGCTCCATGAGCTTGGAATGAAAGGTTGAATAAATTTTTGATTGATCATGAATTTCAAAGAGGAAAGGTTGATACTACATTATTCATCAAGTATAAAAGCAAAAATATTTTAATTGTTCAAATTTACGTAGATGATATAATATTTGGTACTACTAATGAAACTCTGTGCCAAAAATTTTCTAAGATTATGCAGAGCAAATTCGAAATGAGCATGATGGGAGAATTAAATTTCTTCCTTGGACTGCAAATCAAGCAACAAGCCGAAGGAATTTTTATAAATCAGTCCAAGTATATTAAAGAAATACTAAAGAAATTCGGAATACAGACTAGCAAGGGAGCAAACACTTCAATGAGTTCAACAATCAAGATCAACACAGATGAAAACGGTAAATGTGTCGAACAAAAGCTATATAGAAGTATGATAGGTTCGTTGTTATATTTAACTGCTTCTAGACCAGATATTCTTTTCAGTGTTTGCATGTGTTCTAAATTTCAATCATGTCCTAAAGAATCACATTTAATGGCTGTAAAAAGAATTTTTAAATATTTGATAAATACAACTAATCTTGGACTTTGGTATCCAAAGGGGTCAATCTTTGATTTAATCGGCTACTAGGATGCGGATTTTTTCGGATACAAAGTAGATAGAAAAAGTACTAGTGGAACACGTCAATTCCTTGGAAATATGTTGGTTTCATTGTATTCAAGGAAACAAACTAGTGTTGCTTTATTTACGGCGGAAGCCGAATATATAGCCGTCGGGAGCTGTTGTGCCTAATTACTTTGGATGAAACAACAACTTAAAGATTATGATATTGATTATTATAATATTCCAATTAGATGTGATAATACAAGTGCAATTTGTTTGACTAAAAATCCAGTATTGCATTCTAGAACCAAACATATAGATGTAAGACATCATTTTATTCGTGAACATGTTGAAAATCATGATGTTTGTTTGGAATATGTGAAAACTAAGGATCAGATTGCCGATATATTCGCCAAACCTTTAGCAAGAGAATCTTTTTACAAAATTAGAAATGATATGGGGATGATTGAGTTAAATTAGAAACAATTAGATAGAAGAAATGTACTTAGAATAGACCAAGTCGATAGGCCAAGTTGACTTCAAAAATCCCAAGTCGACTTAGGCGAAGTCGACTCCGCATCAGGGGCGAAGTCAACTTCAGATTAGGGCAAGTAAACTTCACGCGCGACCATCGGGCTTCCCATTTCTCCTCTTCTTTTCTTTCCTTCTTCTCTTCTTTTCTTCCTCCTCCTCTTTCTCCTGCGCCGAAACTCTCTCTATTTCCTCTGATTCCCGGATTTCCTCTCTCCCTCTCCGACATCTCTTTCCATTTTTTTCTTTCTCTCCGGCCTCTGTTTCTCCCAAGCGAGCTCTCTCTCTTTGTCCTCTCATCTCTCCTCTCTCCGGAGCCCTCTCAACAGCTCTCTCCTCTCTCTCCGGTTCAATCTCCACTCTCGCTCTCTATCATTTTTTCTTTTTCACTGCCTCTCTCGATCCCTCTCTAATTTCTCCCTCTCTCATTCTCCTCTCTCTCAATCTCGAGCTTTCTCAGTCCTCTCTCCCTGTATTCTCTCCCAGTCTCTGTACATTTCATCTCTATCTCCTTTTTCCTCTCTCAAAATTCTCCATTCCTCTCAAGCTACATTTGAAAATCCCATTTCAAAAACCAAACCCAATGGCACCCAAGTCTAAATTGCCCAAATTGGCCGTGTCGAAGTCATCCCAAAGGCCAGTTCCCAGACCATCAGTCTCCCAAGCCGAAGAGGAAGTCCCCAGAAGACAACGGACTCCCTCAAAGCATGCCCGGGAAGAACCGTCAACTTCCACTAGCTGTCGGGTTCGATTTCAGGCCGAGACTCCATTTACAGTAGCCCGAAGGGGAGAAGAAACTCAGACATCTGGAAGTTCAGATGTAGGGGCCAGAAGAAGGGGAACCCCCGCTACGAATGGTCCGGTCTTGAAAATGCCAACTACTTATTTCAAGACCGAGTTACAGCACAACCAATTTTATAAAAGCTTCTATGAGCTAAGATTTTCATACCCAAGATCATAGATTTCAAAATTTTAAGCGATTATGAGTTTGAAATCGAGGAGCTACTGGATTTCCAAGGTTAGACGAGGTTGTTAAAGGCAGATGATAGGGTATATCCTGACTTAACTAGGATTTTCTATTATTTGTGGAATGATCAGTACTTTAGTACGTTTGTGAAAGGAGTTGAGATGTTTTTGGGATCAAGAGGGGTCCCAAGCCTAGATCAAGCTATTAGGAAGGTGGGCCGTATCCTAGAGGTCCCTTATGATGATGAACGGCTACTTGCAGATCTGTCTCTCACCCAAATGTATAATCAGCTCACCAGGAGCAATAAATATCACCCTCGGATCAAGTTTTTATATTACATAGATTTATCCCCTAGGCTGAGAGTTCTAAGGTTGCTAATCGCCCACTGCATCTACCCCAAGGGCGAAGGAAGAAATAAAGTCAACCCACAGGAGGCAGAAATCCTTTGGAAAGTCGCCAATAGAGTCAAGGTTAGTGTCCCACGACTCTTCCTTGAAGCCCTTTCCTCTAGAAAGGACAACCCACGAGAGGTGCTGCGTTATGGGACATGGATCACTAAGATCCTTGAGTTCTACCAAGTCGATATTGAAGGAGAGCCATTCGAGGTATTGAAGCCGACGAATGCAATCAACAAGGCCCTACTTGAAAGAATGAAAATAAACGTGGATCGGTTCAAGACAGAGCGGATCCGAGCAAGGATGGGTGTACTAGCTCCAGAAGAAGCCAGAGGAGCACAGGTTCAAGGGGAGCAGCCCCCGCCATCACCGGAGGAGCGACCCGCTCCACCACAAGATGCTCCCGAGGAGCCCGCTTCGTTCACCACAAGGATCCGAGATCTCAGACCCCGCTCCTCGGCCACCGTCTTGGGATAACTCGGTCAGCGCGATCCGGGAGCACTTAGAGCAGATCGAGGACCGCTTGACGTCTCAGATTGCTGGGGTCCTAACTGCTATCATGAACATGCACTCGAGACAGGACCACATGGATCGGGAGCTAAGAACAATACGATATCACTTGGCATCCGGAAGCAACAGGAATGAATCAATACCCGAATTGGATCCATTTGACACCGGGTCAGTGCGCCGAGATCCGACTCAAGGCCCCGTATCATTCTTTTCCTCGGCCCACGTTATACCCATCCGACCCACTCCTCCTCTCCAATCAACTCCATATCCTATATTAGCATTTCTATATGCCAAATCTCAGCAAGTCGACCCCTATTTGATCTATTGATAAAAAGGGGGAGAATAGTTGAGTTTGCTTTTAGTTTTTAGGATTTTGGGTTGGGTAGCTTGTATATAGGTTTTAATTTGCTTTTGAAACTTGTATTTTTGATCATATATGAAAAGTTTATTCATAAAAAAGTTTGTTTATGTTCTGTTTACCTATGAAAAGTTTGTTATATGCTCTGTTTATGTTCTGTTATGAAATTGAAATGGTTGATTGAATGTTTATGTGCAATATTTAACTTGTGACTTATTTAAGAAATCATTGAAAATGAAATATGAAAATGTTGAAATGGAATATGTATGTCAATTTCATTAAGTTCAAAAGGAAAATGACCTATAATTATCCTAAAAATGTCAAAACAGGATAAAATGGTATGTTTTAAAGATATCGAAAGGTATATACTCAAATCAGGTTTTGTCAATCATTAAAAGGGGGAGATTGCTAGAAACAAGTGTTGAAATCAAAGGCAAAATACCCAAAGCATATGTTTTGATGATTAACAACTCAATTTGAGTAAGTTTTGGTTACTAATATGTCTGTGAAATGTTTTAAGATTATAAAAATGAAAAATATAAAGCATGACAGGTCAAGTCGATTCCCAAGTCTACTCAGGCATCGACTTAGGCCAAATCGATCCCCAAGTCGACTCCAGCATAGACTTCAAAGGCTATTTTTTGTCCAGCACTGAAATTGGGGACCAAGAGTTGCCGAAGTCGCAAACGAAGTCGACTTCGCATGCGACTTGGGTGAAGTTGCAGACCAAGTCGACTCCAGCATCGACTTCAGACTGATTACACAGAATTTGAAGAGCAAAGTCGTAAACAAGTTGACTTAACATTCGACTTGAGTGAAGTTAAAGACCGAGTCGACCCAAACATTCGACTTGGATCAAATGAAGATAAATCAAGACCAAAACAATCAATGTTGCATGAATTCATTAATTTGGATCAAGAACTATCATTTGGACATCTTCATGAACTCCAAGATTCGAGTATTCAAGAATTCAAGACGTGGAGCTTAAAGTTCTCAAGCTTGATGATCATACAAAATTCCAAATGATAGACACTCAAGTGAACGTGAAAGCATATTGAAAAGAGCAGAAACAGAAGATACTAAGTTAAAAACTCCATTCTCCTTGCCTGAGTGAGCTATACACTTTTGAAGGAAGAACGAGCTTCAAACTTGCTACTTGCTTCAATGCAAAATCGATTCATTTCTTCTATGAGTTCTTCCTTGAGCTCTAACTTGCCTACACAAACTGTAAAGTGTAGATCTCTTTCTCTTTCAATTTCTTATTCGGTTTTGATACTTGGTTTGATTTTAGTTTTGATACTAGAGTGGGACTCGTCACCTACTTGTGCTGTGTTGTATATGCCCCCTAGAGTTAGAATCTAGAAGAGAGCGGAGACTCTAGTTGTATTCGTGGAATACATAGTGGAACCCAAGTCACAAGGAGTGTGAGCTTGGAAGAGTGAGTAGGGAAAGTTGCCCGAACCACTATAAATTCTTGTCCATTGATTTTTATTTATGCTTTCATTATCTTATTGCTTTCCATTTGTTTCATTAAAGGGGACTTAATTCGGTGTAAAGTTTCTGCTTAGAGTGAAAAATTTAAATACCCAATATTACACCCCTCCCCTCTTGGGTAATCGTCATTAACTTGGGATCAACAAGATGGATCGGTGCGAGGAAGAGGATGGAAGAAGAGAGGAGAGAGAGGAAGAAGAAGAGAAGGAAGGCGGGGAGGCCCAAACGGAGCGCGCTGAAGTCGACTTGCCCTAACCGAAGTCGACTTCCGCCCTAATCCGAAGTCGACTTCGACTTCCTGGAGTCGATTTCACCGAAGTCGACTTGGGACGACCGGAGTCGACTTGGCCTTTCGACTTGGACTATCTAAGATCACTCCCCTTATCATATTGTGTTTCTAATCAAGCTCAATCATACTCATATCATTTCTAATTTTGTAAAATAATTTTTTTGCTAAATGTTTGGTAAAAATATCTGCAATTTGATCTTCAATTTTCACATATTCCAAAACAAATATCATGATTTTCAACATGTTCATGAATAAAATGGTGTCTTACATTTATGTGCTTTGTTCTAGAATGCAATACAGGATTTTTAGTCAAACAAATTGCACTTGTATTATTACATCTAATTGAAATATCATGATAATCAACACCATAATCTCTAAGTTGTTGTTTCATCCAAATTAATTGGGCATAACAGCTCCCAGTGGCTATATATTCGGCTTCCGTCGTGAATAGAACAATACTAGTTTGTTTCCTTGAATACCATAAAACCAACCTATTTTCTAAGAAATTGACATGTTCCACTAGTACTTTTTCTATCTACTTTGTATCCGGCAAAATCCGCATCCGAGTAGCCGATTAGATCAAAAGTTGACCCCTTTGGATACCATAGTCCAAGATTAGTGGTGTTTGTCAAATATTTAAGAAGTCTTTTTACAACCATTAAATGTGATTCTTTAGGACATGATTGAAATCTAGAACACATGCAAACACTAAATAAAATATCTAGTCCAGAAGCAGTTAAATATAACAGAGATCCTATCATGCTTCTGTATAGTTTTTGTTCGATAGATTTACCCTTTTCATCCGTGTCGATCTTGATTGTTGAACTCATTGGTGTGTTTTCTCTTTTTCTAGTCTGCATTCTGAATTTCTTTAACATTTCTTTGATATACTTGGACTGATTATAAAGATTCCTTCAGCTTTTTGCTTAATTTGCAGTCCAAGGAAGAAATTCAATTCTCCCATCATGCTCATTTCAAATTCATTCTGCATAATCTTAGAAAATTCTTGGCACAGAGTTTCGTCAGTAGCACCAAATATTATATCATCTACGTAAATTTGAACAATTAAAATATTTTTACTCTTATACTTAATGTATAATGTTGTATCGACCTTTCCTCTTTGAAATTCATGATCAATCAAAAATTTATTTAACCTCTCATACCATGCTCGTGGAGCTTGTTTTAGTCCATATAATGCTTTGGTTAATTTGTAAACATATTTTGATTGATCCTTTTCTTCAAAACCCAGAGGTTGTTCAACATATACCTCCTCATTCAAGTATCCATTCAAAAATGCACTTTTCACATCCATTTGAAACAATTTCTAGTCCATGTGAGAAGTGATAGCTAATAAGATACGTATTGCCTCTAATCTAGCCACAGGTGCGTATGATTCTTCAAAATCAATTCCTTCTTCTTGAGAATAACCTTGGGCTACTAATCTAGCTTTGTTTCTCACCACAAGTCCACTTTCATCTAATTTGTTCCTAAATACCCATTTCGTACCAATAACTGTGCAATCTTTGGGTCTAGGAACTAAATGTCATACATTATTTCTTTCAAATTGATTGATCTCTTCTTGCATTGCGGTAATCCAATTTTCATCATTAAGAGCTTGATCAATGCTTGTTGATTCAATTTTTGACACAAAAGCATATTGTCCACAGTTATTGTGTCTAGATCTTCTAGTTTTCACTCCTTCATAGATATTACTAATGACTTGTTCAATTGGATGGTCATTCTTGAATTTTAAATAGTTGGAGGTTTATAGGAGTTATTACCTTCACTTACCCTTTCCTCCATGATGTTTTCTTATTTTGCTTCGGCTTCTCCTTGCTGCTCTTGTTGTTCCTCATTTGGATTTTTTGATGTATCATCTACATCACTTAATTCATCCTCCTTCCTCGGAGTTCGGTCAAATTCATAAAAAACAACATGTATTGATTCTTCTACTATTTGATTTCTCTTGTTAAAGACTCTATATGCTTTGCTATTTGATGAATAACCAAGAAAAATTGCCTCATCACTTTTAGCATCTAATTTTTCTAGATTTGTTTTACCATTATTTAGCACATAGCAAGTATATCCAAAAGCATGAAAATAAGATATGTTTGGTTTTCTGCCTTTCCAGAGTTCATATGCAGTCTTTTTCAAGATTGCTCTTATTGTAACTTGGTTTAATACATGACAAGTTGTACTTACAGCTTCACCCCAAAATCTTTTGGACAACTTACTCTCATTTAGCAAAGTTCTAGCCATTTCTTGTATTGTCCGATTTTTCCTTTCAACAACCCCATTTTGTTGGGGAGTTCTTGGTGCAGAAAATGTATAGTGAATTCCTTTTTCATTGCAAAATTCTATGAATCATTTATTTTTAAATTCACCACCATGATCACTTCTAATAGAAATTATTGTATTTTGTTTTTCATTTTGCACCAAATTTGAGGACGTGACAAACATAAAAAATGCTTCATCTTTGCTAGCTAAGAGTATAAACCAAGTAAACCTTGAAAAGTCATCAACAATTACAAATACATACTTTTTCCCACCAAGAGTTAAAATGTCTGATGGCCCATACAGATCCATGTGCAATAATTCAAGTGACCTAGTTGTTGAAATTTTCTTTTTGCTGGAAAATGGTAGTTTGGGTTGCTTGGATAATTGACAAGCTTTGCAAATCTTATCCCTGTCATATTTCAGTTTTGGTAACCCTTCTACTAGGCTCTTTTTCTATAAGGTTTTAATATTTGACATATTTATGTGTCCAAGTCTTTTATGCCATATCCATGGATCATTTTCTATGCCTATTAGACATTTTTCCTCAAGTTCATTTAGGCAAACAAAATATACATTTTCATGTCTTTTGTCACTAAATACTATGTGATCATCATCAAATACATTACATATAGAGGATTCAATTACAACTTTATAACCTTTATCACAAAATTGACTAATACTCATTAAGTTGTGTTTGAGTCCTTCAACAAATAGTACATCCTCAATACATGCATTTGAAATTCCATAGACATTTCCTTTACCTTTGATTATACATTTTTCATTATTTTCGAAAGCAACCATTCCTTTACTACACGGTTTGATCCTATGGAATAATCCTTTTTCTCCCGTCATGTGTTTTGAGCAGCCGCTATCCATAAACCACATATTATTAGCCTTTGCTCTAAGACAAACCTGCAAGAAACAAATCGAGTAGAGCTTATCTTTTTGGTACCCATTTTATGGGTCCATTTGGGTTAGTAAACTGGTTTAATCTCTGTTGTTCTATTCTTGAAAGCCCAAATCTGGTGTTTCTTGGAACCCAAATTTATTTTGCACCAAGGTCATGCATTTTCTTAAAGTTGCACTGATAAATTTTGTGACCTATCTTGTTGCAAAAGTTACAGGCCATTGGTAATCTAGGAGTAGATCTCCATGCATGTTGTGGTTCAAAGATTGGCCTTCTAGTCCAAACTGTTGGTCTCGAGTTAATGGCAATTACCCAAGAGGGGAGGGGTGAATTGGGTATTTAAAAATTTATAACTTAAACAGAAACTTTACCCCGGATTAATCTAGTCCCCTTAATGAAGAAACGAAATGGAAAGCAATATAATATAGAGAGCAGAAATATAAATCAACACACAAGATTTTATAGTGGTTCAGGCAACCTCCCTACTCCACTCTTCCAAGCTCACACCCCTTGTGACTTGGGTTCCACTATTGTATTTCACAAATACAACTAGAGCCACTGCTCTCTTCTAGATTCTAGCTCTAGGGGGCATCAACAAATCACAGCACAAGTAGGTGATGAGTTCCACTCCAATCACACACTACTTTGCTTACACTTGATCTTAGTTCCTCAAACTAAATCAAGTTCAATACAGTAATAATAATAATAACAAAAGAATCTACACGTTACAGTTGTGTAGAAGCAGTTTGGCGCAGTGAAGAACTTGTAGTGTTGGCTTTGAAGAATCAGCAGTTTAGCTTTAGCAGTTTGAAGCAAAGTTCTTCTTCTAAGGATTGACTTGATCACTTGAAGCTCTTTAGAGATAGGAGTTATGAGCAGTTAATGAATCTCAGCTACCTCCCTCGTTCTCATTGAATGCCTTTTATAATTGTGGAGGAAATCCGAACGTTTGAAGGTAGGTGGCGCGCATTTAATGCGCCAACGTTCGAATATTTTTCGACCGTTGCGACCCAAGTCACAGGTGGAGTCGACTTCGGGTGCAACTTCGCCCAAGTCGCAGATGGAGTCGACTTCGGGTGCGACTTCGCCCAAGTCGCAGATGGAGTCGACTTCGGGTGCGACTTCGCCTGTCCGTAGCAACTTCAAGTTCCTTGCTGGGTCGACTTGGTCATCGACTTGACCCAAGTCGCAGGTGGAGTCGACTTCGGTATGCGACTTCACCTCGTCAGTTAGCTTGACGAACTTGAAATCTTTGGGATGCTTTTGTTTTGCTTAGATTTCTTCATGCTTTGTTGTTCTTTTGCATTTTTCATTTCTTTTTGAATCATTGTGTCTTCTCTTTAGCTTGCTTTCATTAGCTCCATGCTTTGTAAGCCTTGAATCCATGAGTCTTGAATCATGTAATCTTGAACAAGTTCTTGGTTGAGTTTATGCATCTTGCTTGGACTTGGATTAGTCTTCATATGTTTCAGTTTGAGCATCTAGGTTGGATTGATCTTCATCTTCATACAAGTTTTTCTTGAAATCAGTTAATCCCAACTTGTCTTCTGAAATTTCTCTTCTGCCCGATCGAAGTCGATGCCGGAGTCGACTTCGTCTGCGACTTCACCTCAAGTCGCAAGTGGAGTCGACTTGGGATGCGGCTTCAGCACTTCGGGGTCTGGACTTCAACTCTAGAAGGTTTTGTCATGTTGAAGTCGATACTGGAGTGGACTTGGTCTGCGACTTCGACCCAAGTCCCATGCGAAGTTGACCTCGTTTGCGACTTCGGCAGTTCAGCTTCCCATTTTCAACTCTAGAAGGATTTAGCGCATTGAATTCGATGTTGGAGTCGACTTGGGGATCGACTTGGCCTTCCATGCTCTATTTTCTTCAAATGTATATCCCTTAAACACTTCCACAAACATGTTAGTAGCCAAGACTTACTCAAATTGATTTGTTAATCATCAAAACATAGATTTAGCTTATTTTCCACATATTTCCAACACAAACAACTTGTTTTCCTTTTGGTTTGTAAATAGGTGTAGCTTTAGCTTTATTTTTCCCAAGTTTTGGCACATTTGAGTTGCTGCTTTCTCCTTGCTCAAATGTAGAGTATCCAAGACCTCTTCTATTGTTTTGAGAGGTCATGTTCAGAAACAGTTTCACACTCTCTCCTGGATTAGAGAACTTAGTTAATGATTCATTCAAGGATTCATTCTCCTTTTTCAATTTCTCCACTTCTTTCATCAAGACATTCTTTTCATTTTTCAATTGATCAACTTTTTCAGCAAGTTTTCTGTTCACAATTATTACTGCATCACATTATCTTTTCTTCATTATGAACTTGTTTCCTAATTTCTTTATTTCCTCATATAACGAATCATATGCTTGTTGTAGTTCTTCCAATTAAGCACATTTGAGGCAATCGTTTGTAAAAATAGAAATTGAATTTGGTTTAGAGGTTACCTCTTCACTACTTGTGCAGTTTGTGGAAACATTTTGGCCCTCCAAAATTTCTGTTGCTGCAAGACATATGTTGGAATCTTCCATATTTTCCATGCAATAGATCCTTGCACAACTTTCTGCCTCATTTTCTTCACTTGAAGAACTGCATGTTGTGGATACTTTCTCGTTTACATACATGCCTCTTCCTTTGATCTTTCGAAATCTTCTGTTATCGCTTCAATCTTTCTTTTCTCTTCTCTCCTTTGCTTTGGTTTCTTTGGGGTTGGGCATTGGGCTTGCATATGCCTCATACTACCGCATCGAAAGCCTTTCGTTGCCTCCTTCTTTTTCTCCTTAGGATTTTTTTCTTTAAAACTTTTGAAATTCCTTCCTTTTCTTACAAACTTTCAGAATCGTTTTGTAAGTAAGGCAATCTCCTCATCATCGTTTTGTGAGGATGAGGCGGAGTCGTCCGAATCTTGTGCGGCTTTTAAGGAAATAGCTCTCTTACCCCTATGTTGCTCCTCATTTCTCCTTTTTATTAACTCATGTGACATGAGTGAGCTTATAAGATCTTCTAGCCGTAGTGTATTGAGGTCCTTTGCTTTCTCAATAGCTGTAATCTTTGGAGTCCATGATGCGGGTAGCGCCCTTAGAATTTTCATTACCTGCTCAGATTTAGAAATTACTTATCCTAAACCTTTCAAGGCGTTACTTATCTTAGAAAATCTAGCAAACATTTCAAAAATATTTTCTGTCTCTAGCATTTTAAAACTTTCCAATTCTCCAATCAAAATATTTCTTCTCGTCCCTTTGACTTGAGAAGTTCCCTCATAAATGGATGTCAATGTATCCCATATCTCTTTGGCTATTTGGCATGATGACACTTTATCATATTCGGATGTCGTTAATGCACAAAAAGGGAGTTCATGGCCTTTGCGTTGCTTTTAACAACTCTTACTTCCTCCTCGGACCATGTGGAGACTCTTTCATCGGTAGGCAACACAACGCCATCTTGGATAGCAATCCAAGAATCAATATCCGTAGCCATGATCAATTATTTCATTCTCAACTTCCAATAACCAAAGTTAGTCCCATCAAATAGAGGTGGTCTAGTGAAAGATTGGCCCTCGGCAAAAGCAGGGATAGAAGTTGATTGGGATGCCATTTCAAAAGATCTCTTTGGTTTAAACTCAAAGACTAGCTCTGATACCACTTGTTGGTTCCGAGTTTATGGCAATTACCTAGGAGGGGAGGGGGTGAATTGGGTATTTAAAATTTTTCACTTAAACAGAAATTTACCCCGGTTTAGTTCAGTCCCCTTAATGAAACAAATGGAAAATATGGTGAGTAATAATACAATAAAAACAGAAAAAATCACAACAATTGGCAAGTTTTTATAGTGGTTCGGGCAACCTCCCCTACTCCACTCTTCCAAGCTCACACCCCTTGTGACTTAGGTTCCACTATGTGTTTCACACATACAAATAGAGCCTCAGTTCTCTTCTAGATTTCAGCTCTAGGGGGCAAACACAAATCACAGCACAAGTAGGTGACGAGTCTCACTCGAGTCACAACGCTACTTTGCTATCACTTAGTTCGAAACACCAATATCAATACAAGTATCATATACAAAAAAAGAATCAAATAAAAATCTACACTTTACAAATTGTGTAGGCAGATTCAGCTCGTGGAAAAACTTGTAGAAGAAAAGCTTTGAACAGCGTTAAAGCATGCAGCAAGTTTGAGCTTTGTTCTTCCCTTGAAAACTTGCGTTGATCACTTGATGCTTGAAGATGATGGTAGTTGAATCACAGTTAATGCTCTCACCAACCTCTAGCACGTTCACTTGAATGCGTATTTATAATGGTAGAGTAAATTCGAACGTTTGGAGGTAGGTGGCGCGCATTAAATGCGCCAACGTTCAAATTTTTCGACCATTGCGACCCAAGTCGCAGATGAAGTCGACTTCGGGTTCGACTTCACCCAAGTTGCATACTGAAGTTGACTTGGGGTGCGACTTTGGTCTTTAGCAAAAGTCTCAAGTTCCTTCTCTGGTCGACTTGGTCTTGGACTTGACCCAAGTCGCAGGTGAAGTCAACTTCGGGTGCGACTTCACTTTCTGTATACACTTGTTGGAACTTGAATTTCTTGCTAGTGGTCTTTATAGCTTGATGTTCATCACATCTTGTTCTTTCACTGATATTTTTAATCTTGAAAGTTTGATCTTGGAACTCGACGTGTTCATCTTTTCTTAGAGGCTTGTCTTCATGTCTTGAACTTAGAATAATTTTGATATTGTAGTTCATAGAGGTAGCCCAAAGATTTTCCCTTGAGGAATATACTGTCTTGAATGATTAGATTTGGCGCATTTACTTGTCTGGACTTCATATTTCTTCGTTTTGACTCAAGTCAAATTTCTGGGTCGACTTGGGGTCCAACTTCACTCAAGTCGCATGTGAAGTCGACTTGGGTATGCGACTTCACTTTCTGAATTTTCAATTTCAGTGCTAGAGCTTCTGGGTTCTTCAAAGTCGATACTAGAGTCGACTTGGGTCTGCGACTTCACCTAAGTCGCAGATGGAGTCGACTTGGAGTGCGACTTCGGCAACTCTTGTTCTTCAGTTTCAGCGCTGGCCATAAAATTGCATTTGAAGTCGTATCTGGAGTCGACTTGATTTGCGACTTCACCTAAGTCGCATGCGAGGTCAACTTCGAGTGTGACTTCGGTAGCTTTTGCTCTTCAGTTTCAGCTCTGGCCATAAAATTCCATTTAAAGTAACATCTGGAGTCGACTCGGGGTTCGACTTGACCTAAGTTGATGCCTGAGTCGACTTGGGAATTGACTTGACCTGTCAGACTTCATTTTCACATTATGAAACCTTGCAAACACTTAGATAAATTGAATTAGTACCTTATTTGACTCAAATTGAGTTTGTTTAATCATCAAAACACGATCATTGCCTATTTTGTCAATTGTTTCCAACAATCTCCCCCTTTTTGATGATTGACAAAACAATTTGAGTTTATACCTTTCAATATCTTAACACATACCATTTTTATTTTAGGTCATTTGCATTGCATTTCAAACTTAATTAATATACATATTTCATTTTCAACAATTGCATATTTCATACAGATCACAAGTTAAAACCATTCATTCAACAATTTCAGTTCATATAAAAACAGAACATAAACAAACTTTGTTTTTGCATATATAATCAAAACATGTCATACAAAAAATAAATGCAAATCTTTATATACAAACTACCCAACCCATGACTCAACTCCTAATTAAAAATTAGAAACTCACTCAAACTATTCTTCCCCTTTTTATTAATAAATCAAAAATGGGGATCAAAAATCTGAGATTTGACAAATAAAAATGCTGATATAGGATATGGAGCCTGACGGATGGGTGGAGTAGGTCGAACATGGGCAGATGAATAGAATGATGATATAGGCCGATGTGTAGGCGCTCGTCTCACTGACTCACTCACAAGCGGATCTAGGTCGGGGATAGGCCTAGCCCTGCCGCTTCCTTATGCAAGTTGATATTTGATCGTTCGGAGCTCTTGATCCATACGATCTTGCCTCGTATGCATGTCCATGACCGCGTTAAGCACCTTGGCGATCTGTAAAGTCAGCCTATCCTATAGCTGCCCCAAATGCTCCCATATAGCATTCACCGAAGTGTCCCAAGAAGGTGGTCGTGGAGCCAAATCTGGGAGCTCCGAGCCTCGAGGAGAACATGATCCGTGGGAATGAGGTGATGCGGGCTCAGCTGGGACTTCAGGTGGTGGAGATGGAGCTGCCTGTGGCTGAGGTGATGGCGGCGGCTGCTCCCCCTCAACATGTGCTCTTCCGACTTCTTCTTGAGCCAGTTGTCTCATCCTTTTTTTATCCTTTCATCTCTGAATTGTTCCACATTTATCTTCATTCTTTGCAGTAATGCCTTATTTATGGCATTAGTTGGTTTTAGCACCTTGAACGGCTCACCATCGATGTCCACATGATAAAATTCAATGATCTTGGTGATCCATGTCCCATATGGCATGACCCCTCGTGGGTTGTCCTTCCTGGAGGCGAGAGCTTCAAGAAATAGTCTGGGGAGGCTAACCTAGACCCTGTTTGCCACTTTCCATAGGATTGCGGCCTCCTATGGATTTACTTGATTTCTACCTCCTCCCTTAGGGTATATACAGTGGGCAATCGACAGTCTAAGTACTCGCAACCTCGGAGATAAATCCATATAATGAAGGAACTTGATCCCTTGGTGGTATTTATTGCTCCTTGTGAGCTTATTGTATATCTGGGTCAATGATAGGTTGTCGGGTAGTTGTTCATCCTCAAATGGAACCTCTAAGATTCTGCCGATTTGCATAAGGGCATGATCTTGGCTTGGAACCCCCACTTTACCCAAATAAATCTAGACACATTTTACAAATATACTAAAATATTGTTAATCCCAGAGATAGTAGAAAATACGTGTCAAGTCTGGGTACACCCTATCTGTGGCGCCCCGAACCGGGGTGCCTAGAAGCCTTACTCCGGGGCTGTTTTGGATTGGTAAACGCGACTCAGGATTGTTGCCCTGATCACACGGCAGTTCTTAATTGGAACTCGTCCAAATTTTTCTTTCTTTCTTTTTCTTTTCTTTCATCACATAAACATATACTCATCGTCATTCATAATGGACTTATCCATATCATTATAAATCATCAACTTATCATATTATTCATAACTTCATAATTTTCATACAACCTATGTCCTTTTTCATCATATCCCATTAGGGCATCTATTCATACAAAAATCTACTAACCTTTGTAGATTTCTCTTTTCCTTTAGCAACACATGCCCTTCATCTCTTGGCTTTCCCTACACCTGTCTGAAGTTGGGAAAACAAAACATGAGTCAAAACTCAATAAGCAAGCATTTTTCATTTTAAATGCATTCCTCTCCATTCGATAGAAGACACTTACCAAGTTATCAACTATCAAATGCACAAAAACCTTTTCATAAACATTGGATATTGAAATGTACAAAAACCGTTTCATAAACATTGGATATGCAAATGCTTCCTTTCCATTCTTGACATAAACCTTCGTGTGCAGGTACGCTAGCCTGGGAAACATCTCACATAGCATGGTCCATTACGCCGGCTTCTCCAACTTGGACTTGTCCAGGAGACCTCGCATCTTTTACCCTGATTAGCCTACCTGGTCTCCTACGTGCATGATTTTTTATTCTCCCGGCATTATATACCTCTTACACCGGGTCACCTGTCATTCTCGTGTAGAGAATTATTTGCACCATCCCTTTAAAACATCATTTCAAATCCATGGTTTCCTTTTCAATTCATGTATGAACATGCAATGCATTCATTCACACATAACATTTCTTTGCCTCCACCTCTTAGGAGGACGCCGTCGGCACACAGCCCATACGACTCGGCAATAGTGAAGGGGGACCCTCTGATCCGCTTTCTACCTCCACCAAAGCCTCTTTATTATACATCATACATGTGCATATCTCCATGAACATCACATGATATCAATATGCCGACATGACTTTTCATAAAACTCATAAACATTTATCATTTCAAAACATTATAGAAATGACCACCCTTAAACACATTTCATAAACACTTGAGAATAAAACATATTTTCAAAAGGGTTTGCTTGCTTACCTCCTCAGTCGGTGTCCTCAACCTTCTCCTTTCTTTTTCCCTATACAAGGAAAATGGATATTTTATCCATCCATTTCATGTCTTAGATTGTTTTCCATGCTTTCTTTATAACCATTCATTACCTCATTCCCATAGAGGTTAATCTTATAAAGATACTTGGTCATTACCCATTTATATAGATTTTTATCCATAAATCCTTTAAAAATTTCATCCATATATCCTCATAAAATATAAAAATAAATCTCAATTTTTTCCAAAATCACGTTGTTCACTGTTCACGATCATTGTTCATCATATTGTTCACGATCACTGTTCATGGGTACTGTTCACCCGAGGTTACTGTTCATAGCAACGTGGGTTACTGTTCATGGGTTCCAAAAATTGACATTTTCTCCTAAAATAAAAAATACCATGATATAGCTCTCAGTTAGTATATCATGGAAAAATTCATGAATTTTGAATTTATCATCATTAACTTGGCTAAATAAATCTTCTCTATATACTGAAAATCAACATAATTTCACTTAAGCATAATCCTTAATTTCAAAAATTATGAGATTAATATATCATTATTCCAACATCATAATTATCATAATTATTCATCCCATATCATCATTTAGCAATATTGGAGCATTATTTTCACATTTCATACATGATTTTCCCGAATGCTCTATCTTCGCTCTAAATTTTTAATGTTTTGGCATAATTCCAATTAAGCATTATAAATTTACTTATTTTCTCATGCTTAGGCATTATCTAAGGATGGTTTTACCCTACTTAATACCTAAATTTTTTTTGGGAAGAATCCCCTTTCCTGAAGTAGAAAAACTCTCCTCCTACTTGCCTTTTCTCTCTCTAACCTTCTCTTTCTCTCTTAGAAACTAATTTTGGAGGTGGGGAAACTTGGATTTCTTAAGCTTGGGTTGAGAACGGAGTGCCTTGGATGTCCACCCCTTGGCCCCTTTTATAGGCATGCATTTTTCAAGTATTTGCATTTTACCCCCTCAAATCAATTATTAAATTCTAATTAATTTTTCCAAATCCCATGAAATATTTCGAGCTTTGTACAGCCACCCTAATCATCAGCTCCTGCCCCCTAGCTAGCCCCTATTTATTTATGATTTTTTTATTTATAAAAATTATTTTTTTAAGCTAATTCATCTCAACCATTGATTTTTGATAAGATTGATTTTGGACCATTGGATTTCGGCCCAAAAGTCAAGCCTCCAGTAGCCATTTCAGCTTTTCAATAATTATTTTATTTTTTTAATTGATTAAAATTAACAAAGTCAAACTTGAAATTAATGAAAAAGCAAAATTGCTTTTTGATCTTCTAATGACGTTTCATCTTGACCTCTGATTCATGATTTTTATCAAATTCTAAACTATTCATCATGTTCATCATAAATATTTGTCCATCTATAAAAAATTTCACTTCAATCCGACGTCCGGATTGCAATTTATGAATTTTTTTTCTATTTTCTCCAAAATTTTCACTAAACTCTGAAATTCCATTAAAATATCAAAAAGTATTGTTATTTCGTCCTGTAGTGATTAAATCTTCTTTTTCGTCTTTTTGTGATTAGGTTAATCCAAGTGATTAACTCTTAATCACGTGTCTTAATCCCATGGTTACTATTCACGTGCACTATTCATCCGAATTTCATAAATAATTATTTTAACCTCTATTCCCACATATTTTCATACTCATGAATGTATATTTTCCAAATATATTACCTAGGGTTTACAACCCTAGGATTTTATACACATGTCTAAGATCGGGGTTTCACACTATCATCAGCTTTTAACAACCTTGTCCATCCTTGAAAATCCAGTGATCCTTCTATCCCAAATTCATAGTCATGAAGGAATTTGAAATCAATAATCTTTAGGACAAAGATCTTACACTATAAAAATGTTCATAGAATCTGCTGTGCTATTGTTCTGTCCTGAAGTAGGTTGTTGGCATTTTTAGAACCTGACCCTTTGGCGTTGGGGTACCCTTTCTTCTATCCCCGGTTTCGGAACTATCGAAGGTCTGCAATTCTCCTCTCTTGGAGCTGATGTGGTTGGAGTTCCAGCTTGGAATCGGACTCGTCGGCCGATAGATGTAGACGGTTCTTCCCGGGCTCACTTTGATGGAGTTCTTTGTCTCCTAGGGATCTCCTCCTTAGTTTGGGATCCGGATTGTCTGGGTACTGGCTTTAGAGAAGGTCTAGAAAAGGCTAATTTGGGTAGTCTGGTAGCCGATTTGGGTGCCATTGGAAATGAATTTCAAACTGGAATGGGTTTTGATCTGGGAAGAGAGAGAAAGGCTCTGAGAGAGGAGAGAGCTGTGATGAGAGAGAGAGAGCAGAGAGAGAAATCTGAGAGATGAGGGAAAGAGGACAGAGAGATGAGAGAGCACGAGAGTGAGTGAGATGAGGGATGAGAGAGAGCTGGATGGTGCTGAGATGAGAGAGAGAGTTGAGTGAGCTGAGAGAGAGACGAGAGACAGGGAGATGAGAGAGAGAACTCGAGAGGTGAGGGAGAGAGCACGAGAGATGAGCACGTGAGGTGAGTGATGAGAGGAGCAGAGAGGTACCTGAGAGAGAATGAGAGTGAGAGAGATGGATCAGCGCGAGGAAGAGGAAGAAAGAAGAGAGGAAGAGAAGAGGAAGAAGAAGAGAAGGAAGGCGGGAAGCCCAAACAGTGCGCGCTGAAGTCGACTTCTCCCATGCGGAGTCGGCTTTGCCCTAATCTGAAGTCAACTTCGAATTCCTGGAGTCGATTTCACCGAAGTCGACTTGGGACGACCGGAGTCGACTTGGCCTTTCGACTAGGACTATCTAAGATCACTCCCCTTATCATATTGTGTTTTTAATCAAGCTCAATCATACCCATATTATTTCTAATTTTATAAAATGATTCTTTTGCTAAAGGTTTGGTAAAAATATCTGCAATTTGATCTTCAGTTTTCACATATTCCAAACAAATATCATGATTTTCAACATGTTCACGAATAAAATGGTGTCTTATATCTATATGCTTTGTTCTAGAATGCAATACATGATTTTTAGTCAAACAAATTACACTTGTATTATCACATCTAATTGAAATATCATGATAATCAACACCATAATCTCTAAGTTGTTGTTTCATCCAAAGCAATTGGGCACAACAGCTCCCGGCGGCTATATATTCGGCTTCCACCGTAGATAGACCAACACTAGTTTGTTTCCTCGAATACCATGAAACCAACATGTTTCCAAGAAATTTACATGTTCCACAAGTACTTTTTCTATTTACTTTGTATCCAACAAAATCCTCATCCGAGTAGCCGATTAGATCAAAAGTGGACCCCTTTAGATACCATAGTCCAAGATTAGTGGTGTATGTCAAATATTTAAAAAGTCTTTTTACAGCCATTAAATGTGATTCTTTAGGACATGATTGAAATCTAGAACACATGCAAACACTGAATAGAATATCTAGTCTAGAAGTAGTTAAATATAACGGAGATCCTATCATGCTTCTGTATAGTTTTTGTTCGACAGATTTACCCTTTTCATCCGTGTCGATCTTGATTGTTGAACTCATTGGTGTGTTTGCTCTTTTGCTAGTTTGCATTCCAAATTTCTTTAACATTTCTTTGATATACTTGGACTGATTTATAATGATTCCTTCGGCTTTTTGCTTAATTTGCAGTCCAAGGAAGAAATTTAATTCTCCCATCATGCTCATTTCAAATTCATTCCGCATAATCTTAGAAAATTCTTAGCACAAAGTTACATCAGTAGCACCAAATATTATATCATCTACATAAATTTTAATAATTAAAATATTTTTACTCTTCTACATAATGTATAATGTTGTATCGACCTTTCCTATTTGAAATTCATGATAAATCAAAATTTTATTTAACCTCTCATACCAAACTCGTGGAGCTTGTTTTAATCCATACAATGCTTTGGTTAATTTGTAAACATATTTTGATTAATCCTTTTCTTCAAAACCCGGAGATAGTTCAACATATACCTCCTCATTCAAGTATCCATTCAAAAATGCACTTTTCACATCCATTTGAAACAATTTAAAATCCATGTGAGAAGCGAAAGCTAATAAGATACGTATTGCTTCTAATCTAGCCACAGGTGCATATGATTCTTCAAAATCAATTCCTTCTTCTAGGGAATAACCTTTGGCTACTAATCTAGCTTTGTTTCTCATCACAAGTCCGCTTTCATCTAATTTGTTCCTAAATACCCATTTGGTACCAATAACTGTGCAATCTTTGGGTCTAGGAACTAAATGTCATACATTATTTCTTTCAAATTGATTGAGCTCTTCTTGCATTGCGGTAATCTAATTTTTATCATTAAGAACTTGATCAATGGTTGTTGGTTCAATTTTTGACACATAAGCATATTGTCCACAAATATTGTGTCTAGATCTTCTAGTTTTCACTCCTTCATAGATATTACAAATGACTTGTTCAATTGGATGGTCATTTTTGAATTTTAAATCAGTTGGAGGTTTATAGAAGTTATTACCATCACTTACCCTTTCCTCCATGATGTTTTCTTGTTTTGCCTCGGCTTCTCCTTATTGCTCTTGTTGTTCCTCCTTTGGATTTTTTGATGTATCATTTGCATCACTTAATTCATCATCCTTCCTCAAAGTTTGGTTAAATTCATCAAAAACAACATGTATTGATTCTTCTACTATTTGATTTCTCTTGTTAAAGACTTTATGCATTGCTATTTGATGAATAACCAAGGAAAATTGTCTCATCACTTTTAGCATCTAATTTTCCTAGATTTGTCTTACCATTATTTAGCACATAGCAAGTACATACAAAAGCATGAAAATAAGATATGTTTGGTTTTCTGCCTTTCCAAAGTTCATATGGGGTCTTTTTTCAGTTTGCTCTTTTTATAACTCGGTTTAATACATGACAAGCTGTACTTACAGCTTCACCCCAAAACCTTTTGTACAACTTACTCTCATTTAGCAAAGTTCTAGCCATTTCTTGTATTGTCCAGTTTTTCCTTTCAACAATCTCATTTTGTTGGGGAGTTCTTGGTGCAGAAAATGTATGGTGAATTCCTTTTTCATTGCAAAATTCTATGAATCATTTATTTTCAAATTCACCACCATGATCACTTCTAATAGAAATTATTGTATTTTGTTTTTCATTTTGCACTAAATTTGAGAACGTGACAAACATAGAAATTGTTTCATCTTTGCTAGCTAAGAGTATAATCCAAGTAAACCTTGAAAAGTCATCAACAATTACAAATACATACTTTTTTCCACTAAGTGTTAAAATTTCCGATGGCCCATACAGATCTATGTGCAATAATTCAAGTGGCCTAGTTGTTGAAATTTTCTTTTTGGTGGAAAATGGCAGTTTGGGTTGCTTGGATAATTGACAAGCTTTGCAAATCTTATCATTGTCATAGTTCAGTTTTTGTAACCCTTCTACTAGGCTCCTTTTCCATAAGGTTTTAATATTTGACATATTTATGTGTCCAAGTCTTTTATGCATATCCATGGATTATTCTCTATGGCTATTAAACATTTTTCTCAAGTTCATCTAGGCAAACCAAATATACATTTCCATGTCTTTTGCCACAAAATACTATGTGATCATCATCAAATACATTACATATAGAGGATTCAATTACAACTTTATAACCTTTATCACATAATCGACTAATACTCATTAAGTTGTGTTTGAGTCCTTTAACAAATAATACATCCTTAATACATGCATTTGAAATTCCATAGACATTTCTTTTATCTTTGATTATACTTTTTTCATTATTTTCAAAAGCAACCGTTCCTTCACTACACGGTTTGATCCTGTGGAATAATCTTTTTTCTCTCATCATGTGTCTTGAGCAGCCGCTATCCACAAACCACATATTATTGGCCTTTACTCTAAGACAAACCTGCAAGAAACAAATCGAGTGAAGCTTATCTTTTTGGTACCCATTTTATGAGTCCATTTGAGTTAGTAAACTGGTTTAATCTCTGTTGTTCTATTCTTGAAAGCCCAAATCTGGTGTTTCTTGGAACCCAAACTAATTTTGCACCAAGGTCATACATTTTCTTAAAGTTGCACTGATAAATTTTGTGACCCATCTTGTTACAAAAGTTACAGGCCATTGGTAATCTAGGAGTAGATCTCCAAGCACGTTGTGGTTCAAACGTTCGCCTTCTAGTCCAAACAACTTGTTTTCCTTTTGGTTTGTAAATGGGTGCAACTTTAGCTTGATTTTTCCCAAGTTTTGGCACATTTGAGTTGCTGCTTTGTCATTGCTCAAATGTAGAGTATCCAAGACCTCTTCTATTGTTTTGAGAGGTCATGTTCAGAAACATTTTCACACTCTCTCCTTGATTAGAGAACTTAGTTAATGATTCATTCAAGGATTCATTCTCCTTTTTCAATTTCTCCACTTCTTTCATCAAGACATTCTTTTTATTTTTCAATTGATCAACCTTTTCAGCAAGTTTTTTGTTTATAATTATTACTTCATCACATTGTCTTTTCTTCATTGTGAACTTGTTTCCTAATTTCTTTATTTTCTCATATAACGAATCATATGCTTGTTGTAGTTCTTCCAATTTAGCACATTTGAGACAATCATTTGTAAAAATAGAAATTGAATTTGGTTTAGAGGAAATCTCTTCACTACTTGTGCAGTTTGTGGAAGCAGTTTGGCCCTCCAAAATTTCTGTCGCTGCAAGACATATGTGGAATCTTCCATATTTGCCATGCAACAGATCCTTGCACAACTTTCTGCCTCGTTACTTGAAGAACTGCATGTTGTGGATACTTCCTCGTTTACATACATGTCTCTTCCCTTGATCTTTTGAAATCTTCTGTTATCGCTTCAATCTTTCTTTTCTCTTCACTCCTTTGCTTTTGTTTCTTCAGGGGTTGGGCATTGGGCTTGCATATGCCCCATACCACCGCATCGAAAGCATTTCATTGCCTCCTTCTTTTTCTCCTTAGGATTTTTTCTTTAAAACTTTTGAAATTTCTTTCTTTTCTTACAAACTTTCTGAATCATTTTGTAGGTAAGGAAATCTCCTCATCATCGTTTTGTGAGGATGAGGCGGAGTCGTCTGAATCTTGTGCGACTTTTAAGGCAATAGCTCTCTTACCCCTATGTTGCTCCTCATTTCTCCTTTTTATTAACTCATGTGACATGAGTGAGCTTATAAGATCTTCTAGCCGTAGTGTATTAAGGTCCTTTGCTTCCTCAATAGTTGTAATCTTTGGAGTCTATGATTCGGGTAGCGCCCTTAGAATTTTAATTACCTGCTCAGATTCAGAAATTGCTTTTCCTAGACTATTCAAGGCGTTAGTTATCTTAGAAAATCTGGCAAACATTTCATAAATATTTTCTGTCTCTAGCATTTTAAAACTTTCTAATTCTCCAATCAAGATATTTATTCTCGTCCCTTGGACTTGAGAAGCTCCCTCATAAATGGATGTCAATGTATCCCATATCTCTTTGGCGGTTTGGCATGATGAAACTCTATTATATTCGGATGCCGTTAATACACAAAAGAGGGAGTTCATGGCTTTTGCGTTGCTTCTAACAACTCTTGCTTCCTCCTCGGACCATGTGGAGGCTCTTTCATCGGTAGGCAACACAACGCCATCTTGCATAGCAATCCAAGAATCAATATCCGTAGCCATGATCAATTGTTTCATTCTCAACTTCCAATAACCGAAGTTAGTCCCATCAAATAGAGGTGGTCTAGTAAAAGATTGGCCCTCTGCAAAAGCAAGGGTGGAAGTTGATCGGGAAGCCATTTCAAAAGATCTCTTTGGTTTAAACTCAAAGACCAGCTCTGATACCACTTGTTGGTCCCGAGTTTATAGCAATTATCCAAGAGGGGAAAGATGATTTGGGTATTTAAAATTTTTCACTTAAACAGAAATTTATTCCGATTTAGTTCAGTCCCTTTAATGAAACAAATGGAAAATATGGAGAGTAATAATACAATAAAAATATAAATACAAATCACAGCAATAGGCAAGTTTTTATAGTGGTTCGGGCAACCTCCCCTACTCCATTCATCTAATCTCACACCCCTTGTGACTTGGGTTTCACTATGTATTTTACAAATACAAATAGAGCCTTAGCTCTCTTCTAGATTCCAGCTCTAGGGGGCATACACAAATCACAACACAAGTAGGTGACGAGTCCCACTCTAGTCACAACGCTACTTTGCTATCACTTGGTTCGAAACACCAATATCAAACCAAGTATCATATACAAACAAAGGATCAAATAAAGAAATCTACACTTTAAAGATTGTGTAGGCAGATTTAGTTCGTGGAAGAACTTGTAGAAGAAAAGCTTTGAACAGCGTTAAAGCATGCAGCAAGTTTGAGCTTTGTTCTTCCCTTGAAAACTTGTGTTGATCACTTTATGCTTGAAGATGATGGTAGTTAAATCACAGTTAATGCTCTCACCATCCTCTAGCACGTTCACTTGAATGTGTATTTATAATAGTGGAGTAAATTCGAACATTTAGATGTAGGTGGCATGCATTTAATGCACCAACTTTCGAATTTTCCTACAGTTGTGACCCAAGTCGCAGAGGAAGTCGACTTTGGGTTCGACTTCACCCAAGTCGCATACTGAAGTCGACTTGGGGTGCGACTTCGGTCCTCAGCAAAAATCTCAAGTTCCTTCTCAGGTCGACTTGGTCCTGGACTTGACCCAAGTCGTAGGTGAAGTTGACTTCGGGTGCGACTTCACTTTCTGTATACACTTGTTGGAACTTGAATTTCTTGAAAGTGATCTTCACTTTCTGTATACACTTAAAATAATTTTGATATTGCAGTTCATAGAGGTAGCCCAAAGATTTTTCCTTGAGTAATATACTGTCTTGAATGATTAGATTTGGTGCATTTGCTTGTCTGGACTTCATATTTCTTCATTTTGACTCAAGTCGGATTTCTAGGTCGACTTACGGTCCAACTTCACTCAAGTCGCATGTGAAGTCGACTTGGGTATGCGACTTCACTTTCTGAATTTTCAATTTCAGTGCTAGAGCTTCTAGGTTCTTCAAAGTCGATACTAGAGTCGACTTGGGTCTACGACTTCACCCAAGTCGCAGATGGAGTCGACTTGGAGTGCGACTTCGGCAACTCTTGTTCTTCAGTTTCAGCGCTGGCCATAAAATTGCATTTGAACTCGTATCTGGAGTCGACTTGATTTGCGACTTCACCTAAGTCGCATGCGAGGTCAACTTCGAGTGTGACTTCGGTAGCTTTTGCTCTTCAGTTTCAGCTCTGGCCATAAAATTCCATTTAAAGTAACATCTGGAGTCGACTCGGGGTTCGACTTGACCTAAGTTGATGCCTGAGTCGACTTGGGAATTGACTTGACCTGTCAGACTTCATTTTCACATTATGAAACCTTGCAAACACTTAGATAAATTGAATTAGTACCTTATTTGACTCAAATTGAGTTTGTTTAATCATCAAAACACGATCATTGCCTATTTTGTCAATTGTTTCCAACAAGTTTGCTATGTAGGTACAAGATGAAAAGATTACATTCAACGTGTTCAAAGCAATGCAATTTCCTAATGATCTAGAGGAGTGTTATATGATTGACATAATGGATTTAGAAGTTCGAGCTGAATTTCAATTCACTTCACATAGGGACATCTTGGTGGCATCACTAGTTGGTGATGCAGATGAAGTTGATGAAAAATCAACTGAGAAGATACGTTATTTGCAGCAATCTCTAACTTTTATATGCTACTCGCAAAAATTTAAATCATTAGAAAGTTGGAATCATTCAAACACTTAAAGCCATTGATTGAAGAGCCTCCAATGCTAGAATTAAAGCCTCTGTCATCTCATCTCATATATGTGTATTTGGGTGAATAATCAACACTTCTAATTATTATTGCAACTGATTTAATTTCTCTTCAAGAAGAAAAACTGCTTAGAGTGTTACGGGATCACAAGAAAGCCTTTAGTTGGACTATTGTCGACATAAAGGGCATTAGTCCCACATTTTGCATGCATAAAATTATCCTAGAAGAGAATTGCAAACCAACCATTGAAGCACAAAGGCGATTAAATCCTATTATGAAGGAAATAGTAGAAAGGAGATAATCAAATGACTTGATGTAGGCGTTATCTATCCTATCTTTGATAGTTATTGGGTTAGACCTATTCAATGGATGCCTAAGAATAGTGGAATGACGGTAATCACTAATGAAAATAATGAATTTATTCCAACCCAGACTGTTACGGGTTGGAGAGTATGCATGGACTATTGCAAGCTAAACAAAGCCATAAAGAAAGACCACTTCCTGCTCCTGTTCATTGATCAATCGTTAGACAGGCTTGTACGACGAAAATTTTATTACTCCTCGATGGTTATTCCGGCTATCACCAGATTATGATTACACATGAGGATGAGGAAAATAATACTTTTACATGCTCATATGGAACATATGCATTTAGGCGAACGTCATTTGGCCTGTGCAACACCCTGCCTCAATCCAGCGTTGCATGATGGCATCTTTATTTATATGGTTGAGGATTTTTTAAAGATATTTATGGATTAATCCTGTAGGTTTGAGAATTTTATGACAAGTGTCTTTATAACCTATCTAAGGTGTTGCAACATTGTGAAGACACTAATCTAGTTTTAAACTAGGAGGAATGTCATTTCATAGTACAAGAGGGTATTGTACTCGGGCATTGGGTATCTCGACAAGGCAATGAAGTTGATAAGGCTAAGATCGAGGCAATTGAGAAACTTCCTCCTTCTACTTAAGTCAAAGGCATTTGTAATTTTTTAGGCCACGCTGGATTCTATCGTTGTTTTATAAAGGATTTTTCTAAAATCACTAAGCCATTATGCAGTCTACTTGAGAAAGAAGTACCCTACGATTTTAATGATCCATGCAAGCAAGCATTTTAGGAATTGAAGAGGAGACTCACCACTGCACTGGTGATTGTTATGCCTGATTGGAGTCTTCCCTTCAAACTCATGTGGGATGGTAATGATTATGCAGTTGGAGTAGTTTTTGGTCAAAGACGCAACCAGGTTTATCATTCTATTTATTGCGCAAGTGAAACCTTGGACACAACCCAGTTAAATTATACTACTACAGAGAAGGAGTTGTTAGTTGTAGTCTTTGCATTCGATTAGTTTAGAGCTTACTTGATTAGTGCTAAGGTGATTGTGTACATGGATTATTCAGCTATTAAGTACCTGATTGAAAAAAAGTTGTCAAACCCCGCTCAATTTGATGGGTCTTATGGCTTCAAGAGTTTGATCTCAAAATAACACCAGAAGGGAGCGAAAAATCAGGTAGCCGACCATCTTTCTTGCCTTGAAAGCGATCAACATTTGTGGAATGCAGAGCATATCAAAGAAGTGTTTCCAGATGAGCAGCTATATTCCATGTCACAAAGCAATCTTCCCTGGTATGTAGATTTTGTGAATTGTATAGTTAGTGGATTATTACCTCCGGGAATTAGTTATCATCGGAGGAAGAAAATTTTGCATGATGTGAAGTTTTGTTTCTGTGATGAACCTTATTTATTCAAACAATGCTTGGATCATCTATAGAGGAGGTGCATTGAGAAAAGTGAAACAGAACAAATACTGCATAGTTTCCATTCTTCAACATATGGGGGTCATTTCCAAGGAATTAAAACAACGGAAAAAGTACTTCAATCAGGATTCTATTGGCCCACGCTATTCAAGGGTGCTCATTTGTATGTCAAGAGATGTGATCAAATGTCAATGATGTGGTGCCCCAGCCCGAGCATCACAACATTACTCCAAGATCTATCGTGGTAAATGTGATCAGGATTGTTTCCCTGTCACACGTGGGCTTATTGGATATTTATCCACTTAAACTTAACTTCTTAGGAGTTTATATCATTTCATACCTTCAATTTTCATCAAATCCCTTTTTAGGCCATTATACCATTTGAGATATACACATATGATCTCATAAATTTCATACTTAATCATATCATGATAAATCATCCTTAATAATTGACCATAATAAATTTTCACCTTCTATGGTCACAAAACCATAACATAATTCATATACAATATTAATTCACAATTTAATGTCATCATTCATACATAAAGGCATATACAGGTGTTCATAAGAATTCATTCTTTCTTGAATCTCCACCTGTGCTCCTTGCCTCCTTCCTTTCACCTACCTTTGGGTTTGGAAAACAAAACGTGAGTCGAAACTCAATAAGCAAGCTATAAGGTTTTCAGGCAATTCATTTTGAAGGCAACATTGTTTAAAAGCATTTCTCTTCATTTAGTATGAGACACTTAGCAAGTGATCAACTACCTACAGAGCAGAAACCTTTTCATAAATCTTTCATAAACATTTCATAAACATTGGATGTGCAAATGTATCATTTCCATTCATGACATTATCCTTCATGTGACGGTACGCTAGCTCGGGGAACATTCTTTCATGACATGATCCTTTCCATCATTGGCACCGGACCTTTCGACTTGACAACGTCTAGGGGGACTCCTTGTCCACTTACTACCTCGACTAACCTGTTTGATTTTCATTCCCTGCATGACTTTTAGTCACCTCGGCATTATATACATCTTACACATGATATCTTGTCATTCTCATGTAGAGAATTCTTTGCACCATTCCTTTTTAACATAGTTTTAATGAAACATTGTTTAAATTCATATTTCATCACATTTCATACATAATTACGAAATGGTAAGCAAATCACTTGTCATATTTGAAACAATAATATAATACACATTGAGGTAAAGGAATGATCATCCTTAAATATCTTAGAAAGTATTTAACACAAAACTCATTTAGAAAGCTACTTGCTTACCTGCTTCGCCTTAGCTTTTCGTATCGCTTATCTCTTTGCCTTTGCCTATACATATAAGAATGGCTTTGCATTCATAACATTTTCATTTGCTTGCTTAGTTTACCAACCCATAATCCATTAACATACATAATCAACTTGGATTTTCAAGTCGATTATACATACATGACAGACACTTATGCATCATATCATTTATTCCATATTGTGTTTTAATCCCAAATTTAGGGTAAACACATAACATGCATTCATATCTCAACATATGGGGATGTATATCTCCCATTAACCATTTTTCATGCATTTTCCATTTTTCCTACGTCAATGCTTATTCTAAGCATATAAGTGACGTTTTAAGCTTCATAACTTAATCGTAAAATTTGAGATAATTCAAAAATAATTCATACAACAACATCCTTATGCATTTCATCACATATTCATGCATTTGTGCAATTTAGCAGTTCATATAAACCATTTACCACTTATCCATACTTAGCCTTCCACATACACCCATCTTACAACACATAACTTGGGTATTTCTTAAAATTTCTCAAGTCAGCAACTTGTGTCCTTATTCAGAATGATTAAACCCATTAATTAAAATTTAATTTAGGGTCTAATTTTGGATTTTCAATCCATTCATCATAGGGTTCCAAAATAGCAACATTAGGACCCGTTTTTCATCCTTTCAACGCCTCTTTCATGACTCAAATCTTAGCAGATTTTTAAGCCATAATTTTCAGAAACTAAACATTCTTTTATTAACTCAAATTTAGGGTATTATCACATATTTAAAATCCATAATCTAGTTGCTTCCAAAACAGCAACATCTTAAGCATGTAGGGTATCCATTTTGACCCGTTTTGACGTGTCCATACATATATCCTTAAAATCAGATTTAGGGCATATCATTCCAAATCCTTTTGGACACTCAAAGTACCTTAAACATAGGGTAATTTACCCTCTATAACATTCATAAATCATTTCATTACAAACAGCAACAAAAATCACATGTATAGCACCCGTTTTGGCCCCCATTTGGACGTTCTATACACATACCCTAAAAAATCCGATTTAGGGAAAACTCATCCAGCCCACTTAGGCCACCCAAAGGGTCCTTAATTTAGGGTACTTTACCCTATAATTCATCCATTTTTAGCACTTCCTTGTATCATTTTTAACTCAAAAATGGAAAAATCGGGTATTACTTGAAATCTTAAGTTCCATTTTTGCTAAAATCATTAACAAATTCTCAAATTAACATATGTAATCCAAAAGAACATGAATTATATCCAAATCATCATGCTTTAATCATACAACAACTTGGTTTAGGGTTTTGAGAAATTCTAAGTTAGGTTTCTTCTCAAAATTCAACCCTAACATCCATCTTAACCTCTTTAAACCCTTAAATTCATCCATACCATTCAATCCTCATTCAATACCCAAATAAAGGGCATCATGAATCATCCTTTAAGGGTTCATTATGAATCAAATTCATGATCCATTACTCTGAGAGAAGAAACTTAGGATTAAAACATCCAAAACTTGATCCATACTTACTTGATTCTAGGAAACTTTGAATCCAAGCTTCCCTACATTGGTTTCTCCTCTTTCCTTCCTTCTTTTCTTCTTCTTTTCTTCCTTTTCCTCCCCCTTGGTCGTGCTCAAGGCTGCTGCCTTTGTTTGGGGGTTTTCCCCCTTGAATTCTCTCTCTCTCTCTTTCTCTCTCTTTCTCTCCTTGCTAGCTTAAACGACCCCTTGCTACCATTTTCCTCCTTATTTTCTCCTTTCTTGCTGCCCAAGAAATCCCTTTTTATTATTTTTTTATTTTATAATTTTTTAAATGGCAAATATATCCCCATATGGACGTCCCAAATGATCCTTCTTATGCCCTTCATTTTCCAGATTTTTGGGCCTACTTTGCCACCTCATTTGGAGGGTAATTAATGGGCATCTTATCCCTTGATGACATGGCACAATATTACCCTAGTAAAATGGGTAATTATCTTATATAAAATTCATCAAAATCATCACATTAATGGGTCATAAAGCTATCCACTTAGAAACGTCCACATGTCATGGACCTTATGGCATTTTCTTGCCACGAAAATCAGCCCATATCACGTTCATAACCCACCCTAGCTGCCTAGGTCATTTAAATGCATATTTTTCATTTTTAAAAAATTAAAAAATCAAGCCAAATCAAGCTTGGACGTCACCACCATGTGCCACCTTATCTAACCTCCTTTAGCTATACCATAGGTATTTAAATCCAAGCATTTAAGCCCTGAATTTTTCATGAATTTTAGCATTTTTGTTAATTCATAAAATCTACTTGGAATTGCCTCCCTTTGACACCTCATATTTGTCATTAAATAATGTATTTAATCCACTTGCTTTCACATAAATGTTATGGTAATCTATGGTGCACAAAGTCAATGTTAGGCACCTTTTTTTGATTAAGAACTTTTCCATGGTAATTATCTTAATCAAATCCACTCATTCCATAGATTTCATAATTTTATTCCATCATTTCAAATTTCATCTCGAACCGACGTTTCTACGTCAAGTTATGAACCTTTGAAATTTTCCTTGGAGTGTGAGATTAAAAATAAATAATTATCATCTTAATCTCATCACTTGTGCCTTAATCCAATCCACTTATAAGGTTAGCCCAAAATCATGAGCTTGCTTGTAAATTTTCATCTCATTTCGCCTTGTAGGCGTAAAGTTATGAATTTTCTATGATTTTCAACACAATTCCATAATTTCCATTTTAATCTCCATTAATTAAATCATGAAAATTAAAATAAATATTCATGCCACATTGGCATGTGATGAGTTGCGTATATATCTAATTGAATGCTCATTTTAACGCAAGTATACATGCCGATCAAGTAATAAAGAGTGAGTAGAGTATCGTTCCCACGAGGATTGTGTTAAACGGATTAGCACCTTAAATCTCAATTGTCTAAGTGAATTAGTAAAATAAATGAGAGTTTTCTTTTAAAGAATTGAATTAAACTAAACTAAACAAAGTAGTAAATGACTAGAGTGGGATGGATATTGACGAGATTGCCTTGAGATGATTAAGATAGGTGGGAATATGAATTCATTGAATCATAGCTATGTTATTTGGTTTCAATTAAGTTAGTTGTGCAGAGATTACTAATTTAGGTTCATTCATATTCATATATGTCTTCCAACACATACAAACCTAACCAAGTTTTAGTCATGTGCTATGTTCCCATGCATACAAGTAAAACAAGGTTGATAACCATATAACCTAATCATGATTACACAGGATTAATAGGTATATTCCTATCCATATTAACATCTAACACAACATGAGTTAGAATACCTGTGCCTTTTATATGGATCTCATTTAAATCCCACTTTTCCAAGCATGAATCTGAATATTAGATCAATCCACAAGGTTGCAAAGCTTGTAAACGCATTAAGCACGATATATAAGGGTAATCTCAAGTAACAAAAGTCACAGCACAACAGTATTATTAATTCAAGCATAAGAAAATCAAATATCATAAGCTATGAATTCAAATCCTACATATCTCCCACCATAGGAAGGTTCAGCCCATAAACATGACTTCAATTCCCATTAAAAATAAGTTTACAATCATCCCAAGCAAGGAGAATAACAAACAGGTAGAGATAGATGAGAAGAGGAGATGAAACTCAATGGATTTTGCGGTGATGGCTTGGATCTCCACTTGCTCTTCTCTCCTTCCTTGAAGCTTTGGTTTCCTCCTTTCCTCCATAGCAACTACTCCCTATTTTGGTCTCTCCTATATGTCCTCCGGAACTCCTTTGCATGCAGCCCTAGGTTTCTATTTATAATGGGTAGCTTGCGCAGCACATGTGCAGAAATCCGCGCGCGTACGGATGCGTATTGGCGCCTAGGCGCTAGGCGCCAACTCCCTGGAATCAATGTGACTTGTGACTTCAAAAACCTTTAGAACTTTGCTTACGTGTTGATAAAGTGGCACCTGGGCGCCACTGGCTGGTGCCTAGGCGCCAACTCTCTGAATGTAATTTGTTGTGTGAAGTGTTGGAGATTCTGGTAAAAGCCTCTAGAATTGCGCCTGGGCACCACTGGGCGGCGCCTGGGCACCAACCCCATGCTCCTTCACTTGGCTCTGTTCTGCGTTCGACTCACTCGCGTGCTTGTAATTCTCCGTCCTTCTTGTAAAAATGAATGAAACTAAATAAATGAACTAAAAATGCCTAATTTATACTAAAAATGAATTAAAACTACATAATGCTCCTAAAATGCAAAGTGAGTGAAAATTTAGCTAAATAGATGCAAACTAAACCTAATCTCTTGGACTAACACGCAAAAATAGTCTGAAATAGGCCATGATAAATGGTATTTTTACGAGTTATCATCATGTTCTAATCCTCATTAAGCCCTTTTAGTCACCTTGACTCATATTGGGCTTTTGCGATTAATCTTAATCACCATTCTTAATTGCAAACCCTAATTGCAAAATACCATTAAATCATAAAATTATGAATCATCCATAATTCATTTAAAAAACACGTGTCTCATATTTATAGACCTACTTAGGTCTGGGTATCATAAATGAGCTGATAATATTATAAAGAGGCACGAAAGGCCTCTCACTAATGTCATGGAAGTTGAGCTCTTCGATGTATGGGGAATTGACTTCATGGGGCCTTCATCTCTTTTTTTGGCAATCAATCTATATTGGTTGTAGTAGATTATGTTTTTAAATGGGTTAAAGCAATGCCTTCTCCAATGAGTGATGCTAAAGTCTTTCTTAAGTTTCTTAAGAAGAATATCTTTACACGATTTAGCACTCTAGGAGTAATAATTAGTGGTGGGGGCTCACATTTTTACAACCAACAATTCTTGGCATTTTTATCTAAATATGTAGGGTGCCATAGAGTAACTACAACCTATCATTCCCAAGCTAATGGACAAGTGGATCTTGGAAATTGAGAGTTAAAATAAATTCTTGAGAAGATAGTTGAGCCCTCACACAAAGATTGGTTTGTTAAGTTAGATGATGTGCTATGGGTGTATTGAACGGCCTTTAAAACACAGCTTAGTATGTCCCCATATCAGCTGGTTTATAGCAAGGAGTGTCATTTACCCCTTGAGCTGGAGCATAGTGCTTATTAGGTAAAAAAAACCTAAATTTTGATATGTAGTGCTCTGGCGAGTGTTGATTATTACAGCTTAATGAACTTGATGAATTCAAATTGCAGGCATACGAGAATGCTAAAGTCTATAAGGAGAAGTTAAAAAAATGACATGATAGAAGGATCCTACACAGGCAATTTGAAGAGGGTCAGAAAGTGTTGTTGTTTAGTTCCAAGTTAAAGCTCTCCTCCAAAAAGCTTAAATCACGTTGGTCAGGTCTGTTTGTTGTTTTAAGAACAACCAATCATAGTGTGTTGGATGTCTTTATTGAAAATTCGAATAGAAGTTTTCTAGTTAATGGGCAAAAGCTGAAACACTACATGGGAGAAAATTTCAATCATGACAAGGAGACCATGGATCAATAAGAGTCATCTCAGGACGGGACATCGGGCTGAAGATGCTAAACTAAACACTAAATGGGAGACAACCCATTATACTTTTTTGTTTTTATTTCAAGACATGATTTCATGCTCTATTATATATGTCTTGAAGTAGGGAATCCTAAGAAAATCAGTCCTTATAGGAGCATATAGATTAATAGGAATTTGACTGTGCTTTTAGTCAATTCTGGCGCACTTCGTTTAATGGTCTTCAAAATTTCAGTGCAATTATGTGTTGGTCCCGAGTTGATTGCAATTACCCAAGAGGGGGGGTGAATTGGGTATTTAAAATTTTAAACTTGAATTAGAGACTTTACCCCGGTTCAGTTTAATCTCCTTTAATAAGACAAATGGAAAGCAATAAGACAATGAAAGCGGAAATGAAAAAGCAATAGACAAGATTTATAGTGTTCGGGCAACCTTCCCTACTTCACTCTTCCAAGCTTACACTCCCTTGTGACTTGGGTTACACTATGTATTCCGCGAATACAATTAGAGTCTCCGCTCTCTTCTAGATTCTAGCTCTAGGGGGCATATACAACCAGAGCCTCTGCTCTCTTCTAAATTCTAGCTCTAGGGGGCGTATACAACAAATAGCACAAGTAGGTGAGGAGTTCCACTCCAATCACAACGCTACTTTACTATAGCTTGGTTTGAAACACCAAAATCAAACCAAGCACCAAAAACCTAATAATAAGATGAAATAGAAGAAATCTACACTTTACAGATTTGTGTAGCAAGTTCCAGCTCGAGGAAGAATCTGTAGAAGCAACGAATTGTTTTGCGTTGAAGCAAACAACAACTTTGAAGCTTGTTCTTCCTTTGAAAGTGTATAGATCACTCAATTGTAGAGAAAAGTTGATTGAAACTCTTAGTAGTACTTCTTTCCTCTTTTTCTGCTCTATCTTATGTATTTCCACGTTTGCTTGAGTGTCTATATATAGAGGAGGAAGAATTTTGGACGTTATAGAGTTGGTTGGCGCGTAGTAAATGTTCCAACGTTCAAAAATTCCAACGTTATTTCTCCAAGTCGCAGGTGGAGTCGACTTCGTGTGCGACTTCGCCCAAGTCGTATGCTGGAGTCGACTTCGAGTGAGACTTCGGCTATGCTCAGCTTGTTCAAGTTCTTCCTTGGGTCGACTTGGCCTTAGACTTGGCCCAAGTCGATTTTGGAGTCGACTTCGGGTGCGACTTGACTTTTCTTTCTTGCCAAGTCTGCTTAATCTTTCTTGAAATGTCTCTTGCTTGCTTAACTGCTTCTTCATAAGTGTTCTTCTTTTGATTTTCAATACTTGGAGTTCATTTGTATAATAGTTCTTTAGCTTTATGTCTGGAGAGCTTGAAAAGCTTGAATCTTTGTATGCATGAACAAGTCCAATATATATATATTTCGATTAGAATGGTTGAATTCATATATCTTGCTTGCTTTGGACTTGGATTAATCTTCATATATTCCAAGTCAAATATTTAAGTTGACTTGGTCTTCAACTTGACTCAAGTCTATCTTGAAGTCGACTTATTCCCCGACTTGACTCCTAAAGTCGACTTGGCCTGCGACTTCACCCAAGTCTCATATGGAGTCGACTTCATGTGCGACTTCGGCAGCTTTGCCACCCAATTTCAACTCTGGAAGGAAAATGTCATATGAAGTCGATACTGGAGTCGACTTGGTCCGCGACTTCGCCCAAGTGGCAAGTGGAGTCGACTTCGTCTGCGACTTCGAGAATTTTTGCTCCCAATTTCAACGCTGGATAGAGGATGTCTTTTGAAGTCGACGATGGAGTCGACTTGAGAAATCGACTTGGCCCAAGTCGATGTCTGAGTCGACGTGGTTTGCGACTTGACCTGTTCTGTTTTGTATTTTTCATTTTTATAACCTTAAACATTGCACAAAACATTTTAGTAGCTAAGACTTTACTCAAATTGTGTTGTTAATCATCAAAACTCGTACTTTGGATATTTTGCATTTGATTTCAACAATTGTTTCCAACAATCTCCCTCTTTTTGATGATTGACAAAACCAATTTCAGTTTGTACCTTTCAATACGTCATTTAGAAAAATTTTAGAACAAACATAAGTTATTTGCATTTTGATCTTAGTGACATTGTCATATATATTTCATTTTCAATAAGTTGAATCTTGAACAATCATCTTAAAAGGGAACATTAGTAATCAAAACAAAACTCAAATAATTAGAGCATAATTCAAGTATAACTTTTGCGTAAATAATCAGAGCATAGGCAATCTTTTCATATTAAAAATTTTATGCAAGTTTCAAAAGTAAAATAAAACCTATATACAAGCTACCCAACCCAAAAAATCTAAACTCAAAACTCTCAAAACTTTTCCCCCTTTTTGTCAATCGAGCAAATAGGGGTCAACTCGAAGAGCTTTGGTGAACTGGAACGCAGAGATAAGATATGGAGTCGGGCGAACGGGTCGAATGAGAGCCGAGGAGTAATGTGGTGCCCCGAACCGAAGCGTCCACATAGTCCTTACTCCAAGATTTTGTCGATTGGTAAACGTGAATCAGGATTGTTGCCCTGATCACGCGGCGGGTTCTTAATTGGATCTCGTCCAATTTTTCTTTTTTTCTTTTTCTTTTCTTTCATCACATAAACATATACTCATCATCATTCATGATGGACTTATCCATAACATCATAAATCATCAACTTCTCATATTATTCATCACTTCATAATTTCATACAACCTATGTCTTTTTCATCATATCCCATTAGGGAATCTATTCATACAAAAATCTACTAACATTTGTAGATTCCACTTTTCCTTTAGCAACACATGTCCTTCATTTCTTGGCTTTCCCTACACCTGTCTGACGTTGGGAAAACAAAACATGAGTCGAAACTCAATAAGCAAGCATTTTTTATTTTAAATGCATTCCTCTCCATTCGATAGAAGACACTTACCAAGTGATCAACTACCAACGGAATAGAAACCTTTTCGTAAACCATTTTTCGAAACCTTTCATGTAAACCATTTGTAAATGCATTTCTCTCCATTTGATAGGAGAAACTTAGCAAGTGATCAACTATCAATGGAATAGAAACCTTTTCATAAACATTGGATGTGCAAATGCTTCCTTTCCACTCCTGACATAAACCTTCGTGTGCGGGTACGCTAGCTTAGGGAATATTTCACATAACATGGTCCAATACGCCGGCTGTCTCCGACTTGGCCTCATCAAGGGGAACCTCTCTTTCTCTTGACGCCTACATGGTTCCTACATGCATGACTTTTGATTTTCCCAGCATTATATACCTCTTACACCAGGTGGCTTGTCATTCTCTTGTAGAGAATTATTTGCATCATCCCTTAAAAATATCTTTTGAAATCCATGTGTGCAAATACTTTCTTTCCATTCTTGACATAAACCTTTGTGCGTGGGTACGCTATCCAGGGAACATCTCACATAGCATGGTCCAATACGCCGGCTGTCTCCGACTTGGCCTCATCAAGGGGAACCTCTCTTCCTCTTGACGCCTACATGGTTCCTACATGCATCACTTTTGATTTTCCCGGCATTATATACCTCTTATACCAGGTGACTTGTCATTCTTATGTAGAGAATTATTTGCACCGTTCATTTAAAAACATCATTTCAAATCCATGCTTTTTTTCAATCCATGTATGAAAATGCAATGCATTCATTTACACGTAACATTCCTTTGCCTCCACCTCTGGGGAGGACGCCGTCGGCACACAGCCCATACGACTCGGCAATAGTGAAGGGGGACCCTCTGATCCGCTTTCTACCTCCACCAAAGCTTCTTCCTTATACATCATACATGTGCACATGTCCATAAACATCACATGATCTCAATATGCCGGCATGACTTTCCATAAAAATTTATAAACATTCATCATTTCAAAACATTATAGGAATGGCCACCCTTAAACACATTTCATAAATACTTGAGAATAAAACATATTTTCAAAGTTGTGCTTGCTTACAAATCATCATTTTCAAAAGGATTGCTTGCTTACCTTTGCTTTGCTTCAACCTGACTCCTTTATCCTTTCCTTTTCCTATACAAGGAAAAAATGATATTTTATCTATATCATATCATGTCTTAGTGTACTTCCCATGCATTCTTTATAATTATCCATTACCTCATTTCCATAGAGGTTAATAGTAAAAAGATACTTAGTCATTACTCATTTATATGGATTTTTATCCATAAATCCTTCGAAAATTTCGTCCATATATCCTCATAAAATATAAAAATAAATCTCAACTTTTTCCCAAAATCACGCTGTTTACTGTTCATGATTACTGTAGCAATTACTATAGCAATTACTGTTCATCCGAGGTTACTGTTCACAGAGACGTGGTTACTGTCCATGGGTTCCAAAAATTGATATTTTTTCAAAAAATAAAAAATACCATGACATAGCTTATGCTTCGTATATCATGGGAAATTTCATACATTTTGAATTTATCATCATTTACTTGGTTAAATAAATCATTTTCTCCATGTACTAAAAATCAATATAAATTCACTTAAGCATAATCCTTAATTCTAAAAATCATGAAATTAATATATCATCATTCCAACATCATATTTATCATAATCATACATCCCAAATCATCATTTATCAAATTTGGAGCATTATTTCCACATATCATATGCTATCTTCCCGAATGCTCCATCTTTGCTCCAAATTTTCGATGTTTCGGCATAATTCTAATTAAACATTATAACTTTAATTATTTTCTCATGATTAGGAATTATCTAAGCATGATTTTACCCTACTTAACATCCAAAAGAAATTTGGGAAGAAATAACTTACCTGAAATAGAAAATCTCTCCTCCAACTTGCCCTTTCTCTCTCTAACCTCCTCTTTCTCTCTTAAAACGAATTTGGGGGTGGGAATGGCTTGAATTGCTCAATCTTGGAGTGCCTTTGGACGTCCTCCCTGCCCCCTATTTATACTTTTTGATTTTTCATGAATTTGGAATTTACCCCCTCTTGCTCAAGGTATTAAATTATAAATATATTTTTTTCTAATTTCCAAAAGGTGCATGGAGCCTTGTACAGCCCACCCTAGGCCTGCGCCAGCCCCCCTATGGCAGCCCTATTTTTGCCTATTTTTTTATTTTTTAAAATTAATTAATTTAGGCTAAATTAATCCTAGCCATTGATTTTTGATAAGATTGATTTTGGGCCATTGGATTTGGCCCCAAAAGTCCAAGCTCCAGCAGCCATAGCAGCTTTTCATTAATTATTTATCCATTTAATTAATTAAAATTAATCCAAAGTCAAATATTAATTAATGAAAAAGTAAAGCTACTTTTTGATCTTCAAATGACGTTTAATCTTGACCCTTAATTCATGATTTTTGATCAATCTTGGACTACTCATCATGTTCATCATTATATTTTGGTCATCTATAAAAAATTTCATCTCAATCCGATGTCCGGATTGCAAGATATGAATTTTTCTTTATTTTCTCTCAAAAATCCACTAAAATCCGAAAATACTAAATAAATGAAAAAGTGGCTATTTTGTCCTTTTGTGGGAAGCTTCCTTTTTTTTTCTTTTTGTGATTAAGTTAATCCAAAGTGATTAACTTAACATATTCTTTAATCCCACGTTAACTATTCACGTTTTACTATTCACATGCACTATTCATCCGAATTTCATAAATAATTATTTTAACCTTTATTCTCACATATTTTCCATACTCATGAATATATATTTTATTAACATATTACCTAGGGTTTACAACCCTAGGGTTTCATATATGTGTCTAAGATAGGGGTTTCACAAGTAAAATGAGGATACTAGGGCTGGTGTGGGATCTCGTCGAACTGATCCAGTATCAAATGGATCAAGCTCGGGAATAGGCTGATGATAATGGCTTACGGATGCTAAGTGATATCGGATGGTCCGAAGCTCCCTATCCATGCAATCCTGTCGAGAATGCATATCCATGATGGCATGTAGGACCTCAGCGATCTGACTGGTCATCCGGTCCTCTAGCTGCTCCAGGTGCTCTCGAAGGGTCTGAACTGAAGTATCCCGATATGGTGGCCATGGTGCTAGGTCTGGAATCTCATATCCTCTAGGGGAGCACGACTCATGTGATAGTGGTGATGCAGGTTCCTCGGGTGCATCCTGTGGTGGAGCGGGTTGAGCTTTTGGTGATGGCGGGGGCTGCTCCCCCTCAACCTGTGCATCCCCGGCTTCCTCTGGAGCCAGTGTACCCTCTTCTACTTCAGCCCTGAGTTGATTTACATTGATCTTCATTCTTTGGATCAATGCTTTGTTGATCGCATTCGTAGGCTTTAACACCTCGAATGGCTCTCCATCGATATCAACTCCAAAATGTTCTAGGATCTTCGTGATCCAACTCCCATAATGAAAAACCCCTCGTGGGTTGTCTTTCCTAGAACTTAGGGCTTCTATGAACAACCGAGGGAGGCTAACATTGACTCGGTTCACAAGCTTCCTGTGGCGCCCCCGACCCGAGCGTCACAACCTTACCTCAAGATCTATTTTCGATTGGTAAATGTGATCAGGATTGTTGCCCTGAACACGCGGCGGGTTCTTAATTTGATCTCGTCTAAATTTTTTTCTTTTCTTTCATCATATAAGCTAATACTTGTCATCATCCATAGTGGACTCATCCATATCATCATAAAATTTTTCATACAAGTATCTTTACTTTCATATTGTAGGCAGCATATATATATTCATAAATAAAAATTCAATAAAATTTTATACATAATCACTTATCTATTTACAGCATACATAATCAATCCCATATCATTATAAGTAGTACATTCATCTATTCATTCTTCAAACATATCAATTCTTTTTAGCTTTGCTCCATTCGTCGAGACTTAAACCTGTCTAAGGTTGGGAAAATAAAACGTGAGTGATAAACTCAGTAAGCAAGCATCATTTTTTTTCATTTAAATGCATCCCTTGCCTATTCGGTAGGAGACACTTATCAAGTGATCAACTACTAATAGGAAGAAACCTTTTATAGAAATCTTCTTTATAATACGCTCATAAAACTTTGTGCATATCCCCATTTCGAGGATTTTCAAAAGTGATGTCTATGCATCTAAACCATTTTTCATAGGAACAATTGTTTGTCCCAAAATATTTTTCATCTATCATGAGGACATGTCTATGTCCAAAAATAATTTTCATATGGCATGAGGACAATTATATGTCCTAAAATATTTTTCTTATAACCTTTTTCTTATGAGGACATTTACTTGTCCCAAAACATCATTTATTTAAATTTTCTGTATAACCCAACTCAGGGTTATTCAAAAGCAATGCATGTGCATAGAAATCTTTTATCTATGCGGACATTCTCCTGTCCATAAATATTTTTCCATATAAACCTCTTTAACCCGCATATGGTATCTTTTGAAACTAAACATAAATCCATTTAAAGCCAACACAAATCCATTTAAAACCAACACAAATCCATTTAAAACCAAACAGAGTAGGTGCCCATTTTGGGACTTTTTAAAACATAGGGAACATATGTATGTCCCAAAAACATATGGATTTGTATCTCTGACCCTCAGGTTGGTGACACTTAACAAGTGATCATCCTTAGGAAATAAATCTTTCATGAGATAGCACGCGAGCCAGGCGTCTGCTCATGACCTTACTCCCATTTCAGAGAGGGTGCCGCCGGCCTCCAGCCTTCTCCTAAGCGACTCGGCTACAAGTAGAGGTGAGCTCTGACCATTTTGGTCTATAATTGCCTCAACCATGAGCCTAGTACATCGATTTGCGCACACTCGTATGCTAGCAATGATTTTCACAAAACTTAGCTCAGTCATTTGACTGTGCCCTTTTTCAAGCCTCAGCTTGATATGTATAAAGCCAACTTAGTCAGCAGACCATGCCCTTCTCGAATTGAGAACGGGGCAGGATTATTTTGAAAAGAAAATAAAATAAAATATTTTAAACCACTCAGTCCGCAGACTATGCCCTTCTCAAATTGAGAACTGGGCGTGGTTGTTTTGAAAATAAAACATTTTTGTAAATTATTTTCAAATCCTAATGTTAGGATGACCACCCTTAAAGAGTTTAGCAATGTTTTGATAAATCCATTTTACGAAACATTTGAAATATTTGAGAAGACAATATTTTGCAAAACTTTAATGATTTGCTAAACAACTTTTGAAATTCTCAGTTTTAAAAGCTTTTGAACTAATTCAAAACTCGCAGAGACAACTTTTCTTAATAACATTTTTATGAGCAAAATATACGCAACTCTCTTCCATCCACTATAATGGCATTTTTTGTCTTATGCACATCGCTTCCTTGTTACACTTATATATAGAGAGAGGAGTTTGCATAATCTTTTGATCATTATTTACACATAAAATCTACTAAATCATTTTGTAGGACTGGTCACCCTTAAGTCTTTTTGGAACATCAGAGTAAAGCATCTTCAAAGTGTTACAACTCTAAGAGTTGTAAAGCACCCTGATAGATTATTTCAAAACATCTACATAAATCTCAAAACACGTATATAAATTCAATTTATGACATTAAATGAAAATCATTTCAAAACATCTATTTATTTCTACAAACCACTTTGTAAAGAATTACATTTTTCAATAAAACTCCTTGGAAATAGAATTTCCATGGTTTGTTTTTGAATATCACTTTATGAAAGAGACAAACTCTTTCAATATAAAATCCTTTGTAAACCACACTTGTATGAACTTTCTTATATTTAAATCATCTTAAAACCCACATCATATTTTCAAGACCTGAGCTTGCTTACTCTATAAGCAATTCTCCACATCATTAATATAAACATGATCAAGTAAATTTAATACTTGAATGTAAACATTATGCTTGAAAATTCACTTACTTATCTCGTAAGCAATTATGAAACCAACTTATTATAGCAAGTTCATAAATTTCATAAAATTCCTTTGACATAATATTTTGGAAAGCTCGCTTGCTTACTTGTAAGCAAACTCTTTAAAATCATTAATATAAAGCATTTCCAATCTTGGCAACACTTGTGTTAAAATAATTATTTTAAGAAGTATTGCTTGTTTCCCATGAAACAATCCATAAGTCATTTTATTTAAGCTATCATTTTCAAAACATATGAGGAAATCAATATTTTTGAAAAGTTCGCTTGCTTACCTTGATCACGTGAGCTTCTCGACTCAACCCTTTCTTTGCCTTTGCCTATACATGTAGAATGATATAACATTCATGTAAATTCCATTTTCTTGCATTCACTTAGTTTTCCAACCCATTTTCATAAATATTCATAACCCGCCTAATCTCCAAGTCGGGTATACATATTTTACACATTTATGTATCTCAATCATTCATTATGCCACATATTAAATTCTCATATATTAATCTCAAAATTTGAGATTATCAATTCAAAAATGAATTTCATATTTTTCCATCATATTTTAACATATTTTTTCATTTTAATATTTTACATAATGCATTTATCATCTTATCATATGCATTGTTTCACATATGTGCGTCTAACAGCGTCTAATTCATATATTTCTTAAAATTTTTCAAATCAACAACTTGTCCTCTAATTCAGAAAGTTTATACACTTCATTTAACACTTATTTAGTGTATTTTTACTAATTTTTTAATCCACTAATCATAGGTTTCCAAAACAGCAACTTTGGAACCCATTTTCACCTGTTTAACGTGTCTTTTGACACATAACCCTAAACAGTTTCATAAATTCGAAATTTCAGTAATTAATCCAACTTTTCCTAACCCAAATCTAGGTTATTAACATATATATAAATCTGTATCATTTCTACATAGGTTTCATATTTCTTTTTGATTTATTTCTCCAACTATCCACATATGTTGAAATCAGGCGTACTAAATTGTGTTGTGAGTTTAGGGTCAGCATTAATCACGTGAATTATGGGGCATATTTACACCCATAAAAACCTAAGTTTTATTTTTTTCATGTGATCCTAAATTTGTATTATATTTTATTTAAAATTTTCAGCCTGAAATTAATTTTATAAAAATTATTAAAAATTATTTTCTGAAGCTGATCCTGTCACCCGTTTTACCCTGTTTAGGTTAATCTTCTCGGATTTTTTATTTGAATCTGGATTATTATTTTAAGCTGAAAATTTTTTATTTCCTTAATAACTATATCATTATTATTCTCAAAAAGTTTCATGATAAAATTCGTCCATTTACTTTCCCGTTCATATTTTAGTTTACAACATCATAAAATTTCCAGATTTGAGGTATAAAATCAAAATAATCATATACTTACTTGATTAAATGAGTAATCCCTCCTTTTCCCCTTTCTTTTCTTCTCTTTTCTTCCTCCTTGGTGGCCTAGAGCTGGGACGTGAGCTGCTTCCTTGGGGTGCAAGTTTCAGCACTTAGAAAAATTTCCAAATCCCTTCTCTCACACATGGACGTGCCCCCTTAATAGAGCTGGATTTTCCAGCTTGTGGGCCCCACTTGTGCTGCATTTTCCACAGCTAATTAATATGTGCTTATCCCCCTAATTTTTTGGTTAATTCACATCCATAAAAGATTATTTTACCATTTTTTTATTAAACCAAAAATCTGCTTAAGATAGAATCAATCCATGCTGTCCATTTTTTCTTTTTCGATTCAACAGTCCAGATCTGCCCTTTTAGATCCGAATTTCACTTTAATTTAATGCATATTTATCCTTATTAACTCATAGTTGACTTTGGGTATTTATTTTATTATAAAAATATTTCATAAAATGAAATTATATGGCTGTTTACACGTCCTTAACTGCCACCTCTTCCATGCTCTTTTTGCACCATTTAATTATGCATTTAATTAAGAGATAATTGCAGGGATTTTCTTAGTTTTAGTAATTTACATAATACCCTACAAATTACCCTCTCTTGACACTTCAAATTTGTCTTTATGCAATAGATTATTTTACTCATTTCTATCATAAATGCTATTTACTTTTTAGTTTGAAAAGTCAAAATCTCTAATCACAATTTCGTGCAAGCTTAATCCCTTAATCATTTTCATGATAAAATCCTTCCAAAACCTTAATTTCATAATTTTAACTGTCTATTTCAAATTTCATCTCAATCCGACTTTTCTAGCTCAAGTTATGATCGTTTTAAATTTTGGACGGTGATGATCAATTATCATCAAGATTTTCATAATCTACATTTCCCATGTGATTAATCATGATATTATGTGCTTCCATCTCAATTTTCATATTAATCCGCCTTATGGGCAACAAGTTATGAATTTTTTAGGGTTTTCTTTACTAACTTGAGAATTATCCTTTTAAATTCTCATAACCCATATCAAATAATCTAAAATGATTATTCATGATGTATTGGTGTATTTTAATCACCAACAAATTATTCTAATCCCTTTGTCCCACATTATCTTATAACGATCACTCGAATCATCATTGCTAATCCTTAGCCCTAATTATCATAGTTTAGCAAAATCACAAAAATTATTTTAAATTCAATAAATTTACTTATAAATCACATGTAAATATTCAATGCATATATTGAATCCTAATTAGGTTGGGGTTCCACACTTCCACAGTATTCCTGCCTCCTGTGGGTTGAGCTGATTTCTACCGCCACCTTTGGGGTGGATGCAGTGTGCAATCAATAATCTGAGGACCCTGAGCCTTAGGGATAAGTCCATGTAATGTAGGAACTTAATCCCTGGATGATACTTATTGCTCCTAGTGAGATGATTGTAGATATCTGAGAGAGTAAGATTTTCAGGCAATGACTCATCCTCTTGAGGTACCTCTAAGATTTGCCCCACATTCATGATTGCCTCTTCTAACCTTGGGGTTACTCCGATTCCAAAAAATATGTCAACTCCTTTGACAAAGGTACCAAAGTACTCGTCATCCCATAGATATAGAAGATACGAGTCAAATCGGGATATACCCTTTCATCTGCCTTTAGTAGGCTAGTCCACCCTTGGAAATCCAGCAGTTGCTCAATGTCGGACTCATAATCCCTCAAAAATTTAAAGTCGATGATTTTTGGGATGAATACCTTTCGTTCATAGAACGACTTATAGAACCGACTGTGCTGTAACTCGGTCTTGAAATATGTTGTCGGCATTTTCAGGACTTGATCTTTGGCAACCGGGGTTCCCTTCCTTCTGGCCCCAGATTGCATACTTTGTGATGTTTGGGGTTCTTCTTCCCGGGCAGCTGTAGTTGATGGAGTTGCTGCTTGAAATCGAACCCTGCGGCCTGTGGAAGTAGATGGTTCTTTTCGGGCACGCTTTGAGGGGGTCCGTTGCCTCCTTGGGACCTCCTCTTCGGCTTGGGAGCCGGATTGTCTAGGAATTGGTTTGAGGGATGGTTTAGACATGGCTATCTTTGGAATTCTAGAATTAGGTGCCATTTGATGGGATTTGTAATAGGATATTCAAATGGGATTTTTGAGGGAAGAAGACAAATGAAAGGCAGAAAGGCTGTGAGAGAGAAATAGGGATTGAGTAGTGATAGTGGTGGAAAGAGAAGACAGAAAGGAATTGAGTAGTGTGAGAGAGAGAAACAAAGAAAAAGAAAGATGAACCGGAGAAATGAGAAGAAAAAAAATTTGAAGAGTGAGAGAGAGAGAGAGAAATGACAGTGGTGAGAGAGAGAGTTTGGTGAACAGAGGTGGAAAAAGGAGAACTGTCGGCGCCGAAGAAGGGAAGGCCAGAAGAGGATCTGTCGGAGAGAATGAAAAAGAAGGAAATCGCCGGAGAGAAAAAGGGATGCCAGAGAGATAGAGGAGAAGAGAGGGAGAGAGTCTGTCGCGGGAGGAAGAGGAGGAGGAGGAAGAAAGAAGAAGAAGAAAAAGAAAAAGAAAAGGTCGGGCGGCCTGGAAGCCCGACGGTCGCGCGCGGAGTCGACTTCACCCAGAGGCGGAGTCGACTTCACCACGCCCAAGTCGACTTCAGTGGAGTCGACTTGGTGGCCTCGGAGTCGACTTGGCTTATCGACTTGAATTTTTCTAAGTCTATTTTTTTCATCTAATTATTCCTAATTTAACTCAATCATCCCCGTATCATTTCTAATTTTGTAAAATGATTACTTTGCTAAAGGTTTGGTGAATATATCAGCAATTTGATCCTTAGTTTTCACATATTCCAAACAAACATCATGATTTTCAACATGTTCACGGATGAAATAATGTCTTACATCTATATGTTTGGTTCTAGAGTGTAATACTGGATTTTTAGTTAAACAGATTGCACTCGTGTTATCATATTTAATTGGAATATTATAATAATCAATGTCATAGTCTTTTAATTGTTGTTTCATCCAAAGTAGTTGAGCACAATAGCTCCCGGCGGCTATATATTCGGCTTCCGCCGTAGATAGAGCAACACTAGTTTGTTTCCTTGAATACCATGAAACCAACATATTTCTAAGGAATTAACATGTTCCACTAGTACTCTTTCTATCTACTTTGTAACCGGCAAAATCCGCATCCAAGTAGCCGATTAAATCAAAAGTTGACCCCTTTGGATACCTGTAACGCCCCATTCATAGAAATACTCAATAATTAATCAATGGGGCTACAGATTCTAAGAAAAATTCGGCAGCATCTCCCCTTAATATACAAGGGTTAATATGGAAACATGACCTGATAATCATAAATATTTCAATTCTATATTTATATACTTGTATCTTCATATAATAAGAACATTCATATAGAAGGAAATCATTACAAATTTTCCTTACACAACAAACAGATATAATAGTCATGCATATATGCATCAACAAGGATTATAATCCAATCTGAAATACCAAATACATTATAGTTGTCAAAACGAATCCGCCTAAGTAATTGTCTACATATATGATTATCAAAAGAGCACAAGTCTAAAAGAACTGGAATCAACATATTGTACTAGGGTCTCTCATGTTTGATCTTCAACTTGTCCCATCCTTAAGTTCTCCTTCTGACCTGCGATCTAAAACCACAATAACAATGATATGAGTCTAAATAGACCCAGTAAGTAGATAGTGGTTAGCACAAAGTGCAAATAAGCATAATGATGGATACTCATACAGTGATGAAGCTAATACACATGGGTCCAATACCCACTCCCAAGATCGTATACATATAACCATACACACAAATTGACCAACACAACCAATCATCTACTCATGTCCATCAAGGGCCATGAACAACCCTCTCCTCATGCCAATCAGGGGTCATGAACAACCCTTACAACCAACTATTTGAGATAACGCATCATACATAACAGACAATGAAACACATCGCAAACCACGCATACAACATCAACACAATTCAGATACAACACATAGATCTGTCACACAAGCATTTTATCAAACACATGATAGGTGCGAAATGAAAGAACCCTCAATTCATACTCTCGATTGGGGCAAATCAATTCACGTCACATTTCAACAATATAACAACTGCTAAGAAGTCTTTTACATCATAGAAATCACGCATTCAAAGTAAATTCACCATGAACCCTAACTGTTACGAACTCTACGCCTAATATCATGGAGTCGTTAGAAGCTATACATTCCCTCTAGCCTCGTATCGCGTTTAACGTAAAATTTCATCACTAAAGCGAGAAGGGGTGACATCCACTTACCTCGATCGTGATTTTTCCCAAAACAGCGACCCTAGGCTTAGCTTGCAGAGATTTGGAGCTTCCTTGATTCAAATCGATCACCTTCGAGGCAGTCAGTAGGGTTTTCTCGAAGAGATCTACTGCTAGATCGTACTGAGTAGAAGAGAAAGAAGAGAAGACGCAGAGATCGGGAAGAGAAGAAGAAAAATAGTCGGGCGTGAGGTGAGAAAATGGAGTCTAACGCACGGGCTTCGCTTCATATCGAACCCCCATCGGGTCGGGATCGGGTCCAGGACGGGTCGGAGCATGAGTCGGGTCTAATCGCATTTGGTAATTTACTCTTCCACTCCTACGACTTAAATAATTAAAATTTTCTTCAGGGGCGCTGCCCCCTGCACCCCCGCAAGGGGCGTCTCCCCCTTGACCCCCGCGACCTGACCGGGCAGGTCGAACCCCGTACCTACTCTGCGAAGGAAACAATAGTCGTAGTGCCCATCAATGGAACGCTAATCATACACCATCAATTTATACTCAACGTGCTAAGATCATAATACATGCACATATACACTATACATTCTCTAAATGTCATGCCCAAATATGTTATGTATCCATTAATATCGTAAAATTCTTATTAGCATATTCATAAGTTACCTCATAAATAGAGAAAAGTTGTAATAAAAATAAAATAAAATACCTGGTCCTCACAGACTACCCTCGTTAGAAAAGTTTCGTCCTCGAAACTTGCAATCATTCCCATAAATAAGGGTACTTCTCCCTCATTGTCTTCTCCAGCTCCCAAGTAGCCTCATCTTCTGTATGGTTACTCCACTGGATTTTGAGCAGCTTGATAGTCTTATTTCTCAATTGTTTCTCCTTACTATCTAAGACTCGAACTGGCCTCTCAACATATTGCAAATTCTTTTCTACTCTTATTTCCTCAGGCCTGAGCACATGTGACGGATCTGGTTCATATTTCCTTAATGATGAGACATGGAATACGTCATGCACCCCAACTAAGAAAGGCGGCAAAGCAATGCGATACGCTACCTTTCCAATTCGTTCCAAGATTTCATAAGGACCGATGTATCTTGGGCTTAACTTGCCTTTTGTACCAAACCGAACCACACCCTTCATTGGAGATACCTTTAAAAATACCTTATTTCCCACTTGGAACTCTAACTCTCGCCTTCTAATATCTGCATAACTCTTTTGACGAGATTGGGCAATTCGAATTTGTTCCCGAATTCGTGACACCTTCTCCACTGTGTCTGCTATCATCTGAGGGCCAACTATAGTACTCTCCCCCACTTCATCCCAACAAAGTGGCGATCTACATTTTCGTCCATACAATGCCTCAAAAGGAGCCATTTGAATGCTGGAATGATAAGTATTATTGTATGCAAATTCTGCCAAAGCCAGATGGTCACTCCAAGTGCTACCCCATTCCAAGACACAAGCTCTCAACATATCTTCTAACTGTTGGTTCACTCGTTCTGTTTGGCCATCAGACTGCGGATGGAAGGAAGTGCTAAAATCCAATTGAGTGCCCATTGCTCTATGTAAAGCCTTCCAGAACCTTGATGTGAACACTGATCCCCGATCTGAGATGATAGACATTGGCACCCCATGGAGTCTCACGATCTCCTTATGATATATCCATGCTAGCTTTTCAGCTGTAAAAGTGGTTTTAACAGCAATAAAATGTGCCACCTTAGTCAATCTATCCACAATAACCCAAATACTATCATATCCTGCCACTGTGCGTGGTAGTCCAACAATGAAGTCCATCGCTATACCTTCCCACTTCCACTTTGGAATTTCAATGGGTTGCAATGCTCCTCCAGGTCTCTGGTGTTCGGCCTTGACTTGCTGGCATGTAAAACACTTGGCCACATACTTAGCCACATCACCCTTCATTCCATCCCACCAATAGTGCATCTTTAAATCCTGATACATCTTTGTACTCCCAGGGTGAATCATGTAAGGTGAGTAATGTGCCTCTTCGAGTATCTTTTGTAAAATTTGAGCTCTCCTGGGAATGGCCATACGACCCCTGAATCTCATAATACCATCGGCCCCAATTATAAAATCTTGCAATTCTCCTTTCAATGCTCTCTCTCTCACCTTTTGAAAGGATTCATCTTGGCTTTCCTCTTGTGCTTGTCTAATTTCATCTCTAAGAGTAGGTTGAATCTTTAATTGGCTAATTTGTGCTGCTACCCCATCAACACACACATGCAAGTCCATTCTTCTTATTTCTTCAAATAATTTTTCTTGACCAGTAAGTAAACTAGCCATGCTACTCCCAGATTTCCTACTCAGTGCATCTGCAACAACATTTGCTTTACCTGGATGATAATGAATACTCAGGTCATAATCTTTTATTAACTCTAGCCACCTTCGTTGCCGCATATTTAACTCCTTTTGAGTAAAGATGTACTTCAAACTTTTGTGATCAGTATATACTTCACATCGTCCGCCATATAAGTAGTGCCTCCATATTTTCAGTGCAAAGATCACTGCAGCTAACTCCAAGTCATGAGTTGGATAATTCACCTCATGTGGTCTCAATTGTCTTGATGCATAGGCTATCACCCTACCATGTTGCATAAGGACACATCCCAATCCCTTCTTTGATGCATCACTATATATCACAAATCCACCATTTCCTGAAGGTACAGTTAACACAGGTGCTTCTACTAACCGTCTCTTCAACTCTTGAAATGCTTCTTCACACTTGTCTGTCCATTCGAACTTTACCCCTTTGTGTGTGAGCTTCGTCATCGGAGTGGCAATGGTAGAGAACCCTTCCACAAATCGCCTATAGTACCCTGCTAAACCCAAAAAGCTTCTCACCTCAGTAACACTGGATGGCCTAGGCCAGTTTACCACGGCCTCTATCTTATGCGGGTCCACAGATATTCCATCTTTAGAAACAACATGACCCAAAAAGCCCACACTGTTCATCCAAAAATCACACTTCTTAAGCTTTCCATAAAGCTTTTCTTCCCTTAGCCTTTGTAAAATCAATCTCAAGTGTCCTTCATGCTCTTCACTGCTCTTGGAATATACCAAAATGTCATCGATAAACACAACCACAATTTGATCCAAATATGGCCGAAATACCCTATTCATTAAGTCCATGAATGCTGCAGGGGCATTTGTTAAACCAAAAGGCATGACTAGGAACTCATAATGTCCATATCGAGTCCTAAATGCTGTTTTCTGTATATCTGACTCTTTAACTCTCATTTGATGATACCCAGATTGTAAGTCAATCTTTGAAAACTTACTTGCTCCTTGCAGCTGGTCTAACAAATCATCAATACGAGGCAATGGATACTTATTCTTAATAGTCACTTTATTGAGTTCGCGATAGTCAATGCATAACCTTAAACTCCCATCTTTCTTTTTCACAAACAAAACTGGGGCTCCCCATGGTGACACACTGGGCCGAATAAATCCTTTATCTAATAGATCCTGCAACTGAGTCTTCAATTCAGCCATCTCTACTGGTGCCATGCGATAAGGAGCTCTTGAAATTGGCTCCACTCCAGGCTGCAAATCTATTCCAAATTCCACTTCCCGTTCGGGTGGCAAACTAGGCAAATCTGCAGGAAACACATCAGGGAACTCACGTACCACAGGGATCTCATCCAACTGTTTGTCCACTAGGTTGATATCTACTACTGAGGCAAGATAAGCAAGACAACCTTTTCGAACCAAACTCATTGCTCCTAAGGCTGACACCAATTTGGGTAACCCACCTGTTGGTAATCCTCTGAATATGAATTCCATATCATTATGTAGCTTAAGGATAACTTGCTTTGATCGGCAACCTACATTAGCATCATACTTAGCTAACCAATCCATGCCCAAGATAATGTCTAATCCCTCCATCTCCAATACTATCAAATCCGCTAGGAACTGTCTACCCTCAATCATCACAGGAACACATCTACACATTTCAGTTGCTATACTAACTGCTCTCAAGGGGGTAGACACCCTCATTAGCTCATGCATGGGATGTTTAATCAACTTGGCTTTCTTCACAAAAGCTATTGACACAAACGATCGTGATGCACCAGGATCAAACAATACAAAGGCCATGCATCCACTAACAAGAAGGTTACCTGTAACCACATTCTCTGCGGATTGTGCCTCTTGTGCATTTGCAGCTTGAACCACTGCCATCACTTGTGGTCTTCTATCGACCTGAGGGCGAACCTGCTGAGGATAGGGTCCTCTCCCAACCTGCATCCCACCAGGAGGAATATTATGAACTGGTAATTGTTGTTGTATCCGAGCTGCCCCTACTGCTCCTCCACCTAAGAGTATAGGGCAATCCCTCCTAATGTGCCCTTGTTGACGACAGTAGAAGCAAACAATATGTCGTCCTGTCCTTTGTCTTTGAACCTGTGGCTGTTGTGGTTGTTGCTCCCTAACATGGGCTTGTGCTTGTCCCCTGGTTTGCTCTTCCCCTTGACCTACCAATTGCGGGCATGATGTTTTTTTATGACCCAATTGACCACATTGGAAACAGGCTGACTTAAATGTAAAAGTTTCACCCTCAATAGTCCTCTGCTTCTTGTGTCCTTGTACTTCTCCTCTTGGCCCTTTTCTCTTTTCCTTAATCCTCTCTTGCTCTTCTTCTTCCCGTTCTATCATGCGGGCTCGATCAAGCATTTCTCCATAATCACGTAACATGAAGGGTGCTAAGCCCCTTCGAATAGAGAATTTCAGTCCCTCTTGAAATTTACGTGCCCTTTCTTGTGGATTAGTTCTTATCCATGGAACAAATCTAGAAAGGGACCGAAATTTAGCATCATACTCTTCCACGGTCATTTTTCCTTGTACTAAGTGCATGAATTCTGATGCTCGACGTGTTTTCTCACTATCAGGCACATAGTGGGCAAGAAATCTTTCCAGGAATTCGGGCCATCGTAGTCTTCCACCTTCATCTGGTAACACAGCCTTCTCAGCATCCCACCACTGTTCTGCATCCCCCTCCATCACATAAACAGCATACTTGACCTTTTGTTCTTCAGTGCATTCCATATAGCTGAAAATCTTTTCCATCTTCGCTACCCATCGATCCACAACTAAATAATCTCTTTCTCCTTGAAATATAGGAGGCTTCATCTCCTGGAATGCTTTGATGTCTAACTTCTCCTCTCGAGGCCTTCTCCCTTCTTGCTCTTGTCTTCTTACTCTCATCCTTGGACCCGCACGATTCGTGTCACCTGAAGTCCTTTGTTGTCCTCTTTGAGTGTCCAAGCTTGCTGTCATTCTCTCCATCTGAGTTTGCATAAAATCTTGAAAATTCTGCATCATACCTCTCATCATTCCCATCATAGTCTCCATACCTGCTTGTGCCCCAATATTCACCTCTGGTCCTATAGGAATCTCACCACTACTGGTTCCTACTCCTCCTTGACTGTGTATCCCATGATAACCCCCGCTAGGATTCTCCCAGTATGCATCATCATCTGCGTTCTCCTCGTCTTCTTGAAGTGGGGACCTCTCCTGTGCAACTTGCTCCTGTTGTTGGCCTTCAATAGCAAGTGGCATTTCATGAGGTGGGACTATCGTTTCACTTGGTCCACCCTCTTCCATAATGCCCTTTCCCTTGTTAAGTCTTGTCTTTGGTGCCATCTTCTGTACAACATCCATAAATAATAAAGATTAAGCAACATAAGCTTGACCAATGTACACAGACTAATTTAACATAGAGATATTCCAAGTCCCATATCAAGAACCTAGACTGCATCCCTGATAATATACTATGTACTTAACATGTATTCTCACCACTCACCTAATCGGTCTCTTTCACTAACTTAATAATTTGAAACATTCTTATGCTCTGATACCACTTTCTGTAACGCCCCATTCATAGAAATACTCAATAATTAATCAATGGGGCTACAGATTCTAAGAAAAATTCGGCAGCATCTCCCCTTAATATACAAGGGTTAATATGGAAACATGACCTGATAATCATAAATATTTCAATTCTATATTTATATACTTGTATCTTCATATAATAAGAACATTCATATAGAAGGAAATCATTACAAATTTTCCTTACACAACAAACAGATATAATAGTCATGCATATATGCATCAACAAGGATTATAATCCAATCTGAAATACCAAATACATTATAGTTGTCAAAACGAATCCGCCTAAGTAATTGTCTACATATATGATTATCAAAAGAGCACAAGTCTAAAAGAACTGGAATCAACATATTGTACTAGGGTCTCTCATGTTTGATCTTCAACTTGTCCCATCCTTAAGTTCTCCTTCTGACCTGCGATCTAAAACCACAATAACAATGATATGAGTCTAAATAGACCCAGTAAGTAGATAGTGGTTAGCACAAAGTGCAAATAAGCATAATGATGGATACTCATACAGTGATGAAGCTAATACACATGGGTCCAATACCCACTCCCAAGATCGTATACATATAACCATACACACAAATTGACCAACACAACCAATCATCTACTCATGTCCATCAAGGGCCATGAACAACCCTCTCCTCATGCCAATCAGGGGTCATGAACAACCCTTACAACCAACTATTTGAGATAACGCATCATACATAACAGACAATGAAACACATCGCAAACCACGCATACAACATCAACACAATTCAGATACAACACATAGATCTGTCACACAAGCATTTTATCAAACACATGATAGGTGCGAAATGAAAGAACCCTCAATTCATACTCTCGATTGGGGCAAATCAATTCACGTCACATTTCAACAATATAACAACTGCTAAGAAGTCTTTTACATCATAGAAATCACGCATTCAAAGTAAATTCACCATGAACCCTAACTGTTACGAACTCTACGCCTAATATCATGGAGTCGTTAGAAGCTATACATTCCCTCTAGCCTCGTATCGCGTTTAACGTAAAATTTCATCACTAAAGCGAGAAGGGGTGACATCCACTTACCTCGATCGTGATTTTTCCCAAAACAGCGACCCTAGGCTTAGCTTGCAGAGATTTGGAGCTTCCTTGATTCAAATCGATCACCTTCGAGGCAGTCAGTAGGGTTTTCTCGAAGAGATCTACTGCTAGATCGTACTGAGTAGAAGAGAAAGAAGAGAAGACGCAGAGATCGGGAAGAGAAGAAGAAAAATAGTCGGGCGTGAGGTGAGAAAATGGAGTCTAACGCACGGGCTTCGCTTCATATCGAACCCCCATCGGGTCGGGATCGGGTCCAGGACGGGTCGGAGCATGAGTCGGGTCTAATCGCATTTGGTAATTTACTCTTCCACTCCTACGACTTAAATAATTAAAATTTTCTTCAGGGGCGCTGCCCCCTGCACCCCCGCAAGGGGCGTCTCCCCCTTGACCCCCGCGACCTGACCGGGCAGGTCGAACCCCGTACCTACTCTGCGAAGGAAACAATAGTCGTAGTGCCCATCAATGGAACGCTAATCATACACCATCAATTTATACTCAACGTGCTAAGATCATAATACATGCACATATACACTATACATTCTCTAAATGTCATGCCCAAATATGTTATGTATCCATTAATATCGTAAAATTCTTATTAGCATATTCATAAGTTACCTCATAAATAGAGAAAAGTTGTAATAAAAATAAAATAAAATACCTGGTCCTCACAATACCATAGTCCAAGATTAGTGGTATTTATCAAATATTTAAAAATTCTTTTTACAGCCAATAAATGTGATTCTTTAGGACATGCTTGGAATTTGGAACACATACAAACACTGAAAAGAATATCCGGTCTAGAAGCAGTTAAATACAACAATGATCCTATCATACTTCTATAAAGCTTTTGATCGATACATTTACCGTTTTCGTCCGTGTCGATCTTGATTGTTGAACTCATTGGAATATTTGCTCCCTTGCTAGTTTGCATTCTAAATTTCTTTAGAATTTTTTTGATATACTTGGACTTGTTTATGAATATTCCTTCGGCTAGTTGCTTGATTTGCAGTCCAAGGAAGAAATTTAATTCTCCCATCATGCTCATTTCGAATTCGCTCTGCATAATCTTAGAAAATTCTTAGCACAGAGTTTCGTCAGTAGCACCAAATATTATATCATCTACATAAATTTGCACAATTAAAATATTTTTTATTTTATACTTGATGAATAAGGTAGTGTCAACCTTTCCTCTTTGGAATTCATGATCAATCAAAAATTTATTTAACCTTTCATACCAAGCTCGTGGAGCTTGTTTTAGTCCATATAATGCTTTGGTTAATTTATAAACATATTTTGATTGATTCTTTTCTTCAAATCTAGGGGGTTGTGCAACATATACTTCTTCATTCAAGTATCCATTCAAAAATGCACTTTTCACATCCATTTGAAACAATTTGAAATTCATGTGAGAAGCAAATGCTAGTAAAATGCGTATGGCTTCTAATATAGCCACGAGTGCATATGATTCTTAAAAATCAATCCCTTCTTCCTGGGAATACCCTTTGGCTACTAGTCAAGCTTTGTTTCTTATTACAAGTCCGCTTTCGTCCAATTTGTTCCTAAATACCCATTTGGTACTAATAATGGTGTAATCATTTGGTCTAGGAACTAAATGTGATACATTATTTCTTTCAAATTGATTTAGCTCTTCTTGCATTGCAATAACCCAGTTTTCATCATTAAGAGCTTGTTCAATAGTGGTTGGTTAAATTTTTGACACAAACGCATATTGTCCACAAATTTTTTGTTTTGATCTCCTTGTTTTTACTCATTCATAAATATTTCCAATGACTTGCTCAATTGGATGGGCATTTTTGAATTTCAAATCAATTGGAGGTTTGTAGGAGTCATTACCTTCACTTACCTCTTCCTACATAGGATTTTCTGGCTTGAGCTTGGTTTCCTTTTGTTGTTCTTGTTGTTTTGCTTTTGTATCATATGCATCACTTAGTTCATCCTCCTTTTTCAGAGTTTGGTTAAATTCATCAAAAACAACATGTATTGATTCTTCCACTATTTGATTTCTTTTGTTGAAAATCTTATATGCTTTGTTATTTGATGAATAACCAAGGAAAATAGCTTCATCACTTTTGTCATCTAATTTTTTCAAATTTATTTTTCCATTATTTAACACATAACAAGTACATCCAAAAGTATGGAAATATGATATGTTTGGTTTTCTACCTTTCCAAAGTTCATATGGGGTCTTTTTCAATATTGCTCTAATGGTAACTCGGTTTAATACATGACAAGCCGTACTTACAGCTTCGCCCCAAAATCTTTTGGACAATTTACTCTCATATAGCATAGTTCTAGCCATTTCTTGTATTGTCCAGTTTTTCCTTTCAACAATTCCATTTTTTTGAGGAGTTCTTGGTGCAGAAAATGTATGGTGAATTCCTTTTTCATTGCAAAATTCTATGAATCGATTATTTTCAAATTCACCACCATGATCACTTCTAATGGAAATAATTGAACTTTGTTTTTCATTTTGCACCAAATTTGAAAACGTGATAAACATAGAAAATTATTCATCTTTGCTAGCTAAGAATATAATCCAAGTAAATCTTGAAAAATCATCAACAATTACATACACGTTCTTTTCCCACCAAGAGTTAAAATGTCTGATGGCTCATAAAGATCCATATATAACAATTCAAGTGGTCTAGTTGTTGAAATTTCCTTTTTGGTGGAAAATGGCATTTTAGATTGTTTAGATAGTTGACAAGATTTGCAAATCTTGTCCTTGTCATATTTAAGCTTTAGTAAACCTTATACAATATTCTTTTTCCACAATGTTTTAATATTTGACATATTTATATGTCCAAGCCTTGTATGTCATATCCATGGATCATTTTCTATGGCTATTAGACATTTTCCCTCTAGTTCATCAAGGCAAACCAAATATATATTTTCATGTCTTTTGCGACTAAATACTATGTGTTCATCATAAAAAACATTGCATATAGAGGATTTAAATACAACTTTATATCCTTTATCACATAGTTGACTAATACTCATTAGGTTGTGTTTGAGTCCTTCCACGAATAGTACATCCTCAATACATGCATTTGAAATACCATAAACATTTTCTTTACCTTTTATTTTACCTTTTTCATTATTTCCAAAGGCTACTGTTCCTTCAATGCATGGGTTGATCTTATGGAACAGTCCTTTTTCTCCTGTCATATGTCTTGAGCAGCCACTATCCATAAACCATATGTTATTGGCCTTAGCTCTAAGACAAACCTGCAAAAATTAAGTCAAGTGGAGCTCATTCTTTTGGTACCCATTTTATGGGTCCATTTGGGTTAGTTAACCATTAGAGTCTATGTTGATCTACCTTTGAAGCTATAAATCCAATGCTTTTCGGCATCCAAACCAATTTTGCACCAAGGTTTTGTAATTTTCTCAATTTGCATTGATAAACCTTGTGTCCCATCTTGTTGCAAAAATTACAAGCTCCCAGGAGTCTGGAAACGGGAAGCCATTTTGTAATTTATTCCCCGGTTGGTCTTTTGGTCCAAACTACTTGATTTATCTTAGATTTAGTATAAATGGGTTTGGCGTTGTTTCTCGGAGCATTAGATTTCTCTTGCTCAAATGTATTATACCCAAGTCCTTTCTTACAAGTTTGGGTTGTCATTTTCAAGAACATTTTCACATTTTCTCCTGGATTAGAAAACTTGACAAGCGATTCATTTAATGATTCATTTTCCTTTTTGAGTTTCTCTAACTCAATTTTCAAGGTATTCTTTTCACTTTTTAATTTATCTATCTTTTCAGCAAGTTTACCATTCACAATTATTACTACATTACATTGTCTTTTCTTTATTGTAAACTTATTTCCTAATTTTTTTATTTCCTCATATAATGAATCATAGGCTTGTTGAAGTTCTTCCAATTCAGCACATTTGAGACATTCATTTGTAGAAGAGAAAATTGAAAAAGGATTTTTGTTTGGAGGTTACCTCTTGTCTACTTGTGCAGTTCGTTGAACTAGTTCGATCCTCTAAGATTTCCGTTGCTGCAAAACATATGTCGAAATTTTCCATGCAACAAATTCTTGCGCAATCCGCTTCTCATTCTTCACTTGAAGAGCTACATGTTGTAGATTCCTCTTCATTTACGTACATGCCTCTTCCTTTGTTTCTTTGAAATTTTCTGTTGTCGTCTCGATCTTTTCTTTGCTCCTTTGCTTTAGTTTCTTCGGGCGTCGGGCATTGGGCTTGCATGTGCCCCGAACCACCACACCGGTAACATTGTGTTAATTCTTTCTTTTTCTCTTTAGAATTTCTTTCTTTAAAGTTTCTGAAATTTCTACCTTTCCTTATAAATTTTCTGAACCGTTTTGTAAGTAAGGCAATTTCATCGTCGTTTTGTGATGATGAGGTGATGTCATCCGAGTCTTGTGCAGCTTTCAAGGCAATAACTCTTTTGCCTTTGCGGTGATCCTCATTTCTTTTCTTGATTAGCTCATATGACATTAACGAGCTAATAAGGTTTTCCAACTTCAATGTGTTTAGGTCCTTGTCTTCTTCTATTGCCGTGATTTTTGGAGTCCATGATTCGGGTAGCGCCCTTAGAATCTTGATGACCTGCTCAGATTCAGAAATTGCCTTTCCTAGCCCTTTCAAGATGTTAGTAATCTTGAAAAATCTAGCAAACATTTCAGAAATATTTTCTGTTTCTAACATTCTAAAGTTTTCTAATTCTCCAATCAAAATATTTCTCCTTTTCCCTCGGACTTGAGAAGTTCCTTCATAGATAGATGTTAGTGTATCTCATTTCTCTTTTGCAGTCAAACAAGAGGATACTCTATCATATTTGGAAGCAGTAAGAGCACAAAATAATGAATTCATAGCCTTGGCGTTGCTCTTGACAATTTTCACTTCCTCATCGGTCCATTTGGAAGCTCTTTCATCAATAGGCAAAGTCACACCGTCTTGATTGCAATCCAAGAGTCCATATCTGTAGCCTGATGAGTTGTTTCATACGTAGCTTCCAATATCCAAAATTGTTCCTATCAAACAATGGTGGCCTATTAAAGGATTGGACTTCGGCAAACGTGGGAACGGAAGTGGATTGGGATGCTATATCAAAAGATCTCTTTGGTAGAACTCACAGACCTGCTCTGATATCATTTGTTGGTCCCGAGTTGATGGCAATTACCCAAGAGGGGAGGGGTGAATTGGGTATTTAAAATTTTAAACTTGAATTAGAGACTTTACCCCGGTTCAGTTTAATCTCCTTTAATAAGACAAATGGAAAGCAATAAGACAATGAAAGCGGAAATGAAAAAGTAATAGACAAGATTTATAGTGTTCGGGCAACCTTCCCTACTCCACTCTTCCAAGCTCACACTCCCTTGTGACTTGGGTTCCACTATGTATTCCGCAAATACAATTAGAGTCTCCGCTCTCTTCTAGATTCTAGCTCTAAGGGGCATATAAAACCAGAGTCTCCGCTCTCTTCTAGATTCTAGCTCTAGGGGGCGTATACAACAAATAGCACAAGTAGGTGACGAGTTCCACTCCAATCAGAACGCTACTTTGCTATAGCTTGGTTTGAAACACCAAAATCAAACCAAGCACCAAAAACCTAATAATAAGATGAAATAGAAGAAATCTTGTGAAATCCCAATCTTAGACACGTGTATGAAACTCTAGGGTTGTAAACCCTAGGTAATATATTAATAAAATATATATTCATGAGTATGGAAAATATGTGGGAATAAATGTTAAAATAATTAATTAAATTCGGATGAATAGTGCACGTGAATAGTGAAACGTGAATAGTAAACGTGGGATTAAGAAATATGTTAAGTTAATCACTTTGGATTAACTTAATCATAAAAGATGAAAAAGGAAGCTTTCCACTAAAGGACAAAAGTGCTTTTTGGATTAAAATAATAATTTTCGGATTTTTATGGATTTTTGTGAAGAAAATGAAGAAAAATTCATATCTTGCAATCCGGATGTCGGATTGAGATGAAATTTTTTATGGATGACCAAAATATGATGATGACCATGATGAGTGGTCCGAGATTGATCAAAAATCACAAATCAAGGGTCAAGATGAAATGTCAAAAGGAGATCAAAAAGTAGCTTAATTTTCCATTAATGCTACTTTTGACTTTTTGTTAAATTAAATAATTAAAAAATAAAAAGTAATAAATGAACAGCAGAAATTGCAGGAGGATTGGTTGGTTTTTTGACCAAAATCAATGGTCCACATTCATCCTCATCAAGAACCAACGGCTAGGATTTAATTTGCTTAAAATAAATAAATTTTAATAAATAAAAAAGTTAGAAAAATAGGGCTGAAATAGGGGGCTGGAGCAGGCCTAGGGTGGGCTGCACAAGGCTCCATGCACCTTTTGGAAATTATAAAAAAAATACATTTATAATTTAATACCTCAAGCAAAGGGGGTAAATTCTAATTTGATGAAAAATCAAAAAGTATAAATAGGGGGCAGGGGTGAACGTCCAAGGCACTTCATACCAGCTCCATTTGAGCATTTTTCACCCCCCACCACGTTTTAGCCTTTAGGAGAAAGAAGAGGAGGAAGTTAGAGAGAGAAAGTGTTAGAAAAAGTGGGATATCTTCACTTCGGGTAAGTGATTTCTTTCCAAATTTATTTTGGATGTTAAGTAAGGTAAAACCATTCTTAGATAATTCCTAAGCATGAGAAAATAAATAAATTTATAATGATTAATTGGAATTATACCGAAACATCAAAAATTTGGAGCGAAGATAGAGCATTCGGGAAAATCATGTATGATATGTGGAAATAATGCTACAAATTTGATAAATGATGATTTGAGATGTATGATTATGATAAATATGATGTTATAATGATGATATATTAATTTCATGATTTTTGGAATTAAGGATTATACTTAAGTGAATTTATGTTGATTTTTAGTATATGGAGAAAATAATTTATTTAGCCAAGTTAATGATGATAAATTCATAATTCATGAATTTTCCATGATATACTAAGCATAAGCTATGTCATGGTATTTTTTATTTTTGGAACCCATGAACAGTAACCCACGTCGCTGTGAACAGTAACCTCGGATGAACAGTAAACGTGAACAGTGATTAGCTACAGTGACATGGACAGTAATTATGAATAGTGAACAGTGTATTTTGGGAAAAATTGAGATTTATTTTTATATTTTATGAGGATATATGGATGGAATTTTTAAAGGATTTATGGATAAAAATCCATATAAATGAGTAATGACCAAGTATCTTTATAAGATTAACCTTTATGGGAATGAGGTAATGAATGCTTATAAAGCAAGCATGAAAAGTAAACTAAGACATAGAATGGATGGATAAAATATCCATTTTCCTTGTATAGGGAAAAAGGAAAGGAAAGAAAAAGGTGGAGGACACGGACTGAGGAGGTAAGCAAGCAAACTTTTTTTAAAAAATGTGATTTTATTCTCAAGTATTTATGAAATGTGTTTAAGGGCGGTCATTCCTATAATGTTTTGAAATGATGAATGTTTATGAGTTTTTATGAAAAGTCATGCCGACATATTGATATCATGTGATGTTCATGGACATGTGCACATGTATGATGTATAAGGAAGAGACTTTGGTGGAGGTAGAAAGCGGATCAGAGGGTCCCCCTTCACTATTTTCGAGTCGTGTGGGCTGTGTGCCGATGGCATCCTCCCCAGAGGTGTAGGCAAAGGAATGTTATGTTTGAATGAATGCATTGCATTTTCATACATGGATTGAAAAGGAAAGCATGGATTTGAAATTATGTTTTTAAGGAATGGTGCAAATAATTCTCTACATGAGAATGACAAGTTACTTGGTGTAAGAGGTATATAACGCTGGGGAAATCAAAAGTCATGCATGTAGGAACCATGTAGGCGTCAAGAGGAAGAGAGGTTCCTCTTGATGAGGCCAAGTCGGAGACAGCCGGCGTATTGGACCATGTTATGTGAGATGTTCCCTGAGCTAGCGTACCCGCACACGAAGGTTTATGTCAGGAGTGGCAATGAAACATTTGCACATCCAATTTTATGAAAAGGTTTCTATTCCATTGATAATTGATCACTTGCTAAGTGTCTCCTATCGAATTGAGAGAAATGCATTTATGAATGATTTACGTGAATGGTTTATGAAAGGTTTCGAAATATGGTTTTCGAAAAGGTTTCTATTCCGTTAGTAGTTGATCACTTGGTAAGTGTTTTCTATCGAATGGAGAGGAATGCATTTAAAATGAAAAATGCTTGCTTATTGAGTTTCGACTCATGTTTTGTTTTCCGAATCTCAGATAGGTGTAGGGAAAGCCAAGAGATGAAGGACATGTGTTGCTAAAGAAAAAGAGAAATCTACAAAGGTTAGTAGATTTTTGTATGAATAGATTTCCTAATGGGATATGATGAAAAAGGGTATAGGTTGTATAAAATTACGAAGTTATGAATAATATGAGAAGTTGATGATTTATGATGTTATGGATAAGTCCATTATGAATGATGATGAGTATATGTTTATGTGATGAAAGATAAAGAAATGAAAAAAAAAATTTGGACGAGATCCAATTAAGAACCCGCCGTGTGATCAGGGCAACAATCCTGAGTCACGTTTACCAATCGACAAGATCTTGGAGTAAGGACTATGTGGACGCCTCGGGTCGGGGCGCCATAAATCTACACTTTACAGATTTGTATAGCAAGTTCCAGCTCGAGGAAGAATCTGTAGAAGCAACAAATCATTTTACGTTGAAGTAAACAACAACTTTGAAGTTTGTTCTTCATTTGAAAGTGTATAGATCACTCAATTATAGAGAAAAGTGGATCGAAACTCTTAGTAGCACTTCTTTCCTCTTTTTCAGCTCTATCTTATGTGTTTTCACATTTTCTTGAGTGTCTATATATAGATGAGGGAGAATTTTGAACGTTATAGAGTTGGTTGGCGCGTAGTAAATGTTCTAACGTTAAAAAATTTGAACGTTATTTCTCCAAGTCGCAAGTGGAGTCGACCTCATGTGCGACTTCGCCCAAGTCGCATGCTGGAGTCGACTTCGGGTGCGACTTCCGCTATGCTCAGCTTGTTCAAGTTCTTAAACTGGGTCGACTTGGCCTTAGACTTGGCCCAAGTCGATCCTGGAGTCGATTTCGGGTGCGACTTGGCTTTTCTTTCTTGCCAAGTCTGCTTAATCTTTGTTGAAATGTCTCTTGCTTGCTTAACTTCTTCTTCATAAGTGTTCTTCTTTTGATTTTCAATACTTGGAGTTCATTTGTACAATAGTTCTTTAGCTTTATGTCTAGAGAGCTTGAAAAGCTTGAATCTTTGTATGCATGAACAAGTACAATATATATATATATATTTCGATTAGAATGGTTGAATTCATGTATCTTGCTTGCTTTGGACTTGGATTAATCTTCATATATTCCAAGTCGAATATTTAAGTTGACTTGGTCTTCAACTTGACTCAAGTCTATCTTGAAGTCGACTTATTCCCAGACTTGACTCCTGAAATTTCTGCCCTGTATGATTGAAGTCGATGCTGGAGTCGACTTGGCCTGCGACTTCACCCAAGTCGCATGTGGAGTTGACTTCATGTGCGACTTCGGCAGCTTTGCCACCCAATTTCAACTTTGGAAGGAAAATGTCATATGAAGTCGATACTGGAGTCGACTTGGTCTGCGACTTCGCCCAAGTGGCAAGTGGAGTCGACTTCGTCTGCGACTTCGAGAATTTTTGCTCCCAATTTCAACGCTGGATGGAGGATATCTTTTGAAGTCGAAGATGGAGTCGACTTGAGAAATCGACTTGGCCCAAGTCGATGTGGTTTGTGACTTGACCTGTTCTGTTTTGTATTTTTCATTTTTATAACCTTAAACATTGCACAAAATATTTTAGTAGCTAAGACTTTACTCAAATTGTGTTGTTAATCATCAAAACTCATACTTTGGATATTTTGCATTTGATTTCAACAATTGTTTCCAACATTATGAATCCCACTAGTTTGGAGTTGGCCAACGACTCCAACAACCCTAGATTCAACTATTTTGAATGGCCCCAATTGCAACTGTCATAATTGAACTGAGTTGAGGAGTTTGAATTTAATGGAAGCTAGTTACCTTGCAAGGTTACGATTTCTCTTTATATGCTCTAAATGCAGAGTGCTACAGCTCTAATTGCAGAATTTGAAATGATTTCAAGTCTTTGTGAGCTTTTATTGAATCATATGTGCAAGGGGAATTCAGTTTTGGCTAGCAAAAAGGGGAATTGAGATTCTTATCCATGGGTTAATTGAAGGGTTCATGAGTTGCATGTTAGTTCATGTTGATCCAAGGCAACTTAAGGCCTTGTATTGCACGTTGCAATTTTAGCCTGATGTGCCATACAAGGAAACCCAACCTTAAGTGTAGATTTTGAAGAGTAAAGTTGCAAAGTTCAACCCTTCTGTTAATCCCCTTAGAATTGTAATTTTTTGATACCAAAATGAATTTGTAAGTAGTTTTGCAGAAATTCAACTTAAAATGGGCAAGTTACGGCAAGATACCTCAAGAAAGAATTAAATGATGAAGAATAGCAAGTTGGCAAAGGAAAATGGATTTTTAGCTAAGTATAAGTTCAAGTAGTGTTTTCAATTGCTAAATGATTGATCTAAGAAGTGGTGAGCATTTTGATGCAAGTCATGCCATTGTGAGTCAAAATGTTGGAAGCTCCCGTATAAAGTTTTGAAGCCCTGCTGCAAACACGTTATAACTGCGATTGGAAGTTCCTTGATTTTTGGCATCGCGGAGCTGATTCTCGGACGTCCCAACCCGGATAGCTATAAAATTGGGACTTAGCCCTTTCAACCCTAACCCTCATATTCGGCTTGCCCCTCCGCTTCTACCTTTCCAAACCCTAAAAACCCTAACTTCACTTGCTTCAAATCTCCTCCAAACCTTCTTGTTTCTCTTCTAATCTACAATTTCTCTTCCTCCTCTTCCATCTTTCGTCTCTTTTCTCATCTTCTCTCTCTCTCTCTCTCTAAGCTCTCTAATCTAGCGCAAATTCGAGTTCTCTCCGTCCCCCTTTGATTTTCTTTAACTTTCCTTTATTTCTCTTGCATTCCTTTCTTTTTTACATCATTTCCTTAATCTCATCCTCCTTATTTTTCCTTTCCTTTCCTCTTCTTAATCTTTTAGGTTTTTCCTACTCTCCACTCAAATCTCCCAATCTGAGCTCTTTCCATCCTTACATCATCTTCCCTCTTAGTCTTCTTTCATTTCCCGCTAATTCGCCCCTTTTCTTCCATTTTCCCTTCTATTTCCCTTCCCTTTTTCTTCTTCGATTCCTGATAGCTACCCTATTTTCGAGTTCAACATATTTGGCACTGGGACACCAATTCTTGAGGCTGCAACGTCTAGTGCAAGGCAATTTCAGACTTAGAAATTTCCAAGCAAGTTGTAAAGGGGGATCGTTTGGTAATCTCTCCTACATCAATTTAATTTATTGCAAGCCTATCAACTTGTGTTGAAGTGTTGGGATGGTGTGCATTGTGTGATTGTTGTGAAATGAAAGTTATCATGTTGGAAGGATTCCTTATTGATTATTGAAACTTCTCGGTACATGGATGTTATAAATGGTTCGATAGCTTGAGGGGATTGTTAGCTTGGAAAAGAAGAAGTTTGAGGTCTATCAATTGTGCTTAGCAAGGTTTGAGTGGTGCTTGACTTCAATTAGAGCATTGCTACTTGTATTGCTTTCTTTCATCTTGAAAAGGGTTATTTGTTTATATCGCTCTTCTCAAGAAAGTGTTAAGTTGAATTGGAAGTGCATTTGTAGGACAGTTGTTGATTTTGGTTGTTGTAATATATGTTCGAAATCTCATCGCAAGTGCACAGGTCGTAAATTGTAGTATATAAAATATTGATCTATGGAGAATTCGGGACTTAAAACTTTATTTTTAAACACTTTTATATCAAATATCAAGAGAGTAAAGTGGTTAGAAAAATAAAAAAATTGAAAGAGAAAATAGAATTTAGAATCGAATATTAGAAGGTAAGGATGAGAGTACCTAGGATCTAGGGTTTCACATGCGTCTTTTGCGATGGGTGGCGGTATGATTATTTAATTTGAATATTGTATGTTAAAGAAGAAAAAATCCTAATTTATCCTTGCGATTTCTCTCGAAACCTACAAGGCGTAACCCTAATTTATTCTTAACCACCTATTCTCATAGAATTAAGTCGATCGAGATTCATTAAGTTCTGTGACTGTTCGTGAATTCCTCAAGATTATCATGTCCATTCTCGTGGTCTTAGATTTCCAGGTTTAATATCTTGATTATTATATATTAGACTTCCGACTTCAGTTTCATCACCTAATATATTTGAATCATTTCCAAAGCCGAAGCTCAAGCATTAGGTAAGCATTAAATCACAAGATATTAATTAACAACAATATCTATCACAAATAAATCAAAACCACACACCAAACTATATTATGCTCATCTTGTATCCTAAACCCTAGATTTAGGGCTTAGCCGAGCATGTTTAAGTCCAAAATAAAATTAAAATAAAAATTCATCTTAAACAAGACAATTAAAATTAAAAAGGAAATAAGAAAGAAAAGTTTATTGGTTGGAAGCCGGATGGTGTATCGGTCGCTCTACGTAACTCGGTGCCTTGCCTCCTACCCTGTGCTCTTTGCCTCCTCTCCACCCTTTGGAATTTCCTCTTAAATTCCCTTCTTAATTTTCTGCTCTGAACTTTTATGTAATTTCTCCCCCCTCTTCTACTTGTCCATCGTTCACCTATTTATAAGAACATCTTTACGTTGAAATAAGGACTAGGCAACCTGCTGTGTAGCTACGTAACTCTTTCTTGCGCAATTCCTTTACATGATGGATTTTATTTCTGAAATTGCGTAGCTTCTATGATCTGCATGGATTGGCCGCTTAGTTTTTTCTTTGAATTTATGGAAAGCTGCATATTTGTTTTAAATGCTGCTAAGAACCAAAAATTGACGGTGGCGATCTGATAGATGACGTGGACAACATGCTTTTGGACTTGCTTGAATTGCATCTAGTTTGAACGTTCGATTTATTGTATAATAAATGGGCAGCTGGGATTTGTTTGGACGTCTTTGGACGGTGGAGATAGACTACTTGGTCTGCTTGGATGATGGACGGTTGGGATCTATGATTTTCTGAAAAAATCTGGACAGCTGCAAAGGTTGGACGGCTTAGGTTCTTGGACGTTCATTGCATGGCTGGAATTTCCAACAGTTAATTTTTGGAGGTGGTTTGGACGGCCAGGATGGGATGCAAGCAGAATTCTTTGATGGAGGCGATTAACTAGACGATCTGGATTTTCTGATTTGCTTTTCGACGGTGGTGATTTAAATGGGATGATTGAACAGCTGGGATTTAATTCAAACCAGATGCAGTGCTGATTTTGGACGGCTGAGATTTAATTGGCTTGAAAAGTGGCATGACATTGGACGGTTCAGATTTCTATTGTTTGATCATGGCCTGGTCACGTGATCTGCCTAGTGGGCCCCACGCCTGGACTTATTAATCTGCAATAAAAATGTAATTAAATTATTAATTCATCAAATTCATCAACAGATTATTAATAAAAAAATATTTCAAACCCATTTAATTTCATGGCAACAAATAATGTAATTTCAAGCCAAAAGATTACAAAAATTATTTAAATAGCTTGAAATTAATATTTAATACCCAAATATTGCAAATACACATTTTTAAAAAAATTCACATTAAACTTAAATAATTACCTACCAAATTAATATAAAACACCCACAAAATATTTTTTTAATTTCCAATTATCAATATATGCAAGTATTTCTCTCTTTATGCATTTTTGTCATGGCTTCTACCTCCTCTAAGCGTATGATCATTCCAGAACCTACTGAATTTGATTCAAGCAGGTTTGTCTCTTTACAAGCATTCGAAAGATACACCACATTCTTGCGAAGGAGACATCTTATACCAAAAAGAGGGATGAATGCCACTGCATTGCCAGATATGTTTATTGATGTAATCAATCGTTGAGAATGACAAAATTTGATTGGACAACCTCAACCTACAATTGTTACTATTTTTAAGGAGTTTTATGCAAATACGGTTGAACATGAGTGTAGTAGGCTAATGATGAGAGGAAAAATAGTTCATTTCCGTGCTCAAGCGATCAATGACTATTATGCTTTACCCAGCTTAAACTATCCAAATGGATATGAAAATTTCTTAGAGAGTGAAGAGAAGGACATCACAGCAATTAAAAGGAGATTTTGTCATCATCCGCCCAAGTCAAGAACAACCGGTGGTCAATTGACATCTTTCAAGCGGAATATACTTGAAAATCATGGAAAGATATGGTATTGCTTTATTTCGGCTAGGATGATGCCAACCACACACTTGAGAATGTTACTTTGGACAGAACCTTCCTGCTATATGCTGCAAAAGCTGCCAAAGGGAGTTAGCGGTTTCCTTCACTCATCACTAGGTTGTGCAAGAAAGCTGGAGTTACCTGGGAATCCACATAAGAGGTTAAATTGTCAAGCCATTTTAAATGAGCAACTTTTTGCAGAGGAACAACGAGAATTTGCAACTTCTGTGAGAGCTAAATCTTTAGCTCAGCCAGTCCAATCCGAGTCTCAATCTCAACTAGCTCCTATACTTGTTTAGCGATCCTCTCAACCTAGCCCATCCTTGTCTCAAACCATTCTAGTGATGTGAAAGTTCAGTGGCAGCGTAGGCAAGGTATTCTTATCAGGCAGCTCAAGTGGCAGAAGCTTATCTTCGAAGGGTGGCTAGCAACAGAAATTTGCATATGAATTCATGGCCAGACTTCCCATCTACACCACTCGAGTTCCAATCATATCTTGATCAGCCAGTGGATCAGGCCCAAGAAGAGGGAGATGATGAGGACTATTTTTCATCATCACACGAAGACTAGGGGAGTCACCTGTCTTTGCCTATTTTCTTTTTAGTTATTTAACATATCATATTTGCATGATCACGTTGTTGTTATATATGTCTTATTTTAGTTTTTATGCATTGAGGACAATGCATTCCTCAAGTTTGGGAGGGTTATCGTTTACTTCTCTTTTGTGTTCATATATGCATTTCATATAGGTAGTCATATATATATATGTGTGTGTGTGTGTGTGTTTGTTTTAGGATGCATAAGATGTTAAATCCTGCTTGTAATAACAATAATCAGTTAGTTGCAATCTATTTTGAGAAATTCTTGCAATGCTTAAGAAAACTGTAAATCGAAATCAAATTCATGAAAAATTAGAAAATTTTTGCCAAGATTATGCAATGATGGAGCCTGCAAGTGTTAAAATTTTCAAATTTCAAATAACATGTGAATGAGTGGTTGATCTAGTAGTCAATTTTCATAGTTTATTTCCATGCCAACTTGTTCAACTGAAGTAATTAAGGCAATTCTTGTGTGATATTTGTACTTATGCCTGGTTATGCTTTAATGTTATATATTTTAAATACTTTTTCCCATTTTGAGCCTATATCTATCTTTTTGCGTTAACCCTGTGCTTTAATGTAAATGCATGTGGCGCCCCCGACCCAAGGCGTCACAACCTGAGCCTTACTCTGGAATTGTTGTCGATTGGTAAATGTGACCAGGGTTGTGGCCATATCTACGTGACGGGATTTTTACATTCATTTCATTTAGTGGAATTTTTTTTCATTCTAATTCATTCCATTTACATGTAGACATACACTTGTGATTACTTGTACATCTTCTTGACAAGTTATCAACTTGTCCATCTACATCATAATATTTCATACTCAACTATTGGCATTGTTTATTCAACATCCATTCATACCATGTGTACATATCAAGCATCCATTCCTACCATACATTCATTCATACTGTGAAACCCCAACTATGAGCTTAATGAAGGTAGTTTAGAGCTTGTATAAGAATGAGATTTGAAATTTTCATAAAATGAAGGGTTTAGGTGTAACCCACTTGGGGAATGAAAAATTAGTGGAAAACAATTAAAATTATATGTTCTTTGATTTAAATGAATGAGATTAGGGCAATCAATTAAGCAAAGTGATTAAGATCATCACTTTTGATTTACTTGAAAAGTTATTCCACTAAATGACAAAAGAGGAAGCTTCCACTAAAAGACAAACTAAGAGTAGAGAATGGTGAGGTGGTATGGAAATTAATGCTATATTTTGATTTTATTAATGATTAATTATTTGATTTATTGACATCTTATAATATACAAGGTGGATTGACATGAAATTGTTGTGGAAAGCCTAAGTTGGCATGCCCAACATGATGAACGGTTTGGATTATGAAAATTATGAATGGAAAAGGGTAAATTGATTTGATTTACATGATATTTAATGAATTTATTTCATTTAATTGATATCTTATCATATAATCATCTTTTGAAGATGGAAATTTTTATGTATAGCTAAGTTGAAGTGTTCTATAATCTGAATGGCTTTGATTCTAGCAAATCTCATTAAAGAACCCTAAACCACACTTCATTAAGGATAGGTAATGTCAGGGTTAATCTTCTTAATTATCATTGAATTTTTAACACCAAAAGTCAATTGCCATAAATGTGAGGGTGGACTTTGATGGCCCACTTTTCAAGTGTCAAATGGGGGTAATTTTGAGTAGATTTCATAATAAACAAATTGCAAAAATTTTCATGAAAATATAGCTGGGTATGGACGTGTATGGCATGGGATTTTTGGGCATTTTGATGAAAAAAATGCAAAAGAAATGAATGAAATGTAGTACATCGGGGACGTGGATAGCTAGGTTAGGGTCTAACAAAGTCAAATGGAAAAATTAGAAATATGACAGCTGTATGATGAGATGTATGACCCAAATTAAAACAACAATTAATTGTAAAATTTATTTAAGTAAATCATGATTTATTAGGTGGCAATTAAAGGGACAAAAAGGCAGCAATATAAATAGGAAAGGGGGCAGTAGCAAGGGACGTTTTAGCAAGGTGTGGAGGAGAAGAACTTAGAGAGAAAAAAGGAAGGAAGGGCAGCAGGTGGTGGACATTCCAAGCAAGCAAGGGAAGAAGAAAATAAGAGAAAGGAAGGAAAGGAAAAGAAGGAGGAGAAGGGAGGCTTGGAGGTTTTCAAGTGGAGTAAATTCATCTTCAAAATCAAGTAAGTGATTATCTTTAATGATATGTAAGTTGAGAAATGCAAATAATGTGTTTAAATGTATCTAAGTGTGGAATGAATCACATAAATATACTTATATGTATGGAACGCCCAAGCTAGGTATTATCAAAATGAAAATTTGATTTTTTAAAGTAATTTATAATTAAACAGATGATGTATGTTGAGTTTAATAATTAAGAATTAATGATTTAAGGATTTTGTACATGTGTTGGACTAAGATGTGAATATGGGAGTAAAACTTAGTAAAATTGGGATGATATAGGGCTGTTGTTAGAAATAAATGTAAACTCCAAAAATTTCAATTAAAAATTAGCCTATTATAGGTTATACACAAGCCCTTAAAACCCATAAAGATTGGTGATTAATAATCCCATAGATATACATATAGATAAGGTGAGATTGTAAGAAGTAAAATTCAGTAGAAATGGAACAAAATAGGGCATTTTTACAAAATGGAAATAAATCTCAGAAATTTTGAGAGGAATTTGGCTTATTATAAACTATAAACAAGTACTTAATGTGACCATAAGAATTGTGGGTTGATGATTTTCCATGTGTATATCATTAAGGTTCAATTGTATAAATGAAACTTAGTAAAAATAAGCTCAAATGGGGCTGTTTAAGGAGGGGACGAAATTTTCAAAAAATTTATGGGAATTTAAATTGCTAAAGACTATATACAAGCCCTTGGAACAATTGCAAGAGTTGTTGATAGGTAGTATCCTTGTATATGACACTAAGGTGTAGTTAAGAAGGAATATAGGGCTATTTTGAATATGGGACATGGATTTAAAAAATTTAAAGTGAATTTATGTTGTTAAAGATTATGAACAAGCACCTAACAAGACCACAAGAGTGGCTGTTTGATAATTTTTCATGTGTATATCATTAAGGTGCAATTATATAGGTGAAACGTAACAAGAATGAAACTATAAGTAGCTATTTCGGAAATGGATGATTATTTCAGAAATATTGATGTAGATTTAATGTGTTAAAGATGGAATACAAGCCCTTGAAATGAGCATAAGAGTTGTTGGGTAATAGCCCTACATGTGCATATGTTTAAAGTGGAATTGTAAGAAGTGAAACGTTATGGAAATGAGCATGCAATTGGCTGTTTTGAAAATGAAAATTAAATTCCAGATTTTTTTGGAATGGAATTTAGCTTGCAATAGAGATTAAATAAGTATCTTTAATAATTAAGAAAGTTTAGTATATTAAGTGTAAGTTTTAAAAAGAGGTAAGCAAACAATCACTATATTACATGGATATATATATATATGTGATTGTTTAAAAGGTAGATGTGAACTTTGGAAATCTTACTCGAACTTAGTTTAATATAATTTTAAGTAAGTATCTCAAATGATTAAAGAAATTAAAAGCCCTACAAGTAGGGTATATAATTGTGGCGCCCCTAACCTGAGGCGTCACAACCTAAGGCCTACTTTGGGATCATTTTCGATTGGTAAATGTGACATAGGATTGTTGTCTTGTTCACGTGGCAGGATTTTTGTATACATTTTGTTTAGCGAAATAATTTTTATTTCATTTCACTCACTTTACACGTAATTATATACTTGTAATATACTAACTTTTTTACATACATCATGAACATCATGACTAAATATCTTCATGATCAATACAAGCATTCCATCAGTCTCTAAGCATATCAGTTCTTATATGATAGCTAACAATTTGTTAACCCATTAAAGAATACTATTTCATACTTCCCTTCAATTTATCAGGTCCTTTTTCCTTTTGAGCTTCCTTGAACATGTTTGGGGTTAGGAAAACAAAACATTAGTGATACACTCAGTAAGCAAGCATTTTTCATTTTCATGTAAATGCATTTTTTGTCGTTCGGTAGGAGACACTTATCAAGTAATCAACTACTAACAGGAAGAAACCTTTCATGTAAACCTTTCATAAAACCTTTTTCATGTCCCCATTTTAGGGTTTTTCAAGGCGAAGCATATGCACGTAAACTTTTTTCATGAGGACAATTGTATGTCCTAAAACGTTTTCATATAAACTTTTTTTTCATGTCCTAAAATGTTTCCATATAAATCATTTTTTATGAGGATATTGTATGTCCTAAAATGTTTTCATGTAAACCTTTTTATATGCCAAATTCTGGGCAGCAGCGTATATGCATACAAACCTTTTATCTGTGTGGACATTTTCATGTCCTAAAAATTTTCATATAAATATTGTTTTCTATGGACATTATCATGTCCTAAAATATTTTCATGTTCCCAATTTGGGAATTTTAAAATAAAGCATATGCATATATGTCTCGAACCCTCTGGTAGGTGACGCTTACCAAATGATCATCCTTTCATAGGAAAGAAATTTTTTATGTGATAGCACGCCAGCTAGGCAGCTATCAATTTCAGGGAGGACGCCATCGGCCTTCCGCCTTCTCTTAGCAACTCGGCCACATGTAGAGGGTGGCCCTGGTCTGCAACCGCCTCTACCATGGACCTACTACATGAGCTTCATGCATACTCATTTATAGTCACATTGTCATGCTAGTGTGATTTGATAAAGTCAACACAGTCATCAGACCGTATCATTTTAAAATCGAAACTTGATATAACATAATTCAACTTAGTCCTCAGACTGTGCCCTTCTCAAATTAAGAACTGGGCATAATTTTTTCAAAATAAAACATTTTCATAAACTATATTCAAATCACAATGTTAAGATGACCTCCTTTGAAGAATTTTGGAAACATTTTAATAATTCAATTTTATAAAACATTTGCGGTATTTGAGAAAATAATATTTTTCAAAATTTTGCATATTTGTTAGTAAACAATTTTAGAATTCTCAATATAAAGAAATTTTGAAGAAATTCAAAACTCATGGAGACAAAACTTCTCTTACTAACATTTTTATTTCCATTTCTAGGCTTTTCATGAGCAAAGGACATGCAACACATTTGCTTCCATTTTTATCAGCATTATACGCCTTGTCCACACAACATCCTTATCACTCTTTTGTAGGGAAGAGTTTGTAATTCTTTCGAACATCATTTAAACCAAACTATTATCAAATCATTTTATATCATCAATTTATTAAGTTGGTCATCCTTAAAACCTTTTCAAAACATCAGTACAAGACATTTTTAAAGTATTTCAATTTTCAAAGAGACTTAAAAATTTTCAACAAATCATTTCAAAACATCTAAATAAACCATTTTAAGACATTTAAATAAACCATTTCAAAAGCCTTATTTACTTATAAATCCATCTTATGAAGAATCACACTTTCTTTTCACAAAACCCCTTGGGAATAGAATTTCTAAGGCTTGTTTTCAAATATCATTTTGTAGAAGAGTCGAAACTCTCTCATCAGAAAATTCTTTTGAAATAACATTTCTAAGAACTTGCTTATAATGAAATCATCCTGAAACATGTCAATAGTAAAGAATAAAATCATATTTTCAAGAACTAAGCTTGCTTACTCTATAAGCAATTATAAAATCATCAATATAAACATTATCAAGTTATTTCAATACTTAAAACAAAATTAACATTCTTGAAAGTTTGCTTGCTTACCTTGTAAGCAATCTTGAAATCATCTTGGTAAAGCTCATTCATATCATTTCATTATTTCCCAATAAAATAACAATTTGGAAAGTCTTGCTTGCATACCTATGGCGATTAACTCGCGTATTTCATCCTTTTCTTGTCTTTTCCTAGACAAGTGAGAACAATCATATTATATACACGTGTCTTATATCTTCGTGATCAATACAAACATTCCATTAGTCACTAAGCATATCAGTTATTAAATGATAGCTAACAATTTGTTAACCCATTAAAGAATACCATTTCATACTTCTCTTCAATTTATCAGGTCCTTTTTCCTTTTGAGCTTCCTTGAACATGTTTGGGGTTGAGAAAAAAAAACATGAGTGATACACTCAGTAAACAAGCATTTTTCATTTTCATGTACATGCATTTCTTGCCGTTCGGTAATAGACACTTATCAAGTGATCAACTATCAACAGGAAGAAACCTTTCATGTAAACCTTTCATAAAATCTTTTTCATGTCCCCATTTTTAGGTTTTTCAAGGCGAAACATATGCACGTAAATCTTTTTCATGAGGACAATTGTATGTCCTAAAATATTTTCATATAAACCCTTTTCTTATGAGGACAATTGTATATCCTAAAACGTATGCATATAAACCCTTTTTTTCCATGAGGACAATTATATGGCTTAAAATATTTTTATATAAATCTTTTTTATGAAGAAATTGTATGTCCTAAAACGTTTTCATGTAAACCTTTTTATATCCCAAATTCTGGGCTTTCAAAAGTAGCGCATATGCATATAAATTTTTTATCTATGTGGACATTTTCATGTAAACATTATTTTTTGTGGACATTGTCATGTCCTAAAATATTTTCATGTTCCCATTTGGGGCTTTTAAAACAAAGCATATGCATATACATCTCTAACCCTCTAGTAGGTGACACTTACCAAGTGATCATCCTTTCATAGGAAAGAAACTTTTCATGTGACAGTATGCTAGCTATGCGACCGTCCATGATCCTGCTCCCATTTCAGGGAGGGCGCCACCGGCCTCCCGCCTTCTCTTAGTGACTTGGCCACATGTAGAGGGGGACCCTGGTCTGCAACCGTCTCGGTCTGCAACCGGTTTCTACCATCGACCTAGTACATAATCCTCATGCACACTCATTTATACTCACATTGTCATGCTAGCATGATTTCATAAACTCAACACAGTCATCAGACCGTGCCATTTTCAAATTAGAACTTGATATAATATAATCCAACTCAGTCCTCAGACTGTGCCCTTCTCAAATTGAGAAGTGGGCATAAGTTTTTTCACATAAAATATTTTCATAAACTATATTCAAATCACAATGTTAGGATGACCACTTTTAAAGAATTTTGGAAATATTTTAATAATTCAATTTTACAGAACATTTGCGGCAATTGAGAAAACAATATTTTTCAAAAATTTTCTTATTTGTTGGTAAACAATTTTAGAATTCTCACTATAAAGAAATTCTGAAGAAATTCAAAACTCATGGAGACAAAACTTCTCTTACTAACATTTTTATTCCCATTTTTGGGCTTTTCATAAGCAAAGGATATGCAACACATGTGCTTCCATTTTTATGGGCATTATGCGCCTTGTCCACACAATATCCTTATCATTGTTATGTAGGGAAGAGTTTTTAATTCTTCTGAACATCATTTAAACCAAACTATTATCAAATAATTTTATATCATCAATTTATTATGTTGGTCATCCTTAAAAGCTTTTGAAAACATCAGTGCAAGACATTTTTAAAGTATTTCAATTTTCAAAGAGACTAAAATTTTTTCAATAAATCATTTCAAAACATCTAAATAAACCATTTCAAAAGCATTATTTATTTACAAATACCATCTTATGAAGAATCAAACCTTCTTTTCACAAAATCCCTTCGGAATAGAATTTTCAAGGCTTGTTTTCAAATATCATTTTATAGAAGAGTTGAAACTCTTTCATCATAAAATTCTTTCGAAATAGCATTTCTAAGAACTTGCTTATGATGAAACCATCCTAAAACATTTCAATAGTAAAGAATAAAATAATCTTTTCAAGAACTGAGCTTGCTTACTCTATAAGCAATTATAAAATCATCAATATAAACATTATCAAGTTATTTCAATACTTGAAACAAAATCAACATTCTTGAAAGTAAGCAATCTTAAAATCATCTTAATAAAGCCAGTTCATATCATTTCATGATTTACCAATAAAATAACATTTTGGAAAGTCTTGCTTGCTTACCTATAGCGATCAACTCCAAACTTTGATTTTTTCCTTGTCTTTTCCTAAACAAGTGAAAACCATCATCTTATATACACCTATATAAAATTATATATTTGCATGTTTTGCCTTTTATTAACTCATATACATACCTTACTTAATCCTAGCCCTTTTTATAATCTCCTTTTATATGTGACTCTTAATATTTCAACTTTATTCTATTTTTCCTTGGAGATGAACACTCTCATCTCTTTAAGTTACACATACTCTATTTATTTCATTCAATATCCTAATCTAGGGCATTTTTTTTCAATCCTTTAAGATACTTACTTGAAATTATAATCTAAGTTCAGGTAAGGTTTCTAAAGTTCACATCTAACTTTCTAATGTTCATATATTTTTACCTAAGTATCTTAGTGATTGTTTTCTCACTTGTTTCAAAATTCACCCCTAGTATGTTAAACTTTCATAATCACTTATAGTACTTGTTTATATCCTATTGTAAGTTAAATTCCTCCCATAAATCTGGAATTTAACTCCCATTCCCAAAAACACCCACATGCATTCATGTATTTGTCATATATCATGTCTAAAATTGCACTTTGGGCATGTAGATGTGCAACATTACAATTCAATCGCTTTTGTGATTATTTCAAGGGCTTATTATAACCTATAACAAGCTTAATCTCATTCAAAATTCTGGAATTAATTCCCATTTTTAAACAGCCCTTTATTTCTCTTACTTTCATTACATTTTTACCTCCATAATCACTCCTTAATAACATAAACATGGAGAGTTATCTATCAACCATTCTTGTGGTCATTTTAAACACTTGTTTACAACTTATAACAAATAATATTTAGGCTAAAATTTCTAAAATTTTCATCTATCATTAAAACAGCCACATCTAATCACTTTCTACTAGGGTTTACTCCCTTATTTGCATCTAAACTTAACACATGTGCAAAACCCTAAATCCTTATTTTTTAAGTCTTAAACTCAACATATATCATCTGTTTTATCATGACCTAAACTCAACTTAATGAAAACAGAAATTTTGTTTCCACATACTCCACTTGGACATCCCCCATATTTATGAACATAAATATTTCATTTCAATCACTTGTAAATTATAAATACATGGCTTATATGAAAGCTTATCTAACATTCAAAAAGCTATTAAATCATAACTTGTACATTTATGATCCCTCATATTGTTGGGCATTAACTAAGCATCGCTAGGCAACTTGAATAAAATTTTCAGAAATTTGTTGACAACTTAATTGATGGGGCGTCACACCTAATTTGATGCCCATAAACATACCATTTAAATACCCATCTACATCCCTACTTAATTGCACATCATTCAAGCATGGAGTGAACTAAAAATTATCAAGTTAATAATCAAACATTAACCCATATGTTGAACATCATTTCAATTTGGAGTTACATCAATTAACCACAAAAACCAAATCACATAAATGACACCCACCTGTTTGGACATCACCCTTCTTCCTCCTTGCCTTGCTAATAATTTTTTTTATTTCTTCTCCTTGGCTTGAACGTTCCCTTGTTGTTTTTTTCCTAAGTTTGCTGCCATAGGAACCGTCCCAAGCTGCCCCCTAGTGCCCCTTTTATATTGCTGCATTTATCCCTTAATTACCAGCTCATTTTTATGCAACAAATTGTAACTTTTATCCTCATGATGTGCTGTCAAATTTTGGTCCATAATATTGTTTTTTATTATTAATTTTAAAAAACTGTCCAAAATCTACCCACATCCAAGGTGATCACGTCCCCTAGTCCAGCTATATTTTAAGCATTTTTTCCATTTTTATTTTATTCTAAAATTCAATTCAAAAGCACCTCTCATTGACACCTCATGTTGACCTTTGAAGGCAGTCAATGGTTACTTTGACTTTTCATTACTTATCTTAGCTTTGCATTAAATGCAAATTACTCTTTGAAAATTAAAATTCAATGATAATTAACCATGTGTAGTTTAGTATTTTCTAATGAGATTTGATATGATCAAATTCATTCATATTAATAAACACTTCAACTTAGCTATTCATAAAAATTTCATATTCAAATGATGAATATATGATAAGGTATTAACTAAATGGAATGAATTCTTGAAATATCACATAATTCTAATCATTCTATCCCTTTTCATTTATGATTTTCATAATCTAAATCGTTCATCATGTAAGGCATGTCAACTTAGGCTTTCCCTTCAAATTTCATCCAAATCCAACTTATATATCGTAAGATATGAATTAATCAAATAATTAATCACTAAAAAAATGAAAATGGGGCATTAATTAGCATGCCACCTCACCATTCTCTACTCCACTTTTATCTTTTAGTGGAAGCTTCCTTTTTTGTCTTCTAGTGTTTTTGTCCTCTTGTGCACACTTAAGAAAAAGTGATTAACTTAATCACCTTGCTTAATTGGTTACCCTAATCCCATTCATCTTAATCAAAGGCATATAATTTAATCATTTTCATTTTCTAAAACTTTTAATTTTCTCATGATACCCAGAACAAATGTGACTCATACATGTAATCTAGGCATGTAATTAGTGTTAACTATATGATTGAAGTGGATGGATGAGATTAGGGCAAATGACTAAGTAAGGTGGTTAAGTTAATCACCTTAGCCTAATATGAGTTAATGTGCTCAAAAAGGACAAAATGAGGTATGAAAATGATGATTTGGCATGGTATTTACTTCCATTAATTATGATTAAGTTGATGATAATTATGGGATTGAGGTGGCTATTGTTAGAAAATTCATAACTTGACGCCCATAAGGTGGATTAACATTAAATCTGAAAGGAAAGCACAAGTTGACGTGCTCTACCCAATGAATGGTTTTGATTATGTTAATCATGAATAGTTTATGATGATAATGATTTAATTTTATCAAGTTATATATGATATTTTCAAATGTTCATTCTTGATCTAGGATGATCGTTTTGAGATGAAAATTTTCATGAATGGTTAAAACAAGGTGTTCTATCATATGGATGGATTTGATCAAGCTAAATGTCATGAAAAATTTCCTAATCACATAAGGACAAAAGCTTTTGACTTTTGCTCATGAAAAGTGACATGCCATTAATGAACCAAAAAGGACAAGTGACATGTGTCAATATGGGATTCTTTGAGCAAGATTTAAATTCAACCAAATAAATGAGAAGTTGACTTTTGAAAATAAAATGGGATACATGTCAAACAAGTATTCATTTGGAAGAAATTAAAGCCAACTCAATTAATGCTAAAGTTGATAAATTTACATCAAATGGACACATGTCAACGTAGGGTGAAATGAGTAGATTTTTAATTACAAAAAAGGCAAAAATGCATGGATAATGTGGCAACCCTTAAATATCCGTCATTGTAGGATTCATTTGGAAAAAGTTAAGGTCAACTAAATTAATGCAAGTTGATCTTTTAAAGCTACATTGGACATGTGGCAATCATGGGATGAATATGGGCAGATTTTTCTTACCACAAAATGACAAATGGGCAGCCCCATGTGGATGTAATGGTGCATGCATTTTGGGAAGATTTTTGACATTTATAAATTGCTTATAAATAGGAATCTTATGGGGTATGCAATTTAGCTCAATTGGGGATAAACATTGATTTATTTAAGTCAAACTGAGGTGGAAAAACACTCTTATAAAAAGGGGAAAATGGGCAGCTTGGGGAAGCCCCTTTGTGGACAACTTGGACGTCCATTTTTGGGCAGAAAAATAAAAAGAAAAAAGGGCAGCAGGTGGACGGCCAAGCAAGGAAGAAAAAGGAGAAGAAAAGAGGAGAAGAAGGAAAGGAGAAGAGGAGCAACCAACTTGAGCAAAGACCAAGCAAACCTAGCTCATCGAGTAAGTGTTTGAACCAAGTTTTGGTTTGATAAATTCCAAGTTTTCTAGCTCAATGAATGGTTCATAAAATTGATTTATTATGAACCCTAAATGATGATTCAAGAAGCCCTTGATAGGGTTGTTAAAGGTTAAAGGAGTCGAGAGATTCGACTCAAGCATCAAGGAGATGATATGCATAACCTAGAGTTGTTTACAACATGTGTACTAAGCTGAAATTTGTGCTAAATTCCATTTAAAGTTGCTGTTTTAACCTTTTATTATATGTTGATTATGTGAATAATTTTCATGTTTAATATATGTTAAACCAAGCATGTTTGATCAACCTTAGATAGGTAGAACTTTGGTTTAACAACTAAGTGAAAATTTCCATTCAAATAGGGTAGAAAAGATGCATGACTTGAACAACAAGTTATATGGATAATCATAAGGGTAAAATGCCTTAAATATGGAGCAAGATGGGACATCCAATGGAGGAAACAAAAATGTAAAAATATGTAAAATATGTTGATGTGGACATCCAAGGTGGAGAAAAGAGTGAGAAAATTGCTGTTTTGGGCAATCCAATTGATGGATTTTAATTTTATGATTATACCTTAACTAATGTGAAAAAAGGTGCATAGGTTAAGCCAAAAAGGAGAGGAAATTTTTTGTTTTATATGAACTTGAATTACACATAATCTATGAGTGTTCAAAGGAGTGAACATGAAAAGTATTGACGGCAAGAAGGGAGAATGACTATGATTAGCTAAGGTGCAAGAATGAAAGGAAAACATGGTCAAATTAGGAAATATAGGGCTGTTTTGAGAAAATTATAAAATCTCAAAATTTGAGATTGAAACTAGTAGCCCAAACTCATAAATAGGTGTCTTGGATGAGTACCAATGTGAAAATATAAAGAATGAGTGTTAAATGATAAATGAGAAGTATTAAACTTCCTTATGTTGAGTTAACCTTAGAGGTTATGATAAGTTTAAAAAAACCCTAAATAAGGGTTTCAAAATGGAAAGAATGGTCACAATTGAGTCACATGTCACACCATTGTGTGAATTGGAAGATTAACACCCAATTTGAAAGACAAGTAAGTTAAGCTAGTTGAGATAAGTTGATATGGATTCATGCAGATTAGAAAACCCTAAATGATGCAATCATTTGAAATTTACGCATATAAATGAAATTTCATTTTCATTTATTTAGGCAAAGGCAAGAAAAAGTATGAAAGAATGAGATTAAGGCTATCTCAGGTAAGCAAGCGAACTTTCCAAAATATTGATTTCTTCTTATGTGTTGAAATAATTAAAAATGTTTATGTCGATGTTTTTATGAATTTATTACAAGTGAGCAAGCACAAGTTTTGAAGATGATGGCTTTAATGAAAGGCCTCAAGGATTACTTCATTAGAAGCAAACAACACTATTTAAAATAATTATTTTATCACAAGTGTTGCAAAGATTGGAAATACTTTATGTTGATAGTTTTAAGAATTTTCTTATAAGTAAGCATGTTCTTCATGCTATTATTTTCAAAAGGATTTTATAAAGAAAAAGGGATTTTAGACCTCTTCACAAAGTAATACTTACAAATTAGTTTTGAGTTTACTCCCACAAGATTTTGTGAAAAACAACTATGTTTATGAAAGAAAAAAAAAGATTTGATTTATAGAAAAAGATTGGTTTTTTCCATGTCATGACACTTAAACATAAACAATGATTTGGACATGGTCCATCTGTTTGAAACGATTTATTAGAAAAGTTTTGATTTCCATTAAATATGGAAATATTTTGAAAATGTCTTAAAAAAATATTTATACGAATGCTGTTAAAAAAGGGGTTTAAGGATGGCCAACCTGATAAGTTGATTTCATAAAATGATTTGATTTCAGGTTGCTAAAATAACATACAAAACGCTATGCAAGCCCTTTTTATGTAAAAATGACAAGAGTACTATGTGAACAAGGATATGTACTAGGGTGGATAAAAAGGGAATGATGCAATTACATAACCTTTGTGGGTAAAAGCCCCGAAATAGAAACTAAGAAAATGGTAGTGAAATACGTTGTTTATTCTTGAAAATTTAAAAGCTTTGAAGTTTCTTTATCATGATAATTTTAAGATTTATAATAAGAAACATTTTTAGAAAAGATTGTTTTCTCAAACAATTCAAATGCTTATCAAAATGTTTTACCTAAAATGTTTCTAAAAGTATTTAAGGGTAGTCATCCTAAAACTAGATTTCAAATATGTCAAAGTGGGTGCGCCCGCTTGTTCAAGATGGTTTATAAGGACACGAGCTGCGGTCTGTGATATTTTATGAGATCATGCTAGCATATGGACATCTATGATGATGATGTATGGTGCACCAGAACAATGAATAGGCCGATTATAGAGATGGTCGGCGATGGACATTTATAAGAAAAGTCTGTTCTTTTTAATTATTGAAATATTTCGACATTGGTTTATTGAGATGATTCTAAAACTGTTTACCAGCAAACAAGCAATATTTTCTAAAATATTATTTTCTCAAGTACTACAAATGTTTTGTAAATTTGATTTAATAAAATATTTTCAAAAATTCTTTAAGGTTGGTCATCCTAATATTATGATTTGAAAACGATTTATGGAAACATTTTATTTTTAAAATGATTATGCCCAGTTCTCAATTTCAGAAAGGCTCAGTTTGTGGACTGCGATGGATTAAGCTATATCAAGTTTTAGCTTGAAAAATGACACGGTCTTAGGACTGTGTTGATTTTATGAAATTATGCTAGCATGACAATGCAAATATAAATGAGTATGCACAAGGATCATGTACTAGGTCCATGTCAATAGTAGAGGCAGTTGCAGACCAGGACCCACTTCTACCTGTGGCCGAGTCGCTAAGGGAAGGCCAGAGGCCGGAGGCGCCCTCCCTGAAATAGGAGTAGGATCATGGACGGCCACCTAACTAGCGGCGCGGTCACATGGATGGTTTCTTTCCTACGGAAGGATGATCACTTGGTAAGTGTCACCTGCCAAAGGGTTAGAGACGTATGTGCATATGTTTTGTTGTCAAAGCCCAAAATCGGGACACGAAAATATTTTATCACATGATAATGTCCATAGGAATCAATGTTTACATGAGAATATCTTAGGACATAAAAATGTCCACATAGATTAAAAAGGTTTATATGCATATGCATTGCTTTTGAAAAGCCCAAATTCAGGATATGAAAAACGGTTTATATGAAAATATTTGAGGACATATAATTATCCTCATATAAAAAGATTTATAAGAAAATATTTTAGGACATATAATTGTCCTCACATAAAAAGGTTTTATGAAGGGTTTATTGTGGCGCCCCGAACCGGAGTGCCTAGAAGCCTTACTCCGGGACTGATTTTGATTGGTAAATGTGAGTCACGATTGTTGCCCTGATCACGGTGCGGGTACTTAATTGGATCTTGTCCAAGAATTTTTTCTTTCTTTTTCTTTCATCACATAAGCATACACTTTATTTATAATAGACTCATCCATATCATCATAAAACCATTCATATCTTCTTTTTATTGAAATAATTTACATAAGTATAATCATGTTTGTAATATCCATAAAACATGTCTTCAACATGATTATCATACACTTATCCCTTTGGACGCATACATAGAACTGCAATTAAATTTGCAGGTCATTTTTACTTGATATCCTTTATGAGTCAGCTCCATAGCCTGTTTTTCATTTTGAAAACACATATGAGTAATAATACTCGGTAAACAAGCCTTTTTCTTTGGCAAGTAAACATTTTCCTTTCATTCAAATGCATTTCTCCCCATTTGGTAGGAGACACTTACCAAGTGATCAATTATCAATGGGACAGAAACCTTTACATGCATTTCATGAGAATGCAATGCATTCGTTCATTCATGACTTTCCTTGTGTGCCGCCCCAAACCCGAGCATCACGTCCTGAGCCTTACCTCGGGATCATATTGATTGGTAAACATGATCAGGATTGTTGCCCTGTCACACGACGGGTTTTATCGGATATTTATCCTATTAATTATGATCATATCGAAGTCCACATAACAATTCAAGTTCTCATAATTTCAATCTTAGACATATCTAAGTCATTTCGATCCATTCATTACATACAAACATGCTGTTTAAGCAACATTTCAACAAGTGCCTAAATCAGATGTCACGACATATATACATCATAATCATCAAGCACAACATAAAATTTCAATTTACATTCTTCCCACATAAGTTCCATAACATGAAAGTTCTAAGTTTTTTTTTCATTGATTCCTTAAGCTGGCACTTGCTCCTTTGCCATGACCTGTCCTTCACCTGTCTTTGGGTTTGGAAAACAAAATCGTGATTCGAAACTCAATAACCAAGCTATTTGCATTTTACAGGAAAATCATTTCAGGCAACATTTTGCATTCAAAATCATATTGAAAAGTAATCTATACCTTATCTAAAGGTATATCTTAAAAGCATGAAATCCTGTACCCATCATGGGTCCCATATGCATAATGCCATATGAAAACATGAACACATATACCATTTTTCTCTTAGGATGGAAGCTAGTCAGGCGACCATCAGTCACATTAACTCCCATTTCAGAGAGAGCGCCGCCGGCCTTAGGCCTGTTTCAAGTGACTTAGCCACACCAAGGGGGGACAATCGGTCCGCTTATACCCTTTAAGTGGACCTAGTAATCTGTGCACATGAACTTTTGCATAAACCCATCTTAAACATGCTAGCATGATTTTTCAATCAGAACATAAACTCACATCATTTTTCCATAGCATTTATCAAAGAGAAATTTCAAAATATTGCATTTAAAGTAAAATATCATTTCAACGCTATTTTGCTAAGGGATGGCCATTCTTAACCACATTAGAAATAATTTTCATAGTTTCAACAAACAAGTTAAAGCAAAAATTGCATTATGGAAATAATTTAAAAAAGAAAAAATCATTTAGAAAATTTGCTTGCTTACCTGAATTCCTTAGCTTTCCGTCACAACTTTTTCTTTGCCTTTGCCTACATGAGAATAATATGATTTTTCATATATTTATTTTTCTCATATTTCATTTAGTTTTCCAACCCATTCCATATACATACATCATTTATTTGACTTCATAAGTCATCATACACATATATAGCTCATTTTGCACAAATTAGCACATTTTATACACATTTCTTCGGCTACCATATAACATAACATGTATAACCCCATCATAGGGTATTCATTTCAATTACACAATATTCATTCAATAACCATCATACAACGGTTCATTAAGCTCACTTTGCCATTTATCCATTTTTTCCAAAATACACACATGGGTGTTTCTTCTACATACTTATCAATGCCTTAGCTTCATAAATCAAGTCTAAAATTTTGGAATTAATATCATAAAATCTCAAACAGATATATAAACATGGAATTCATCTCATTTTAATGCATTTTTGCACAAATTCATTTTTCATAAATCATTCATCACCTATTCACCTTTATCCCTTCACATAAGCTCATTTAGCACATAAACATAATGCATTTCATAAAATTTTCTAACTCAGAAATTTAATCCATTTTTCAGGGGTTTAATTACCCTTAATTACCACTACATTCAAGGTATTTTATGGTATTTAAATCCATTCAACCTAGGTTTCCAAAACAGCAAGTTTGGAACCCGTTTTTCACCGTTTTACGTGTCTTTTGACACATAACCCTATGCAGTCATATAATTCCGAAATTCCAGAAAATAAATCCATTTTTCCTAATCCATATTTAGGGATTAAACACATATATAACATCCATACATTATCATTTCTCAAAACAGCAAGTAGCCTACACGTTTTGAGTCCCGTTTCACATCGGTTTGACGTTCTTTCATAAAATCTAGGGTTTCTTTTCCCAAATATTTTTGGTCATCCATAATACCTTAAACCTAGGGTATTTTACCCTACATAACATGCATAAAACATGCAAACCCATTTTCATAGCATTTTTAGCATAGAAACTTAGAAATTAGGTCAAAATCATCACTTTGCATTTCATAACTTCAAAAATTCATCATTTAAGAATCAACCATCATATATTTTGCATGAATACATGATTCATAACCTAATCACATCATTAAACCAAAATAGAAACTTGTCTTGGAGATTTAGGGTTTACCAACTTGGATTTCCCACTTAATACACATGTAAACCTTCACTTTTATCAATTTAAACTTAAAAATTCATACATAAAACCTAATATCCATTCCATATTCATTCAAAAGCATGTTAAATCATCATTTTATATATCCTTTAAGCATCCCTTCCATTTTCAAGTTTTGAGTATAAAACTTCAAGTTAAACAACTAAAAACCAAACACATACTTACTTGGTTTTAAGCTAACCCAAACCCTAATCCTTTGAGTTGCTTTTCTTCTCAAATTTTCTCCTTTTTTCCCTTGCTTTTCTTCTTCTTCCTTGGCTGGGAATATGAAACGTGAGCTGCTGCTTGCTTTGGAGAAGAATTTCACACTTAGCCAACTTTTCACTCCTTCTCTCAAAGTGGACAGCCATAGCTGGATTTTTTTCCAGCTGTGGGCCCCACAATTTGGGCAATTTCCACACCCTTAAATGCATGAATATCTCCCTTGAAGTGCTGGAAAATTTATAGCCTAGTAAATTAGGTTTTACCATTTTTCAAAAATCAGAAAATGGCATTAATCCATAGCCGTCCGAGTGTCTAGCTTTGCACGTCCATTGCTGCCCATTTTTGCAGCCATTTTCCCATTTTTTTCAATCCTAATTTAAGGGTAATTTGTACACTTAATTACCCATTAATTCATGTATTAATTTAGTGTAAATAAATTTAGGAAAAATTGCAGCAACTTAGCATTTCAAATCACATTTTCCATCCTCATATGCTGTCCACGTTTTAGCTGCATGTACCTGCCTTTTCCAATTTTTTATTGCTGCAAATCTTCATAATTATATGCACATCTCATGTACTTTCATCCCAGAAACTTATATGCATATTTTAAAATTTAAAAATAAAAAATATGCAATCAAAACAGCCCCTTGGACGTCCCATGTTGTCACACTACCTATGCTAGGTTTTGCCTTTTGTAGCTCCATCATCATATGCATTCAATGGATGTATATTTCTCACATTTTTTCATTTCAAATAATTGCAAAAAATACCCTAGAAATGTCCTGAAATTGCCACCTCAAATCCCATTCACATCATGCATTTATGCTTGGTACTCTAGCATTAAATGCATTATACTCATATAGAGCATTAGTCAACCATGCTCACATTTTTCAATGCAGGTATTTTTCCAAAATTTAATTCTTAATCAAAGCCATTCAAAATAAACATCTCATAATTTCATTCAACCGTTTCAAATTTCATCTCAATCCGAGTTTCCTAGCTCCCGTTATAGCCGTTTAAAGTTAACGGTTGAAATTGAAATATGATAAATAAATCATAATTCTCACTTAATCAAGAATTTTCATAACCCATTAATTACATAATAAAAAGCCCAAAATTATTAATTTTCATTTCAAATTTCACTTAAATCCGCCTTACAGGCGTTGAGTTATGAATTTTCCAATGTTTTTCCATTAAACTTGTCAATTATCATATAAATTCCATAATTCATATTAAATAATGAAAAAAATGATTTTTCATGACATATTTGAGATTCAAATCAACATCAATATGCTCTAATCCCATTGTCTCATTTTAACTCAAAATGCTTAATCACATCATTATTGCTAATCCATAACCCTAATTGCAATAATTAGCAAAATCATATAAAATCTTCATAATTCAATAATTCACATATAAACGTCATATACATGATTAATGCATACATATGAGTCCTACATGGGTTAGGGTTTCACACCTTGTGCCTCCAACCTCTGGGAGGACGCCGCCGGCACACAGCCCTTGGGACTTGGCAATAGTGAAAGGGGACCCTCTGATCCGCTTAGTATCTCCACCAAAGCCTCTTCCTTGTGCACCATGTTCATACATATTGCGGCATGACATGCTGTATAAAACTTGATAAATCATTTACAAAGTAATTTAACAAGCAGTTAGCAATCATTTCATGTAAAGCATTATAGGAATGACCATCCTTAAATATAATTCATAAAACATGTGAGCAAATAATTTTCAATCATTTAAAAAAATTTTAGAAAGCATATAACTTGCTCACCTCCTATGTCTATGTTCTCCACCTTTTCATTTCCTTTTCCTATATAAGGAAAAATGATATTTTATCTATATCATTTGATGTCTTAGTTTGCTTTCCATGCATGCTTTATAATCATTCATTATCTCCTTATATGAGTTTTTTATCCATAAATTCCTTTAAAAATTCCATCTATATATTCTTTAAAATATAAATACTAATCTCATCTTTTTCCACCTAATTTACGCTTTTTACTATTCGTGGTACTGTTCATCCGTCACTGTTCATGGGTTACTGTTCAAGTTACTGTTCACCCGAGGTTACTGTTCACTGTGACGTGGGTTACTGTTCATGGGTTCCAAAATTTGACATTTTTTTGAAAAATAAAAAATACCATGATATAGCTCTCCGTTAGTATATCATGGAAAAATTCATGAATTTTGAATTCTTCATCATTAACTATGCTAAATAAATCATTTTCTCCATATACTAAAAATCAACGTAATTTCACTTAAGCATATTCCTTAATTCCAAAAATTATGAGATTAATATATCATCATTCCAACATCATAATTATTATAAAAATTCATCCCAAATAATCATTTATTAATATTTGAGCATTATTTACACATATCATATGTTATCTTCCCGAATGCTCTATTCTTGCTCTAAATTTTTGATGTTTTTGGCATACTTCCAATTAAGCATTATAACTATACTTATTTTCTCATGCTTAGGAATTATCTAAGCATGATTTTACCCTACTTTACATCCAAAAGAAATTTGGGAAGAATCTCATTACCTAAAGTAGACAATCTCTCCTCCTACTTGCCTTTTCTCTCTAACCTTCTCTTTCTCTCTTAGAAACGAATTTGGGGGTGGGAAAGGCTTGAATTTATCAAGCTTGAGCTGGAATGGTGTGCCCTTGGACATCCCATGCATCCCCTATTTATAGTATCTATTTTTCATGAAATTGCAATTTACCCCCTTGCTCAAGGTATTTGTTGGAAACAATGTTCCAAACAAAACAAATTGACCAAAGCATAAGTTTTGATGATTAAACAAAGACTAATTTGAGTATATAAAGTGTACTAATGAGTTTGCCAAGTGTTTAAGGAAAACAAAGAAGTCAAGTCGATTACCAAGTCGACTTGGACTTCGACTTGGGGTGAAGTCGATACCTAAGTCGACTTCACAAGCGACTTCAAATGGCAAAAGGTGGATAGCATTGAAAATAGAAAACAAGCAAATGAAGTCGCAGGCCAAGTCAACTCCAGGTGCGACTTAGGAAACCAAGTCGCAGACGAAGTCGACTCCAGCATCGACTTCAGGTATCCAGAGCTGAAAAGTGGAAACGAACATGACGAAGTCGCAGGCGAAGTCGACTCCAGGTGCGACTTGGGCGAAGTCGCAGACGAGGTCGACTCCAACTACGACTTGAGGAGTTCAGACTTGAAGATTGAAGTTTCAAGCTGATTTCAAGAATCCATTTGGACTTTATCAAATCCAAATAGGATGCAAAGTTCATTCTCAAAAAGCAACTGAAGTTTCTTGAAGATCAAACAAGATCTATAAATATGAAGAAACATTTCAGAATGAAAATGATTCAAAGAAAGAAAGCCAAGGATGATAGAAGCAGACTAAATGAAGATCAAAGAGTTTTCAGCAAAACCCGAGCCAAGTCGCAAGTCAAGTCGACTTCAGGTTCGACTTGAGTCGAAGTCTGAAAGCCAAGTCGACCCAAGACTCGGACTTGGAAATCTGAAGAACTGGAGTCGCACACGAGGTCGACTCCAGGTGCGACTTGGAAGCCAAGTCGCAGGCCAAGTCGACTCCATCTTCGACTTGGGTATAACGTTCGAATTTTCGAACGTTGGAGTTCATTTATTGCGCACCAACCACCTCTACAACGTTCAAATCCTTCTCTTTCTATATAAGGACCCTCAAATGAACGTGAATATACACAAGAACATTACAAGACACTGCTATATACTCTACAAAGTCCAAAGAGAGAAAAGAAGATCTAGAAAGGAATCCTATTTGCTTTTCTCCATTTCTGAGTGGTCCATATACATTCTAAAGAAGAAGAGAGTTTCAGGTTGCAAGCTGCTTCATCAAGAATCATCCAAGCTGCTTCTGAATTCTTCCTCGAGCTCAAACTTGTCTACACATCATTGTAAAGTGTAGATTTCTTTGTTGTTTCATTTACTTGTGATTGAACTTGATCTAGTTTGAGGAACTAGGATCAAGTGTATGCTAAGTAGTGTGTGATTGGAGTGAGACTCATCACCTACTTGAGCAGTGTGTTATATGCCCCCTAGAGCTAGAATCTAGAAGAGAGCAGTGGCTCTAATTGTATTGAGAGAATACAATAGTGGAACCCAAGTCACAAGGAGTGTGAGCTTGGATGAGTGGAGTAGGGAGGTTGCCCGAACCACTATAAAAATCTTGTGTGTTTGATTTATTTATCTGCTCTCTACATTATATTGCTTTCCATTTCGATTCTTCATTAAGGGGACTGGATTAATCCGGGGTTAAGTTTTTGTTTAAGTTATAAATTTTTAAATACCCAATTCACCCCTCCCCTCTTGGGTTTTGCCATTAACTCGGGACCAACAGTATTAAATTATAAATATATTTTTTTCTAATTTCCAAAAGGTTCTTTGAGCCATGTGCAGCCCCCCTAGATACTGTTCACGCCCCCTATTGCAGCCCTATTTATTTATGTTTTTTATTTTATTAAAATTAATTTTTTTAAGCTAATTCAATCTCATCCATTGATCTTTAATGAAGATGAATTTGAGCCATTGGATTTGGCTCCCATTTTCCACAGCCCCTGCATGCCCCTGCCATGTTGCTGCTTTTCATTTATTATTTTTATTTTTAATTAATAAAATAACACAAAAGTCAATTTATAATAAATGAAAAAGTCGGCTACTTTTTTATCTCCAAACGACGTTTCATCTTGACCTTTGATTCATGTTTTTTATCCAATCTTAAACCATTCATCATGATCATCATAATATTTTGGTCATCCATAAAAAATTTCATCTAAATCCGACGTCTGGATTGCAAATTATGAATTTTTCTTCAATTTTTCACTAAAATCCGAAATTCTATTAAAATATCGAAAAGTATTGCTATTTCGTCCTGTAGTGATTAAATCTCCTTTTTCGTCATTTTGCGATTAGGTTAATCCAAGTGATTAACCCTTAATCATGTGTCTTAATCCCAGGGTTACTATTCATGTGCACTATTCACCCGAATTTCATAATTAATTATTTTAACCTCTATTCCCCTATATTTTCATACTCATGAATATATATTTTATTAATACATTACCTAGGGTTTACAACCCTAGGGTTTTATACATGTGTCTAAGATATGGGTTTCACAATCCTCCCACCCTTACAATAGGTTACGTCCCGAAACCTATAGCCCTTCAAATATTCCATTATGCTTTTTCTACATAATTAGACATCTATATCCAAAAGCATATTAGCCTTTTCTGGCATTTGCTAATTAATATGGAGGAAATCCCTCCTCTTTCTTGCCTATCCTTAAATGTATTGAGTTTGGAAAATAATTCCAAACAATTTTCTTTCTACTATCTTTTATTGCATGCCTCAAATCCAAGGTACATACCTAACCAAGGCATTGAATCTTATTGCATACTTAGTCACCGTCATCTTGCCTTGGTAGAGTTACTCAAACTATATCACTTTTTGGCTTTGTAAGCCTACTAGAAGATACTCTTTATTAAATTCTTCTAAAAATTCTTGCCACGTAACCCATTCTGGGTGTGGCATGGTAACCATCAATGTTTTCCATCATTCATAAGCGTCTTTAATCAGCAGGTGGGTAGCACATAGAACTTTCTGTTGATCATTGTAGGACGAAATCCTAAATAACTTTTTGATTTCCATGACCCATTGCTCTGCAATGATGGGGTCTGGTTCCCCAGCAAACTTAGGGGGTCGTTGGGCTAGGAAGGCATTGATAGCCTTTCTATCAGCCTCTAGGAGGGTATCTTCTATACCTCTACAAAAATTGAGGTTGGCCGATGGGCCAAGTCTTTCCCCATTATCACCTTTTGGCGGGGCCTGCCGATTTCTCTCCCTCATACCTTGTATTATACCGGCGGCCTGGGTTGCCCATTGTTGCATTGCCTTTTCCACGGCTGCAACTATCCTTTATTCTATCTTCCTTTCTAGGTTAGCTCTCCTTTCTACATGGAATTCAGAGCTAGCCTCTTCCCGTCGTTGACGGGTCCTTGACGTCTGTCCTCTTGACTCGGACCTTTTGATCCGGTTACTGGTTTCTCCTACTTTGGGTCGGCTAATCGATTCTCCTATTGGTGTCTTCCCTTTATTCAGCCTAGTTCCAGCTCTTGTAGTTGACATTTTTTCTTTCTATATGCACAAAACTTTGGTTAGTATCATAACATTCTTATAATACTAACATTTATAATATTCATAACATTATTCATATTCAAGCATATATGTCACACACATCTATATATTTTTCTCACATATATATCATTTCATATGAATATCATAGAAGTATCATAACCACTTAAAAATGTAAATTTAGACATTAGTTCTTTCTTTCCATGCCTATTTACCAATCCATGCTCTATTCCCGACTTCTGTGGTATCATTCCTTTTCTATCACCATTCTCTTTCCACGCCTATTTACCAATCCTTGCTCTGATACTACCTTTGTGGTATCAGACCTATCTTTTCATCATCCTTTATTTTCTCATTCTCCCGCCTATTTACCAATCCTTGCTCTGATATCATCTTCTGTGGCGCCTCGAACCAGGGTGCCTAGAAGCCTTACTCTGGGACTGATTTTGATTGGTAAATGTGAGTCAGGACTGTTATCTTGATCACGCGGTGGGTACTTAATTGGATCTTGTCCAAGAATTTCTTTTTCTTTTTCTTTCATCACATAAGCATGCACTTTATTTATAATAGACTCATCCATATCATCATAAAACCATTCATATCTTCTTTTTATTGAAATAATTCAAATAAATACAACCATGTATGTAATATCCATAAAACATGTCTTCAATATGATTATCATACATTTGTCCCTTTGGACGCATACATAGAACTGTAATTAAATTTGCCGGTCGTTTCTACCTAGCATCCTTTATGAGTCAGCTCCAAAGCCTGTTTGTCATTTTGAAAACACATACAAGTAATAATACTCGGTAAGCAAGCCTTTTTCTTTGGCAAGTAAACATTTTCCTTTCATTCAAATGCGTTTCTCCCCATTTGGTAGGAAACACTTACTAAGTGATCAATTATCAATGGGACATAAACCTTTTCATGCATTTCATGAGACTGCAATGCCTTCATTCATTCATAACTTTCCTTGTGCCTCCAACCTCTGGGAGGACGCCGCCGGCACACAGCCCTTGCGACTTGGCAATAGTGAAGGGGGACCCTCTGATCCGCTTACTATCTCCACCAAAGTCTCTTCCTTGTGCACCATGTTCATACATATGCCGGCATGACATGCTCCATAAAACTTGATAAATCATTTAGAAAGTAATTTAACAAGCAGTTAGCAATAATTTCATGTAAAGCATTACAGGAATGGCTATCCTTAAATATAATTCATAAAACATGTGAGCAAACAATTTTCAGTCATTTAAAAATATTTTAGAAAGCATATAACTTGCTTACCTCCTCAGTCATTGTCCTCCACCTTTTCCTTTCCTTATCCTATACAAGGAAAAATGATATTTTACCTATATCATTCCATGTCTTAGTTTGCTTCTCATGCATGCTTTATAATCATTCATTATCTTCTTTTATCCATAAATTCCTTTAAAAATTCCATCTAAGTGATGAAGCAATATTCCTTGGTTATTCATCAAATAGCAAAGCATATAGAGTTTTCAATAAACGAAACCAAGTTGTAGAAGAATCCATACATGTTATTTTTGATGAAACTAACACATGCTTCAAAAGAAGAGATGATTTAAGTGATTCAGATGAGATTACAAGCAATCTTGAAAGGCTGCATGTGGAAAAGCAAGAAGATTCCATGGAGGAAAGGGTAAGTGAAGGTAACAATTCCTATAAACCTCCAACTGATTTAAAATTCAATCATGCACATCCAATTGAGCAAGTTATAGGAAATGTGTATGAAGGTGTAAAAACTAGAAGGTCAAAGCAAAATGTGTGTGGACAATATGCTTTTGTATCCAAGATTGAACCTTCTAATATTGAACAAGCTCTTAATGATGAAAACTGGATTATAGCAATGCAAGAAGAGCTAAATCAATTTGAAAGAAATCAAGTTTGGCACCTTGTTCCTAGACCAAATGATTGTACTATTATTGGCACCAAGTGGGTCTTTAGGAACAAATTAGATGAAAGTGGACTTGTAGTGAGGAACAAAGCTAGACTTGTGGCAAAAGGATACTCACAAGAAGAAGGAATAGATTTTGAAGAATCCTATGCCCCGGTTGCTAGATTAGAGGCAATTCACATCTTACTAGCTTTTGCATCTCACATGAACTTTAAATTGTTTCAAATGGATGTCAAAAGTGCATTTCTGAATGGTTATATAAATGAAGAGGTGTATGTAGAACAACCACCTGGATTTGAGGAAAAAGATCAATCTAAATTTGTATACAAGCTAACCAAAGCATTATATGGATTAAAACAAGCTCCAAGAGCTTGGTATGATAGACTAAGCAAATTTCTGATTGATCATGATTTTCAAAAGGGGAATGTAGACACCACTTTGTTTATCAAGTACAATGGAAAGGATATATTGATCATTCAGATTTATGTAGATGATATTATTTTTGGTGCTACTAATGAAACTCTTTGCCAAGAATTTTCTGAGCTTATGCAGAAAGAGTTTGAGATGAGCATGATGGGAGAACTCAATTTCTTCCTCGGACTGCAAATCAAGCAACTAAATGAAGGAATCTTCATAAACCAGTCCAAATACATCAAAGAGATGCTCAAGAAGTTTGGCATGGAGAATAGCAAAGGAGCACACACGCCCATGAGCTCTACAATCAAGCTTGACAAAGATGAGAAGGGCAAAGTAGTTGATATAAAATTGTATAGAAGCATGATAGGTTCATTATTGTATTTAACTGCTTCTAGACCTGATATCTTGTTTAGTGTGTGTATGTGCTCAAGATTTCAATCATGCCCAAAAGAATCACACTTGGTAGTTGTGAAAAGAATTTTCAGATATCTAGTTGACACTACCAATATAGGACTTTGGTATCCAAAGGGCTCTAATTTTGATCTAATCGGCTACTCGGATGCGGATTTTGCTGGTTACAAAGTAGATAGAAAAAGCACAAGTGGAATATGTCAGTTTCTTGGAAGCATGATGGTTTCATGGTTTTCAAGAAAACAAACTAGTGTTGCTCTATCTACGGCGGAAGCCGAATATATTGCCGCCGGGAGCTGTTGTGCCCAATTACTTTGGATGAAACAGCAACTTAGGGACTATGGCATGGATTTTAAAGATATACCTATCAAATGTGATAATACAAGTGCCATATGCCTAACCAAGAATCCAGTTCTGCATTCTAGAACCAAACATATAGACCTCAGACATCATTTCATTAGAGAACATGTAGAAAATCATGACATATGTTTGGTATATGTAAGAACAGAGGATCAAGTTGCAGACATATTCACAAAACCCCTAGCTAAAGAAGCATTCTATAAAATTAGAAATGACATGGGAATGATTGAGTTAGGCTAGCATAAACTTAGGGGGAGCACCTGTTTAGGGGGAGCAATCCCACCTATCTGTTTCTTTACCCTCTAATCTTTTTGATTTATTGACAAAAAGGGGGAGAAAAATAGGATTTGAGGAAGAGAAGAGAAGAGTAGATAAGTTTGGGAAGAAGAATAAGAATACCATATGTTTGAAAGATTGCATGAGCATATGTTGAATGCTTGCATGAGCATAAGAGCATATGTTGAATGCTTGCATGAGCATAAGTATGAAATGCAAAATGAGCATGTTATTAAGTTATTGAAAGGTATACACTCAAATCGGTTTTGTCAATCATCAAAAAGGGGGAGATTGTTGGAAATATGTGGAAAACTAGCTAAATCTATGTTTTGATGATTAACAAACTAAATTTGAGTATGTCTTGGCTACTAACAAGTTTGTGGAAATTTTTAAGGAATATTCATTTGAAGAAAATCAAGTATGGAAGCCAAGTCGTATACCAAGTCGACTCCAGAATCGACTTCAAGCATCCAGAGCTGAAGAGGGGAGAAGAACAAGTGAAGTCGCAGGCCAAGTCGACTCCAGGTGCGACTTAGGAAACCAAGTCGCAGACGAAGTCGACTCCAGGTGCGACTTAGGAAACCAAGTCGCAGACGAAGTCTACTCCAGCATCGACTTCAAGCATCCAGAATTGAAAAAGAGGAAACGGACATGACGAAGTCGCAGTCGAAGTCGACTCCAGGTGCGACTTGGGCGAAGTCGCAGACGAGGTCGACTCCAACTTCGACTTGAAGAGTTCAGACTTGAAGATTGAAGTTTCAAGCTTATTCCAAATGAAGAAATATCCAAGTCATGAAGACAAATTTAACAAAGTTCAAGCCAGTTCAAGAAGATCAAGGTGTTCTTGCAAAAGACCACGTCAAGTCGCAACCCAAGTCGACTCCAGGATCGACTTGAGTTGAGTACTGAAGGCCAAGTTGACCCAGACTCGGACTTGGAAATCTGAAGAACTGGAGTCGCACACGAAGTCGACTCCAGGTGCGACTTGGAAGCCAAGTCGCAGGCCAAGTCGACTCCACATGCGACTTGGGTCGTAACGGTCGGAATTTATTCGAACGTTGGCGCATTAAATGCACGCCACCTACCCTCTAACGTTCGGATTCCCTCCAAAATTATAAATAGCATTCATGGTGGACGAGGGAAGTAGCTGAGAATCATTAAGTGTGCATAACTACTATATTCAATAGCTCTAAAGAGATCAAGCCATTCAAAGAGGAAGAACTTCACTTCAAGTTGCAAGAGCTATATTTCAGAATCTTCAAAGCCATTACAACAAGTTCTTCTCTGCGCCAAAACTGCTACTACACAACTGTAAAGTGTAGTTTTCTTATTGTTTCATTTGTATGTGTTAAACTTGATTTAGTTTGAGGAACTAAGATCAAGTATAAGCAAAGTAGTGTGTGATTGGAGTGTGACTCATCACCTACTTGTGCTGTGTTTTGTTGATGCCACCTAGAGCTGGAATCTAGAAGAGAGCAGTGGCTCTAATTGTATTAAGAGAATACAATAGTGGAACCCAAGTCGCAAGGAGTGTGAGCTTGGAAGAGTGGAGTAGGGAGGTTGCCCGAACCACTATAAAAATTCTTGTCTGCTTGATTTACATTTCTGCTCTCTACATTACATTGCTTTCCATTTCGTTTCTTCATTAAGGGGACTAGATTAATCCGGGGTTAAGTTTCTATTTAAGTTATAAATTTTTAAATACCCAATTCACCCCTCCCCTCTTGGGTTTTTCCATCAAACTCGGGACCAACACAACCTAGATGTAGGCACTATCTAAAAAGAAAGGATAGATGAATTTAGCAAAAGTCTCTTTTAACTTTTGAACGATAAATGGACATATTATGTTTTTATATAAAGGTACTTGTAATATACAGGTGGAACTGAGTTGCACTTGTATAATAAATGTATATGAAAAGAAAATGATTGTTATCAGTCCTTTCTATTGAATATGATCGATTGGATATAATATGTCGACAAAAAAGTGTTACTCAATGTGATGCCAAGAACAATTTGAGACCCGTACATGTAATTTAGACATTTAATTATTATTAATTGTATGATTCAATTGGATTATTGAATTAAGGCAATTAATTAAGTAAGGTGATTAAATTAATCACCTTCGCTCAATATGGTTTAATGTGTACAAAGAGATCAAATGAGGTATAGGAAATGATGATGTGACATGGTATTAATTGTATGATTCAATTGGATTATTGATATTAAGGCATTTGATTAAGTAAGGTGATTAAATTAATCACCTTCGCTCAATATGGTTTAATGTGTACAAAGAGATCAAATGAGGTATAGGAAATGATGATGTGACATGGTTAATTATTCCACTAATTAAGGTTAAGTTGATGATAATAATAGGTTAAACTAGATTGTTGTTTAAAAAGTCATAACTTGACGCCCATAAGGCGGATTGACGTGAAATTTGAAAGATAAGCACATGTTGACATGATCTACCTCATGAATTAAATCGATTATGTTAATCGTAATTAAATTAGGATGATAATTATTTAATTTCATCCAAATTCAAGAGGCATTTTAAATGACCATAACTTGCACAAGAAAGGTCGTTTTCGGATGAAATTTTTTTGAGTTGGCTAAAATGAGATGACCTATCATAAGATTGAATTTGATTAAGCTAAAAATCATGAAAAATTACTTAATCAATTATGGACAAAACCCTCTGACTTTTTACTTTTAAAAAATGAATTTACATTTAATGAAAGGTCAATGCATTTGAGGGGCAATTGAGGTAGCTTAAGGAGGAATTTTTGGCACAATGTTGCTATTTCAAAAATTCAAAAAATTCATGATAAAGCTGCTGAAGATCAAGGTCTTAAAATGGACAGGATTGGGCCGCTTTTTTATGATTCAAAAATGCCAAAATCATGGACAACTTAGACGTGATTGTGGGCAGTTTTTTGTGTTTAAAATTATGTAAAATGGAAATTATATGGGATAAAGATGATAGTTCAATACGTGGATAAACGTGTATTTATTTAACCTCAAAATGAGGTGGAAATTATGGGGATTGAAGGCATTAATATTGTAACGCCCCATTCCTAAAAATACTCAATAACTAGTCAATGGGTACTACACAACCTAAGAAAAATTCGGCAGCATCTCCCCATAATATACAAGGGGTAATATGGAATAGATGACCTGATATTCATAAATATTTTAATTTATAACATTCAATCCTATATTTATGTACTTGCATTTTCATATAATAAGGACATTCATATAGAAAGAAAATCGTTGAATGTTACCCATACACATCAAGCAAACCTGGTGATCATGCATATGTGCATCCACAAAGATTATAATCCAATCCGAAATACCAAATACAATTGTTTATCAAAGTAAATCCATCTAAATAATCGTCTACATATACGAATATCAAAAGAGCAAGAGTTTTAAAAGAACTGGAATTAAAGTTATTGTGCTATGGTCTCCCAAATGTAATCTTCAACTTGTCCCATCTTGAAGTTCTCCACCTGGCCTGTGATCTAAAGGCAAAATAACAACGATATGAGTCTAAATAGACTCAGTAAGTAGATAGTGGTCAGCACAAAGTGGAAATAATTAAATTCTGGATGCACATGTTGTGTTCATGATAAGATGTATGGGTCCGAACACCCACTCCCAAGATCGTATGCATAAAAACCACATATAAATAGAAGAACACGAACCGTCCTCTACTCATGTCTATCAAGGGCCATGAACAACCCTCTCCTCATGTCAATCAGGGCCATGAACAACCCTTTACAACCTAACATTTTAAACAACATATTATACATAATAGACAGGGATAAATGCCACAAACCACACATACAACATCGGCAAGGTTTACTTAAATTCAACACACAAAACTGTCATACAATCATTTTATGAAACACATGATAGGCGCAATATAAGGGAACCCTCAATTCATACTCTCGTTTGAGCCGAATCGATTAACGTCATATTTAACAATATAGAAGCTGTTAACGAATCCTTTACTTCTTAGAAATCGCACATTCATAGCAAATTCTTCACGAACCCTGCTTACCCTAACTGTTACGAGCTCTATGCCCCATACCATAAAATTATCCGACGCTACACACTCCCACCAGTCCCACATTACGTTTAGCATGAAATTTCATCACTAAATTAAGAAGGAGCGACATCTACTTACCTGTATCGTAATTTTTCCCAAAAATAGTGATCCTAACTTGGATCGCAGAGATTTGGAGCTTCCACGATTGGAGTCGACGATCTTTAAGCAGTCGGTGGAGCTTTCCTGAAGGAATCTATAGCTAGACCAAACTGAATGATAGGGAAAGACGAGAAGAAGCAGGGAATGGGAAGAGAAGAAGAAGGAAAGATAACCGGGTGCAGGATGAAATAAACCCTATCGCGCGGGCTTCCCCGGGGGCGCTGCCCCCTTCACCCCCGCGACCTGATCGGGCAGGTCGAACCCCGTACCTACTCTGCGAGGGGAACAATAGTCATAGTGCTCATCAATGGAACGCTAATCATACACCTTTAAATTTACACTCAATGTGCCAAGATTATAATACATGCACATATGCACTATGCATCCCCTAGATGTCGTGTCCATATATGTTATTTATCCATTAACATTATAAATTCTTACTAGCATGTTCATAAGTTACCTCATAAATAGAGAAGAGTTATAATAATAATAAAAAATAAAATACCTAGTCCTCACAAATATAAAATGAGAGAGAAAGGGGTTGTTGCTCATTCATTTGGTGGACAACAATAAAAAAAACTTAAGGATCCAGCAACGCGGACGTCCAAAATAGGGGAGAAAGGAAGAAAAAGGAAAAAAAAGGAGGAAAAGAAAGGAAGAAAAGGAGGAAACTAATTTGAGCAAGGATCAAACAAAACCGAACAACTCTGAGTAGGTATTAAACCAAGTTTGGTTTTGATAATTACTCTATTTTCTAGCTCAATCAATGAGTCAGAAATTTGATTCATTATGAACATTAAGTGATGATTTATGAAGCCCTTGAAAGGGTTATTACATGTCAAATAAATTAGGAGATTCAATTCAAGCATTCAAGAAAGGCCATGTATGAACTAGGGTTGTTTTGCATGTAATAACCATGCTAAAATTTTATTAATTTCAGATTTATGTTGCTTTTTTGAGCATGTAAAATGTATTGATTATGTGAATTATTTTTGTGTTTAATTTATGTTAAACCAAGCTTGTTTAATGAACCTTAGTTGGGTGAAACTTTTGCTTAACAACTAAGTGAAAATTCCATTCATTTAGGGTGGAATTGAAGAATGACTTAAACAACATGATATATGAGGAATTATATGGGTAAAATACCTTATTTATGAAGCATCAAAGGACATCCAAATGGTGGAAACAAATGGTGGAAACAAAATTACAAAAATCTGTTTTATATGGCCTTGATGATGGGGACGTCCAAGGTGGAATTTCATGAAGGAAAAGTTGCTGTTTTGGAAAAATTAATTGGGAAACTTCGATTACATGATTATACCCTAATTAATGTGCAAATAAGTGATTGAGTTAAGCAATAATTGAAAGAAAATTGTAGTTCATGTTAACTTGAGTAACACATAATGCATGTGTAATTAGAAGGTGCACATGAAGGGCATGGATGACAAGGAAGGGCAATCAACATGTATAATTAGCTAAAATGCAAAACTGAATGGAAAATATGGCAAAATGAGAAAACATAGGGTTGTTTCGAGAAAATTATAAAATTTCAAAATTTTGATATTAAAATTAGTAGCCCTAACTCATAAATAGATGCATTGAATGAGCACTAATGTGGAAATGCAAAGTATGGGTGTTAAATGATAAAAGAGAGGAATTAACTTCCATATGAATTGAGTTAAACTTAAAGGTTATAAATAACTGGAAAACCTAAACTAAATAAGGGTGCTAAAATGGGAGAAATGGTCACAAATGACTCACAAGTTACACCAATAGGTGAATTGGAAAAGTTGACACCAAACTTGGAAAAACGTGCGTTAAGTAAACTAAATGTGAATTCATGTGGGTTAGAAAACCTTAAGATGTGCAAGCATTTGAAATTTTATAGATATAAATAAAATATCATTTTCATTTATCTAGGCAAAGGCAAAGGAAAAGTGGAAGAAAGGGATTGAAGCTATCACAGATAAGCAAGCAAACTTTTTAAAATATCGATTTCATCTCAAATGTTGAAATGATTGAAAATGTCTATATTGATGCTTCTAAGAATTTCTTACAAGTGAAATATTTATTTTTCCTCAAGTGTTGCAATTATTGAAAATGTCTTTCGTTGGTGTTTTTACGAATTGTTTACAAGTAAGCAAGCTCTTTAAGATCCTATTTCTAAAGGATTTTATGAATAAAAGTGGAGTTTTGACCTTTCCACAAAGAAATACTTGCAGAGAAGTTTTGAGTTTACTTCTACAGGAGTTTGTGAAAAGGAAGTGTGTTTATGAAAGAAAAGAAAAAGGGATTTGATTTATAGAAATAAATTGTTTATTTCTTAACATGACACTTGAAAATAAACGATGATTTGGAAATGGTCCATTTTATTTGAAATGGTATTAGAAAAGTTTTGATTTCCTTTAAATATGAAAATACTTTGAAAATGCCTTGAAAATATTTATACAGATATTTCTAAAAAGGGTTTAAGGGTGGCCAACCTCATAAGTTAACTGTACAAAATAAATTAATTTTTGATTGCCAAAATAGTATTCAAAGAGTAAGCAAGCTCTTCCTTACACAAAAAGGACAAGAAAGATGGGTGGACAAGTATATGATATCAGGATGGATAAAAGAAGATGATACAATTGCATATCTTTTTGTATGAAAAGATTGAGATGAAAACTAAGAAAATGTTAGTGAGATAAGCTTTCGTTTCTTGAAAATTGAAAAACTTTAAAGTTTCTTTATTATGATGATTTTAAGATTTACTACAAGCAACACTTTTAGAAAGATTGGTTTCTCAAATGTTACAAATGCTTATCAAAATGTTTTACTTATAAATTTTTATAAAATTATTTAAGGGTGGTCATCCTAAAACTAGATTTTAAATGATGTTTATGAAAATATTTTAAAGCGGGTGCGCCTACTTTACAAGTTGCTAAAAAGGACAATGACTGAGGTCTATGATGTTTTATGAAATCATGCTAGCATACAAACATATATGATGATGTATGGTGCACCAAAATAATGAATAGCTCAATTATAAAGATGATCGCAGATGGACTGGGACCCACTCTACATATGGCCAAGTCGTTAAGGGAAGCAGGAGGCCAACGACGTCCTCCCTGAGATGAGAGCGGGTTCAAGGAACGGTCGCTTGGCTAGTGTGTTGTTATAGAATGGATTCTTTTCTAAAAGGTAGATGATCACTTGGTAAATGTCACTACTGGATGGGGAGAAATGCATTTGCATATGCTTTGTTTTTTGAAAAATCCAAAAAATCGAGATATGGAATTGTTAAATGAAAAGCTACCCTAAATTGGGTCATAAAAGTTTATACGAAAAGTTTACCCTAAAAAGAGTCTTAAAAGTGATTACACGAAAGGTGTATATATCAAGGCTGAAAGATTTCTTTACAAATGCATTCATGAAAAAAAAGGATTACATGTATATGCTAGTTTTCTTTAAATAGGTCCTAAAAAGGGGGTTTACCTAAAAAGGTTTATATGCATATGCATCACCTTTGAAAAGCCTAGACATTGGGATATAAAAATGTTTATATGAAAAAGATTTTGATGAAAATATTTACAAGAAAATTATCACTCATGATTTGTTTTCTCAAATCTTAGACAAATATAGGAAAGATCAAGAGGTAAAGAACCTAAGCATTTGAGAAAAGGTATGAGATGGTATTCATGTGTGCGCTAAATGATTAGCTACGATGAGTGGAATGGTATAATTGGAATTTCGAAGGAATGTTGAGGTATGTGAGCTTACTAATAGTTCTAAATTCTATGTGAAATGTGGTTGAATCTGTGTATACAAGTATAATGTTGAATATTTAATGATGAACGTATTTTACATGGTTATAGCGTGGCCAGGTTGATAAACCAATGATGTAAGGGAACAAGATATGGTGTATGAATGATATGTGTGCATGATGACAAATGCCAGAATGTTAGATTATGAACAGGTATAAGAATACAAGGAAAATCAATTAGTATTTTAAAAGAATGGTAGGTGCGATGAATTACAAGCGTATCGTTGTTTGTTAGATGAATAAAGTAAAATGTAAAGAAAAGAAATGATAAGAGAAAAGGGATGAAACAAAAAAATTTGGATGAGATCCAATTTAAGAACCCGCCGCGTGATCAAGGCAACAATTCTAACTCACATTTACTAATCAACAATGATCTTGGAGTAAGACTTTGCGACGCCTCGGGCTAGGGGCGCCACAGAGCTTGGTATCAGAGCACCGATTGGTTAACAAGCGTGAAAACAGAGAATGAGAAGGAAAAATGATGAAAGAGATAGATTGAAATTATAGGACATGTATGACATGTATTATCTTTTATCGTGTATAATTAAGATGCATTGATGTGGTTATTTTAGGAAACGTAGTTGGCTTGCTATGTTTCATAATGTAGATGGTATATAAAGGAAAAATGATAATGAGGCCAGATCAGATGAGATAGAATATGAGTAGATGATGGGCCACATAATGTGACCCTTTCGTCTAGACCCTCATACTTGAAGCTTGTCACACCCCACTTCATATAGCACAAGACTATGCTAGAATTTATATGTGTGGGGTGCAACGCCGTAGCGCCACTTGGGCAGCACCTAGGCGCTGACTCTTTGGATGCTTGTTGATTGAGGTTTATGTTTATGATAAAATGACAGATTGTGCAGATATAATCTGAATGTGTAAGAAAAACAACCTTACACCAAGAAAGGTAAGGATGGAAATGAGAAAGGGAGAAAAATGAATGAAGAATTATGGATAGTAATGATGATGAGCCCATAGGAAATGGGAATGTAAATGATAATAAAAGACCCCCGAAAATGGTCCAATGAGAATGGAAATAAGAATGAAAGTGAATATGAGAATAAGAATCGTATAGATAAAGTTAGTAAAAATTCTTTTTGATTTTTAAGATGATAAATGACTGTATGATGTTTTGATGAAAAGATATTATTCAGATACGAGTGCACTTGACTTCATTTATATGATAAGTGCATGTGAAAAAGGAAAGGTCAGCGACCTTTCTATTTAATATAAATGATTATGTATGATATGAATGATGTTATGATTAGAGATGGTATTGATATAATTTTTACATGGGTAGAAAGCAAAATGCCTATTACTAGAGCAAGAGCTAAGCTGAAGATGGGAAAGGCAGTTGCGAATGATGAATTTGTAAGTCAATAGGAAGTAGGAGAAGCTAATAACAAATTTAAGTGACCAGGACAACTAAAGTCAAGTACTCGTCAACGACGGGAAAATATAAACCTTGAGTCAAATGTTGATGATGGTGCCGCTATAAGTAATACCTCACAGGTAGAATTAATGGAGGAAAAGATAACTGTGGCTATAAAAGAAGCCGTGCAGCAGGCCACCGGGGATTGGGCAGCCCAAGCAGTAGAAGTAATACAAGGTCTGTGGAAAAGAGCCCAATAGGATCAATTAGAAGGGAATGAAAGAGATAGGCCGGTATAGGTAATAATTCCTAACCTAGTACTAGACCTTTAAGGATTGATGACAATATGATAGAAACAGATGGGAAGGTTATCAACGCCTTTCTCGCTCAGCGACCAATTAAGTTCTCATGTGAATCAGACCCTATTTAGGCTGAGCAGTAGATGACGGAAATTAAGGTGTTGTTTAAAGTTTGTCCATGTAGTGATAATCAGAAAATGTTATGTATTACCCACTTATTGGTTGGGGAATGTTTAAGGGGATCAAACCGATGTTATAAATGTGAACAGGCTGGTCATAAGGCAAGAAATTATCAAGTTATTGAGGCAAGGGAGCTAAAGTGCTTCAATTGTGATCAAGTGGGTCATATCGCCTCAAAGTGCCTGATCAAGATTTAAGGAGCAACAAGACAAGGAGGGCTAGTCTAGCAAAAGCTATTTGTAGTTGCAAATCAATAGGAAAACTCTGCAAATTTAGTGCAGATTTATGTATTAAACCACGTTAAATTATTATGAATGGAAGGAAAAGAAATTATAGGTATGATACCACAGAAAGTGATATCATAGCAAGAAGTGGTAAATAGTTATAGGAAAATGAAGGCAAAAATGATTGTTTGGGATTCTCTCCAATCCCGATGTGATTGGAAGATAAGTATGAGAGGATTTTCTTTCCATGATGGTGATAAGCTTATAAGAAATGAGACTAGAAAGGATGATGAGTACCTTTCACTGGTCTACAGAAAATGGAAGTGAGAATAAGAAAGAAAATGTTCTAGATTGGTTAAGCACTAGTACTCCCACTAAGTAGTCTACACTTGTATAACCTAGTTGTAGGCATTATGTAATGAGGATGAATAGATGGGTTAGCAAAAGTCTATGTGTTTTAATGTGATATGTATAAAATTTATGTGAGAGCATCTTTGCTCTTTGCTATAGAATTAAAAGTATTCATGTATATATGATAAGTATATATGAAAAGAAGGTAGTTACTATTAATATCTATTTGGTAAGACCTAATGGGTATGATATGAGTTACCCTATGATAGGATGATAGATTATACAGATATAATTTCTTTGTGTATAAAAAAGGGGCAAATGTCAATGAGAAACTCATTAGTGAACAGGAAACAGTAGAGATGAGTAATAGGTTTAACTGACCAAGGCCAATTGCGCTACCAAAATAGAGTAGCGCAGTGGAAGCGTGGTGAGCCATTGGAAGTATTAGAAAAAGATGATAAGTTAGCTATTTCATATGAGTCTTACCCCAATTGTTTGAAATGTAATTAGTTTCGAGACGAAACCTTTTATAAGAGGGGAGGATTGTGATACCAAGAACAATTTGAGACCTATATATGTAATTTAGACATTTAATTATTATTAATTGTATGATTCAATTGGATTATTGATATTAAGGAAATTGATTAAGTAAGGTGATTAAATTAATCACCTTAGCTCAATATGGTTTAATGTGTACAAAGAGACCAAATGATGTATAGGAAGTGATGATGTGGCATAGTTAATTATTCCACTAATTATTGTTAAGTTGATGATAATGATGGGTTAAACTAGGTTATTGTTTGAAAATTCATAACTTGTTGACGTGAAATTTGAAAGGTAAGCACATGTTGACATACTCTACCTCAAGAATGAAATGAATTATGTTAATCATGATTAAATTATGATGATAATTATTTAATTTCATCCAAATTCAAGAGACATTTTCAAATGTGCAATTTTATTTAATTTCATCCAAATTCAAGAGACATTTTCAAATGACCATAACTTGCACTAGAAAGGTCATTTTGAGAAGAAATTTTTTATGGATGGTTAAAATGCGATCGCCTATCATATGATTGGATTTGAATGCGCTAAAAATCATGAGAAATTTCTTAAACACTTATGGACAAAACCCTTTGACTTTTTGCTTTCAAAAGGCAAATTTTCGTTTAATGAAAAGTCAATGCATTTAAGGGGCAATTGAGGTGGCTTAAGGAGGAATTTTTGGGCAATTTTTCTATTTCAATGTGAAACCCTAACAAGGTAGAACCCATATGTATGCATTAACCATGTATATGATATTATTTGTGAATTATTTAATTATGAAGGTATTATATGATTTTTGCTAATTATTGTAATTAGGGTTACGGATTAGCAATAATGATGTGATTAATCATTTTGAGCTAAAATAAGATAATGGAATTAGAGCATATTAATGTTGATTTAAATATGCAAATATATCATGTAAAATCATTTTCCATTATTTAATATGAATTATGGGAATTTATATGATAATTGACAAGTTTAATGAAAAAACATTGAAAAATTCATAACTGAACGCCTGTGAGGCGGATTCAAGTGAAATTTGAAATGTAAATTAATAATGTTGGGCTTGGTATTATTGAATTAATGGGTTATGAAAATTCTTGATTAAATGAGAGTTATGATTTATTGGTTATATTTCAATTTCAACCGTTAACTTTAAACGGTTATAACGGGAGCTAGGAAACTCGGATTGAGATGAAATTTGAAACGGATGAATGAAATTATGAGATATTTATTTTGAATGGCTTATATTAAGCATAAAATTTTGAGAAAATATCTGCATTGAAAAAGGTGAGCATGGTTGACTAATGCTCCACAAAAGTAGCTTTTCATTAATGCTAGAGTACAAAGCATAATGGCTTAAAATTAATGGAATTTTAGGTGGAAATTGCAGGCCATTTCTAGGGTATTTTGTGTAATTATTTGAATTGCAAAAATATGAGAATTATCCAGCTATTAAGTGCATATCATGATGGAGCTACAAAAGGCACAACCTATGCATAGAGGAGGTGGCACAATGGGACGTCCAAGGGCTGCCAAGCTGATTTTTTTTGAATTTTTATTTTTTTTAAAAAAATGCATATATGCAGCTGAGATGAAGGTACATGATATGTGCATGAAATTATGAAGATTTGAAGAAATAAAAGATTGGAAAAGGCAAATGCATGCAACTGAAAACCATGGACAGCTTATGCGGCCTTAGACGTGCAGAATTATGGTAGCGTTGCTGCCATTTTGATAAATTTTTTTAACACCAAATTTATACATGAACTAAAGGAAAATTAAGTTTATAATTTACCCTTAAATTAGGATTGAAAAAAAAATGAATGGAAAATGGGCAGCAGCTGGACGTGAATGGATGAGCAGATTGACGGCTAGGATTGATGTAGATTTTGTGATTTTTGAAAATGGTGAAAATGCATTTTATGTGGCTGTAATTGTGCCAGCACTTCAAGGGTGATATGAATGCATTTATGTGTGTGGAAAATGCGTTGCAAGCGGGCCCCACAGCTGGAAAATCCAGCCCCACAAAAGCCATGCACGTTCACTTTGAGAGGAGTTAGAAAATTGGCTAAGTGTGAGATTTTTCACCAAGCAACCAGCAGCAGCTCCCCACGTCCCTCTTGGCCAGCAAAAGGAGGAAGAAAATCAAGGAGAAAAGGAGGAGAAATTGAGGAGGAAACCATCTCCTAGGATTAGGAGTTGATTTAGCTCAAAACCAAGTAAGTAAATGAGTTGTTTGAATAGTTCATTTTGAGTTTTTAAACTCTAAAATGAGAAAATGAAAAGGATTCTTAAAGGATCTGTAAAATGGTGATTTTAAATGCTTTTGAATGAATATGGAATGGATTTTAGGTTTTATGTATGAATTTACAAGTTTAAGTTGATGAAAGTGAAGTTGTGCATGTGTATTAAGTGGAAAATTCAAGTTGGTAAACCCTAAATCTCCAAGACAAGTTGCTGTTTTGGTTTGATGATGTGATTAGGTTATGAATCATATATTTAAGCAAAATATATGATGGTTTATGCTTAAATGGTGAATTTTAGAAGTTATGAAATGCAAAGTGATGATTTTGACCTAATTTCTATGTTTCTATGCTAAAAATGATATGGAAATGGGTATGCATATTTTATGAATGTTATGTAGGGTAAAATACCCTAGGTTTAAGGTATTATGGATTCCCAAAGATATTTGGGAAAATAAACCCTAAAACTGATTTTTATAGATTTTATGAAAGAATATCAAACCGATGTGAAACAGGACTCAAAACGTGTGGGTGACTTGCTGTTTTGAGAAATGATAATGCATGAATGTTATATATGTGTTAAATACCTAAAAATGGATTAGGAAAAATGGATTTATTTTCTGTAATTTCGGAATTATATGACTGCATAAGGTTATGTGTCAAAAGACATGTAAAACGGGTGAAAAATGGGTTCCAAACTTGCTGTTTTGGAAACCTAGGTTGAATGGATTTAAATCCCATAAAAATACCTTGAATTCAGTGGTAATTAAAGTTAAATAAACCTCTGAAAAATAGATTAAATTTCCGAGCTAGGAAATTCTACGAAATGCATTATGTATATGTGCTAAATGGGCTTACGTGAAGGGATAAAGGTGAATAGGTGATGAATGACTTATGAAAAATGATTTTGTGCAAAAATGCATGAAAATGATATGAATTCCATGTTTATATATTTGTTTGAGATTTTATGATATTAATTCCAAAATTTTGGACTTGATTTATGAAGCTAAGGCATATGTACGTAAAAGAAACACCCATGCGTGTATTTTGGAAAAAATGAAAAAATGACAAGGTGAGGTTAATGAACCTGTGTACGATGATTATTGAATGAATTTTATGTAATTGAAATGAATACCCTATGTATGGGGTTATATATGTTATGTTATATGGTAGCCGAAGAAATGTGTATAAAATGTGCTACTATGTGCAAAATGAGCTATATATGTGTATGATGACTTACGAAGTCAAATAAATGATGTACGTATATGGAATGGATTGGAAAACTAAATTAAGTATGAGAAAAGAAATATATGAAAAATCATATTATTCTCATGTAGGCAAAGGCAAAGAAAAAACTGTGACGGAAAGCTAAGGAATTCAGGTAAGCAAGCAAATTTTCTAAAGGATTTTTACTTTTCTAAATTGTTTACATAAATGCAATTTTGCTTTAACTTGTTTGATGAAACTATGGAAATTGTTTCTAATGTGTTTAAGGATAGCCATCCTATAGCAAAATGGTGTTGAAATGATATTTTACTTCAAATGCAATATTATGAAATTTTTCTTTGATAAATACTATGGAAAAATGATGTGATTCTATGTTTCTGATTGAAAAATCATGCTAGCATGTTAAAGATGGATTTATGCAAAAGTTCATGTGCATAGGTTACAAGGTCCACTTGAAGGGTATAAGCGGACCGATTGTCCCCCCTTGGTGTGGCCAACTCGCTTGAAACAGGCCTAAGGCCAGCGGTGCCCTCTCTGAAATGGGAGTTAACGTAACGGATGGTCGCCTGGCTAGCTTCCATCCTAAGGGAGAAATGGTATATTGTGGCACCCTTGACTCGAGCGTCACAACCTTACCTCAAGATCTATTTTCGATTGGTAAATGTTGTTGGTCCCGAGTTGATGGCTAAACCCAAGAGGGGAGGGGTGAATTGGGTTCTTTTTAAAAAATCTTTGGTAAATCAAAAACTTAACCCCTTTCAAAAATTAATCCCCTTATGAAAGCTAATGGAGAGCAATTAAAATAAAGCAGTAATAGAAAACAGAACACAAGATTTATAGTGGTTCGGGCAAACCTTCCCTACTCCACTCTTCCAAGCTCACACTCCGTTGTGACTTGGGTTCCACTATGTATTCCTTGAATACACTTAGAGTCACCGCTCTCTTCTAGATTCAAAGCTCTAGGGGGCATATACAACTAGAGCCACTTGCTCTCTTCTAGATTCTAGCTCTAGGGGGCGTAACAACTCAATGCACAAGTAGGTGATGAGTCTCACTCCAATCACTCCCTACTTGCATACACTTGATCTTAGCTATCCAAGCTAAATCAAGTTTAGTACAACAAAACAATGAAAATAAGCAAGAACTACACTTTACAGATTTGTGTAGACAGATTGAGCTCGAGAAAGAAATCAAAGACAGCTGGGATGATGATCGTTGAAGCAACTTGCAGTTTGAAGCTCTTTCTTCCTTTGAAACACTCAAATATGGAGAAAAGGGATTTGAAAGTCTTTCTTGCACTTCTTTTCTCTCTATGATCCTTAGAGTAGTGAGTATATTTTTTTTCACGTTCATTTGAATGTCTTTTTATAGAATGAGGAAGATTGGAACGTTGTAGGAGTGGTTGGTGCGCAATAAATGAACTCCAACGTTCGAAAATTTGAACGTTATACCCAAGTCGAAGGTGGAGTCGACTTGGGATGCGACTTGGCTACCCAAGTCGCATCTGGAGTCGACTTCGTCTGCGACTCCAGTTCTTCGGATTCCCAAGTCTTAGGCTTGGTCGACTTGACTTCAGACTTCGACCCAAGTCGATCCTGAAGTCGACTTGGCCTGCGACTTGGCTCGGGTTTTGCTGAACCTGCTTTGATCTTCAAGTTGCGTTCTTCTATCTTGGATTGGCTTGATTCTTACTTAGATGATTCATGCATATTTGACTTATGTAGTCTTGATAGACATTGTTTGAATCATTCTTGTATCTTTATCTTTGAGCTTGATAGACTTGATTTGATGTAGAACATGATTCTTGACTTTGAATTTGACTCATTTGTTTTTCATCTTGATTCCTTGGACTTGAGTGATAAATCCTCTTGAATAGCTTGAAAACTGCATCTTTGAAGTTTGAACTTCTCAAGTCGTGGATGGAGTCGACCTGGCCTGCGACTTCACCGAAGTCGCACCTGGAGTCGACTTCGTTTGCAACTTCGTTATGTTCGTTTCCACTTTTCAACTCTGGATACTCCAAGTCGATGCTGGAGTCGACTTCGTCTGCGACTTGACTTCCCAAGTCGCAAGTGGAGTCGACTTGACCTTCGACTTCACCTGTTGCCTTTTGGGATTCATTCTCAAGTCGATATTTGAGTCGACTTTGGGATCGACTTCACCCAAGTCGAAGTCCAAGTCGACTTGGAGATCGACTTGACATCTTTGCTTTCCTTAAACATTTAGCAAACATATTAGTACCTTTTATATACTTAAAATTAGTTCTTGTTAATCATCAAAACTCAAGATTTGGTCAATTTTATTGTTTTAAACATTGTTTCCAACAATCTCCCCCTTTTTGATGATTGACAAAACTTCATTTGAGTTGATACCTTTTAAGCATTAATCATGTTCATATGTCTTTTGAAAAACAGAGCATTTGTCTTATAGGTAAGAGCTTTTTGAAATTCCAACCATTATATTATTTTGGCATATTGGATACCTTTCAAGCAAATCATGTTGAATACTTTATTAATCAAGCATAACATATTAAGTAAACATAACATTCATCAAAAGCATATATATATATCAAGTTTCATTTTTACAAAATGCAATACAAAACAAAAATGAAAACAAAAATGAAACCTAGATACAAAACTACCCAACCCATAAGAAAATTTTACTCAACTCACCTATTCTATCTCCCCCTTTTTGTCAAACTATCAAAAATTTATCAAAAATCGATCAACTCTTAATGATTTTGTGAATTGAAATTGAGAGATCGGATATAAGATTGGTTCGACAGGACAATGATGGGCCGATGAATAAACAAGAGAAGCGTGATCTGGAGTTGCTTCTTTATGAACTGATCCTGATTCGTAAGGATCGAGTTCAGGCATGGGTTTCTTCTTATGTCGGCCTGAGGCAAGATGATAGCGGATAGTCCGCATTTCCCGCTCAATTCTGTCTTGCCGGGAGTGCATATCCTCGAGGGCATTGTGAACGCCGGTGATAAGACTTGTCATCCGGTCTTCTTGATAACCCATTTCTGCCCTCATAGCAACAATTTCATCTTTTAAATCCTTTAGGGTAACCTCCTCAGAAGAGGTTGGAGGCACCCGTTCTCTTGCAGCGGACCCTTGTGGAGAATAGGATCCGTGCGATATGGGAGATGCTGGCTCCTCTTGAGCAAGTGGTGCCGCGGGAGGTTGCTCCCCCTCAGTCTGTGCATTGTCTTCTTGCTCTTCTTCTGAAGCTTCATGCCTTAGTTCAAGCAGATTGATCTTCATTCTTTGTAAGAGCTTTATTTATGGCATTTGTGGATTTGAGCACTTCGAAAGGCTCGCCTTCAATATCCACTTTGAAGAATTCAAGAATTTTTGTGATCCATGTGCCATAGGGAAGGACTCCTCGTGGGTTATCCATTCTAGAAGCCAAGGCTTCAAGAAATAATTTGGGTATGCTCACTTTGACCCTGTTGACCACTTTCCATAGTATCCCTGCTTCTTGTGGATTCAATTGATTTCTTCCACCGCCCTTTGGGTAGATGCAGTGGGCAATGAGAAGTCGGAGTACTCGTAGCCTTGGTGAAAGATCCATGTACCGAAGGAATTTGATTCCCGGATGGTACTTGTTGCTCCGGGTGAGCTGATTATACATTTGATCCATAGTGAGATCTTCTGGAATAGGCTCATCCTCATACGGGACTCCAAGTATGTGTCCTAAATGACTCATTACTTCAGTCGGTCCTGCAACTATCCCGATTCCAAGATCCATTTCGACTCCTTTGACGAAGGTTCCAAAGTATTCTTCATCCCAAAGATAATAAAACATTCGAGTAAGATCTGGATAGACCCTTTCGTCTTCCTTTAGCAAATTGGTCCATCCTTGAAAATCCAATAGATCTTCTATGTCTGATCCATATTCTTTCAGGAAATTAAAATCTATAATCTTGGGTATGAATACCTTCCGTTCGTAGAACTTTTTGTAGAAACGGCTATGTTGGAGCTCGGTTTTGAAGTAGGTAGTGGGCATCTTCAATACTTGGGCTTTCCCAGCTGCAGTGCCCCTTCTGCTTGTCCCGGATTGTGTGCTCTGTGAGGTTTGTTGTTGATTTTCCGACCTGGGTGCTTGATCAGATGATTGAGTGGATGTTTGGAATCGAACCCGTTTACCCGTCGAAGTTGATGGTTCCTCTCTGGCTCTTTTTGATGGAGTCCTAGTTCTTCTAGGAACTTCTTTTGGTTGAGATGACGGTTGTGGTTGTGTGGGAACCCGTTTGGGGTATGGTTTTGATACGGCTTTCTTTGGTGCCATTTGGAGTTTGGACTTTATGGATCTGAGAGGGAATGCGAGTGAGAGAAAGAGAGAGTTTGAGAGATAGTGTAGAAGAGAAAAAGAAAGAAAAGGAAACTGAGAGAGTGAGAGATAAAGAGAATGAAAGGGAGTGAAAGAGAGATAGTGTGTGACGATTTGCCGGAGACAAAGGAAAAAATCGCCGGAGAAAAGGCTGTCGCCGGAGAGGGAGAAATAAGGAGAATCGCCGGAGGAGAAGAGGAAAAACAGGGAGGCCAGAAAAATGAGGAAGAAAAGAAAGAGAAGAGAAGAAATAGAGTGGAGAGTCGGCCGAATGCGAAACGTCGCGCGCACGGAGTCGACTTTGCCCTAGGCGAAGTCGACTTCGGTCCCTCGGAGTCGACTTCGCTCTAGTGCGGAGTCGACTTCGCTATTGAAGCGGAGTCGACTTTGCTCCTATGGAGTCGACTTCGCTCCTGAAGCGGAGTCGACTTCACTTTCCCAAGTCGACTTGGCGAAGTCGACTTGGCTCCCATGGAGTCGACTTGACTCATCAGATTTGCCTTTCTCAAATTTTGGTTTCTTGTTTTAATTTTCCTAATTTAGTTCTATCATCCCCATATCATTCCTAATCTTGTAAAATGATTCTTTAGCTAGAGGTTTGGTAAAGATATCAGCAATTTGATCCTCTGTTTTCACATATTCTAAGCACACATTATGATTTTCAACATGTTCACGAATAAAATGATGTCTCACATCAATATGTTTGGTTCTAGAATGCAATACAGGATTTTTAGTCAAACAAATTGCACTTGTATTATCACATCTAATAGGAATATCAACATAATCAATACCATAGTCTTTCAACTGTTGTTTCATCCAAAGTAATTGGGCACAACAACTACCGGCGGCTATGTATTCGGCTTCCGCAGTAGATAGTGCAACACTTGTTTGTTTTCTTGAATGCCATGAAACTAGCATATGTCCAAGAAATTGACAAGTTCCACTGGTACTTTTTCTATCTACTTTATATCCGGCAAAGTCTGCATCCGAATAGCCAATTAGATCAAAGGTTGACCCCTTTGGATACCATAGTCCAAGATTTGTAGTTTCTAACAAATATTTAAAAATTCTTTTTACAGCAAGTAGATGTGATTCTTTAGGACATGCTTGAAATCTAGAGCACATACAAACACTGAATAAGATATCGGGTCTAGAAGCAGTTAAATATAACAAGGATCCAATCATGCTTCTATAGAGCTTTTGATTGATACTTTTACCGTTTTCGTCCGTGTAGATCTTGATCGTAGAGCTCATTGGAGTGTTTGCCCCTTTGCTATTCTGCATTCCAAATTTCTTGAGCATTTCTTTGACATATTTGGACTGGTTTAGAAATATTCCTTCATTTTGTTGCTTGATTTGAAGTCCAAGGAAGAAATTTAATTCTCCCATCATGCTCATTTCGAACTCGCTCTGCATTATCTTAGAAAATTCTTGACAAAGATTTTCATCAGTAGCACCGAATATTATGTCATCCACATAAATCTGTACAATCAAAATATTTTTATTTTTGTACTTGATGAATAAAGTAGTGTCTACTTTCCCTCTTTGAAACTCATGATCAATCAAGAATCTATTTAACCTTTCATACCAAGCTCTTGGTGCTTGTTTTAGTCCATATAATGCTTTGGTTAATTTATAAACAAACTTTGATTGATCTTTTTCTTCAAAACCAGGGGGTTGTTCAACATATACTTCTTCATTCAAATAACCATTCAAAAATGCGTTTTTTACATCCATTTGAAACAATTTGAAGTTCATATGAGAAGCAAATTCTAGTAGGATGCGTATGGCTTCTAATCTAGCCACGGGTGCATACGATTCTTCAAAATCAATTCCTTCTTCTTGGGAATACCCTTTGGCTACTAATCTTGCCTTGTTTCTAATTACAAGACCGCTTTCGTCTAATTTGTTCCTAAATACCCATTTGGTACCAATGACGGTATGATTGTTTGGTCTAGGGACTAAATGCTATACATTGTTTCTTTCGAATTGATTTAGCTCTTCTTGCATTGAAATAACCCAATTTTCATCATTAAGAGCTTGTTCAATGGTATTTGGTTCAATTTTCGATACAAATGCATATTGGCCATAAACGTTTTGTTTTGATCTTCTAGTTTTTACTCCTTCATATATATTTCCAATAACTTGTTCAATTGGATGGGCATTTTTGAACTTTAAATCAGTTGGAGGTTTGTAAGAGTCATTACCTTCACTTACCTCTTCCTCCACTGGATTTTCTGGCTTGAGCTCGAGTTCCTTTGGTTGTTCTTTGCTTTTTGTCTCATCTGCATCACTTAGTTCATCCTCCTTTCTCGGACTTTGGTTAATTTTATCAAATACAACATGTATGGATTCTTCTACAACTTGGTTTCGTTTGTTGAATACTCTATATGCTTTGCTATTTGATGAATAACCAAGGAATATAACCTCATCGCTTTTGGCATCTAATTTGCCCAAATTGGTTTTTCCATTGTTTAAAACATAGCATGTACATCCAAAAGCATGAAAATATGAGATATTTGGTTTCCTTCCTTTCCATAGTTCATATGGGGTCTTTTTCAAGATTGCTCGAATGGTAACTCGGTTCAAAACATGACAAGTTGTACTCACAGCTTCACCCCAAAATTTCTTGGATAGATTGCTCTCATTTAGCATAGTTCTAGCCATCTCTTGTATAGTTCTATTTTTCCTTTCAACTACTCCATTTTGTTGTGGAGTTCTTGGTGCAGAAAATGTGTGGTGAATTCCTTTCCCATTACAAAATTCCATGAATCGTTTGTTTTCGAATTCGCCACCATGATCGCTTCTTATGGTTACAATAGTACTCTGTTTTTCATTTTGCACTAAATTCACAAAAGTTGCAAACATAGAGAAGGCTTCATCTTTACTAGCTAAGAGAATTATCCATGTGAATCTTGAAAAATCATCAACTATGACAAATACATATTTCTTTCCACCAATGGTTAGAATGTTGGATGGCCCGTATAGATCCATGTGTAGTAGTTCAAGTGGCCTAGTGGTGGAAATTTCCTTTTTGGTAGAGAAAGGCATCTTTGGTTGTTTAGATAATTGACATGCCTTGCAAATCTTGTCTTTGTCATATTTTAATTTTGGTAATACCTTTACCAAACTCTTTTTCCATAGGGTCTTTATGTTGCCCATGTTTATATGTCCAAGCCTCTTGTGCCAAACCCATGGATCGTTATCAATGGCCATTAGACATTGACCATCTAATTCATCAAGTGAAACCAAATAAACATTTCCATGTCTTTTGCCACTAAACATGATATGTTCTCCATTAAATACATTACATATAGATGATTCAAACACAACTTTGTATCCCTTATCACATAATTGGCTAATACTCATTAAATTGTGTTTGAGTCCTTCAACAAACAAAACATCTTCCATGCATGCATTTGAAACACTATGTATATTTCCTTTACCTTTAATTTTACCTTTTCCATTATTGCCAAAGGCAACCATTCCATCATTACAAGGCTTAAGTTTGTGAAACAAACTTCTTTCACCGGTCATATGCCTTGAGCAACCGCTATCCATAAACCATTCATTGTTTGCCTTTGCCTTAAGACATGTCTGAAAAATAAGCAAATAAATCTTATCTTCTTGGTACCCATTTGATGGGTCCATTTGGGTTAGTAATATAGATCAATCTTTGTTGTTCTAACTTTGAAAGCCCAAATCTTGTGTTTCTTGGAACCCAAACTAATTTTGCACCATGGTCATATAATTTCTTAAAATTACATTTGTAAGTTTTGTGACCCATTTTATTGCAGAAATTACAAGCCATAGGTAATCTTGGAGTAGGCCTCCAAGTATGCAATGGTTCCATTATTGGTCTTCTAGTCCACTTAAAATTTTTCTTTTGTGGCTTGTGTATAGATGCATTTTTAGTTTGATGTTTCTCAAATATTTGTACATTTGATTTGCTACTTTCTCCTTGCTCAAATGTATGATACCCAAGACCTCTTTTATGTGTTTGGGAGGTCATATTTAAAAACATTTTGACGCTTTCTCCTGGATTAGAGAACTTAGCTAATGATTCATTTAATGATTTGTTCTCCTTTTTTAGCAGATCATTTTCATCTTTCAATTTGTCTAATCTTTCTACAAGTTTACCATTTACAATTATTGTTGCATCACATTGTCTCTTCTTAATTGTAAACTTGCTTCCTAATTTCTTCATTTCTTCATATAATGAATCATATGCAGTTTGTAGTTCATCTAATTCAGTACATTTGAGGCATTCTTGAAAGGAAGAATAACTTGATTCAGAAAGGGAGAGTTTAGAGCTTACCTCTTCATTGCTTGTGTCTTTTGTTGAGGTAATTTGTTCTCCTTGCTCGATTTGTGCCATGCAGCAAATTCTTGCATATTCTTCCGCCTCTATGTCATCGGTTGAGGAGCTACACGTCGTAAATTCTTCATCATTCACGTACATGCCTCTTCCTTTGTATTTCTGGAATCTTCTATTGTTCCCTCGATCCTTTCTTTGTTCTTTTGCCTTGTTTTCTTCGGGAGTTGGACATTGAGCCTGCATATGTCCCGAACCGCCACATCGGTAGCATTTGGTTGATTCTTTCTTCTTTTCTCTGGGAGTTCTTTCTTTGAAGCTTCTGAAATTCTTGCCTTTCCTCACAAATTTTCTGAATCGTTTTGTGAGTAGGGCAATCTCATCGTCGTTTTGAGAAGAAGATGTGTCATCGGTGTCTTGTCCGGCTTTTAAGGCAATTGCTCTTTTGCCCCTGTGTTGATCTTCATTTCTTCTCTTGATTAGCTCATGTGACATGAGAGAGCTAATTAAGTCTTCAAGCTTTAGTGTGTTAAGATCCTTGGCTTCTTCTATTGCTGTGATTTTTGAGGTCCATGATTCGGGTAGAGCTCTTAAAATTTTCATAACCTGCTCAGATTCAGAAATAGTCTTTCCAAGACCTTTTAGAGCATTAGTAATCTTTGAGAACCTAGCAAACATTTCAGAAATATTTTCTGTTTCTAGCATTCTAAAATTCTCTAGTTCTCCAATCAAAATATTTCTTCTCGTCCCTTGGACTTGAGAAGTTCCTTCATAGATAGAGGTTAGTGTATCCCATATTTCTTTGGCGGTTAAGCAAGAGGATACTCTATCATACTCGGAAGCAGTAAGAGCACAAAATAAAGAGTTCATGGCTTTGGCGTTGCTCTTAACAGTTCTTACTTCCTCATCGGTCCATTTGGAAGCTCGTTCATCGGTAGGCAAAGTTACTCCATCTTGAATAGCAATCCAAGAATCCATATCGGTGGCCATGATGAGTTGCTTCATACGAAGCTTCCAATATCCAAAATTGTTCCCATCAAACAACGGTGGCCTTGTAAAGGATTGGCCTTCAGCAAAAGCGGGAACGGAAGTAGATTGGGATGCCATATCGATAAGATCTCTTTGGTAAACTCAAAGACCTGCTCTGATACCACTTGTTGGTCCCGAGTTGATGGCTAAACCCAAGAGGGGAGGGGTGAATTGGGTTCTTTTTAAAAAATCTTTGGTAAATCAAAAACTTAACCCCTTTCAAAAATTAATCCCCTTATGAAAGCTAATGGAGAGCAATTAAAATAAAGCAGTAATAGAAAACAGAACACAAGATTTATAGTGGTTCGGGCAAACCTTCCCTACTCCACTCTTCCAAGCTCACACTCCGTTGTGACTTGGGTTCCACTATGTATTCCTTGAATACACTTAGAGTCACCGCTCTCTTCTAGATTCAAAGCTCTAGGGGGCATATACAACTAGAGCCACTTGCTCTCTTCTAGATTCTAGCTCTAGGGGGCGTAACAACTCAATGCACAAGTAGGTGATGAGTCTCACTCCAATCACTCCCTACTTGCATACACTTGATCTTAGCTATCCAAGCTAAATCAAGTTTAGTACAACAAAACAATGAAAATAAGCAAGAACTACACTTTACAGATTTGTGTAGATAGATTGAGCTCGAGAAAGAAATCAAAGACAGCTGGGATGATGATCGTTGAAGCAACTTGCAGTTTGAAGCTCTTTCTTCCTTTGAAACACTCAAATATGGAGAAAAGGGATTTGAAAGTCTTTCTTGCACTTCTTTTCTCTCTATGATCCTTAGAGTAGTGAGTATATTTTTTTTCACGTTCATTTGAATGTCTTTTTATAGAATGAGGAAGATTGGAACGTTGTAGGAGTGGTTGGTGCGCAATAAATTAACTCCAACGTTCGAAAATTTGAACGTTATACCCAAGTCGAAGGTGGAGTCGACTTGGGATGTGACTTGGCTACCCAAGTCGCATCTGGAGTCGACTTCGTCTGCGACTCCAGTTCTTTGGATTCCCAAGACTTAGGCTTGGTCGACTTGACTTCAGACTTCGACCCAAGTCGATCCTGAAGTCAACTTGGCCTGCGACTTGGCTCGGGTTTTGCTGAACCTGCTTTGATCTTCAAGTTGCGTTCTTCTATCTTGGATTGGCTTGATTCTTACTTAGATGATCATGCATATTTGACTTATGTAGTCTTGATAGACATTGTTTGAATCATTCTTGTATCTTTATCTTTGAGCTTGATAGACTTGATTTGATGTAGAACATGATTCTTGACTTTGAATTTGACTCATTTGTTTTTCATCTTGATTCCTTGGACTTGAGTGATAAATCCTCTTGAATAGCTTGAAAACTGCATCTTTGAAGTTTGAACTTCTCAAGTCGTGGATGGAGTCGACCTGGCCTGCGACTTCACCGAAGTCGCACCTGGAGTCGACTTCGTTTGCAACTTCGTTATGTTCGTTTCCACTTTTCAACTCTGGATACTCCAAGTCGATGCTGGAGTCGACTTCGTCTGCGACTTGACTTCCCAAGTCGCAAGTGGAGTCGACTTGACCTGCGACTTCACCTGTTGCCTTTTGGGATTAATTCTCAAGTCGATATTTGAGTCGACTTTGGGATCGACTTCACCCAAGTCGAAGTCCAAGTCGACTTGACATCTTTGCTTTCCTTAAACATTTAGCAAACATATTAGTACCTTTTATATACTCAAAATTAGTTCTTGTTAATCATCAAAACTCAAGATTTGGTCAATTTTATTGTTTTAAACATTGTTTCCAACAAATGTGATCAGGACTGTTGCCCTGAACACGCGGCGGTTTCTTAATTTGATCTCGTCCAAAATATTTTTTTTCTTTCATCATATAAGCTCATAGTTGTCATCATTCATAGTGGACTCATCCATATCATCATAAAATTTGTCATACAAGTATCTTTACTTTCATATTATAGGCAACATATATATGTTCATGAATAAAAATTCACATAGAATTTTATACATAATCACTTATCTATTTACACCATACATAATCAATCCCATTTCATTATAAGAAATATATTCATCCATCCATTCTTCAAACATACCGATACCTTTTAGCTTTGCTTCTTCCCTCGAACAATAAACCTGTCTAAGGTTGGGAAAACAAAACGTGAGTGATAAACTCAGTAAGCAAGCATCATTTTTTTCATTTAAATACATCCCTTGCCTATTCGGTAGGAGACACTTATCAAGTGATCAACTACCAATAGGAAGAAACCTTTTATAGAAATCTTCTTTATAATACACTCATAAAACTTTGTACATATCCCCATTTCGAGGATTCTCAAAAGTGATGTCTATGCATCTAAACCATTTTTCATGGGGACAATTGTTTATCCCAAAATATTTTTCATCTATCATGAGGACATGTCTATGTCCAAAAATATTTTTCATATGGCATGAGGACCATTATATGTCCTAAAATATTTTTCTTATAACCTTTTGCCCATGAGGACATTTACTTGTCCCAAAACATCATTTATTTAATTTTCTTTATAACCCAACTCAGGGTTGTTCAAAAGCAATGCATGTGCATAGAAATCTTTTATCTAGGCGGACATTCTCATGTCCAAAAATATTTTTCCATATAAGCCTCTTTTAACCCGCATATAAGATACCAAACCCTTTTTAAACCAATATGGTTGACATATTCATGTCCTAAAATATTTTTGAGTATCTTCTGAAAACTAAACATAAATCCATTTAAATCCAACACAAATCCATTTAAAACAAAACAGTGTAGGTGCCCATTTTGGGACTTTTAAAACATAGGGAACATATGTATGTTCCAAAAACATATGGATTTGTGTCTCTGACCCTCAAGAAGGTGACACTTAACAAGTGATCATCCTCCCCTAGGAAAGAAACCATTCATGTGACTACACCGCTAGCTAGGCGGTTGTCCATGATCCTGCTCCAATTTCAGGGAGGGTGCCGCCGGCCTCCAGCCTTCCCCTAAGCGACTCTGCTACAGGTAGAGGTGAGCTCTGGTTCTCGACCATTTTGGTCTGTAACCGCCTCAACCATGAGCCTAGTATATCATTTTGCGTGCACTCGTATGCTAGCTATCATTTTCAAAACATAGGAGGAAAATAATATTTTGGAAAATTTGCTTGCTTACCTTGATCACGTGAGATTCCCGGGTCAACCCTTTCTTTGCCTTTGCCTATACATGTAGAATGATATAACATTCATGTAAATTCCATTTGCTTGCATTCACCTAGTTTTCCAAACCATTTTCATAAATATTCATAACCCGCCTAATCTCCAAGTCGGGTATTCATAGTTTACACATTTATGTATCTCAATCATTCATTATGCCACATATTAAATTCCCATATATTAATATCAAAATTTGAGATTATCAATTCATCAATGAATTTCACATTTTTCCATGATATTTTAATATATTTTTGCATTTTAATATTTTACATAATGCATTTATCATCTTATCATGTGCACTGCTTCACATATGTGCGTCTAACAGCGTCTAATTCATATATTTCTTAAAAATTTTCAAATAAACAACTTGTCCTCTAATTCATAAAGTTTATACACTTCAATTAACACTCATTTAGTGTATTTTCCCGGATTTTTAATCCACTAATCATAGGTTTCCAAAACAGCAACTTTGGAACCCATTTTTCACCCGTTTAACGTGTCTTTTGTCATATAACCTTAAACAGTTTCATAAATCCGAAATTCCAGAAATTGATCCAAATTTTCCTAATCCAAATCTATGTTATTAACTTATATATAAATATGGATCATTTCTACATAGGTTTCATATTTCTTTTTGATTTTTTTCTCCAACTATCCACAAATGCTGAAATCAGTCGTACTAAATTCTCTAAATCTTGATTTATAATCAAATAAATTATTTTTGATCTGAAATTTATACAATAACTTAATAAATACATGACATAATTTTCATAAAAATTTCATCATGAACTATTAACATAATATATTTATTTTTGCATTTTCACTGTGCTGGACTGTGTTGGGAGTTTAGGGTCAGCCTTAATCACGTGAATTATAGGGCATATTTATACCCATCAAAACCTAAATTTTATTTTTTATTATGATTATAAATATGTATTATATATTCTTAAAATTTTCAGCCCAAAATTCCTTTTATAAAAATTATTAAAAATCATTTTCTACAGCTGATCCTGTCACCCGTTTTACCCTATTTAGGTGAATCGTCTCAGATTTTTAATTTGAAACTGGATTATCCTTTTAAGCTGAAAATTTGGTCTTTCCTTAATCACTCCATAATAATTCTTAAAAAAAATTTCATGCTAAAATTCATCCATTTACTATCCCGTTCATATTTTAGTTTGCAACATCATAAAATTTCCAGATTTGAGGTATAAAATCAAAATAATCATATACTTACTTGATTAAATGGGTAATACCTCGTTTTCCCCCTTTTTTTCCTTCTCTTTTCTTCCTCCTTGGTGACCTAGGGTACGTGAGCTTCTGCTGGAAAGGAGAGCTCCAATTTGCAGAAATTTTCTAAGTCCTCTTGATATGCATGGACGTCCCTTGCTTTTTATGCAATTAGCTGGAAATTTCCAGCTAATGGGCCCCACTTGTGCTGCATTTTCCACAGCTAATTAATATGTGCTTATCCCCCTAGCTGACATGGCAACTTGTGGGCCATTTAAATTAATTTTTCCTTAATTAAAAATTCACTAATTATCCATTGCATTAAATCATCCCAAATCTGTCCACCAGATCACGTCCACAATCAGCTGCTGTTTTCTAATTTTTTTCAACGAATTTTGCAGCTAATAAATGCACATTTATATTCCCTAATACCTAGGCTAATTATTCATTCATTTATAAAATTTTTAAAATTAAAAAAAATCACATTTCTGGCTGCTTGAACGGTCCACATTTCAGCTCTCTTTTGCTGTCCATTTTCAACGCCCCTATTTCAGCAGCAATTTCGAATTTTTTCCACCATGTTTCAGCTTTAATTTAATGCTCATTTAATCACCTAATAATGTAGGTAAATTTGAATTAATTGAGAATAATTAAAAAATCATAAAAATTCCAAAAGCTGCCACAACCGTCCATATCATCCAAGAGGCATGTTGCTGTCCATTTTTTTCTTTTTCCATTCAACGGTCCAGATCTGCCCTTTTAGGTCCGAATTTCACTTTAATTTAATGCATATTTATCCTCATTAACTCATAGTTGACTTTGGGTATTTATTTTATTATAAAAATATTTCACAAAATTCACTTTAGGGGCTGCTTGGACGTCCATGCTTGCTATGTAAGCTACTCTCCCCTATGCTAATAACTTTTTGGTGTAAAAAGTCAAAAGAATTAATCCTAATTTTGTGCAAGCCTAATCCCATCATCATTTACATGATCAAATCCTTTCATAACCTTAATATCATAATTTTAACCGTCCATTTCAAATTTTATCTTAATCCGACTTTTCTAGCTCAAGTTATGATTATTTTAAATTTTGGACGGTGATGATCAATTATCATCAAAATTTTCATAATCTATCTTTATAATGTGATTAAGCACGAAATTATGTGCTTTCATCTCAATTTTCATATTAATTCGCCTTATGGGCGTCAAGTTATGAATTTTCTAAGGTTTTCTTTACTAACTTGAGAATTATCCTTTTAAATTCTCATAATCCATATCAAATAATCTAAAATGATTATTCATGATGTATTGGTGTATTTTAATTACCAACAAATTATTCTAATCCCTTTGTCCCACATTAACTTATAATGATCACTCGAATAATCATTGCTAATCCTTAGCCCTAATTATCATAGTTTAGCAAAATCACAAAAATTATTTAAAATTCAATAAATTTACTTATAAATTATGTGTAAATGTTCAATGCATATATTGAATCCTACTTAGGTTGGGGTTTCACATATATATGTTCATGTTTTCATATGACATTATGCATATGGGACCCGTGATGGGTATAAGATTTCATGCTTTTAAGATATACCTTTAGACAAGGTATAAATTGCTTTCCAATATGATTTTAAATGCAAAATGTTGCCTGAAATGATTTGCCTATAAAATGCAAATAGCTTGCTTATTGAGTTTCGACTCACAATTTTGTTTTCCAAACCCAAAGACAGGTGAAGGATAGGACATGGCAAAGGAGCAAGTGTTAGCTTAAGGAATTAATGGAAAAACTTTAGAATTTTCATGTTATGGAACTTATGCGAAAAGGATGTAAACTGAAAATTTTATGTTATGTTGATGACTATAATGTATAAATGCAGTGACATCTGATTAGGCAAGTGTTGAAATATTGCTTGAACAGCAGACTTGTATGTGATGAATGAATTGAAATGACTTAGATATGTCTGAGTTGAAAATATGAGATATTGAATTGTTATGTGGACTTCTATATGGTCATAATTAATGGGATAAATATCCGATAAAACCCGCCGTGTGACAGGGCAACAATCCTGATCGCGTTTAGCAATCAATACGATCCCGAGGTAAGGCTCAGCTTGTGACGCTCAGGTTTGGGGCGCCACATTCAAAATTTCAAAAAATTTATGATAAAGCTGCTACTGATCAAGGGCATTGAATGGACTGGATTGGGCAACTTTTTGATGATTCACACAATGCCAAAATCATGGACAGCTTGGACGTGATTGTGAGCAGATTTGTTTTTGTGTTAAAAATTATACAAAATGGAAATTATATGGGATAAACATGATAGCTCAATAGGGTGGATAAATGTGGATTTATTTAACCTCAAAATGAGGTAGAAATTATGGGGATTGAAAGCATTAATATAAAAGAGAGAGAATGATGCCCTTGATACAGTTATTACATGTCAAATGAATTAGGAGATTCAATTCAAGTATTCAAGAAAGGCCATGTAAGAACTAGGGTTATTTTACAAATAATAACCATGCTAATTTTTTTCAATTTCAGATTTATGTTGCTGTTTTGAGCATGTTCACTTTATGTTAAACCAAGCTTGTTTGATGTACCTTAGTTGGATGGAACTTTGGATTAACAACTATGTGAAAATTCCATTCATTTAGGGTGGAAATGAAGCATGACCTAAACAACATAATATATGGGGAATTATATTGGTAAAATACCCTATTTGTGGAGCACTAAAGGACATCCAAATGGTGGAAACAAAATTACAAAAAGCTATTTTATATAGCCTTGATGATGGGGACGTCCAAGGTGAAATTTCATGAAGGAAAAGTTGCTGTTTTGGCCAAATTAATTCGGGAACTTTGATTACATGATTATACCCTAATTAATATGCAAATAAGTGATTAACTTAAGCAATAATTGAAAGAAAAATTCTGTTTCATTTTAACTTGATTAACACATAATGAATGTGTAATTAGAAGGTGCACATGAAGGGTATGGATGACAAGGAAGGGGAATGAACATGTATAATTAGCTAAAATGCAAAAATGAATGGAAAATATGGAAAAATGAGAAAAGATAGGGCTATTTCTAGAAAATTATAAAATTTCAAAAATTTGAGATTGAAATTAGTAGCCTAACTCATAAATAGATGCCTTGAATGAGCACTAATGTGGAAATGCGAAGTATGGGTGTTAAATGATAGAAGGGAGGTATTAACTTTCAAACGAATTGAGTTAAACTTAAAGGTTATAAAAAACTTGAAAACCTATCCTAAATAAGGGTACTAAAATGGGAAAAAGGGTCACAAATGACTTACAAGTTACACCAATAGGTGAATTGGAAAAGTTGACACCAAACTTGGAAAAACGTGGGTTAAGTTAGCTAAATGTGAATTCATGTGGGTTGGAAAACCTTAAGATGTTCAAGCATTTGAATTTTTATGTATGTAAATGAAATGTCATTTTCATTTATCTAGGCAAAGGCAAAGGAAAGGTGGAAGAAAGGGATTGAAGCTATCACAGGTAAGCAAGCAATTTTTTCAAAATACCGATTTCATCCCACATTTGAATTTGTATGCATATGCATCGCCATTGAAAAGCCTTGACATTGGGATATAAAAAAGTTTACATGAAAAAGATTTTGATGAAAATGTTTACAGGAAAATACTTGCTCATTGAGTTATCACTCATGATTTATTTTCCCAAACCTTAGATAGGTACCGGAAAGCTCAAGAGGTATAGAACCTAAGCATTTGAGGAAAGGTATAAGATGGTATTCATGTGTATGCTAAATGATTAGCTACGGTATATGGAATTGTATGATTGAAATTTCTAAGCAAGCTATCCGAGAGTGGGCAACCCAAATTATATAAATAATTTGAGGTCTTTTGGCTTTTTCCCAACAGGACCAGTCAAGAGGACAAGAAGGAAACAAGCCGATGCAGGGCGCACTTCCTAACTTAATACAAAAACTGTTAAACGTTGATGACAATAAGATAGAAACATCAAGGACCCAAAAATTACAATAAGGGCAAGAACAATGTAATCCTAGCACCAAGGAGCAGGATGCAGGAAAGGAAAGAAGTGAGAAAGTAGTGACAAGAGAAAGAAAATCAAGCTTTAATATAATAGGTGCCCCAATTTGTGAAAATTGTCACAAATGTTGCTTTGGAGAATATTTAAGGGGTTCAAATTGATGTTATAAATGTGATCAGATTGACCATGTAGTGAGAAATTGTCAAGTTACTGAGGCAAGAGAGATAAAGTGCTTCAATTGTGACTAAATAGGACATATTGCTTCAAAATGTTCGAACAAGGCACAAAGAACACCAAAACGAGGGAGATTATCTCAACAATGGAATGCTACAACTACCAATGGACAGGGAAACTCTACAAATTTAGTGCAGATGCATGCATTGACTCACGACGAGTCACGAAAATAGGAGGAAAGAAAGGTTACATGTATGATTTATATTTTAAGAAATTTTACGGTAGTGTCATTTGATTTTGGTGCTATGTAGTCATTTATAGCATACCAAAATGTAACCAGTCATGCACTACTAGTAGAAAGGACAAATAGCATCAATTATGTTGGATTCCCTGAATATAGGTTAGCCAACATTAATGTGAAAGATATGATATATATGTGGGCCATAACCCACAGGTTTGGGATGAGATAAGGGAGAGGAAGTTGGCAGATTGGCCTATCAACAAGATTTATCCCAGTTATTTAAAGTATAACAAGTTTTAGGACGAAACCTTTTATAAGGGCGGGAGGATTGTGAAACCCAAGATTTTAAGTTTAATGAATATAGTCGGAATTTGTTTGAGGATGAAATTTGAAGGGAAAGCCTAAGTTAACATGCTCTACATGATGAATGGAGTGGACTAATGAGCACAAAAAGACAAAATAAGGTGTATGAAATGAAGATTTGGCATGATTATTTAATTCTACTAATTATGTTAAGTTGTTGATAATTATGGGATAAATTAGGTTATTGCTTAAAAATTCATAACTTGAAGTATATAAGGCGAATTGACGTGAAATTTGAAAGGTAGGCACATGTTGACGTGCTCTACCTCATGAATGGTATGGATTATGTTAATCATTATTAAAGTATGATGATGATGATTTAATTTTATCAAATTTTATGAGACAATTTCAAATGCTTATATCTTGATCTAAGATGATCATTTTGAGGTGCAATTTTTTATAAACGGCTAAAACAAAGTGTTCCATTATATAGATGGATTTGATTAAGCTAAACCTCATGGGAAAGTGCTTAACTACTTATGGTTAAAAATCATTGACTTTTTACTTTTAAAAAGTGCATTTCAATTAATGCAAAGTCAATGCATTTAATGGTATATTTGAGGTGTCTTATGAAGGGAATTTTGGGGCAATTTTCCAAATTTTAAAAATTAGAAAAAATCGATGGAAAAGGGGCTGCATTTAAGGACCTTTAAGGGGTAGGAAATGGGCAGCTTTTGTGACCTTTTCTTTACTTTTTATTTCCAGTGTTACTTTTCATAGTGGAAAATTGCTTTTCCTTTATGAACCATTTACCTTTTAAAACATAACGAGTTAGCTATATCTTACAACATAATCATAACAAGACATCACATGTTCATACGACCTTAAATCAATATACATTTTATATATCATACAATTTCAGTCTATCCCTTTCATCATTTTTCATTTTTTCTCTACACCCATCTACCAATCCTTGCTGGGATACCGTCTTTTCAGTATCATATCTTTTCTTTCCACACTATTTACCAATCTTTGTTCTGATACCACTTTCTGTGATATCAAATCTTTTCTTTCCACTCCTATTTACCAATTCTTGCTCTGATACCAAGCCCTCGTTTGCATCAATCTCGGCCTACAACCGCCTCTACCATGGACCTAGTACATTATCCTCGTGCACACTCATTTATGTTGGTCCCGAGTTTATGGAAAAACCCAAGAGGGGAGGGGTGAATTGGGTTCTTGAAAAATTCTTTGGTAAATTAAAACTTAATCCCTTATAATTTCAATCCCCTTGATGAAACGTGATATGAGATAGAATGAGAGGGTGCAAATGGAATATAAAAATGTAAACAATCAATCCACACAAGAGACAACAATATATAGTGGTTCGGGCAACCTTCCCTACTCCACTCTTCCAAGCACACACCCGTTGTTCTTGGGTTCCACTATTGTATATTCAATACAATCTAGAACACCCGCTCTCTTCTAGATTCTAGTTTTAGGGGGCATATACAACAATCACTTATTGGTGAGACCAACTCCAACCAACCAAGTTTAATATGTTGGTGAGACAAACTCAAACCAAACAAGAAAAACCCGTTAGTGAGACAAACTCAAACCAACCCCCGTTTTGCTTCTTCTTGAATTCGGTCTCCAACATCGATTCAAGGCAGCAATACAAAACAAAACAGCTAAAAGAGAAATTACACTTTACAACGTGTATTCGATAAGCTCCGGAAGCTCCTTGTCATGTGGAGATGATAATCTCGGAAGCACACTTGGAAGTTGTAGCACTTGAAGCTTCAATAGTTGTTCAAATAACTTCAACACACTTGAATATTAGAAGATGAAAGCCCAACTTATGTTTTCCTCTTTCTTTCCTCCTTCTTACTACTCTTCACGTTCATACATCAATGGTATATATAGAGAAAAAATGATTTAGCCATTTGGAGTGGAGGTTCACGTGCATCTAGAGCTCCAACGTTCGGATTTTCGACCGTTACAAGTTGAAGTTGCAAGTGGAGTCGACTTCGGATGAGTGGAGTTGACTTCAGATGGGTGAAGTCGACTTGGGAAGCGACTTCGTCTTGTTAAAACTTGCTATCCACTTGTTGTCCAGAATTTTTCCTTCGAAGTTGCAGGTGAAGTCCACTTGGGTTGAGACTTCACCCAAGTCGCAAGTGAATTCGACTTGGGTTGAGACTTCACTTTGCTGTTTGTCCGAAGTCGCAAGCGAAGTCGACTTGGGTCTGGGACTTCACCCAAGTTGCAAGTGAAGTCGACTTGGGCTGAGACTTCACTTTGCTGAGCTTGAAATTCATGAACTTGAGCTCTTGAAACTTAAATTATTTCACAATTTCATTTTCATACACATAATTAGAGACAAAATATCTGAGAACACTTAGACAAATTTATTAGATCCTTTTTAATGATATTTCAATTATTTGTTAATCATCAAAATCAAATTAATCATTCTTAAAGCAAGCATATGATCAACAATCTCCCCATTTTTGATGATTGACAAAACTTAATTGAAATATTTTCCCTTCTCAAATGAATCATAGATATGTCTACATGAAGATCATGATTTTCATCAATAAGTGAAACTCCTAAGTTATATGCAATATTATTCTCTTTTCTTAAGATATTTTCATACTACACTCTCTCTCCCTTTTTGTCAATCAACAAAAAAAGGAAGCACAAATGGGGTATAATGGGGCATATAAAATAGGTAGCACAAATGGGGCATCAACAAAAAAGGTAGCACAAATAAAATATGTTCATACTACACTCTCTCCCCCTTTTTTCCTACAAATTATTCATTTTGAGTCAAGCATATGATCTATAATATTACTATGGTACTACTTGTTTATTAATTTCTTTAGGAGAGCAACATACCTTTACTTACCTTTGATGAAAGTTATCATTACTATTTTGCTCAACTCCCCCTTTCTTTTGCAATTCATGTTCCTTCATTCTCTAGATTACTTTGTACTTGTTTGAAATAAAAACCTGCATCATAAATATGTTATCTTCTTTCCTTTTGGTACCTGTGTTATGGGTCCATGAATGTTAGTACCATAATGCATAGGAACTCAAGGAGACTTGGTTCCACCTCAGATATGTCTCTTTGGCATCCAAACTAATTTAACTCCATTATAAACCATTTTTCTTGCCTTGCGTTGATATATTTTGTGGCCAAACTTATTACAATAATGACAAGTAATTCTAGCATAGATTGGAGTATCATAATAGCTCTTTGGTTGCCAAGTAGGCATTTTTATCCATGATTTATCAACAAGCTTCTTAAAATGTCCCTTCGCATTTGATGTACTAGAAGCCTTAATCTAAATAGGAGCATTTATTTTATTTAATTTGGCATTAATGTGCTTTACATATCCAAGACCTCTCTTATCAAGTTGAGTGGTCATTCTCAAAAATTTCTGCACATTTTCTCCCGGGTTGGAGAACTTAGCCAATGAATCCTTCAAATTTTGGTTCTCCTTTCTCAATACCTCTACTTCATTCTTCATGGCAATTTTATCATTTTGCAAAGATGCATTCTCCTCCGCTAATTTTCTATTTGCAATGGCAGTTGTATTGAATTGCCTTTTCTTTTGGGAATATTTGATACCAAGGCTTTCGAATTCATCAAATAATGAGTCGTAAGTTTGTTGTAAATTATTCAACTCATTACATCTAGAACAAACATTAGAAGATGAATAAGAATCAGATGAGCTTACCTCGATATCCATAGATGCATCCAATGTTGACAGTTTCAATTTTCTTGCATCATCACTTTCTTCAGAATTTTGGCAAGTTTTCTTTTCATCTTCCACAATGGCCATGCAGCAAATTCTTGCCCAATTTACTGCATCTTCTCCTTCACTTGATGAAGTGCTAGAGCTTGAGGTAGTATATTCCTTTTTAAGCATTCTTCTAGCCTGTCTCTTTGAAAAACATCTCTTATTTTGAATTTCTAAATCATCCGGTGTGTTACATTCGATTTGTATATGTCCAAGACGACCACATTTATAACATTTTGGAAATTTCTTTCTTGTATTCTTCATTTTCTTTCGTGAGCTAGAATATTTGTATGAACTTGATGTAGATTCACTTGAGCTCTCTATCATACTTTTGAACGCAATATACTTCTTACTTCTTTGAGATTCTTCTTTCTTGTTTTTGATGAGCTCATGAGACATGAGTGAGCTAATCAAGTCATCTACTTTGAGCTTGTTTAAGTCCTTTGCCTCCTCAATAGCTGTGATCTTTTCATTCCACGAGTTTGGCAATGCTCTAAGTATCTTTTGTGGCGCCCCGAAACGAAACGTCACTTCCTTACCTCAAGATCTATCGATTGGTAAATGTGAATCAGGATTGTTGCCCTGATCACGCGGCGGGTTTTTAATTGGAATATGTCCAAAAAATTTTTTCGATTATTCATCTGTCATCATTCATAATCTTGACATGACAATCATCATACATTGCGACATTTCACTTGTAATAAAAATCATCATTTCATTCATAGCACCTTTATATGCCTGTCGTTATACACTGAATCATTGTATAAATCATACTTTCATACATTCAGTCATTAATTCACATGGAACTTAGAACTCTAACTAAGTTTGGATATACATAAACACATAGTATCTTTTCATGCCTTCCTGCCGTGAAAGATTCCTTGTCCTAAGTATCATATTTCATATCCATACATCCATACATTCAACAATTGAATCATATATAGAACTTAATATTCTCATTAAGTTCACATACACATTAGCTTACCTTAGCATATTTATGCTTTTCGATTCCTCATAGCCTTCAAGGCTATCATCATGTACCTTCCTCCATGTCTGAGGTTCGCAACCTTCTAAGTCTCCTCAGTACCTGTCTAAGGGTTTGGAAAACAAAACGTGAGTGACAACTCAGTAAGCAAGCATTTCAAGGCAAGGCTTCTTGAAAACCTTTTTCATAAACATTGGGAATACCTTGTTCCTGAGGACATGCGTATGTCCTAAAATACCATCATGAAATCCTTTATTATAAGGACAATTTCATGTCCTTGAATGCTTTCATAAAGCATTCATTCTTAAAATCATTTACAAGCCGCGCCTGGGCTTGTTTAGGCAAAACATATACATTTTACCTTTAATGATGAGTTTCCATTAATCTTATATGAACATTTTTAATGTTCATAGCCATTACATGAAATCATTCGGTTGCCAGTGGACATTTTCCGTCCAAAACCACATAAATACTTAGGCAATGGAGACATCTCATGTCTCAAAACATCATTAACATAAACCATCATAAAATTCTTTAGCCAAGAGACATTTTATGTCTCAAAACATCATTAACATAAGCCCTCATAAAATCCTTTAGCCAAGAGACATTTCATGTCTCAAAACATCATTCACATAAGCCATCATAAAATCAAGAGACATTTCATGTCTCAAAACATCATTCGCATAAGCCATCATAAAATCAAGAGACATTTCAAGTCTCAAAACATCATTTACATAACCTTATTGGCAATGGACATTCATATGTCCTTAAACATCAATCACATAAGCCTTTCTCGGCAAAGGACATTCTTATGTCCAAAAACATTCTTTATTTAGGCTCTCTTACAAATGAACATAAATCCTTTTCATAATTCCCTGTCTTGGGGCTTGTTTATAGCAAACAAGGAAAACCATTTTCATGAATGCATTTGCATAAACACATTTCCTTTAATTCTTGTTATTTACACTTTTGTGTAAAACCCCCTTTCTTTTAGGGTAACCATTTCATAAAAATCCCTTTAGGATACTTTCATAAAATCATATTTTCATAACCCAATCTTTGGGCATTTCAGAAATAAAACATAAGCAAATGCATTTCTCTCCATCCAGTAGTGACACTTAGCAAGTGATCATGCTACCTTTTGGAAGAGAATCCTTAACAACACGCTAGCCAGGCGGCTGTTTATTCATCCTGCTCCCATCTCAGAGAGGGCGCCGCTGGCACTCCCGTCATCCCTTAGCGACTTGGCCTTATGTAGAGTGGGCCCCGGTCATCCCAACCGTGCTCTACAACCAGCCTATTCCTTGTACCGGTGCACCGTACGTTATCCTGACGAACCGCAGTCCGTTTTGGTTTGAAGAACCACAGACCGCAGTCCATGTTCTTTTAAACCAGGATCACAGACCGCAGCCTGCATCCATATGCACAAAAATCTTAGACCGAAGTCTATATTTTACAATTATTTTCAAAAACACATCACAGACCACAGTCTGTGTCAACTCGTAAGCGAGCGCACCCACTTTAACAAGTTGTTATTTGAAATCCAGTTTTAGGATGACCTTCCTTAAATTCCTTTAGAAAAGTTTTGAGTAAAATATTTTGATAAACATTTGAAATGTTTGAGAAATAATACATCTTAAAATCCTTTTAATAAAAGAATTTCAAATCCTTTGAATTTTCATAAATAAATCATATTTTCCTCTAATATTTTCTTGGTTTCTATTTCAGGATCTTTTGTTTACAAAAGTTATGCAACTATGCTATCCCCTTGTTCATAATCTAAAAATTAAATAATTGTCCACATATCAATCATTTTCACATAGAGGAAGATTGCATAGTCTTTTGCATGCCATTAAGCAGCCTGAAATTAAACCATTTTATGAAATCAACCATAGGAGGTTGGTCATCCATAAATCCCTTTCAACACATCCGTAGAAACATTTTTTCAACATTTTCAACATAGATTTCCTTATCCAAAGGAAACCAAAACTGTTCAAATATCATTTCAAAACATGTGGACTATGTCCAAAACATAATTTAATATTGAATTATCTTGACCTAGTAAAATAAATCTTTTTCATCATTGTTTATCCCGAGTTATTGTAGAAATAACTCAAAACCCATTTACAATCAATATTTTGTGAAACAAGGGTAAAATTCCCTTTTTCTTATAAAACGCTGTTGAACAATATCATATAGAATTTGCCTCCTCAAAAGCAAATTCTTAAAACCATCGATATCAAACGTGAAATCCTTAAAACATTAGCATAGAGAACTTGCTTACTAATAAGCAAAATTTCTCAATTCCATTAACATGAAGCATTCCCATCCTTGGCAACACTTAGGATAAATTATTTATCTTAAGAAGTGTCACTTGCTTCCCATGAAGCAAACCTTAAGACTTTTCATTAAAGTCATCATTTTTCAAATCTTATGGCTTTGCATTAAAGCCGTCATATTCAAAACTTGTGCTTGCCCATTCGTAAAAACATAAGCATGAACATAGACATTTCAATCATATCAATCATATAGAAAGAAAATGCATTTTAGAAAGTTTGCTTGCTTACCTGAGATCGCCATAATCCCTTTTCCTTCCATTCTTTTCCTTGCCTACATGAACATAATATGGTTTTTCATACATTTCTTGTCATTGCATTCCATTTAGTTTTCCAACCCATTTTCATTAGCATATATCCTTCATAATTCATCATATACATATATGGCTTAATTTGCATATATTAGCACCGTTTTCACACATTTAGCTATCACACATCATAGCCTATACATATAACATGCACATAACCATAAAATTAGGGTATTCATTTCAATATCATAAAAATTCATTCCATATGCATCATTCATAGCTTTATTAAGCTTACTTTGCAATTTTTCCCATTTTTTCCAAAAATACACATACGGGTGTTTCTTCTACGTACATAGCATTGCCTAAACTTCATAATTCAAATCCAAACTTTTGGAATAATAACATATCATTTCAAACAGATCCCTAAACATGAAATTCATCTCATTTTCATGCATTTTTGCATAAAATCATTTTTCATAAATCATTCATCACCCGTTTATCATTATCCCTTCACATAAAAGCTCATTTAGCACTTAAACATGATGCATTTCTTAAAATTTCTTAACTCAGAAATTTAACCCATTTTTTAGAGGGTTAATTACCCCTTTAATACCACTTTACTTAAGGTATTTTTATGAGGTTTAAATCCATTTTTCATAGGTTTCCAAAACAGTTAGTTTGGAACCCACTTTTAACCCGTTTAACGTGTCCTTTGACACATAACCTTAGGTCATTATATAAATTAGAAATTTCAGCATATAATTGCACTTTTCTTGATCAATATTTAATTATTTAACACATAAATCAATTTGGATCATTTATACATAGGTTTCATATTTCTTTTTGATTTCTTTCTCAAACTAACCACATATGCTGAAATCAGGCGTGCTGAAATCTTAAAATCTTGAATTAATATCAAATCAAGTTTTTTTTATCTGAACTTTCTACCATACCTTAATAACTTCATTAATTAACTTTCATGAAATTTTCAGCATGAAATATTGACATTACATATTTATTTGGGGATTTTTACCTTGATGAACAGTAAACTCCATTTCCAGTCAGCCTGAATGACGTTATTTATGGAGTATATTTACACCAATCAAAACCTCATTTTTAATTTTTTCTGTTATCCGAAATATTTCTTGTATATCCTGTAAAGTTTTCAGCCCGAAAACCCTTGTAGAAAATTTATTAAAAATCGTTTTCTACAGCTGATCCTGTAACCCGTTTTACCCTGTTTGGGCTAATATTCACGGATTTTTAATTTCCAACATACATATCCTTTTAAGCTGAAAATTGGGTCGTTCCTTAATCATAGCATGGGGATTGTTCTCAAAAAGTTTCATACCAAAAATAATCCATTTACTATTCCGACCATAATTTATTTTTCAGCATCATTTGCTTTACAGATTTGATGCATAAAAATCAAATAATCATATACTTACTTGAGCAAATGAGAAATCTCACCTTTTCCCCCTTCTTTTCCCTTGGTTTCCTCTTCTCCTTTTCTGGGAAAAATATTCGTGGGTTGCTGGTTCCCTAGGGACGTTTTCCACACTTAGAAAATTTTCCACAACTTCATTTCATTTCAACGTGCAATACCTATTCATGTTGCTGGAATTTCCAGCAATGGGGCCCACTTTGGAGCCCTTTTCCACAGCCAATTAATGCGTCATTATCCCCCTTGATGTGCTGGACATTTTACAGCCAAGTAAAATACATTTTCACCATTTTTCAAAAGTCAAAAAGGCAACTTTAATCACAACCATCCACTTGTCCACAATTGCCTTTCTTTGCTTAGCCCTTAAGCAACTTGTTACTTGCTCTCCCAAAAACCTACTTTCCATGATAATTTTCTTAATCCATTCCATTCATCTCATAGATTTCATAATTTTATTCCATCGTTTCAAATTTCATCTCAATCCGACGTTTCTACGTCGAGTTATGACCACTTGAATATATCTTTTGGATTTGGGAATAAAAATAATTAATTATTACCCTAATCCCATCATGATTCCCTTAATCCAATCCATTCAACATAAACATCTCATAATTTCATTCAACCGTTTCAAGTTTCATCTCAATCCGAGTTTCCTAGCTTCCGTTACACGCGTTTGAAGTTAACGGTTGAAATGAACATATACTTAAAAAAATTCATAATTTTTATTTCATCAAGAATTTTCATAATCTTTTCATTCCATAATACCAAGCCTAATATTAAAAATCTTCATTTCAAATTTCACTTGAATCCGCCTTTTAGGCGTTGAGTTATGAATTTTTCAATATTTTCCTTCCCACTTGACAATTTCCATCTTTATCTCCATAATTCATTTTAAATCATGAAAAATGATTTTTCATGATATAATTGCACACTTAAATCACAAATAATTCATTCTAAACCCATTATCTCATTTAGGCTCAAAATGCTTAATCACATCATTAATGCTAACCCATAACCCTGATTGCCATAATTAGCAAAAATCATAAAATACCTTCATAATTCCATAATTCATAAATAATCATTAAATACATGCTCAATGCATACATATGGCTTACTTGGGTTAGGGTTTCACAATCCTCCCCCCCTTATAACAGGTTTCGTCCCGAAACCTATTACATTCCATATGTCGGGGTAGGGCTTATATAAAATTGCTAACTTATTATCATTTCTAATATTCCAATGGCTCATTACGCTTCCACTGCGCTACTCTGTCTTAATGGCATTTTTAGCCTTGGTCTAACAGACCCATCACTTGTCTCTATTATTCCATGTTCACACATGGGTTTTTCATTGGCATTAGCCCTTCATTTGTGTCATTTCACACTATTTTTCCTTGTACCTAGAGAAATTGCATCATTTCCCATCTTTTCATAGGGTAAGCTTTAAGTTACCCATTCTAACATATCAAATAAAGATCTGTGACAATCATTTCTCTTCTTACACATACAATTCATATAATATGAATATCTTCATTTCCATAGCAAAAGAGCAAAAATGCTCTCACATACAACTTCATATACATTTTAGCAAAGAAACCTTTGCTAACCCATTCATTTATAAAAATCGATAGCAATCATTTTCACATATCATTATACCTAATATATTCATTCTATAATATAGAGCAAAAGTCGCTCTCATATAGAGCAAAAGTTGCTCTCGTATGGAGTTTCATACATATCTTAGCAAAAGTCACTTTTGCCAAGTTATCCATTCTTTCTCTTCTCATATCGTCTACCACTAGATTATACCAGTGTAGACTACTTAATAGGAGTACCGGTTATTAAACCAGTCTAAAATATTTTCTTCCTCGGTTCCCTTTCCAGTTTCCATAAACTAGTAAGCGTCCTTATCATTTTTAAATTTTCTTAACCTCATTTTTTATAGATATCGTGGAGAAATCATTTCTCTCGTATCTATCTTTCAATCACATTGGGATTGAGAAGCATTCTGGCAATCATTATTGCCTTTATTTTCCTTCATTTTATCTACCCTCTCTTGCTATGATAGATACCAACTTTTGTGGTATCATATGTGTAATCTCCTTTTCCTTCTATGCATGTTAACTAGGCATAGTTTGCTACACCTTTCTGCAATAATTTGCAGAAATTTTCTATCAGTTATAGCTATCAGTTGGGTTATCCTTTCTTATTCATTTCTTTCCTTACACCAGGTTCTTTAATTTTCAGTGGCAATGTATCCTTGCCCTGACTATACATGTTAATTACCAACATGTGGTATATCCTGATGTTCTATTGGAAGACATTTCTTAACAAATTCTTCCAAATTACCTTCTTTGATTATAGCATAATAGCCATTTAGGGTTTCCTATTTCTTGTAAGCATTGCCAATCAATGCTTGGACATTTCATTTTAACTACATGTTCAAACATTGAACATGTTCTTAGGTTCACTCAACAATTGCTCAGTCTGTATAAAATCTAATTCACCTGAGAACTGGTGGATACCGAGCTAGAAAGGCATCAATAACCTTCCCATTTACTTCTACCTTATCATTATCAACCTTTAAGGGTTTGGGTACTAGGTAAAAATATATTACCTATACCATTTTATCTTTTCCACCTGCTTTTAATTGGTCCTGTTGGGTATTTTCCCAAAGGCCCTGTATTATTCTTTCTATCTAAGCCACACAATCTTGGGCGGCCTACTGCATAGCTCTTTCTACCTGTGAGATATTACTCTTTGCGGTAACACCTCAAATCCTTAGACTTAGGGTTTATAGTTACCCGTCGTTAATGAGCTTATGGACTCACTTGTCCTGGTCATTTAGATTTGCTATTAGCTTCTCTTTTTCCTTGTTGACTCATATCAGTAACTGCCTATCCCTTGTTCAAAACAAAGGCAATAAGCATTTAGTAGAATGCAGCATATAGCATTAGGTCAGTAACATTTCTCATTATAATTTTCATTCATATCACACATAGTCAACATGATCATTTCTGATCATAAAATCATCATACATAGTCAATAACATAATCTAGAAAGATCAATGATCTTTCCTTTTTCATATACACTTAGCACTTGAATAAAATCAAATGCATTCATATTTTCATAACATCACATATTAGGAGTCAAAAGAAACTCCCTTTTTTCTACCTTTCTCATTTCTATCTTTACCTTTCATAGTGTAAGGTTGCTTTTCCTTACACATACAGATTATAGTTGCATAATCTATCATTTTATCATAATTATAAGCACTAAACCAACAATCACTTAGAAAGTTAGCACCTTGGTGCCTTCCATATGTCAACATGGCTCTATGCCTTAAACATAGGTATCATATAGCACAGTCTCGTGCTATCTTAAGCAAAGTATAGTCTACCTTAAGTAAGGTGTGGTCAACCTTAGGTATGGGAGGTCTCTATGTAGACTTCCATAACCCGTCATCTGTTCTACTTCTCTTCTATCCTTTGTCTTTCTTTGCATTTTTCCTGTCTCCTTTTTCGTTTCATCTTACCTCATAACATTTTTCCTTCGGATACCATCTATTTCATGAAACATAACGACCAGCTACATTTCCTTAATTAACCATATACTTGTGTCACAATGACACACAATATAAGACAATACATATCGTATGTGTCTTATACTCTCAATCAATTTCTTACATCACTTTCCATTTTTCTTCTATAGCTGTCCATCAATCTTTGCTGAAATATTATCTTTGTGATATCAAGCCTTTGCTTTCCATGCCTATCACCAATCCATATTCTTATACCAACTTTCGTGGCATCAGACCTATCCTTTCCTCATCCTTTATTTTCTCCTTACCACGCCTGTTTACCAATCCTTGCTCTGATACCAAGCTCTGTGGCGCCCCGAACCGAAACGTCACTTCCTTACCTCAAGATCTATCGATTGGTAAATGTGAATCAGGATTGTTGCCCTGATCACGCGGCGGGTTTTTAATTGGAATATGTCCAAAAAAAATTTTCGATTATTCATCTGTCATCATTCATAATCTTGACATGACAATCATCATACATTGCGACATTTCACTTGTAATAAAAATCATCATTTCATTCATAGCACCTTTATATGCCTGTCGTTATACACTGAATCATTGTATAAATCATACTTTCATACATTCAGTCATTAATTCACATGGAACTTAGAACTCTAACTAAGTTTGGATATACATAAACACATAGTATCTTTTCATGCCTTCCTGCCGTGAAAGATTCCTTGTCCTAAGTATCATATTTCATATCCATACATCCATACATTCAACAATTGAATCATATATAGAACTTAATATTCTCATTAAGTTCACATACACATTAGCTTACCTTAGCATATTTATGCTTTTCGATTCCTCATAGCCTTCAAGGCTATCATCATGTACCTTCCTCCATGTCTGAGGTTCGCAACCTTCTAAGTCTCCTCAGTACCTGTCTAAGGGTTTGGAAAACAAAACGTGAGTGACAACTCAGTAAGCAAGCATTTTAGGGCAAGGCTTCTTGAAAACCTTTTTCATAAACATTGGGAATACCTTGTTCCTGAGGACATGCGTATGTCCTAAAATACCATCATGAAATCCTTTATTATAAGGACAATTTCATGTCCTTGAATGCTTTCATAAAGCATTCATTCTTAAAATCATTTACAAGTCGCGCCTGGGCTTGTTTAGGCAAAACATATACATTTTACCTTTAATGATGAGTTTCCATTAATCTTATATGAACATTTTTAATGTTCATAGCCATTACATGAAATCATTCGGTTGCCAGTGGACATTTTCCGTCCAAAACCACATAAATACTTAGGCAATGGAGACATCTCATGTCTCAAAACATCATTAACATAAACCATCATAAAATTCTTTAGCCAAGAGACATTTTATGTCTCAAAACATCATTAACATAAGCCCTCATAAAATCCTTTAGCCAAGAGACATTTCATGTCTCAAAACATCATTCACATAAGCCATCATAAAATCAAGAGACATTTCATGTCTCAAAACATCATTCGCATAAGCCATCATAAAATCAAGAGACATTTCAAGTCTCAAAACATCATTTACATAACCTTATTGGCAATGGACATTCATATGTCCTTAAACATCAATCACATAAGCCTTTCTCGGCAAAGGACATTCTTATGTCCAAAAACATTCTTTATTTAGGCTCTCTTACAAATGAACATAAATCCTTTTCATAATTCCCTGTCTTGGGGCTTGTTTATAGCAAACAAGGAAAACCATTTTCATGAATGCATTTGCATAAACACATTTCCTTTAATTCTTGTTATTTACACTTTTGTGTAAAACCCCCTTTCTTTTAGGGTAACCATTTCATAAAAATCCCTTTAGGATACTTTCATAAAATCATATTTTCATAACCCAATCTTTGGGCATTTCAGAAATAAAACATAAGCAAATGCATTTCTCTCCATCCAGTAGTGACACTTAGCAAGTGATCATGCTACCTTTTGGAAGAGAATCCTTAACAACACGCTAGCCAGGCGGCTGTTTATTCATCCTGCTCCCATCTCAGAGAGGGCGCCGCTGGCACTCCCGTCATCCCTTAGCGACTTGGCCTTATGTAGAGTGGGCCCCGGTCATCCCAACCGTGCTCTACAACCAGCCTATTCCTTGTACCGGTGCACCGTACGTTATCCTGACGAACCGCAGTCCGTTTTGGTTTGAAGAACCACAGACCGCAGTCCATGTTCTTTTAAACCAGGATCACAGACCGCAGCCTGCATCCATATGCACAAAAATCTTAGACCGAAGTCTATATTTTACAATTATTTTCAAAAACACATCACAGACCACAGTCTGTGTCAACTCGTAAGCGAGCGCACCCACTTTAACAAGTTGTTATTTGAAATCCAGTTTTAGGATGACCTTCCTTAAATTCCTTTAGAAAAGTTTTGAGTAAAATATTTTGATAAACATTTGAAATGTTTGAGAAATAATACATCTTAAAATCCTTTTAATAAAAGAATTTCAAATCCTTTGAATTTTCATAAATAAATCATATTTTCCTCTAATATTTTCTTGGTTTCTATTTCAGGATCTTTTGTTTACAAAAGTTATGCAATTATTCTATCCCCTTGTTCATAATCTAAAAATTAAATAATTGTCCACATATCAATCATTTTCACATAGAGGAAGATTGCATAGTCTTTTGAATGCCATTAAGCAGCCTGAAATTAAACCATTTTATGAAATCAACCATAGGAGGTTGGTCATCCATAAATCCCTTTCAACACATCCGTAGAAACATTTTTCCAACATTTTCAACATAGATTTCCTTATCCAAAGGAAACCAAAACTGTTCAAATATCATTTCAAAACATGTGGACTATGTCCAAAACATAATTTAATATTGAATTATCTTGACCTAGTAAAATAAATCTTTTTCATCATTGTTTATCGCGAGTTATTGTAGAAATAACTCAAAACCCATTTACAATCAATATTTTGTGAAACAAGGGTAAAATTCCCTTTTTCTTATAAAACGCTGTTGAACAATATCATATAGAATTTGCCTCCTCAAAAGCAAATTCTTAAAACCATCGATATCAAACGTGAAATCCTTAAAACATTAGCATAGAGAACTTGCTTACTCATAAGCAAAATTTCTCAATTCCATTAACATGAAGCATTCCCATCCTTGGCAACACTTAGGATAAATTATTTATCTTAAGAAGTGTCACTTGCTTCCCATGAAGCAAACCTTAAGACTTTTCATTAAAGTCATCATTTTTCAAATCTTATGGCTTTGCATTAAAGCCGTCATATTCAAAACTTGTGCTTGCCCATTCGTAAAAACATAAGCATGAACATAGACATTTCAATCATATCAATCATATAGAAAGAAAATGCATTTTAGAAAGTTTGCTTGCTTATCTGAGATCGCCATAATCCCTTTTCCTTCCATTCTTTTCCTTGCCTACATGAACATAATATGGTTTTTCATACATTTCTTGTCATTGCATTCCATTTAGTTTTCCAACCCATTTTCATTAGCATATATCCTTCATAATTCATCATATACATATATGGCTTAATTTGCATATATTAGCACCGTTTTCACACATTTAGCTATCACACATCATAGCCTATACATATAACATGCACATAACCATAAAATTAGGGTATTCATTTCAATATCATAAAAATTCATTCCATATGCATCATTCATAGCTTTATTAAGCTTACTTTGCAATTTTTCCCATTTTTTCCAAAAATACACATACGGGTGTTTCTTCTACGTACATAGCATTGCCTAAACTTCATAATTCAAATCCAAACTTTTGGAATAATAAAATATCATTTCAAACAGATCCCTAAACATGAAATTCATCTCATTTTCATGCATTTTTGCATAAAATCATTTTTCATAAATCATTCATCACCCGTTTATCATTATCCCTTCACATAAGCTCATTTAGCACTTAAACATGATGCATTTCTTAAAATTTCTTAACTCAGAAATTTAACCCATTTTTTAGAGGGTTAATTACCCCTTTAATACCACTTTACTTAAGGTATTTTTATGAGGTTTAAATCCATTTTTCATAGGTTTCCAAAACAGTTAGTTTGGAACCCACTTTTAACCCGTTTAACGTGTCCTTTGACACATAACCTTAGGTCATTATATAAATTATAAATTTCAGCATATAATTGCACTTTTATTGATCCATATTTAATGATTTAACACATAAATCAATTTGGATCATTTATACATGGGTTTCATATTTCTTTTTGATTTCTTTCTCAAACTAACCACATATGCTGAAATCAGGCGTGCTGAAATCTTAAAATCTTTAATTAATATCAAATCAAGTTTTTTTGATCTGAACTTTCTACCATACCTTAATAACTTCATAAATTAACTGTCATAAAATTTTCAGCACGAAATATTGACATTACATATTTATTTGGGGATTTTTACCTTGATGAACAGTAAACTCCATTTCCAGTCAGCCTGAATGACGTTATTTATGGAGTATATTTACACCAATAAAAACCTCATTTTTAATTTTTTCCTGTTATCCCCAATATGTCTTGTATATCCTGTAAATTTTCAGCCCGAAAACCCTTGTAGAAAATTTATTAAAAATCCTTTTCTACAGATGATCCTGTAACCCATTTTACCCTGTTTGGGCTAATATTCACGGATTTTTAATTTCCAACATACATATCCTTTTAAGCTGAAAATTGAGTAGTTCCTTAATCATAGAAAGAGTATTGTTCTCAAAAAGTTTAATGCCAAAAATAATCCATTTACTATTCCGACCATAATTTATTTTTCAGCATCATTTGCTTTACAGATTTGATGCATAAAAATCAAATAATCATATACTTACTTGAGCAAATGAGAAATCTCTCCTTTTCCCCTTGGGAAAAATATTCGTGGGTTGCTGGTTCCCTAGGGACGTTTTCCACACTTAGAAAATTTTCCACAACTTCATTTCATTTCAACGTGCAATACCTATTCATGTTGCTGGAATTTCCAGCAATGGGGCCCACTTTGGAGCCCTTTTCCACAGCCAATTAATGCGTTATTATCCCCCTTGATGTGCTGGACATTTTACAGCCAAGTAAAATACATTTTCACCATTTTTCAAAAGTCAAAAAGGCAACTTTAATCACAACCATCCACTTGTCCACAATTGCCTTTCTTTGCTTAGCCCTTAAGCAACTTGTTACTTGCTCTCCCAAAAACCTACTTTCCATGATAATTTTCTTAATCCATTCCATTCATCTCATAGATTTCATAATTTTATTCCATCGTTTCAAATTTCATCTCAATCCGACGTTTCTACGTCGAGTTATGACCACTTGAATATATCTTTTGGATTTGGGAATAAAAATAATTAATTATTACCCTAATCCCATCATGATTCCCTTAATCCAATCCATTCAACATAAACATCTCATAATTTCATTCAACCGTTTCAAGTTTCATCTCAATCCGAGTTTCCTAGCTTCCGTTACACGCGTTTGAAGTTAACGGTTGAAATGAACATATACTTAAAAAAATTCATAATTTTTATTTCATCAAGAATTTTCATAATCTTTTCATTCCATAATACCAAGCCTAATATTAAAAATCTTCATTTCAAATTTCACTTGAATCCGCCTTTTAGGCGTTGAGTTATGAATTTTTCAATATTTTCCTTCCCACTTGACAATTTCCATCTTTATCTCCATAATTCATTTTAAATCATGAAAAATGATTTTTCATGATATAATTGCACACTTAAATCACAAATAATTCATTCTAAACCCATTATCTCATTTAGGCTCAAAATGCTTAATCACGTCATTAATGCTAACCCATAACCCTGATTGCCATAATTAGCAAAAATCATAAAATACCTTCATAATTCCATAATTCATAAATAATCATCAAATACATGCTCAATGCATACATATGGCTTACTTGGGTTAGGGTTTCACATCTTCATAACCTGCTCACTTTCAGAAATTGGTTTTTCTTGGCCTTTAAGAGCATTAGTGATTTTAGAAAATCTAGCATACATTTCTGAAATAGATTCACCATCTAACATTTGAAATCTTTCAAAATCACCAACAAGGATATTCCTTTTAGTTCCCTTTACTTGGGAGGAACCCTCATAAAGAGATACCAATTTATCCCATATCTCTTTAGCCGTTGTGCATAAAGAAACTCTATCAAATTCTGCTGCAGTCAATGCACAAAATAAGAAATTCATAGCTTTGGCATTACTTTGGACGAACAAAGTTTCTTCTTTTGTCCAAGTGGACGCCTTGTCCTCCTTTGGTAATGTAATATTATCTTGTATGGCTATCCAAGAATTCATATTAGTTGTCATAATGAGTTGTTTCATCCTCAACTTCCAATAAATAAAATTATTGCCATCAAATAGAGGTGACCTTAAAAATGATTGGCCCTCGGCAAATGCAGGTACAGAAGTTAAGTAGGTTGCCATAGATATGTAGAAGAGATCACCTCAAATAAGATAGAGGTCTGCTCTGATACCACTTGTTGGTCCCGAGTTTATGGCAAAACCCAAGAGGGGAGGGGTGAATTGGGTTCTTAAAAAATTCTTTGGTAAATTAAAACTTAATCCCTTATAATTTCGATCCCCTTGATGAAACGTGATATGAGATAGAATGAGAGGGTGCAAATGGAATATAAAAATGTAAACAATCAATCCACAAAAGAGACAATAATATATAGTGGTTCGGGCAACCTTCCCTACTCCACTCTTCCAAGCACACACCCGTTCTGTCTTGGGTTCCACTATTGTATATTCAATACAATCTAAAGCACCCACTCTCTTCTAGATTCTAGTTGTAGGGGGCATATACAACAATCGCTTGTTGGTGAGATCAACTCCAACCAACCAAGTTTAATATGTTGGTGAGACAAACTCAAACCAACCCCTGTTTTGCTTCTTCTTGAATTCGGTCTCCAACATCGATTCAAGACAATAATACAAAATAAAATAGATAAAAGAGAAATTACACTTTACAACGTGTATTCAATAAGCTCCGGAAGCTCCTTATCCTGTGGAGATGATAATCTTGGAAGCACACTTGGAAGTTGTAGCACTTGAAGCTTCAATAGTTGTTCAAATAACTTCAACACACTTGAATATTAGAAGATGAAAGCCCAACTTGTGTTTTCCTCTTTCTTTCCTCCTTCTCACTACTCTTCCCATTCATACATCAGTGGTATATATAGAGAAAAAATGATTTAGCCGTTTGGAGTGGAGGTTCACGTGCATCTAGAGCTCCAACATTCGGATTTTCGACCGTTGAGAGTTGAAGTCGCAAGTGGAGTCGACTTCGGATGAGTGGAGTCGACTTCGGATGGGTGAAGTCGACTTGAGATGCGACTTCATCTTGTTAAAACTTGCTGTCCAGAATTTTACCTTCGAAGTTGCAAGTGAAGTTCACTTGGGTTGAGACTTCACCCAAGTCGCAAGTGAAGTAAACTTGGGTTGAGACTTCACTTTGCTGTTTGTCCGAAGTCGCAAGTGAAGTCAACTTGGGTCTGGGACTTCACCCAAGTCGCAAGTAAAGTCGACTTGGGCTAAGACTTCACTTTGCTGAACTTTCAATTCATGAACTTGAGCTCTTAAAACTTAAATTATTTCACATTTTCATTTTCATACACATAATTAGAGACAAAATATCTGAGAACACTTAGACAAATTTATTAGATCCTTTTTAATGATATTTTAATTATTTGTTAATCATCAAAATCAAATTAATCATTCTTAAAGCAAGCATATGATCAACAATTTATACTCTCACTATCATGCTAGCATGATTCCATAAACTTAATACTGTCATCAGGTCATGCCATTTTCAAATCGAAACTTGATATAACATAATCCAACTCAGTCCTTAGACCGTGTCCTTCTTAAATTGAGAATTGGGCATAATTTTTTTAAAATAGAACATTTTCATAAACTATATTCAAATCACAATGTCAAGATGACCACCTTTAAAGAATTTTGAAAATATTTTAGTAATTCAATTTTATAAAACATTTGTAGTATTTAAAAAATAATATTTTTCAAAACTTTGCTTATTTATTGGTAAAAAATTTTAAAATCCTCACTATAAAGAAATTCTGAAGCTATTCAAAACTCACGGTGACAAAACTTCTCTTATTAATATTTTTATTCCCATTTCTAGGCTTTTCATGAGCAAAGGATATGCAACACATTTGCTTCCATTTTTATCGGCATTATATGCCTTATCCACACAACATCCTTATCACTCTTATGCAGGGAAGAGTTTGCAATTCTTTTGAACATTATTTAAACCAAACTATTATCAAATCATTTTATATCATCAACTTATTTAGTTGGTCATCCTTAAAACCTTTTGAAAACATCAGTACAAGACATTTTTAAAGTATTTCAATTTTCAAAGAGACTTAAAATTTTTCAATAAATCATTTCAAAACATCTAAATAAACCATTTTAAGACATTTAAATAATCCATTTCAAAAGCTTTATTTACTTACAAATACCATCTTATGAAGAATCACACTTTCTTTTACAAAACCCCTTAGAAATAGAATTTCCAATGCTTGTTTTCAAATATCATTTTGTAGAAGAGTCGAAACTCTCTCATCATAAAATTCTTTTGAAATAACATTTGAAAGAACTTGCTTATAATGAAACCATCCTGGAACATGTTAATAGTAAAGAATAAAATCATATTTTCAAGAACCAAGCTTGCTTACTCTGTAAGCAATTCTAAAATCATCAATATAAACATTATCAAGTCATTTCAATACTTGAAAAAAAATTAATATTCTTGAAAGTTTGTTTACTTACCTTGTAAGCAATCTTGAAATCATCTTGATAAAGCAAGTTCATATCATTTCAATATTTGTCAATAAAATAACTTTTTGAAAAGTTTTGTTTGCTTACCTGTGGCGATTAACTCGCACCTTTGATCTTTTCCTTGCCTTTTCTTAGACAAGTGAAAATGATCATCTTATATACACTTGTATAAAATCATATATTTGCATGCTTTGCCTTTTATTAACTCATATACATACCACACTTAATCCCAACCTCTTTATAGTCTCATTTTATATGTGACTCTTAGTATTTCAACTTTATTCCATTTTTCCTTGGAGATGAACAGTCTCATCTCTTTAAGTCACATATATTCATTTTATTTCATTCAATATCTCAATTTTGGGCATTTATTTTTTTAATCCTTTAAGATACTTACTTGAAATTATAATCGAAGTTCAATTAAGGTTTCTTAAGTTCACATCTAACTTTCTAATATTCACATATTTTTTCCTGAGTATCTTAGTAGTTGTTTTTTCACTTCTTTCAAAATTCACCCCTAGTAGGTTAAATTCTCATATCACTTATGGTACTTATTTATATCTTATTGTAAGTTAAATTCCTCCCGTAAATCTGAAATTTAACTCTCATTCCCCAAAACATCCACATGCATTCATGTATTTGTCATATATCATGTCTAAAATTGCACTTTGGGCATGTAAATGTGCAACATTATAATTCAACCACTTTTATGATTATTTCAAGTGCTTATTATAACCTATAACAAGCTTAATCTCATTCAAAATTCTGGAATTAATTCCCATTTCTAAACAGCCCTATATTTCTCTTACTTTCATTACATTTTTACTCCATAATCACTCCTTAATGACATAGACATAGAGGGTTATCTATCAACCATTATTGTGGTCATTTTAAACACTTGTTTACAACTGATAACAAATTACATTTGGACCAAAATTTTTGCAATTTTCATCCCTCATTAAAACAGCCCATCTGATCACTTTTCTACTAGGGTGGCTCCCTTATTTGCATCTAAATGCAAAACCCTAAATCTTTAGATTCTTAATTGTTAAACTCAACATATATCATTTGTTTTATAATGACCTTAACTAAACTTAATGAAAACAGAAATTTTTATTTCCACATACTCCACTTGGACGTTCCATATTTATGAACATAAATATTGATTGAATTTCAATCACTTGCAACCATAAATACATGGCTTATATGAAAGCTTATCTAACGTTCAAAAATCTATTAAATCATAACTTGTACATTTATGATCCCTCATATTGTTGTGCATTAACTAAGCATAGCTTGGCAACTCGAATGAAATCTTCAGAAATTTGTTGACAACTTAATTCATGGGGCGTCACACCCAATTTAATGCCCATAGACATAACATTTAAATACCAATATACATCCCTACTTTATTGCCCATCATTCAAGCATGGAGTGAACTGAAAATGATCAAATTAATAATATAAACATTAACCCATTTGTTGAACATCATTTCAGCTTAGAGTTACATCAATTAAACACAAAAACCAAATCGCGTAAATGACACCTACCTATTTGGATGTCACCTCCTTCCTCCTTGCCTTACTAATAATTTTTTCTTTCTTCTCCTTGGCTTGGACGTCCCCTTGCTGTTTTTTTTTTCTTATGTTTGCTGCTATAGGAACCATCCCAAGTTGCCCCCTAGTGCCCTTTTTATATTGTTGCATTTATCCCTTAATTACCAACTCAATTTTATGCAACAAATTGTAACTTTTATCCTCATGATGTGCTGTCAAATTTTGGTCCATAATATTGTTGTTTATTATTGTTTTAAAAAACTATCCAAATTTTGCACACATCCAAGATGATCATGTTCCCTAGTCCAGCTATATTTTAAGCATTTTTTCCATTTTATTTTATTCAAAAATTTAGCTCAAAATCACCTCTCATTAACACCTCATGTTGACCTTTGAAGGAAGTCAAGGGTTACTTTGACTTTTCATTACCTACCTTAGCTTTGCATTAAATGCAAATTACTTTTTGAAAATTAAAATTCAATGATAATTAACCATGTGTGGTTTAGTACTTTATAATGAAATTTGATATTATCAAATCCATTCATATTATAAAACACTTCAACTTAGCTATTCATAAAAATTTCATCTTCAAATGATGAATATATGATAAGGTATTAACTAAATGGAATGAATTCATGAAATATCACATAATTCTAATCATTCTACCCATTTTCATTTATAATTTTCATAATCCAAATCGTTCATCATGTAGGGCATGTCAACTTAGGCTTTCCCTTCAAATTTCAGCCCAATCCAACTTATGTACCATAAGATATGAATTAATCAAATAATTAATCATTAACTAAAATGAAAATGGGGCATTAATTAGCATGCCACCTCCCTATTCTCTATTCCACTTTTGTCTTTTAGTGGAAACTCCATTTTTCGTCTTCTAGTGGTTTTGTCCTCTTGTGCACACTTAAGCAAAAGTGATTAACTTAATCACCTTGTTTAATTGGTTACCCTAATCCCATTCATCTTAATCAAAGGTATATAATTTAATCATTTCCATTTTCTAAAACTTTCAATTTCCTCAAACAAATTTCAACTATATTCATTAAGCTTAAAATCTTGGGTTTCACAATAATAAAATGAATAACTAACCCTTGAGAAAAATGAATATATATGACTCAAGGAGATGAGAGTGTTCATCTTAAAGGAAGAATTGAATAAGATTATAAAAAGGGTTGGGATTCCGTAAGATATGCATATGAGTTAATAAAAAGCAAGGCATGTAAGTATATGATGCTATACTTGTTGGTCCTGAGTTGATGGCTAAACCCAAGAGGGGAGGGGTGAATTGGGTTCTTTAAAATTTCTTTGGTAAACTTAAAGATCTTAACCCCTTGAAAAAATTAATCCCCTTTTTAAGCGAATGGAGAGCAAATAAGATAAAGCAGTAAAAATAAGTAGAACACAAGATTTATAGTGGTTCGGGCAAACCTTCCCTACTCCACTCTTCCAAGCTCACACTCCGTTGTGACTTGGGTTCCACTATGTATTCCAAGAATACACTTAGAGTCACCGCTCTCTTCTAGATTCAAAGCTCTAGGGGGCATACACAACTAGAGCCACTTGCTCTCTTCTAGATTCAAAGCTCTAGGGGGCATACACAACTAGAGCCACTTGCTCTCTTCTAGATTCAAAGCTCTAGGGGGCATACACAACTAGAGCCACTTGCTCTCTTCTAGATTCAAAGCTCTAGGGGGCATACACAACTAGAGCCACTTGCTCTCTTCTAGATTCAAAGCTCTAGGGGGCATATACAATCACTTGCACAAGTAGGTGATGAGTCACACTCCAATCACACCCTACTTTGCATACACTTGATCTTAGCTACTCAAGCTAAATCAAGATTTGTACATCCAAATAAAGAAATGAATAAAAACTACACTTTACAGATTTGTGTAGGCAGTTTTGAGCTCGAGGAAGAAATCAAAAATAGCTTGAATGATGATTGTTGAAGCAACTTGCAGTTTGAAGCTCTTTCTTCCCTTGAAACACTCAAATATGGAGAAAAAGTATTTGAAAGTCTTTCTTGCACTTCTTTTCTTTCTTTGATCTTTAGAGTAGTGTCTCTTGTTTTTTCTTATGTTCATTTGAATGTCCTTTTATAGATTGAGGAAAATATGAACGTTGTAGAAGTGGTTGGCGTGCAATAAATGAACTCCAACGTTCAAAAATTTGACCGTTATTCTCCAAGTCCAAGATGAAGTCGACTTGGCCTGCGACTTGGCTTCCAAGTCGCACATGGAGTCGACTTGGCCTGCGACTTGGGTTCTTCAGAAACTCAAGTCTGAGACTTGGGTCGACTTGGCTTTCAGACTTCAACTCAAGTCGATCCTGAAGTCGACTTGGGTTGCGACTTGGCTTGGTCTATTGCAGAAACGCCTTGATCTTCTTGAAATGTCTTGAGTCTTGCAAACCATTTGAAAGCTTTGAGTTCTTGCATAATATATGTATGTTCCTTGCTTTGCTTTGGACTCACTTGGTCTTCATGACTTGGATTTTACTCCATTTGGAAGCTAGCTTGAAGATTCGCTTTGAGCTTGATAGACTTGATTTGAATGTAGAACATGATTCTTAACTTTGAAATTGACTCATTTGTTTTTCATCTTGATTCCTTGGACTTCGAATGATAAATCCTCTTGAATATCATGAAAACAACTTCTTTGAAAGTTTGAACATCTCAAGTCGTGGATGGAGTCGATCTGGCCTGCGACTTCACCCAAGTCGCACCTGGAGTCGACTTCGTTTGCGACTTCGTTATGTTCGTTTCCACTTTTCAGCTCTGGATACTCCAAGTCGATGCTGGAGTCGACTTCGTCTGCGACTTGACTTCCCAAGTCGCAAGTGGAGTCGACTTGACTTGCGACTTCACCTGTTGCCTTTTGGGATTCATTCTCAAGTCGATATTTGAGTCGACTTTGGGATCGACTTCACCCAAGTCGAAGTCCAAGTCGACTTGGAGATCGACTTGACTTCTTTGCTTTCCTTAAACATTTGTCAAACATGTTAGTACTCTTTATATACTCAAATAAGTTCTTGTTAATCATCAAAACTCAGGCTTTGGTCAATTTGGATTATTTTGAACATTGTTTCCAACAATCTCCCCCTTTTTGATGATTGACAAAACTTCATTTGAGTTGATACCTTACAAAAATTTCAAACATATTCATTTGAGAAAACAGAGCATATAGGTATCATTGAACATATAATTTAGAGTTTTGAGAACATTTAATCATTTTGGCATAGAGTATGCTTGAATATCTTACAAGCCATATATTAAGTATTAATCATTAAGAGTACTTTGTATCAAATATATCATTCATTCAACTCTGTATCAATCATATATAAACCAATTATCATATCAAACATCATTTCATATATATATGAAGTTTCATTACAGAATACAATGAAGCATAAATGAAACTATCCTAGATACAAACTACCCAACCCAAAAATAAAAACACTCAAATCTAACCTGTCTTCCTCCCCCTTTTTGTCAATCATTCAAAAAGTACTAAAGACTTGGTAAATTGAAATTGAGAGATGGGATAGAGAATAGGTTTGATGGGACAATGATGGGCCGAGGAGTAAACAAGAGAAGCGTGATCGGGAGTTGCCTCCCTATGAACTGAACCCGACTCGTAAGGATCGAGTTCAGGCATGGGTCTCTTTTTATGATGGCCTGAGGAAAGATGATAGCGGATATGTCGCATTTCCCGCTCGATTCTATCTTGTCGGGAATGCATATCTTCAAGTGCATTAAGGACACCGGTGACAAGACTTGTCATCCGGTTTTCTTGTTGTCCCATTTCAGCCCTCATGGCTATGATTTCATCTTTCAAATCCTTTAGGGTGACCTCCTCAGAAGAGGTTGGAGGCACCCGTTCTCTTGCAGCGGACCCTTGTGGAGAATAGGATCCGTGCGACATGGGAGATGCTGGCTCCTCTTGAGCAGGTGGTGCCGCGGGAGGTTGCTCCCCCTCAGCTTGTGCATTGTCTGCTTGCTCTTCTTCTGTAGTTTCATGCCTTAGTTCAAGCAGATTGATCTTCATTCTCTGGATTAGTGCTTTATTTATGGCATTTGTGGATTTGAGCACTTCGAAAGGCTCGCCTTCAATATCCACTTTGAAGAATTCTAAAATCTTTGTGATCCATGTGCCATAGGGAAGGACTCCTCGTGGGTTGTCCTTTCTATTTCCCAAGGCTTCTAGAAATAATTTGGGTATGCTCACTTTGACCCTGTTGGCCACTTTCCATAATATCCCAGCTTCCTGTGGATTCAATTGATTTCTTCCACCGCCCTTTGGGTAGATGCAGTGTGCAATGAGAAGCCTTAGTACCCGAAGTCTGGGTGACAAATCCATGTACCGAAGGAATTTGATTCCCGGATGGTACTTGTTGCTCCGGGTGAGCTGATTATACATTTGATCCATTGTGAGGTCTTCTGGAATAGGCTCATCCTCATACGGGACTCCAAGTATGTGTCCTAAATGACTCATTACTTCAGTCGGTCCTGCAACTATTCCGATTCCAAGATCCATTTCGACTCCTTTGACGAATGTTCCAAAGTATTCTTCATCCCAAAGATAATAAAACATTCGAGTAAGATCTGGATAGACCCTTTCGTCTTCCTTTAGCAAATTAGTTCATCCTTGAAAATCCAATAGATCTTCTATGTCGGATCCATATTCTTTCAGGAAATTAAAATCTATAATCTTGGGTATGAATACCTTCCGTTCGTAGAACTTTTTGTAGAATCGGCTATGTTGGAGCTCGGTTTTGAAGTAGGTAGTGGGCATCTTCAATACTTGGGCTTTTCCAGCTCCAGTGCCCCTTCTGCTCGTTCCGGATTGTGTGCTCTGTGAGGTTTGTTGATTTTCTGACCTGGGTGCTTGATCAGATGATTGAGTGGAGGTTTGGAATCGAACCCGTTTACCCGTCGAAGTTGAGGGTTCTTCTCGAACCCGTTTTGCAGGTGTCCTAGCTCTCCTAGGAACTTCTTCCTCAGTGTGAGATGTGGGAGGTCTAGGCACAGGCTTTTTTGATGGTTTGGAGACAGCTTTCTTCGGGGCCATTGAGATAGGAATTGGAGTTTGAAATAGGAAAATGAAGACTAGAAAGATCTTGAGAGATTTTTGAGAATGGGAGGAGAAATGAGAGAGTAGTTGAGGGATGGAGGAAACGGATTGAGAGAGTTGGGAGAAGATATCAAGGAGAGAGGCAGTGAGAGAGTAGGAGTCGCCGGAGAGGGAGATGATTCCCGGAGAGAAAAAGGAAAATCGTCGGAGGAAAGAAAAACAGGGAGGCCGGAAGAAAATGAGGAAGAAAGAAAAGAAGAGAGAAGAAAAAGAAAAAAGGCTCGGAAGTCAGACGGTCGCGCGCGCGGAGTCGACTTTGCCCTAGGTGAAGTCGACTTCGGTCCTTCTGGAGTCGACTTCGCCTGGAGACGGAGTCGACTTCGACCCTAGCGGAGTCGACTTCGCTTCTAAAGCGGAGTCGACCTGGCGTCCCTGGAGTCGACTTGACTCATCGACTTGACATTTTCCAATTTAATTTTCTTATGAATTTTTCCTAGTTAAGCTCTATCATCCCCATATCATTCCTAATCTTATAAAATGAATCTTTGGCTAGAGGTTTGGTAAAGATATCAGCAATTTGGTCTTCTGTTTTCACATATTCTAAGCACACATCATGATTTTCAACATGTTCTCTAATAAAATGGTGTCTTACATCAATATGTTTAGTTCTTGAATGCAGTACAGGATTTTTAGTTAAACATATTGCACTTGTATTATCACATCTAATTGGTATATCAACATATTCAATACCATAATCCTTTAATTGTTGTTTCATCCAAAGTAGTTGGGCACAACAACTGCCGGCGGCTATGTATTCGGCTTCCGCAGTAGATAGTGCAACACTTGTTTGTTTTCTTGAATGCCATGAAACTAGCATATGTCCAAGAAATTGACAAGTTCCACTGGTACTTTTTCTATCCACTTTATATCCGGCAAAGTCTGCATCCGAATAGCCGATTAGATCAAAGGTTGACCCCTTTGGATACCATAGTCCAAGGTTTGTAGTTTTTATCAAATATTTAAAAATTCTTTTTACAGTAAGTAGATGTGATTCTTTGGGATATGCTTGAAATCTAGAGCACATACAAACACTAAATAAGATATCGGGTCTAGAAGCAGTTAAATAAAGCAAAGATCCTATCATGCTCCTATAAAGCTTTTGATCGATACTTTTACCGTTTTCATCCGTGTCGATTTTGATTGTTGAGCTCATTGGAGTGTTTGCTCCTTTGCTATTCTGCATTCCAAATTTCTTGAGCATCTCTTTGACATACTTGGACTGGTTCAGAAATATTCCTTCACTTTGTTGCTTGATTTGTAGTCCAAGGAAGAAATTTAATTCTCCCATCATGCTCATTTCGAATTCATTCTGCATAATCTTAGAAAATTCTTGGCATAGATTTTCGTCAGTAGCACCGAAGATTATGTCATCTACATAAATTTGTACAATTAAAATATTGCTATTTTTATATTTGATGAACAAAGTAGTGTCAACTTTCCCTCTTTGAAATTCATGATCAATCAAAAATTTGTTCAACCTTTCGTACCAAGCTCTTGGAGCTTGTTTTAATCCATATAGTGCTTTGGTCAATTTATACACATATTTTGATTGATCCTTATCTTCAAAACCAGGGGGTTGTTCAACATATACTTCTTCATTCAAATAGCCATTCAAGAATGCACTCTTCACATCCATTTGGAACAATTTGAAATTCATATGTGAAGCGAATGCTAATAAGATACGTATGGCTTCTAATCTAGCCACGAGTGCATATGATTCTTCAAAATCAATTCCTTCTTCTTGGGAGTACCCTTTGGCTACTAATCGTGCCTTGTTTCTAATTACAAGACCGCTTTCGTCTAATTTGTTCCTAAATACCCATTTTGTACCAATGACTATATGATTGTTTGGTCTAGGAACTAAATGTCATACATTGTTTCTTTCGAATTGATTTAGCTCTTCTTGCATTGAAATAACCCAATGTTCATCATTAAGAGCTTGTTCAATGATATTTGGTTCAATTTTCGATACAAACGCATATTGGCCATAAACGTTTTGTTTTGATCTTCTAGTTTTTACTCCTTCATATATGTTTCCAATAACTTGTTCAATTGGATGGGCATTTTTGAACTTTAAATCAGTTGGAGGTTTGTAAGAGTCATTACCTTCACTTACCTCTTCCTCCTCTGGATTTTCTGGCTTGAGCTCGAGTTCCTTTGGTTGTTCTTTGCTTTTTGTCTCATCTGCATCACTTAGTTCATCCTCCTTTCTCGGACTTTGGTTAATTTCATCAAATACAACATGTATGGATTCTTCTACAACTTGATTTCGTTTGTTGAATACTCTATATGCTTTGCTATTTGAAGAATAACCAAGGAATATAGCCTCATCGCTTTTGGTATCTAATTTACCCAAATTGGTTTTTCCATTATTTAAAACATAGCATGTACATCCAAAAGCATGAAAATATGAGATATTTGGTTTCCTTCCTTTCCATAGTTCATATGGGGTCTTTTTCAAGATTGCTCGAATGGTAACTCGGTTCAAAACATGACAAGCTGTACTCACAGCTTCACCCCAAAATTTCTTGGATAAATTGCTCTCATTTAGCATAGTTCTAGCCATCTCTTGTATAGTTCTATTTTTCCTTTCAACTACTCCATTTTGTTGTGGAGTTCTTGGTGCAGAAAATGTGTGGTGAATTCCTTTTTTATTGCAAAATTCCATGAATCGTTTGTTTTCGAATTCGCCACCATGATCGCTTCTTATGGTCACAATAGTACTCTGTTTTTCATTTTGCACCAAATTCACAAAAGTTGCAAACATAGAGAAGGCTTCATCTTTACTAGCTAAGAGAATTATCCATGTGAATCTTGAAAAATCATCAACTATGACAAATACATATTTCTTTCCACCAATGGTTAGAATGTCGGATGGCCCGTATAGATCCATATGTAGCAATTCAAGTGGCTTAGTGGTGGAAATTTCCTTTTTGGTAGAGAAAGGCATCTTGGGTTGTTTTGATAATTGACATGCCTTGCAAATCTTGTCTTTGTCATATTTCAATCTTGGTAAACCTTCTACCAAACTCTTTTTCCATAGGGTTTTTATGTTGCCCATGTTTATATGTCCAAGCCTCTTGTGCCAAACCCATGGATCGTTATCAATAGCCATTAGACATTGACCATCTAATTCATCAAGTGAAACCAGATAAATATTTCCATGTCTTTTACCACTAAACATGATATGTTCTCCATCAAATACATTACATATAGATGATTCAAACACAACTTTGTATCCTTTATCACATAATTGGCTAATGCTCATTAAATTGTGTTTGAGTCCTTCAACAAACAAAACATCTTCCATGCATGCATTTGAAATACTATGTATATTTCCTTTACCTTTAATTTTACCTTTTTCATTATTGCCAAAGGCAACCATTCCATCATTACACGGCTTAAGTTTATGAAACAAACTTCTTTCACCGGTCATATGCCTTGAACATCCGCTATCCATGAACCATTCATTGTTTGCCTTTGCCTTAAAACATGTCTGAAAAATAAGGAAATAAATCTTATCTTTTTGGTACCCATTTTATGGGTCCATTTGGGTTAGTAATAGAATCTAATCTAAGTTGATCTAACTTTGAAAGCCCAAATCTTGTGTTTCTTGGAACCCAAACTAATTTAGCACCATGGTCATATAGTTTCTTAAAATTACATTTGTAAGTTTTATGACCCATCTTATTGCAGAAATTACAAGCCAAAGGTAATCTTGGAGTAGGTCTCCAAGCATACAAAGGTTCAATCATTTGTCTTCTAGTCCACTTAAAATTTTTCTTTTGTGGCTTGTATATAGATGCAGTTTTAGTTTGATATTTCTCAAGTAATTTCATATTTGATTTGCTACTTTCTCCTTGCTCAAATGTATGATACCCAAGACCTCTTTTATGTGTTTGGGAGGTCATATTCAAAAACATTTTGACGCTTTCTCCTGGATTAGAGAACTTGGCTAATGATTCATTTAATGATTTGTTCTCTTTTTTTAGCAAATCGTTTTCTTCTGCAAGTTTACCATTTATAATTATTACTGCATCACATTGTTTTTTCTTGATTGTAAACTTGCTTCCTAATTTCTTCATTTCTTCATATAAAGAATCATATGCCATTTGTAGCTCATCTAATTCAGCACATTTGAGGCATTCATGAGAGGAAGAATAACTTGAATTAGGAAGGGAGAATTTGGAACTTACCTCTTCATTGCTTGTGCATTTTGTTGAGGTATTTTGTTCTCCTTGCTCGATTTGTGCCATACAGCAAATTCTCGCACATTCTTCTGCTTCGATTTCGTCGGTTGAGGAGCTACTCGTTGTAGATTCCTCGTCATTCACGTACATGCCTCTTCCTTTATATTTCTGAAATCTTCTATTGTCCCCTCGATCCTTTCTTTGTTCTTTTGCCTTGATTTCTTCGGGAGTTGGACATTGGGCTTGCATCTGCCCCGAACCACCGCATCGGTAGCACTTGGTTGATTCTTTCTTCTTCTCTTGGGGAGTTCTTTCTTTGAAGCTTCTGAAATTTTTGCCTTTCCTCACAAATTTTCTGAATCGTTTTGTGAGTAGAGCAATCTCGTCGTCATTTTGAGAAGAAGATGTGTCATCGGTGTCTTGTGCGGCTTTTAAGGCAATTACTCTTTTGCCCCTGTGTTGATCTTCATTCCTTTTCTTAATTAGCTCATGTGACATAAGTGAGCTAATTAAGTTTTCAAGCTTCAGCGTGTTGAGGTCTTTGGCTTCTTCAATTGCAGTGATCTTTGGAGTCCATGATTCGGGTAGAGCTCTTAAAATCTTCATGACCTGCTCAGATTCAGATATTGCTTTTCCAAGACCTTTTAAAGCATTAGTAATCTTAGAGAATCTAGCAAACATTTCAGAAATATTTTCTGTTTCTAGCATTCTAAAGTTCTCTAGTTCTCCAATCAAAATATTTCTTCTCGTCCCTTGGACTTGAGAAGTTCCTCCGAGTATGATAGAGTATCCTCTTGCTTTGAAAAAGTATTTGAAAGTCTTTCTTGCACTTCTTTTCTTTCTTTGATCTTTAGAGTAGTGTCTCTTGTTTTTTCTTACGTTCATTTGAATGTCCTTTTATAGATTGAGGAAAATATGAACGTTGTAGAAGTGGTTGGCGTGCAATAAATGAACTCCAACGTTCAAAAATTTGACCGTTATTCTCCAAGTCCAAGATGAAGTCGACTTGGCCTGCGACTTGGCTTCCAAGTCGCACATGGAGTCGACTTGGCCTGCGACTTGGGTTCTTCAAAAACTCAAGTCTGAGACTTGGGTCGACTTGGCTTTCAGACTTCAACTCAAGTCGATCCTGAAGTCGACTTGGGTTGCGACTTGGCTTGGTCTATTGCAGAAACGCCTTGATCTTCTTGAAATGTCTTGAGTCTTGCAAACCATTTGAAAGCTTTGAGTTCTTGCATAATATATGTATGTTCCTTGCTTTGCTTTGGACTCACTTGGTCTTCATGACTTGGATTTTACTCCATTTGGAAGCTAGCTTGAAGATTCGCTTTGAGCTTGATAGACTTGATTTGAATGTAGAACATGATTCTTAACTTTGAAATTGACTCATTTGTTTTTCATCTTGATTCCTTGGACTTCGAATGATAAATCCTCTTGAATATCATGAAAACAGCATCTTTGAAAGTTTGAACATCTCAAGTCGTGGATGGAGTCGACCTGGCCTGCGACTTCACCCAAGTCGCACCTGGAGTCGACTTCGTTTGCGACTTCGTTATGTTCGTTTCCACTTTTCAGCTCTGGATACTCCAAGTCGATGCTGGAGTCGACTTCGTCTGCGACTTGACTTCCCAAGTCGCAAGTGGAGTCGACTTGACTTGCGACTTCACCTGTTGCCTTTTGGGATTCATTCTCAAGTCGATATTTGAGTCGACTTTGGGATCGACTTCACCCAAGTCGAAGTCCAAGTCGACTTGGAGATCGACTTGACTTCTTTGCTTTCCTTAAACATTTGTCAAACATGTTAGTACTCTTTATATACTCAAATAAGTTCTTGTTAATCATCAAAACTCAGGCTTTGGTCAATTTGGATTATTTTGAACATTGTTTCCAACAATACTTGTATATAAGATGATTGTTTTCACTTGTCTAGGAAAAGACAAGGAAAAGGTTGAAGGCACAAGTTGATCGCCACTGGTAAGCAAGCAAACTTTTGAAAATATTGATTCCATCTCAAGTGTTGAAATGGTAGAAAGTACTTTATATTGATGCTTCTAAGATTTGCTTGCAAGGAAGCAAGCATGAAAATATGGCTTTAATAAAATGCCTCAGAATTGCTTCATTGTAAGCAAGCACTTTAAAATGTTATTTCTAAAGGATTTTATGAAAAAAAGAGGGGTTCTTGACTTTTTCACAAAATAATATTTGCAAATTAGTCTTTCAAAATTTCCTGAAATCATGCTAGCATGTTAACATGAATGAATGATGTATTGTACACCAAAACAATTAATAGATCAATTATAGAAGCAGTTGCAGATGGACCGAGGCCCCCTCTACATGTGGTCGAGTAGCTAAGAAAATGCGGGAGGCCGACGACGCCCTCTCAGAAATGGGAGCAGGTTCAATAAACGGCCGCCTGGCTAGCATGCTGTTACATGATAGATTATTTTTCAAAAGGTAGATAATCACTTGGTAAATGTCCCTACTAAATGGGAAGAAATGCATTTACATGTGCTTTACTTTTGAAAAACCCAGAATTGGGTCATAAAAGTCTTTACATGAAAGGGTTATATATAAAGGTTTAGATAAAAAGATTTTTATGCAAATGCATACATGAAAAGGGTTACATGCATATGCCTTGTTTCTAAATGAGCCCCAAAATGGGGTCATGAAAAATGATTGTTAAACCCCGAAACCCTAGGATTATAAACCTTAGGCAATGTGTTAATCTTTATATGAAATATATTGATGGTATTTTTGCAATATGTAGAATTGGAGGATTAAATATCTAATTATGGAATGTTAATTTGGATGAATAATAAACGTGAATAGTGAAATGTGAATAGTAAATGTGGGATTAAGGAATATGTTAAGTTAATCACTTCAGATTAACTTAATCATAAAAGATGAAAAAGGAAGCTTCCCACAAAAGGAAAAAATAGTCATTTTTTATTTATTTAGTATTTTCGGATTTTTAGTGGATTTTTGAGAGAAAATGAAGAAAAATTCATAACTTGCAATCCGGATGTCAGATTAAAGTGAAATTTTTTTATGGATGACCAAAATATTATAATGATCATGATGAATGGTTTAAGATGTGACAAAAATCATGAATTAAGGGTCAAGATGAAATGTCATTTGGAGATAAAAAAGGTAGCCCACCTTTTTCATTAATTATACTTGACTTTTGAGGTTAATTTTAATTAATCAAATAATTAATGAAAAGTTGCACAAATCCAAATGGCTACTTGGGCGTGGGGGAGGCTTGACTTTGGGCCAAAATCCAATGGTCCAAAATCAATTTTATCCTAAAATCAACGGTTGAGATGAATTAACTTAAAAAAATTAATTTTAATAAATCAAAATTTATTAAATAAATAGGGGCTAGCTAGGGGGCATGAACAGTAGCTAGGGGACTGCACAAAGCTCAAAATATTGCATAGGATTTGGAAAAAAATATTTCAATTTTAGTACTTGTAGCAAGAGGGGGTAGATTGTAAATATGTAAAAAATGCAAGACTATAAATAGGGGCATGGGGTGAACAACCAAAGCACACAAACCCATCTCATTTGAGCATTTTCAGCCCCCACCCACACGTTCAAGCCTTGAGGAGGAGAGGAGAGAAGGATAGAGAGAGAAAGTGAGAAGAGAAGGAGGATATCTTCACTTAAGGTGAGTGAATTCTTCTCAATTTTTTTTGGATGATAAGTAAGGTAAAACCATGCTTAGATAATGCCTAAGCATGAGAAAATAAGTATAGTTATAATTCCCAAATGGAATTATTCCTAAACATCGAAAATTTGGAGCAAAGATAGAGCATTCGGGAAAATCATGTATAAAATGTGCAAATAATGCTCCAAAATTGCTAAATGTTGATTTGGGATGAATGTTTATGATAATTATGATGTTGGAATGATGATATATTAATCTCATGATTTTTCGATTTAAGGATTGTGCTTAAGAGAAATTACGATGAATTTTAGTATATGGAGAAAATGATTTATTTAGCCAAGTTAATGATGATGAATTCAAAATTCATGAATTTTTCCATGATATACTAACTAAGAGCTATGTCATGGTATTTTTTATTGTTAGAAAAAATGTCAATTTTTGAAACCCATGAACAGTAACCAACACGTTGTGAACAGTAACTTCGGATGAACAGTAACCTGCTACACTAAACGTGAACAGTAATCATGAACAGTAACTATGAATAGTGAACAGTGTGATTTTGGAAAAAATTAAGATTTATTTTTTATAAGGATGTATAGATTTAATTTTTAAGGATTTATGGATAAAAATCCATATAAGGAGGTAATGACCAAGTATTTATAAAGTGATGACCTCTATAAAAATGAGGTAATATGTGATCATAAAGCATGTATGGAAAACAATTTAAGACATGGAATAGATGGATAAATGTGAAACCCCAACCTATGTAGGACTCAATGGGATGCATTGAACATATGTACATGATTTATATGTTATTTAAATGAATTTTGAATGATATATGGATGATTTTAGAATTTTATGATATTTTGCAATTAGGGTTCAATTAAGAATGGTGATTAAAAATTTAATCGCCGGAGCCCAAAGTGAGTCGGTATGACCCGAGGGGCTTAATGAGGACTTAAGGGTGACAAGGGGTCATGAATAATCATGTTAATTACCCTGATTTAATTTATGGAGATTAAAGTGTAATTATGGAATTAAGATAAAAAATGATAGAAAATTCATAACTTGACGCCTACAAGGAGGATTTCGATGAAATTTGAAAGGTAAACTCACGATGGTGGGCCCAATCTTATGAATGGATTCGATTAAGGGAATCATGATGGGATTAGGGTGATAATTAATTATTTTTATCCCAAATCTAAAAGATAAATTCAAGTGGTCATAACTTGAGTTAGAAACATCGGTTTCAGATGAAATTTGAAACGATGGAATAAAATTATGAAATCTATGAGATGAATGGAATGGATTAAGCTAATTATCATGGGAAGTTGCTTTCTTGGAGAGCAAGTAACTAGTTGCTTAAGAGCTAAGTAAAGAAGGGCAATTGTGGAAAGTGAAAATGGAATTTACTAAAATACCTATGGGGTTACTTGGGCACCAAGAAAAGTGGTTTATAAAAACAAAAAAAAAGGAGCAAGGGGGTTGGACGTTCCAGCAGCAAGGAAGAGGAGAGAGAGAAGGAGAGAGAGAGAGAGAGGCAAAAGGGATTTTCTCCAAGGACCAGCAGCAAGCACGTCAAACCCAGCAAGGAAGAGGAGAAAAGAGGAGGAAGAGAAGAAGGAAAAAGGAAAGGAGAAGCTCGGGAAGCTCAGGACAAAGAATCGGCAAAATCGGGTAAGTACTCGTTAAGTTTAAGCCTTCCAATTTTCAAGTTTTCTTGTTGATATTGGAATCATGATTTTGAATCATAATAAACCTCTAAAGAAAGATTAACGACATGCTGGAATTAAGTATTGATTGAGGGTTTTGCATATGTATTGAAAAGAGATGCAAATATGCGAGCAAAACCTAGAAGAAATGAGACAAAAATCTAAAATATTGAAGAAATAGTAAATGAACATTTTTTAGCATGAACATTTGTGGTAAGATTAATTATGGGATTATTAAGGAACGACCCAATTTTTAGCTTAAAAGGATAATCACGTTACAACTTAAAAATCCAAGAAAATCAACCTGAACAGGTTGCACGGGTGGCAGGATCATCTGCACCAAAGTATTTTTAATAATTTTTATACAATGAATTTTGGGCTGAAATTTTATATTATATATAAGACATATTGAGGATCACAAGAAAAAAATAAAAATTAGGTTTTGATGGGTATAAATATACCCCATAATTAATGTGATTTGAACTGTCTGAAAATGAATGCTGCTGTCTAGCAAGGTAAAAATACTAAAATAAATAAAAATACTAAATATTTCATGATGGAAATATTTATTTTGGTTAATTCATGTAGTTATTAAGGTATGTTGGAAATTTCAGATCAAAAATACTTGGTTAGATATTAATTCAAGATTTTGAAAATTCAGTGTGCCTGAATTCAGCATTATGGAAAACTTAAGGAATAAATTAAGATAAATGTTAAATTTCAGGTTTTTGTGATGTAATTTGACTTATAATGGGATATAAACAAGCAATTAGGAGGGTTTAACCTATTATAGGTAAACAAGATTACCCAAAATATGATTGTTTGAAGATATGCAAAGGGATGTCCAAAAAGGGGTGCAAAGGGTACCCAAGATGTATATGAAAGTTGTTGTTTTGGAAGCAAATAATATATCGATTTTAAACATGTGTTAATACCCTAAATTTGGGTTAAGTAAAATACGATTAATTTCTGAAATTTAGGGATTAAAAATCTATTTTGATTTAAGTATCCCAAGAGACGTTGAAAATGGGTAAAACGGGTCCAAATGTTGCTATTTTGGAGCCCTATGATGAATGGATTATAAATCCAAAACTAAACCCTAAATTATGTGTTAATTAAGGGATTTAATCATGTTGGAATTAGAGACAAGTTGCTGTTTTAAGAAATTTTAAGAAACACATGATTTATGTGTTGAGAAATGGACATATATGAAGAGATAAGTATGAATACCCGACTTGAAAGACAAGTGAGTTAAGTTAGATGAACTTATGTAGGTTAGAAAACCTAAGGAGTATAAGTATTTGAAGACGATGCAAATAAATGAAATATTATTTTCATTTATCTAGCCAAAGACAAGGAAAAGAATGGAAGGAAAGGGATTATGGCGATCTCAGGTAAGCAAGCAAAACTTTCTAAAATGATGTTTTCTTTCTATATGATGATGTGTGATTGAAATGTTTATGTTTATGTTTTGATGAATGGGCAAGCACAAGTTTTGAAAATAAAGGTTTTATTGCAAAGCCACAAGTTTTGAAAATGACGACTTTAATGAAAAGTCGTAAGTTTCGGAAAATAATGGCTTTAAGGAAAAGCCTCAAAGTTTGCTTCATGGCAAGCAAGCAACGTTTTTAAGATAAAGAATTTATCACAAGTATTGCCATGGATTGGCAATGCTTTATGTTAATGGATTGAGAAATTTGCTTATGAGTAAGCAAGTTCTCCACGATAATATTTTCAAAGGATTTCACGTTTTATGTCGATGGTTTTTTTAAGAATTTGCTTTTAAGTAAACAAGTTCTTTATGATTTTGTTTCAAAAGTATTTTATAAGAAAAAGGAAATTTTTCCCTTTTTCACAAAGCAACAAACATAAATAAGTTTTGAATTTCTTTTATGATGTTTAATGGTAAATAATCATGTTATAAAAGAAAAAAATGAAAAAGGGGATTTGATTTATGAAAAAGATTATTTTGCTAAGTCTTGATAATTAAATAATAAAATGATGATTTGGACATAGTTCATATATTTTGAAATGATATTCGAAAAGTTTTGATTTCTTTTAGATAAGGAAATCTCTGTTGAAAATATCTTGAAAAATATTTATACGGATGTATTGAAAGGGATTTAAGGATGACCAACCTCCTATGTTGATATCATAAAATGGTTTAATTTTGAAAATTCAAAGATTTTGAAATTCTTTTATAAGGATTTTAAGATGTATTATTTTCTCAAACATTTCAAATGTTCATCAAAATGTTTTACTTAAAATGTTTCTAATAGAACTTAAGGAAGGTCATCCTAAAACTAGATTTCAAATAACAACTTGTTAAAGTGGGTGTGCTCGCTTTAAAAGTTGACACAGACTGCGGTCTGTGATGTGTTTTTAAAAATAATTTTTAAAGATATAGACTTTAGCCTAAGATTTTTTTGTGTGTTATGGATGCAGACAGAGGTCTGTGATCCGGGTTTAAAAGGACACGGGCTGTGGTCTGTGGTTCTTCAAACCAAAGGGACTGTGGTCCATCATAATAATATACGGTGCACCAGTACAATAAACAGGCAGGTTGTAGAGCACGGTTGGGATGACCGGGGCCCACTCTACATAAGGCCATGTCTCTAAGGGATGACAGGAGTGCCAGCGGCGCCCTCCCTGAGATGGGAACAGGATAAATAAACAGCCGCCTGGCTAGCGTGCTGTTAAAGATTCTTTTCCAAAAGGTAACATGATCACTTGGTAAGTGTCACTACTGGATGAGGAGAAATGTGTTTGCATATGTTTTTCTTTTCAAAAGCCCAAAGATTGGGATATAAAAGCATTTATACAAAAAATTATCCTAAATTGGATTTTTATGAGCCATTATGAATAAGTTACCTAAAAGTAGGGTGTTTTACACAAAATGTGTAAATATTAAGAATAAAAAAATAGTTTTTATGCAAAAGTTTTCATGAAAAGGATTTATGACTTGTTTGCTATAAACAAGCCCCAATATGGGGATTACGAAAAAGGGTTTATGTTGGAAAATGTTTTGGACATAAGAATGTCCATTTCCAAAGGGTTTATGTTGAAAAATGGTTGGACATGAGAATGTCCATTTCCTAAAGGGATTTATGTTGGAACATGTGTGGACATAAAAATGTTCGTTTCTAAAAGAGTTTAAGGGATAAAGGTGTTTGTGGACATATGAATGTTCATTGCCAAAAAAGGATTACATAAAATGTATTTTGGACATAAAAATGTCCATTACCAAAGTTTTTATGTGAAAAATATTTTAGGACGTATAAACGTCCGTTTCCCACAAGGTTTAAGTGGAAAAATGTTTTAGGACATATGAACGTCCAATACCAAAATGATTTATGTGGAAAAACATCTTTTCGTGGACTAGAGAATGTCCATTGTCAAATATGGTTTATGTCAAGATGTTTTGGGACATAAAATATCCATTGTCAAATATGGTTTATGTCAAGATGTTTTGGGACATAAAATGTCCCCTGGCCAAAATGATTTATGAGAAAAATGTTTTAGGAAATGATTTTCGAGAAAAATCTTGCCCCAAAATGCTTGCTTACTGAGTTATCACTCACGTTTTGTTTTCCAAACCTCAGACAGGTACTGAGAGACTCAAGCGGTCGAGGACCTAAGAAATGTAGAAAAGGTACGAGATAGTACCATGTGGGCTAAAAGGATTAGCCATGGTGAGTAGAATGATATGAATGGAAATTTTCAGGTATGTTGATGTATATGTGAACTTGTTTAAAGTTCCGAGTTCTAGGTGAACTAATGATTGAATAGATGTATGTATGCAATGGAAATGCTATGATTAGGTCAAGAGGGCCTATGATGTATAACAACATATTGAAATGGTTTAAAGGATATGTGTTGGAAACAATGCTTCAAAACAAAACAAAATTGACCAAAGATTGAGTTTTGATGATTAACAAAGACTAATTTGAGTATATCAAGTATACTAATGAGTTTGCAAAATGTTTTAAGGAACTGAAATAGTCAAGTCGATTCCCAAGTCGACTTGGACTTCGACTTAGGGTGAAGTCGATCCCAAAGTCGACTCAACTATCGACTTGAGAAAGAACCTCAAAGGCAAAATCAACTTGCAGGTGAAGTCGCATCTCAAGTCGACTTCACATGCGACTTAGGAAGCCAAGTCGCAAACGAAGTCGACCTCGCTATCGACTTCAAACATGAAAAACTGTCCAAAGCTGAATTTTGGGGCAAGAAGCTGCCCAAGTCGCAGGCCAAGTCGACTCCAGGTGCGACTTGGGTGATGTCGCAGACAAAGTCGACTTCATCCGCGACTTGAGAAGTTCAGACTTCAAAGATGCAGTTTCAAAGCCTATTCAAAGAATCTCTCACTCAAGTTCAAAGCAAAGATTCAAGATGGAAATCAAATCAAGTCTATCAAGTCTTAAAGACCAACTGAGTCAAATGCAAAGCAAAGCGCATGATTCAACCAAGCAGGACTCAAGCTCTCCTAAGAATCACAAGATTCAAGACAATCCAAAATATATCATGCAAGGACTAAAGGAAGAAAGCCAAGCAAGCTAGAAGCAAAATCAAATGAGGATCAAGGCATTATTGGCAAAGACCAAGTCAAGTCGCAACCCAAGTCGACTCCATGATCGACTTGAGTTGAAGTCGGAAGCCAAAGTCGACTCAAGAGTCAGACTTGGAAACTGACAAGGTGAAGTCGCACCCGAAGTCGACTTCACCTGCGACTTGGGTCAAGTCGATGCCCAAGTCGACCCTGACTGAAACTTGAAGTTGCGACGGAGAAGCGAAGTCGCACCCGAAGTCGACTCCATCTACGACTTAGACGAAGTCGCATCCGAAGTCGACTCCGCATGCGACTTGGGTCGCAACGGTCGGATTTTATTCGAACGTTGGCGCATTAAATGCACGCCACCTACCCTCTAACGTTCGGATTCCCTCCAAAATTATAAAAGGCATTCATGGTGGACGAGGGAAGCAGCCGAGAATCATTAAGTGTGCATAACTACCATCTACAAGAGCTTTAAAGAGATCAAGCTAATCAAAGAGGAAGAACTTTGCTTCAAACTGCAAGAGCTCAACTACTGATCATTCAAAGCCAATTCAACAAGTTCTTCTCTGCGCTAAACTGCTTCTACACAACTGTAAAGTGTAGTTTTCTTATTGTTTCTTTTGTATGTGTTGAACTTGATTTAGTTTGAGGAACTAAGATCAAGTGTAAGCAAAGTAGTGTGTGATTGGAGTGTGACTCATCACCTACTTGTGCTGTGTTTTGTTGATGCCCCCTAGAGCTGGAATCTAGAAGAGAGCAGCGGCTCTAATTGTATTGAGAGAATACAATAGTGGAACCCAAGTCACAAGGAGTGCGAGCTTGGAAGAGTGGAGTAGGGAGGTTGCCCGAACCACTATAAAAATCCTGTGTGTTTGATTTATACTTCTGCCATTTACATTACATTACATTGCTTTCCATTTCGTTTCTTCATTAAGAGGACTGGATTAATCCGGGGTTAAGTTTCTGTTTAAGATATAAATTTTTTAAATACCCAATTCACCCCTCCCCTCTTGGGTTTTGCCATCAACACGGGACCAACAAGTGGTATCAGAGCAGGTCTTTGAGTTTACCAAAGAGATCTTATTAATATGGCATCCTAATCTACTTCCGTTCCCGCATTTTCTGAAGGCCAATCCTTTACAAGGCCACCGTTGTTTGATGGGAGCAATTTTGAATATTGGAAGCTTCGTATGAAGCAACTCATCATGGCTACCGACATGGATTCTTGGATTGCTATCCAAGATGGAGTAATCTTGCCTACCGATGAAAGAGCTTCCAAATGGACCGATGAGAAAGTAAGAATTGTTAAGAGCAACGCCAAAGCTATGAACTCTTTATTTTGTGCTCTTACTGCTTTTGAATATGATAGAGTATCCTCTTGCTTGACCGCCAAAGAAATATGGGATACGCTAACCTCTATTTATGAAGGAACCTCTCAAGTCCAAGGGACGAGAAGAAATATTTTGATTGGAGAACTAGAAAATTTTAGAATGCTAGAAACAGAAAATATTTCTGAAATGTTTGCTAGATTCTCAAAAATTACTAATGCTTTAAAAGGACTTGGAAAGGCTATATCTGAATCTGAGCAGGTTATGAAGATCTTGAGAGCTCTACCCGAATCATGGACTCCAAAGATCACTGCGATAGAAGAAGCCAAGGACCTTAACACACTAAAGCTTGAAGACTTAATTAGCTCACTCATGTCACATGAGCTAATCAAGAGAAGAAATGAAGATCAACACAAGGGCAAAAGAGCAATTGCTTTGAAAGCCGCACAAGACACAGATGACTCCTCTTCTTCTCAAAACGACGACGAAATCGCCCTACTCACAAAACGTTTCAGAAAATTTGTGAGGAAAGGCAAAAATTTCAGAAGCTTCAGGGAAAGAACTCCCAGAGAGAAGAAGAAAGAATCAACCAAATGCTACCGATGCGGCGGTTCGGGACATATGCAAGCTCAATGTCCAACTCCCGAAGAAAGCAAGGTAAAAGAACAAAGAAAGGATCGAGGGGACAATAAAAGATTCCAAAGATACAAAGGAAGAGGCATGTACGTGAATGATGAGGAATCTACAACGAGTAACTCTCAACCGACGAAATCGAAGCGGAAGAATGTGCAAGAATCTGCTGCATGGCACAAATCGAGCAAGAAGAACAAACTACCTCAACAAAATGCACAAGCAATGAAGAGGTAAGTTCCAAACTCTCTCATTCTAAATCAAGTTATTCTTCTTTTCAAGAATGCCTCAAATGTACTGAATTAGAAGAACTACAAACTGCATATGATTCATTATATGAAGAAATGAAAAAATTAGGAAGCAAGTTTACAATTAAAAAGAAACAATGTGATGCAGTAATAATTGTAAATGGTAAACTTGCAGAGAAATTAGACAAAATGAAAGAAGAAAATGATTTGCTGAAAAAGGAGAAAGAATCATTAAATGAATCATTAGCTAAGTTCTCTAATCCAGGAGAAAGTGTTAAAATGTTTCTGAATATGACCTCCCAAACACATAAAAGAGGTCTTGGATATCATATATTTGAGCAAGGAGAAAGTAGCAAATCAAATGTGCAAATACTTGAGAAATATCAAACTAAAACTGCATCTATATACAAGCCACAAAAGAAAAATTTTAAGTGGATTGAAGACCAACGATTGAACCATTGCATACTTGGAGGCCTACTCTAAGATTACCTATGGCTTGTAATTTCTGCAATGAACTAGGTCATAAAACTTACAAATGTAATTTTAAGAAATTATATGACCATGGTGCAAAATTAGTTTGGGTTCCAAGGAACACAAGATTTGGGCTTTCCAAGTTAGAACAACAAAGATTGATTTATATTACTAACCCAAATGGACCCATAAAATGGGTACCAAGGAGATAAGATTTACTTGCTTATTTTTTCAGACATGTTTTAAGGCAAAGGCAAATAATGAATGGTTCATGGATAGCGGTTGCTTAAGGCATATGACCGGTGAAAGAAGCTTATTTCATAAACTTAAGCCTTGCAACGATGGAATGGTTGCCTTTGGCAATAATGAAAAAGGTAAAATTAAAGGTAAAGGAAATATACATAGTATTTCAAATACAAGCATGGAAGATGTTTTGTTTGTTGAAGGACTCAAACACAATTTAATGAGCATTAGCCAATTATGTGATAAAGGATACAAAGTTGTGTTTGAATCATCTATATGTAATGTATTTGATGGAGAACATATCATGTTTAGTGGTAAAATATATGGAAATGTATATTTGGTTTCACTTGATGAATTAAATGGTCAATGTCTAATGGTCATTGATAATGATCCATGGGTTTGGCATAAAAGGCTTGGACATATAAACATGGGAAATATAAAGACCCTATGGAAAAAGAGTTTTGTAGAAGGATTACCAAAATTGAAATATGACAAGGACAAGATTTGTAAGGCATGTCAATTATCAAAACAACCCAAGATGCCTTTCTCTACCAAAAAGGAAATTTCCACCACTAGGCCACTTGAATTGCTACACATGGATCTATACGGGCCATCTGACATTTTAACCATTGGTGGAAAGAAATATGTATTTGTCATAGTAGATGATTTTTCAAGATTTACATGGATAATTCTCTTAGCTAGCAAAGATGAAGCTTTCTCTATGTTTTCAACTTTTGTAAATTTGGTGCAAAATGAAAAACAAAGTACTATTGTGACCATAAGAAGCGATCATGGTGGCGAATTCGAAAACAAACGATTCATAGAATATTGTAATAAAAAAGGAATTCACCACACATTTTCCGCACCAAGAACTCCACAACAAAATGGAGTAGTTGAAAGGAAAAATAGAACTATACAAGAGATGGCTAGAACTATGCTAAATGAGAGCAATCTATCCAAGAAATTTTGGGGTGAAGCTGTAAGTACAGCTTGTCATGTATTGAACCGTGTTACCATTCGAGCAATCTTGAAAAAGACCCCATATGAACTATGGAAAGGAAGGAAACCAAATATCTCTTATTTTCATGCTTTTGGATGTACATGCTATGTTTTAAAAAATGGAAAAACCAATTTGGGCAAATTAGATGCCAAAAGCGATGAGGCTATATTCCTTGGTTATTCATCAAATAGCAAAGCATATAGAGTATTCAACAAACGAAACCAAGTTGTAGAAGAATCCATACATGTTGTATTTGATGAAATTAACCAAACTCCGAGAAAGGAGGATGAACTAAGTGATGCAGATGAGACAAAAGGCAAAGAACAACCAAAGGAACTCGAGCTCAAGCCAGAAAATCTCGTGGAGGAAGAGGTAAGTGAAGGTGATGATTCTTACAAACCTCCAACTGATTTAAAGTTCAAAAATGCCCATCCAATTGAGCAAGTTATTGGAAATATATATGAAGGAGTAAAAACTAGAAGATCAAAACAAAACGTTTATGGTCAATATGCTTTTGTATCAAAAATTGAACCAAATACCATTGAACAAGCTCTCAGTGATGAAAATTGGGTTACTGCAATGCAAGAAGAGCTAAACCAATTCGAAAGAAACAATGTATGGCATTTAGTTCCTAGACCAAATAATCACACTATCATTGGTACCAAATGGGTATTTAGGAACAAATTAGATGAAAGCGGGCTTGTAATTAGAAACAAGGCCAGATTAGTAGCCAAAGGGTACTCCCAAGAAGAAGGAATTGATTTTGAAGAATCATATGCACCCATGGCCAGATTAGAAGCCATACGTATTCTACTAGCATTTGCTTCTCATATGAATTTCAAATTGTTCCAAATGGATGTAAAAAGTGCATTTTTGAATGGTTATTTGAATGAAGAAGTATATGTTGAACAACCCCCTTGTTTTGAAGAAAAGGATCAATCAAAGTATGTTTATAAATTGACCAAAGCGCTATATGGACTAAAACAAGCTCCAAGAGCTTGGTATGAAAGGTTGAACAAATTTTTGATTGATCATAAGTTTCAAAGAGGAAAAGTAGACACTACTTTGTTCATCAAATACAAAAATAAAAATATTTTAATTGTACAGATTTATGTAGATGACATAATTTTCGGTGCTACTGACGAAAATCTTTGTCAAGAATTTTCTAAGATCATGCAGAGCGAATTCGAAATGAGCATGATGGGAGAATTAAATTTCTTCCTTGGACTGCAAATCAAGCAACAAAGTGAAGGGATATTCTTGAACCAGTCCAAGTACGTCAAAGAGATGCTCAAGAAATTTGGAATGCAAAATAGCAAAGGAGCAAATACTCCAATGAGCTCTACAATCAAAATCGACACAGATGAAAACGGTAAATGTATCGATCAAAAGCTTTATAGAAGCATGATAGGATCTTTGCTATACTTAACTGCTTCTAGACCTGATATTTTATTCAGTGTTTGTATGTGTTCGAGATTTCAAGCATGTCCTAAAGAATCACATTTACTTGCTGTAAAAAGGATTTTTAAATATTTGATAAAAACTACCAATCTTGGACTATGGTATCCAAAGGGGTCAACCTTTGATTTAATCGGCTATTCGGATGCAGATTTTGCCGGCTATAAAGTAGATAGAAAGAGTACTAGTGGAACTTGTCAGTTTCTTGAACATATGTTAGTTTCATGGTACTTGTGAAACCCTAACCCAAGTAAGCCATATGTATGTATTGAATATGTATTTGACGATTATTTATGAATCATGGAATTATGAAGGTATTTTATGATTTTTGCTAATTATGGCAATTAGGGTTATGGGTTAGCATTAATGATGTGATTTAAGCATTTTAAGCCCAAATGAGATAATGGGTTTAGAATGAATTATTTGTGATTTAAGTGTGCAATTATATCATGAAAAATTATTTTTCATGATTTAAAATGAATTATGGAAATAAAGATGGAAATTGTCAAGTGTGAAGGAAAATATTGAAAAATTCATAATTTAACGCCTAAAAGGCGGATTCAAGTGAAATTTGAGATGAAAATTGTTAATATTAGGCTTGGTATTATGGAATTAAAAGATCATGAAAATTCTTGATGAAATGAGAATTATGAATTTTTAAGTATATTTTCATTTCAACCGTTAACTTCAAACGCGTGTAACGGGAGCTAGGAAACTCGGATTGAGTTGAAATTTGAAACGGTTGAATAAAATTATGAGATGTTTATGTTGAATGGATTGGATTAAGGGAATAATGATAGGATTAGGGTGCTAATTAATTATTTGTATTCCCAAATCCAAAAGATATATTCAAGTGGTCATAACTTGACGTAGAAACGTCGGATTGAGATGAAATTTGAAACGATGGAATAAAATTATGAAATCTATGAGATGAATGGAATGGATTAAGCTAATTATCATGAGAAATGGCTTTCTTGGAGAGCAAGTAACAAGTTGCTTAAGGGCTAAGCAAAGAAAGGCAATTGTGGACAAGTGGATGGTTGTGATTAAAGTTGCCTTTTTGATTTTTAGAAAATGGTAAAAACCCATTTTACTTGGCTGTAATTGTGCCAACACATAAGGTAGATAAGGGTGCATTTAAGTGTGTGGAATTGCAGCACAAGTGGGTCCCACAATTGGGAAAAATCCAGCTATATGCATGCCTTGTGCACGTTGAGTTGAAAGGGTTTTTGGGAAAAAATTTCTAAGTGCTGAAAACGTCCAAGGGGAACCAGCAGCTCACGTCCAAAAATTCCAGCAAAAAGGGAAAGAAAACCAAGGGAAAAAGAGGAAGAAAGAAAGAGGAGAAGTGGAGGAAAGCAAGCTTCTCAATTTTGGATTGAATCCACTCAAGTTCAAGTAAGTATATGATGTTGTAAATTAAATTATGGTCGGAACAGTAAATGGATGATTTTTATCATGAAAAGTTTTGAGAACAATCCTCATGCTATGATTAAGGAACGACCAAAGTTTCAGCTGAAAATGATATGTATGTTGGAAATTAAAAATCCGTGAATATTAGCCCAAACAGGGTAAAACGGGTTACAGGATCAGCTGTAGAAAAGGATTTTTAATAATTTTTCTACAAGGGTTTTCGGGCTGAAAATTTTACAGGACGTACAAGACATATTGGGGATAACAGGAAAAATTTAAAAATGAGGTTTTTATGGGTGTAAATATACCCCATAAATAACGTCATTCAGGCTGACTGGAAATGGAGTTTACTGTTCAGCAAGGTAAAAATCCCCAAATAAATATGTAATGTTAATATTTCGTGCTGAAAATTTTATGAAAGTTAATTTATGAAGTTATTAAGGTATGGTAGAAATTTCAGATCAAAAATACTTGATTTGATATTAATTCAAGATTTTAAGATTTCAGCACGCCTGATTTCAGCATATGGGGTTAGTTTGAGAAAGAAATCAAAAAGAAATATGAAACGTGTGTAGAAATGATCCAAATTTAGTTATGTGTTAAATAATTAAATATGGATCAAGAAAAGTGCAATTATATGCTGAAATTTCGGATTTATACAACTACCTAAGGTTATGTGTCAAAGGACACGTTAAACGGGTTAAAAGTGGGTTCCAAACTAACTGTTTTGGAAACCTATGGAAAATGGATTTAAACCTTATAAAAATACCTTAAGTAAAGTGGTATTAAAGGGTAATTAACCCTCTGGAAAATGGGTTAAATTTCTCAGTTAAGAAATTTTAAGAAATGCATCATGGTTAAGTGCTAAATGAGCTTATGTGAAGGGATAATGATAAACGGGTGATGAATGATTTATGAAAAATGATTTTATGCAAAAATTCATGAAAATGAGATGAAATACATGTTTATGGATCTTTTTGGAATGACATGTTATTAATCCAAAAGTTTGGATTTGAATTATGAAGTTTAGGCAATGCTATGTACATAGAAGAAACACCCGTATGTGTATTTTTGGAAAAAATGGAAAAAAATTGCAAAGTAAGCTTAATAAAGCTATGAATGATGCATATGGAATGAATTTTTATGATATTGAAATGGATACCCTATTTAAGGGGTTATATGTGTTATGTGTTAGCCAATGAAATGCATAAAAATGTGTTATTTACTTTTAATGACTTCAGAAGACAAATGAAGGATATATGTTAATGAAAATGGGTTGGAAAACTAAATGGAATGCAATGACAAGAAATGTATGAAAAACCATATTATGTTCATGTAGGCAAGGAAAAGAATGGACGAAAAAGGGATTATGGCGATCTCAGGTAAGCAAGCAAACTTTCTAAAATGCATTTTCTTTCTATGTGATTGATATGATTGAACTGTGTATGTTTATGCTTATGTTTTTACGAATGGGCAAGCACAAGTTTTGAATATGACGGCTTTAATGCAAAGCCATAAGATTTGAAAAATGATGACTTTAATGAAAAGTCTCAAGGTTTGCTTCATGGGAAGCAAGCGACACTTCTTAAGATAAATAATTTATCCTAAGTGTTGCCAAGGATGGGAATGCTTCATGTTAATGGAATTGAGAAATTTTGCTTATGAGTAAGCAAGTTCTCCATGTTAATGTTGTTTTAAGGATTTCATGTTTGATATCGATGGTTTTAAGAATTTGCTTTCGAGGAAGCAAGTTCTATATGATATGGTTCAACAGCGTTTTATAAGAAAATGGGAATTTTACCCTTTTTCACAAAATATGTTTGGTAAATGAGTTTTGAGTTATTTCTACAATAACTCGCGATAAACAATGATGAAAAAGATTTGTTTTACTAGGTCAAGATAATTCAGTATTAAATTACGTTTTGGACATAGTCCACATGTTTTGAAATGATATTTGAACAGTTTTGGTTTCCTTTGGATAAGGAAATCTATGTTGAAAATGTTGGAAAAATATTTCTACGGATGTGTTGAAAGGGATTTATGGATGGCCAACCTCCTATGATTGATTTCATAAAATGGTTTAATTTCAGGTTGCTTGATGGCATGCAAAAGACTATGCAATTTTCCTCTATGTGAAAATGATTGATATGTGGACAATTATTAAATTTTTAGGTGAAGGACAAGGGGATAGCATAATTGCATAACTTTTGTAAACAAAAGATCCTGAAATAGAAACCAAGAAAATATTAGAGGAAAATATGATTTATTTATGAAAATTCAAAGGATTTGAAATTCTTTTATTAAAAGGATTTTAAGATGTATGGTTTCTCAAACGTTTCAAATGTTTATCAAAATACTTTACTCAAAACGTTTTTAAAAGAATTTAAGGAAGGTCATCCTAAAACTGGATTTCAAATAACAACTTGTTAAAGTGGGTGCGCTCGCTTACGAGTTGACACAGACTGCGGTCTGTGATGTGTTTTTGAAAATAATTGTTAAATATAGACTTCGGTCTATGATTTTTGTGCATATGGATGCAGGCTGCGGTCTGTGATCCCGGTTTAAAAGAACATGGGTTGCGGCCTGTGGTTCTTCAAACCAAAACGGACTGCGGTTCGTTAGGATAACGTACGGTGCACCGGTACAAGGAATAGGCTGGTTGTAGAGCACGGTTGGGATGACCGGGGCCCACTCTACATAAGGCCAAGTCGCTAAGGGATGGCAGGAGTGCCAGCGGCGCCCTCCCTGAGATGGGAGCAGGATAAGTGAATAGCCGCCTGGCTAGCGTGCTGTTAAGGATTCTCTTCCAAAAGGTAGCATGATCACTTGCTAAGTGTCACTACTGGATGGAGAGAAATGCATTTGCTTATGTTTTATTTCTGAAAAGCCCAAAGATTGGGTTATGAAAATATGATTTTATGAAAGTATCCTAAAGGGATTTTTTATGAAATGGTTACCCTAAAAGAAAGGGGGTTTTACACAAAGTGTAAATAACAAGAATTAAACGAAATGTGTTTATGCAAATGCATTCATGAAAATGGTTTTCCTTGTTTGCTATAAACAAGCCCCAAGACGGGGAATTATGAAAAGGATTTATGTTCATTTCTAAAAGAGCCTAAATAAAGAATGTTTTTGGACATGAGAATGTCCTTTGCCGAGAAAGGCTTATGTGATTGATGTTTAAGGACATATGAATGTCCATTGCCAATAAGGTTATGTAAATGATGTTTTGAGACATGAAATGTCTCTTGATTTTATGACGGCTTATGTGAATGATGTTTTGAGACATGAAATGTCTCTTGGTTTTATGATGGCTTATGTGAATGATGTTTTGAGACATGAAATGTCTCTTGGCTAAAGGATTTTATGAGGACTTATGTTAATGATGTTTTGAGACATAAAATGTCTCTTGGCTAAGGAATTTTATGATGGTTTATGTTAATGATGTTTTGAGACATGAGATGTCTCCGTTGCCTAAGTATTTATGTTGTTTTGGACGGAAAATGTCCACTGGCAACCGAATGATTTCATGTAATGGCTATGAACATTAAAAATGTTCATATAAGATTAATGGAAACTCATCATTAAAGGTAAAATGTATATGTTTTGCCTAAACAAGCCCAGGCACGGCTTGTAAATGATTTTAAGAATGAATGCTTTATGAAAGCATTCAAGGACATGAAATTGTCCTTATAATAAAGGATTTCATGATGATATTTTAGGACATATGCATGTCCTCAGGAACAAGGTATTCCCAATGTTTATGAAAAAGGTTTTCAAGAAGCCTTGCCCTAAAACGCTTGCTTACTGAGTTGTCACTCACGTTTTGTTTTCCAAACCCTTAGACAGGTACTGAGGAGACTCAGAAGGTTGCGAACCTCAGACATGGAGGAAGGTCCATGATGATAGCCTTGAAGGCTATGAGAAATGAAAAAGCATAAATATGCTAAGGTAAGCTAATGTGTATGTGAACTTAATGAGAATATTAAGTTCTAAAAATGATTCAATGGTTGAATGTATGAATGTAAATTATGATGCCTAAGTTAAGGAATCTTTCACTGCAAAAAGGCAGGTAAAGATGCTATGTGTTTATGTATATCCGAACTTAGCTAGAGTTCTAAGTTCCATGTGAATTAATGACTGAATGTATGAAAGTATGATTTATTCAATGATTCAGTGTATAACGACAGGCATATAAAGGTGCTATGAATGAAATGATGAATTTTATTACAAGTGAAATGTCACAATGTGTGATGATTGTCATGTCAAGATTATGAATGATGACAGATGAATAATCGAAAAAAATTTGGACGTATTCCAATTAAAAACCCGCCGCGTGATCAGGGCAACAATCCTGATTCACATTTACCAATCGATAGATCTTGAGGTAAGGAAGTGACGTCTCGGTTCGGGGCGCCACAGAGCATGGTATCAGAGCAAGGATTGGTAAACAGGCGTGGTAAGGAGAAAATAAAGGATGATGAAAGGATAGGTCTGATGTCACAAAGTTGGTATCAGAATATGGATTGGTAATAGGCATGGAAAGCAAAGGTCTGATATCACAAAGATGATATTTCAGCAAAGATTGATGGACAGATATAGAAGAAAAATGGAAAATGATGCAAGAAATAGATTGAGACTATAAGACACATACGATATGTATTGTCTTATATTGTGTGTCATTGTGACACAAGTATATGGTTAATTAAGGAAATGTAGTTGGTCGCTATGTTTCATGAAATAGATGGTATACGAAGGAAAAATGATATGAGGACAATGAGATGAAGTAGGAGATAAGAGAGTTTAAGAAAAGACAAAGGATAGAAGAGAATTAGAACAGATGATGGGTTATGAAACCCTACACAGAGACCCCCCATAGCTAAGGTTGACCACACCTTACCTAAGATAGCACATGACTGTGCTATATGATACCTATGTTTTAAGGTATAGAGCCATGGTGACATATGGAAGGCACCAAGGTGCCAACTTTCTAAGTGATTGTTGGTTTAGAGCTTATAATTATGATAAAATGATAGATTATGCAACTATAATCTGTATGTGTAAGGAAAAGCAACCTTACACTATGAAAGGTAAGGATAGAAATGAGAAAGGTAGAGAAAACGGGAGTTTCTTTTGACTCCTAATATGTGATGTTATGAAAATATGAATGCATTTGATTTTATTCAAGTGCTAAGTGTATATGAAAAAGGAAAGATCATTGATCTTTCTAGATTATGTTATTGACTATGTATGATGATTTTATGATCAGAAATGATCATGTTGACTATGTGTGATATGAATGAAAATTATAATGAGAAATGTTATTGACATAATGCTATATGCTGCTTTCTACTACATGCTTATCGCCTTTGTTTTGAACAAGGGATAGGCAGTTACTGATATGAGTCAACAAGAAGAAGAGAGCTAAAAGCAAATCTAAATGACCAGGACAAGTGAGTCCATAAGCTCGTTGATGACGGGTAACTATAAACCTTAAGACAAAGGATTTGAGGTGTTACTGCAAAGAGTAATATCTCACAGGTAGAAAGAGCTATGCAGTAGGCCGCCCAAGATTGTGTGGCTTCGATAGAAAGAATAATACAGGGCCTTTGGAAAAATACCCAACAGGACCAATTAGAAGCAAGTGGAAAAGATAAAATGGTATAGGTAATATATTTTTACCTAGTACCCAAACCCTTAAAGGTTGATAATGATAAGGTAGAAGTAAATGGGAAGGTTATTGATACCTTTCTAGCTCGGTATCCACCTAAGTTCGCAGGTGAATTAGATTTTATTCAGACTGAATAATGGATGAGTGAACCTAAGAACATGTTCAAGGTTTGAACATGTAGTTAAATGAAATGTCCAAGCTTTGATTGGGAATGGTTATAAGTAATAGGAAACCCTAAATGGTTATTATGCCATGATCAAAGAAGGTAATTTGGAAGAATTTGTTAAGAAATGTCTTCCAATAGAACATCAGGATATACCACATGTTGGTAATTAACATGTATAGTCAGGGCAAGGATACATTGCCACTGAAAATTAAAGAACCTGGTGTAAGAAAAGAAATGAATAAGAAAGGTTAACTTAACTGATAGCTATAACTGATAGAAAATTCCTGCAAATTATTGCAGAAAGGTGTAGCAAACTATGCCTAGTTAACATGCATAGAAGGAAAAGGAGATTACACATATGATACCACAAAAGTTGGTATCTATCATAGCAAGAGATGGTAGATAAAATGAAGGAAAATAAAGGCAATAATAATTGCCGGAATGCTCCTCAATCCCATTGTGATTGAAAGATAGATACGAGAGAAATGATTTCTCTATAATATCCATAAGAAATGAGGTTAGGAAAATTTGAAAATGATAAGGACCCTTACTAGTTTATGGAAAACTAGAAAGGGAACTGAAGAAGAAAATATTTTAGACTGGTTTAATAACCGGTATTCCTAATGGATAGTCTACGATGGTAAAATCTAATGGTAGACATTATGAGAGGAGAAGGAATGGATAACTTGGCAAAAGTGACTTTTGCTAAGATATGTATGAAATTTTATGTATGAAACTCCATACGAGAGCAACTTTTGGTCTATATGAGAGCGACTTCTGCTCTATGATATAGAATGAATATATTATGTATAATGATATGTGAAAATGATGGCTATAGATTTTTATGAATGAATGAGTTAGCAAAGGTGTCTTTGCTAAAATGTATATGAAGTTGTATGTGAGAGCATTTTGCTCTTTTGCTATAGAAATGAAGATATTCATATTATATGAATTGTATGTATAACAAGGGAAATGATTGTCATAGATCTTTATTTGATATGTTGGAATGGGTAACTTAAGACTTACCCTATGATAAGATGGGAAATGATACAATTTCTCTATGTATAAAGGAAAAATAGTGTGAAATGACACAAATGAAGGGCAAATGTCAATGAAAAACCCATGTGTGAACATGGAATAATAAAGACAATTGATGGATCTGTTAGACCAAGGCTAAAATGCTACTAAGACAGAGTAGCGCAGTGAAAGCGTAGTGAACCATTGAAAGATTGGAGAAAGATGATGAATTGGTAATTTCATATAAGCCTTACCCCGACATATGAAATGTAATAGGTTTCGGGACGAAACCTGTTATAAGGGGGGAGGATTGTGAAACCCTAACCCAAGTAAGCCATATGTATGTATTGAATATGTATTTGACGATTATTTATGAATCATGGAATTATGAAGGTATTTTATGATTTTTGCTAATTATGGCAATTAGGGTTATGGGTTAGCATTAATGATGTGATTTAAGCATTTTAAGCCCAAATGAGATAATGGGTTTAGAATGAATTATTTGTGATTTAAGTGTGCAATTATATCATGAAAAATTATTTTTCATGATTTAAAATGAATTATGGAAATAAAGATGGAAATTGTCAAGTGTGAAGGAAAATATTGAAAAATTCATAATTTAACGCCTAAAAGGCGGATTCAAGTGAAATTTGAGATGAAAATTGTTAATATTAGGCTTGGTATTATGGAATTAAAAGATCATGAAAATTCTTGATGAAATGAGAATTATGAATTTTTAAGTATATTTTCATTTCAACCGTTAACTTCAAACGCGTGTAACGGGAGCTAGGAAACTCGGATTGAGTTGAAATTTGAAACGGTTGAATAAAATTATGAGATGTTTATGTTGAATGGATTGGATTAAGGGAATAATGATAGGATTAGGGTGCTAATTAATTATTTGTATTCCCAAATCCAAAAGATATATTCAAGTGGTCATAACTTGACGTAGAAACGTCGGATTGAGATGAAATTTGAAACGATGGAATAAAATTATGAAATCTATGAGATGAATGGAATGGATTAAGCTAATTATCATGAGAAATGGCTTTCTTGGAGAGCAAGTAACAAGTTGCTTAAGGGCTAAGCAAAGAAAGGCAATTGTGGACAAGTGGATGGTTGTGATTAAAGTTGCCTTTTTGATTTTTAGAAAATGGTAAAAACCCATTTTACTTGGCTGTAATTGTGCCAACACATAAGGTAGATAAGGGTGCATTTAAGTGTGTGGAATTGCAGCACAAGTGGGTCCCACAATTGGGAAAAATCCAGCTATATGCATGCCTTGTGCACGTTGAGTTGAAAGGGTTTTTGGGAAAAAATTTCTAAGTGCTGAAAACGTCCAAGGGGAACCAGCAGCTCACGTCCAAAAATTCCAGCAAAAAGGGAAAGAAAACCAAGGGAAAAAGAGGAAGAAAGAAAGAGGAGAAGTGGAGGAAAGCAAGCTTCTCAATTTTGGATTGAATCCACTCAAGTTCAAGTAAGTATATGATGTTGTAAATTAAATTATGGTCGGAACAGTAAATGGATGATTTTTATCATGAAAATTTTTGAGAACAATCCTCATGCTATGATTAAGGAACGACCAAAGTTTCAGCTGAAAATGATATGTATGTTGGAAATTAAAAATCCGTGAATATTAGCCCAAACAGGGTAAAACGGGTTACAGGATCATCTGTAGAAAAGGATTTTTAATAATTTTTCTACAAGGGTTTTCGGGCTGAAAATTTTACAGGACGTACAAGACATATTGGGGATAACAGGAAAAATTTAAAAATGAGGTTTTTATGGGTGTAAATATACCCCATAAATAACGTCATTCAGGCTGACTGGAAATGGAGTTTACTGTTCAGCAAGGTAAAAATCCCCAAATAAATATGTAATGTTAATATTTCGTGCTGAAAATTTTATGAAAGTTAATTTATGAAGTTATTAAGGTATGGTAGAAATTTCAGATCAAAAATACTTGATTTGATATTAATTCAAGATTTTAAGATTTCAGCACGCCTGATTTCAGCATATGGGGTTAGTTTGAGAAAGAAATCAAAAAGAAATATGAAACGTGTGTAGAAATGATCCAAATTTAGTTATGTGTTAAATAATTAAATATGGATCAAGAAAAGTGCAATTATATGCTGAAATTTCGGATTTATACAACTACCTAAGGTTATGTGTCAAAGGACACGTTAAACGGGTTAAAAGTGGGTTCCAAACTAACTGTTTTGGAAACCTATGGAAAATGGATTTAAACCTTATAAAAATACCTTAAGTAAAGTGGTATTAAAGGGTAATTAACCCTCTGGAAAATGGGTTAAATTTCTCAGTTAAGAAATTTTAAGAAATGCATCATGGTTAAGTGCTAAATGAGCTTATGTGAAGGGATAATGATAAACGGGTGATGAATGATTTATGAAAAATGATTTTATGCAAAAATTCATGAAAATGAGATGAAATACATGTTTATGGATCTTTTTGGAATGACATGTTATTAATCCAAAAGTTTGGATTTGAATTATGAAGTTTAGGCAATGCTATGTACATAGAAGAAACACCCGTATGTGTATTTTTGGAAAAAATGGAAAAAAATTGCAAAGTAAGCTTAATAAAGCTATGAATGATGCATATGGAATGAATTTTTATGATATTGAAATGGATACCCTATTTAAGGGGTTATATGTGTTATGTGTTAGCCAATGAAATGCATAAAAATGTGTTATTTACTTTTAATGACTTCAGAAGACAAATGAAGGATATATGTTAATGAAAATGGGTTGGAAAACTAAATGGAATGCAATGACAAGAAATGTATGAAAAACCATATTATGTTCATGTAGGCAAGGAAAAGAATGGACGAAAAAGGGATTATGGCGATCTCAGGTAAGCAAGCAAACTTTCTAAAATGCATTTTCTTTCTATGTGATTGATATGATTGAACTGTGTATGTTTATGCTTATGTTTTTACGAATGGGCAAGCACAAGTTTTGAATATGACGGCTTTAATGCAAAGCCATAAGATTTGAAAAATGATGACTTTAATGAAAAGTCTCAAGGTTTGCTTCATGGGAAGCAAGCGACACTTCTTAAGATAAATAATTTATCCTAAGTGTTGCCAAGGATGGGAATGCTTCATGTTAATGGAATTGAGAAATTTTGCTTATGAGTAAGCAAGTTCTCCATGTTAATGTTGTTTTAAGGATTTCATGTTTGATATCGATGGTTTTAAGAATTTGCTTTCGAGGAAGCAAGTTCTATATGATATGGTTCAACAGCGTTTTATAAGAAAATGGGAATTTTACCCTTTTTCACAAAATATGTTTGGTAAATGAGTTTTGAGTTATTTCTACAATAACTCGCGATAAACAATGATGAAAAAGATTTGTTTTACTAGGTCAAGATAATTCAGTATTAAATTACGTTTTGGACATAGTCCACATGTTTTGAAATGATATTTGAACAGTTTTGGTTTCCTTTGGATAAGGAAATCTATGTTGAAAATGTTGGAAAAATATTTCTACGGATGTGTTGAAAGGGATTTATGGATGGCCAACCTCCTATGATTGATTTCATAAAATGGTTTAATTTCAGGTTGCTTGATGGCATGCAAAAGACTATGCAATTTTCCTCTATGTGAAAATGATTGATATGTGGACAATTATTAAATTTTTAGGTGAAGGACAAGGGGATAGCATAATTGCATAACTTTTGTAAACAAAAGATCCTGAAATAGAAACCAAGAAAATATTAGAGGAAAATATGATTTATTTATGAAAATTCAAAGGATTTGAAATTCTTTTATTAAAAGGATTTTAAGATGTATGGTTTCTCAAACGTTTCAAATGTTTATCAAAATACTTTACTCAAAACGTTTTTAAAAGAATTTAAGGAAGGTCATCCTAAAACTGGATTTCAAATAACAACTTGTTAAAGTGGGTGCGCTCGCTTACGAGTTGACACAGACTGCGGTCTGTGATGTGTTTTTGAAAATAATTGTTAAATATAGACTTCGGTCTATGATTTTTGTGCATATGGATGCAGGCTGCGGTCTGTGATCCCGGTTTAAAAGAACATGGGTTGCGGCCTGTGGTTCTTCAAACCAAAACGGACTGCGGTTCGTTAGGATAACGTACGGTGCACCGGTACAAGGAATAGGCTGGTTGTAGAGCACGGTTGGGATGACCGGGGCCCACTCTACATAAGGCCAAGTCGCTAAGGGATGGCAGGAGTGCCAGCGGCGCCCTCCCTGAGATGGGAGCAGGATAAGTGAATAGCCGCCTGGCTAGCGTGCTGTTAAGGATTCTCTTCCAAAAGGTAGCATGATCACTTGCTAAGTGTCACTACTGGATGGAGAGAAATGCATTTGCTTATGTTTTATTTCTGAAAAGCCCAAAGATTGGGTTATGAAAATATGATTTTATGAAAGTATCCTAAAGGGATTTTTTATGAAATGGTTACCCTAAAAGAAAGGGGGTTTTACACAAAGTGTAAATAACAAGAATTAAACGAAATGTGTTTATGCAAATGCATTCATGAAAATGGTTTTCCTTGTTTGCTATAAACAAGCCCCAAGACGGGGAATTATGAAAAGGATTTATGTTCATTTCTAAAAGAGCCTAAATAAAGAATGTTTTTGGACATGAGAATGTCCTTTGCCGAGAAAGGCTTATGTGATTGATGTTTAAGGACATATGAATGTCCATTGCCAATAAGGTTATGTAAATGATGTTTTGAGACATGAAATGTCTCTTGATTTTATGACGGCTTATGTGAATGATGTTTTGAGACATGAAATGTCTCTTGGTTTTATGATGGCTTATGTGAATGATGTTTTGAGACATGAAATGTCTCTTGGCTAAAGGATTTTATGAGGACTTATGTTAATGATGTTTTGAGACATAAAATGTCTCTTGGCTAAGGAATTTTATGATGGTTTATGTTAATGATGTTTTGAGACATGAGATGTCTCCGTTGCCTAAGTATTTATGTTGTTTTGGACGGAAAATGTCCACTGGCAACCGAATGATTTCATGTAATGGCTATGAACATTAAAAATGTTCATATAAGATTAATGGAAACTCATCATTAAAGGTAAAATGTATATGTTTTGCCTAAACAAGCCCAGGCACGGCTTGTAAATGATTTTAAGAATGAATGCTTTATGAAAGCATTCAAGGACATGAAATTGTCCTTATAATAAAGGATTTCATGATGATATTTTAGGACATATGCATGTCCTCAGGAACAAGGTATTCCCAATGTTTATGAAAAAGGTTTTCAAGAAGCCTTGCCCTAAAACGCTTGCTTACTGAGTTGTCACTCACGTTTTGTTTTCCAAACCCTTAGACAGGTACTGAGGAGACTCAGAAGGTTGCGAACCTCAGACATGGAGGAAGGTCCATGATGATAGCCTTGAAGGCTATGAGAAATGAAAAAGCATAAATATGCTAAGGTAAGCTAATGTGTATGTGAACTTAATGAGAATATTAAGTTCTAAAAATGATTCAATGGTTGAATGTATGAATGTAAATTATGATGCCTAAGTTAAGGAATCTTTCACTGCAAAAAGGCAGGTAAAGATGCTATGTGTTTATGTATATCCGAACTTAGCTAGAGTTCTAAGTTCCATGTGAATTAATGACTGAATGTATGAAAGTATGATTTATTCAATGATTCAGTGTATAACGACAGGCATATAAAGGTGCTATGAATGAAATGATGAATTTTATTACAAGTGAAATGTCACAATGTGTGATGATTGTCATGTCAAGATTATGAATGATGACAGATGAATAATCGAAAAAAATTTGGACGTATTCCAATTAAAAACCCGCCGCGTGATCAGGGCAACAATCCTGATTCACATTTACCAATCGATAGATCTTGAGGTAAGGAAGTGACGTCTCGGTTCGGGGCGCCACAGTACTCAAGAAAACAAACAAGTGTTGCCCTATCTACTGCGGAAGCCGAATACATAGCCGTCGGTAGTTGTTGTGCCCAATTGCTTTGGATGAAACAGCAATTGAAAGATTATGGTATTGATTATGTTGATATTCCTATTAGATGTGATAATACTAGTGCAATTTATCTGACTAAAAATCCTGTACTGCATTCAAGAACCAAGCGTATTGATGTGAGACATCATTTTATTCGTGAACATGTTGAAAATCATGATGTATGTTTAGAATATGTGAAAACTGAGGACCAAATTGCTGATATCTTTACCAAACCATTAGCCAAAGAATCATTCTATAAAATTAGGAATGATATGGGGATGATAGAGCTAAATTAAGAAAAATTAAACAAGAAACTAAAATTTGAAAAAGTCAAATCAATGGGTCAAGTCGACTCCGCCAAGTCGACTTGGGAAAGTGAAGTCGACTCCGCTTCAACAGCGAAGTCGACTCCACAGGGTCGAAGTCGACTTCGCCTAGGGCAAAGTCGACTCCGCGCGCGCGACCGTCCGACTTCTCTCCCTCTTCTCTACTTCTCTTCTTTCTCTCTTCTTCTTTCTCATTTTCCCGCGACTTCTCCTCTCTGTTTTCCCTTTCTCCGGTGACCCCTTCTTCTTCTTCAAATCATTTCCGACATTCTTCTTCCATTTCCGGCCAAGTCCTTTTCATCTCTGGCAGATCCTCTCCTCTCCTCTCTCGCTCATCTCTTTTTCTCTCTCTCAGCTCTCTCAACTCTCTCAACTCTCTCAGCTCTCCCAGCTTATCTCTCTCTCAGTTCTCCCCAAATCTGTCAGTTCTCTCAAGTTTGGACTCCCATCTCTCAGTTTCCAACTCCAAACCAAATCAATGGCCCCAAAACCAAGACTTCCAAAGCTAGCAGTCAAAAAGCCAACCCAAAGGCCTGTGCCCAGACCTTCCCAATCCAACACTGAAGAAGATGTCCCTAGAAGACAGAGGACATCAGCAAAAAGGTGTGGCGCCCCGAACCGAGACGTCACTTCCTTACCTCAAGATCTATCGATTGGTAAATGTGAATCAGGATTGTTGCCCTGATCACGCGGCGGGTTTTTAATTGGAATATGTCCAGAATTTTTTTTCGATTATTCATCTATCATCATTCATAATCTTGACATGACAATCATCATACATTGCGACATTTCACTTGTAATAAAAATCATCATTTCATTCATAGCACCTTTATATGCCTGTCGTTATACACTGAATTATTGTATAAATCATACTTTCATACATTCAGTCATTAATTCACATGGAACTTAGAACTCTAGCTAAGTTCGGATATACATAAACACATAGTATCTTTTCATGCCTTCCTGCCGTGAAAGTTTTCTTAACTTAGACATCATAATTTACATTCATACATCCATACATTCAACCATTGAATCATTTATAGAACTTAATATTCTCATTAAGTTCACATACACATTAGCTTACCTTAACATATTTATGCTTTTCCATTCCTCATAGCCTTCAAGGCTATCATCATGTACCTTCCTCCATGTCTGAGGTTCGCAACCTTCTGAGTCTCCTCAGTACCTGTCTAAGGGTTTGGAAAACAAAACGTGAGTGACAACTCAGTAAGCAAGCATTTTAGGGCAAGGCTTTTTGAAAACCTTTTTCATAAACATTGGGAATACCTTGTTCCTGAGGACATGCGTATGTCCTAAAATACCATCATGAAATCCTTTATTATAAGGACAATTTCATGTCCTTGAATGCTTTCATAAAGCATTCATTCTTAAAATCATTTACAAGCTGCGCCTGGGCTTGTTTAGGCAAAACATATACATTTTACCTTTAATGATGAGTTTCCATTAATCTTATATGAACATTTTTAATGTTCATAGCCATTACATGAAATCATTCGGTTGCCAGTGGACATTTTCCGTCCAAAACAACATAAATACTTAGGCAACGGAGACATCTCATGTCTCAAAACATCATTAACATAAACCATCATAAAATTCCTTAGCCAAGAGACATTTTATGTCTCAAAACATCATTAACATAAGCCCTCATAAAATCCTTTAGCCAAGAGACATTTCATGTCTCAAAACATCATTCACATAAGCCATCATAAAACCAAGAGACATTTCATGTCTCAAAACATCATTCGCATAAGCCATCATAAAATCAAGAGACATTTCATGTCTCAAAACATCATTCGCATAAGCCATCATAAAATCAAGAGACATTTCATGTCTCAAAACATCATTTACATAACCTTATTGGCAATGGACATTCATATGTCCTTAAACATCAATCACATAAGCCTTTCTCGGCAAAGGACATTCTTATGTCCAAAAACATTCTTTATTTAGGCTTTCTTACAAATGAACATAAATCCTTTTCATAATTCCCCGTCTTGGGGCTTGTTTATAGCAAACAAGAAAAATCATTTTCATGAATGCATTTGCATAAACACATTTCCTTTAATTCTTGTTATTTACACTTTTGTGTAAAACCCCCTTTCTTTTAGGGTAACTATTTCATACAAATCCCTTTAGGATATTTTCATAAAATCATATTTTCATAACCCAATCTTTGGGCTTTTCAGAAATAAAACATAAGCAAATGCATTTCTCTCCATCCAGTAGTGACACTTAGCAAGTGATCATGCTACCTTTTGGAAGAGAATCCTTAACAGCACGCTAGCCAGGCGGCTGTTCACTTATCCTGCTCCCATCTCAGGGAGGGCGCCGCTGGCACTCCTGTCATCCCTTAGCGACTTGGCCTTATGTAGAGTGGGCCCCGGTCATCCCAACCGTGCTCTACAACCAGCTTATTCCTTGTACCGGTGCACCGTACGTTATCCTAACGAACCGCAGTCCGTTTTGGTTTGAAGAACCACAGACCACAGCCCATGTTCTTTTAAACCAGGATCACAGACCGCAACCTGCATCCATATGCACAAAATCTTAGACCGAAGTCTATATTTTACAATTATTTTCAAAAACACATCACAGACCGCAGTCTGTGTCAACTCGTAAGCAAGCGCACCCACTTTAACAAGTTGTTATTTGAAATCCAGTTTTAGGATGACCTTCCTTAAATTCCTTTAGAAAAGTTTTGAGTAAAATATTTTGATAAACATTTGAAATGTTTGAGAAATAATACATCTTAAAATCCTTTTAATAAAAGAATTTCAAATCCTTTGAATTTTCATAAATAAATCATATTTTCCTCTAATATTTTCTTGGTTTCTATTTCAGGATCTTTTGTTTACAAAAGTTATGCAATTATGCTATCCCCTTGTCCTTCACCTAAAAAAATTTTAATAATTGTCCACATATTAATCATTTTTACATAGAGGAAAATTGCATAGTCTTTTGCATGCCATCAAGCAACCTGAAATTAAACCATTTTATGAAATCAATCATAGGAGGTTGGTCATCCATAAATCCCTTTCAACACATCTGTAGAAACATTTTTCCAACATTTTCAACATAGATTTCCTTATCCAAAGGAAACCAAAACTGTTCAAATATCATTTCAAAACATGTGGACTATGTCCAAAACGTAATTTAATATTGAATTATCTTGACCTAGTAAAACAAATCTTTTTCATCATTGTTTATCGCGAGTTATTGTAGAAATAACTCCAAACTCATTTACCAAACATATTTTGTGAAAAAGGGTAAAATTCCCTTTTTTCTTATAAAACGCTGTTGAACCATATCATATAGAACTTGCTTCCTCAAAAGCAAATTCTTCAAACCATCGATATCAAACATGAAATCCTTAAAACATTAGCATAGAGAACTTGCTTACTCTTAAGCAAAATTTCTCAATTCCATTAACATGAAGCATTCCCATCCTTGGCAACACTTAGGATAAGTTATTTATCTTCAGAAGTGTCGCTTGCTTCCCATGAAGCAAACCTTGAGACTTTTCATTAAAGTCATCATTTTTCAAAGCTTATGGATTTGCATTAAAGCCGTCATATTCAAAACTTGTACTTGCCCATTCGTTAAAATATAAACATAGACAATTCAATCATTCCAATCACATAGAAAGAAAATGCATTTTAGAAAGTTTGCTTGCTTACCTGAGATCGCCATAATCTCTTTTCCTTCCATTCTTTTCCTTGCCTACATGAACATAATATGGTTTTTCATATATTTCTTGTCATTGCATTCCATTTAGTTTTCCAACCCATTTTCATTAGCATATATCCTTCATAATTCATCATACACATATATGGCTTAATTTGCGTATATTAACACCGTTTTCACACATTTGGCTATCACAAATCATAGCCTATATATATAACATGCACATAACCCTAAAATTAGGGTATTCATTCCAATATCATAAAAATTCATTCCATATGCATCATTCATAGCTTTATTAAGCTTACTTTGCAATTTTTCCCATTTTTTTCAAAAATACACATACGGGTGTTTCTTCTACGTACATAGCATTGCCTAAACTTCATAATTCAAATCCAAACTTTTGGATTAATAACATGTCATTCCAAACAGATCCATAAACATGTATTTCATCTCATTTTCATGCATTTTTGCATAAAATCATTTTTCATAAATCATTCATCACCCGTTTATCATTATCCCTTCACATAAGCTCATTTAGCACTTAACCATGATGCATTTCTTAAAATTTCTTAACTCAGAAATTTAACCCATTTTCCAGAGGGTTAATTAACCTTTAATACCACTTTACTTAAGGTATTTTTATGAGGTTTAAATCCATTTTCCATAGGTTTCCAAAACAGTTAGTTTGGAACCCACTTTTCACCCGTTTAACGTGTCCTTTGACACATAACTTTAGGTCATTATATAAATTCGAAATTTCAGCATATAATCTCACTTTTCTTGATCCATATTTAATTATTTAACACATAACTAAATTTGGATCATTTCTACACACGTTTCATATTTCTTTTTGATTTCTTTCTCAAACTAACCCCATATGCTGAAATCAGGCGTGCTGAAATCTTAAAATCTTGAATTAATATCAAATCAAGTATTTTTGATCTAAAATTTATACAATAACTTAATAACTTCATCAATTAACTTTCATGAAAGTTTCAGCATTAAATATTAACATTACAGATTTATTTGGGGATTTTTACCTTGATGAACAGTAAACTCCATTTCCAGTCATCCTGAATGACGTTATTTATGGGGTCAATTTACACCCATCAAAACCTCATTTTTAATTTTTTAGTGTAATTAAACATATTTCATGTATATTCTGTAAAAGTTTCAGCCCGAAAACCCTTGTAGAAAAGTTATTAAAAATACTTTTCTACAGATGATCCTGTAACCCGTTTTACCCTGTTTGGGCTAATATTCACGGATTTTTAATTTCCAACATACATATCGTTTTAAGATGAAAATTGGTTAGTTCCTTAATCATAGCATGAGGATTGTTCCAAAAAATTTTCATGCCAAAAATCATGCATTTACTGTTCCGACCATAATTTATTTTTCAGCATCATTTGCTTTACAGATTTGATGCATAAAAATCAAATAATCATATACTTACTTGAGCAAATGAGAAATCTCTCCTTTTCCCCCTTCTTTTCCCTTGGTTTTCCTTCCTCCTTTGCTGGGAAAATCGTGGGTTTCAGCTGGTTCCCTTGGACGTTTCAACACTTAGAAAATTTTCCACAATTTCCATCTCAACTTCACGTGCACAAGGCATGCATATGGCTGGATTTTTCCCACTTGTGGGACCCACTTGTGCTGCAATTCCACAGCCCATAAATGCATCTCTATCTACCATATGAGGTGGGTGAATTTGGGCCACGTAAATTGCATTTTTACTTTTTACCAAAAATCATAAAATCTGCATCATATTTGACCGTCCAATTGTCCTTCTTTACTTAGCCCTTAAGCAACTTGTTACTTGCTCTCCAAGAAAGCCATTTCTCATGATAATTAGCTTAATCCATTCCATTCATCTCATAGATTTCATAATTTTATTCCATCGTTTCAAATTTCATCTCAATTCGACGTTTCTACGTCGAGTTATGACCACTTGAATATATCTTTTGGATTTGGGAATAAAAATAATTAATTATCACCCTAATCCCATCATGATTCCTTTAATCCAATCCATTAAACATAAAAATCTCATAATTTCATTCAACCGTTTCAAATTTTATCTCAATCCGAGTTTCCTAGCTCCCGTTACACGCGTTTGAAGTTAACGGTTGAAATGAACATATACTTAAAAATTCATAATTCTCATTTCATCAATAATTTTCATGATCTTTTCATTCGATAATACCAAGCCTAATATTAACAATTTTCATCTCAAATTTCACTTGAATCCGCCTTTTAGGCGTTGAGTTATGAATTTTCCAATATTTTCCTTCACACTTGACAATTTCCATCTTTATTTCCATAATTCATTTTAAATCACGAAAAATGATTTTTCATGATATTATTGCACACTTAAATCACAAATAATTCATTCTAAACCCATTATCTCATTTAGGCTCAAAATGCTTAATCACTTCATTAATGCTAACCCATAACCCTAATTGCCATAATTAGCAAAAATCATAAAATATCTTCATAATTCCATGATTCATAAATAATCATCAAATACATGTTCAATGCATACATATGGCTTACTTGGGTTAGGGTTTCACAAAAGGGCTAGAGAAGAACCCTCTACATCGACGGGTAGACGGGTTCGATTCCAAACCACTACTCAATCAACCGATCGAGCTCCAAGGTCTGAAAGCCAACCTGAAAGCTCATACTCCTCAAGAATTCCGATCAAGAAGGGGCAAGTCTTGAAAATGCCCACAAACTACTTCAAGACCGAGTTGCAACATAGCCGTTTCTACAAACACTTCTATGAGCGAAAGGTATTCATTCCTAAGATCATAGACTTCAAATTTCTTAGCGACTATGAGTTCAACATAGAAGAGCTGCTAGACTTCCAAGGTTGGACACAACTGTTCAAATCCGACGAAAGGATATATCCTGATCTCACAAGACTCTTCTACTATCTATGGGACGACACCAAGTTTTGCGCCTACGTCAAAGGAAGCGAGATGTATCTGGGTTCTATAAATAACCCAGATCAAGATGAAGCTTTAATGAGAATAGGGAGCATTCTTCAAGTACCCTATGAAGAAGAACAACTTCCTAATGACCTAACAATGGACAAAATCTACAATGAGCTGACAAAGAGCAACAAGTACCATGCGGGCACCAAATTCCTGCATTACATGGATCTTCCTCCCAGACTCAGGGTCATCCGTCTGCTAATCGCCCATTGTATCTTGCCAAAAGGAGGCGGAAGAAATCAACTCAATCCACAGGAAGCAATGATCTTATGGAAACTGGTCAATAAGGTAAAGATCAGTCTTCCTAGAAGCCTTGGCAAGTAAAAAGGATAACCCACGAGGCGTGCTACCCTACGGTTCCTGGATCACTAAGATCCTTGAACGATTTGAGGTTGATATAGATGGGGAACCATTTGAAGTTCCCAAGACGACAAACGCCATCAACAAGGCTTTGCTCCAACGTATGAAGATCAATCTGGAGCAGTTTAGGGATGATCGAATAAGGGAGAAGCTAGGCGAGCCAGTCCGAGAACCAGAGGACGAAGCACAAGCTGAGGGGGAGCAACCTCCAGAGGCATCGCCTGCACGGCACGCATCTCCTGCATCGCACGAATCCTATACACCTCACGGATCCGTTGCACCCGATAGAGCGCCTCCTACTTCATCACAAGAGGCGACGCTCCAGAGCATAAAGGCAGAAATCTCGGCTCTACGGGAAGAAATGGGTTACCAAGAAGATCGAATGACGAGTCTTGTGACCGAGGTGTTGACGGCGATCAACGACATGCATTCCCGACAGGATCGAATCGATCGGGAATTGCGTACCATCCGATATCATCTCGCCTCAGTCCGTCACAAGAAGCGACCCATGCCTGAACTTGATCCCTTCGAATCGGGTTCAGTTCATCGCGAGCCGTCTCCCGCACCCGTTTCCTCCTTCTACTCATCAGCTCATGTCCGTCCCATCAAACAAACTCAGTCTGTCTATCCCATTTCCCAATTTCAATTCACCAAGTCTTTGGTAATTGAATCATTTTTGATAGATTGACAAAAAGGGGGAGATAGAATAGGAATTGAGTAGAATTTTTTTGTTGTTGTTTGGGTCGGGTAGTTTGTATTTAGGAGTTTCATTTCTTTTGCTTTACATTGTAAATTGAACTGTGCTTATATGAATTGAATGTTTGCTAATAATCTGTTTTGAAAGTTATGAAATGATTGCTTATACTCTGTTTTTGAAGAATATATAAATGCATTTATCTTGAAAGGTATAAGCTCAATTTAGTTTTCTCAATCATCAAAAAGGGGGAGATTGTTGGAAACAATGCTTCAAAACAAAACAAAATTGACCAAAGATTGAGTTTTGATGATTAACAAAGACTAATTTGAGTATATCAAGAATACTAATGAGTTTGCAAAATGTTTTAAGGAACTGAAATAGTCAAGTCGATTCCCAAGTCGACTTGGACTTCGACTTAGGGTGAAGTCGATCCCAAAGTCGACTCAACTATCGACTTGAGAAAGAACCTCAAAGGCAAAATCAACTTGCAGGTGAAGTCGCATCTCAAGTTGACTTCACATGCGACTTAGGAAGCCAAGTCGCAAACGAAGTCGACCTCGCTATCGACTTCAAACATGAAAAACTGTCCAAAGCTGAATTTTGGGGCAAGAAGCTGCCCAAGTCGCAGGCCAAGTCGACTCCAGGTGCAACTTGGGTGAAGTCGCAGACAAAGTCGACTTCATCCGCGACTTGAGAAGTTCAGACTTCAAAGATGCAGTTTCAAAGCCTATTCAAAGAATCTCTCACTCAAGTTCAAAGCAAAGATTCAAGATGGAAATCAAATCAAGTCTATCAAGTCTTAAAGACCAACTGAGTCAAATGCAAAGCAAAGCGCATGATTCAACCAAGCAGGACTCAAGCTCTCCTAAGAATCACAAGATTGAAGACAATCCAAAATATATCATGCAAGGACTAAAGGAAGAAAGCCAAGCAAGCTAGAAGCAAAATCAAATGAGGATCAAGGCATTATTGGCAAAGGCCAAGTCAAGTCGCAACCCAAGTCGACTCCATGATCGACTTGAGTTGAAGTCGGAAGCCAAAGTCGACTCAAGAGTCAGACTTGGAAACTGACAAGGTGAAGTCGCACCCGAAGTCGACTTCACCTGCGACTTGGGTCAAGTCGATGCCCAAGTCGACCCTGACTGAAACTTGAAGTTGCGACGGAGAAGCGAAGTCGCACCCGAAGTCGACTCCATCTACGACTTAGACGAAGTCGCATCCGAAGTCGACTCCGCATGCGACTTGGGTCGCAACGGTCGGATTTTATTCGAACGTTGGCGCATTAAATGCGCGCCACCTACCCTCTAACGTTCGGATTCCCTCCAAAATTATAAAAGGTATTCATGGTGGACGAGGGAAGCAGCCGAGAATCATTAAGTGTGCATAACTACCATCTACAAGAGCTTTAAAGAGATCAAGCTAATCAAAGAGGAATTACTTTGCTTCAAACTGCAAGAGCTCAACTACTGATCATTCAAAGCCAATTCAACAAGTTCTTCTCTGCGCTAAACTGCTTCTACACAACTGTAAAGTGTAGTTTTCTTATTGTTTCTTTTGTATGTGTTGAACTTGATTTAGTTTGAGGAACTAAGATCAAGTGTAAGCAAAGTAGTGTGTGATTGGAGTGTGACTCATCACCTACTTGTGCTGTGTTTTGTTGATGCCCCCTAGAGCTGGAATCTAGAAGAGAGGAGCGGCTCTAATTGTATTGAGAGAATACAATAGTGGAACCCAAGTCACAAGGAGTGCGAGCTTGGAAGAGTGGAGTAGGGAGGTTGCCCGAACCACTATTAAAATCCTGTGTGTTTGATTTATACTTCTGCCATTTACATTACATTACATTGCTTTCCATTTCGTTTCTTCATTAAGGGGACTGGATTAATCCGGGGTTAAGTTTCTGTTTAAGATATAAATTTTTTAAATACCCAATTCACCCCTCCCCTCTTGGGTTTTGCCATCAACTCGGGACCAACAATATGTACAAGTGTACCATTGCTTATGTTATAAATGAAATGATGATGAATGAAGAAACAAAATTTTTTTTGGACAAGTTCCAATTAAAATCCCACCGCGTGATCAGGGCAACAATCCTGATTCACATTTACCAATCTATAAGATCTTGAGGTAAGGAAGTGACGTCTCAGTTTGGGGCGCCACAATAAAATATCCAATTTCCTTGTATAGGAAGAGGAAAGGAGAAGGTTGAGGACACGGACTGAGAATGTAAGCAAGCAAACCCTTTTGAAAATATGTTTTATTTTCAAGTATTTATGAAATTTGTTTAAGAGTGGTCATTCCTATAATGTTTTGAAATGATGAATGTTTATGAGTTTTTATAAAAAGTCATGCCGACATATTGATATCATGTGATGTTCATGGACATGTGCACATGTATGATGCATAATGAAAAGGCTTTGGTGGTGGTAGAAAGCGGATCAGAGGGTCCCCCTTCACTATTGCCGAGTCGTATGGGCTGTGTGCCGGCGGCATCCTCCCAAGAGGTGTAGGCAAAGGAATGTTATGTGTGAATGAATGCATTGCATTTTCATACATGGATTGAAAAGGACAACATGGATTTGAAATGATGTTTTAAAGGGATGGTGCAAATAATTCTCTACATGAGAATGACAAGTCACCTGGTGTAAGAGGTATATAATGCCGGGAGAATCAAAAGTCATGCATGTAGGAGACCAGGTCGGCTAATCAGGGTAAAGGACGCGAGGTCCCCTTGACGAGGCCAAGTCGGAGAAGCCGGCGTAATGGACCATGCTATGTGAGATGTTTTCCAAGCTAGCGTACCCACACACGAAAGTTTATGTCAGGAATGGAAAGGAGGCATTTGCACATCCAATGTTTATGAAATGATTTTTATAAAAAGGTTTCTGTGCATTTGATAGTTGACCATTTGGTAAGTGTCTTCTATCGAATGGAGAGGAATGCATTTAAATGAAAGAAAAAGGCTTGCTTATTGAGTTTCGACTCATGTTTTGTTTTCCCAACCTCAGACAAGTGTAGGGAAAGCCAAGAGATGAAGGGCATGTGTTGCTAAAGGAAAAGAGAAATCTACAAAGGTTAGTAGATTTTTGTATGAATAGATGCCCTAATGGGATATGATAAAAAAGGACATAGGTTGTATGAAATTATGAAGTTATGAATAATATGAGAAGTTGATGATTTATGATAATATTGTAAGGACCAGGTATTTTATTTTATTTTCATTATAACCCTTCTCTATTTATGAGATAACTTATGAACATGCCACTAAGAGTTTATAATGTTAATGGATGCATAACATATATGAATATGGTATCTAGGGAACATATAGTGCATATATGCATGTATTATGATCTTAGCACACTGAGTATAAATTTAAATGTGTATGATTAGTGTGTAATTGTTAAGCACTATAACTATTTTTCCCTTCGCAGAGTAGGTACGGGGTTCGACCTGTGATCGCTTGAGGGAAACTATACCGACTACCTTGAAGGTCATAGATCCGAGTTCAGGAAGCTCCAAGGCTACGAATTTCTGCAGTCCACATCTAGGGTCGCTGTCTTGGGAGGGATCACGGTCAAGGTAAGTAGATGTCGCCCCTTTCTCGATTTAGTGTTGAAATTTTATGTTAAACACGAGGTGAGGCTAGAGGGAATGTATAGCTTCTAACGACTCCATGGTATTAGGCGTAGAGTTCGTAACAGTTAGGGTTCATGGAAAATTTACTTTGAATGCGGATTTCTGTGATGTAAAAGACTTCTTAGCAGATTTTATATTGTTGGAATGTGACGTGAATTGAATTGCCCAATCGAGAGTATGAATTTAAGGTTCTTTCATTTCGCACCTATCATGTGTTTGATAAAATGCTTGTGTGACAGATTTATGTGTTGAATCTGAATTGTGTTTATGTTGTAGGCGTGGTTTGCGGCGTGTTTCATTGTCTGTTATGTATGATGTGTTATCTCAAATAGTTGATTGTAAGGGTTGTTCATGGCCCCTGAATTACATGAGGAGAGGGTTGTTCATGGCCCTTGATGGACATGAGTAGATGATTGGTTGTGTTGGTCAATATGTGTGTATGGTTATATGTATACGATCTTGGGAGTGGGTATTGGACCCACGTGTATTAGCTTCATCACTGTATGAGTATCCATCATTATGCTTATTTGCACTTTGTGCTAACCATTCTCTACTTACTGGGTCTATTTAGACTCATATCATTGTTATTGTGCTTTTAGATCGCAGCTCAGAAGGGGAACTTAAGGATGGGACAAGTTGAAGATCAAACATGAGAGACCCTAGCACAATATGTTGATTTCAGTTCTTTTAGATTCGTGCTTTTTTTTTAATAATCATATATGTAGGATTCGCTTTGGCAACTATAATGTATTTGGTATTTCAGATTGGATTGTAATCCTTGTTGATGCACATATACATGACTATTATATCTGTTTGATGTGTAAGGAAAATATTTAATGATTTCCTTCTATATGAATGTTCTTATTATATGAAGATGCAAGTATATAAAATGGATTGAATGTTACAAATGGAAATGTTGTGAATATCAGGTCATGTATTCCATATTACCCCTTGTATGTTATGGGGAGATGCTGCCGAATTTTTCTTAGATTATGTAGTACCCCTTGACTAGTTCTTGAGTAATTCTTGGAATGGGGTGTTACAAATATGGATAAGTCCATTATGAATAATGTTGAGTATATGTTTATGTGATGAAAGAAAAGAAAAAGAAAGAAGAATTTTTTTTGGATAAGATCCAATTAAAAAATCCCGCCATGTGATCTGGGCAACAATCCTGAGTCACGTTTACCAATCGATAAGATCCCGGAGTAAGGCTTTTAGGCACCCCGGTTCGGGGCACCACATAAATTGGTATCAGAGCAAGGATTGGTAAATAGGCGGGAGAAGGAGAAAATAAAGGATGATGGAAGGATAGGTCTGATACCACAGAAATTGGTATCAGAGCAAGGATTGGTAATGGCGTGGAAAGAAAAGATTTAATATCACAGAGTTGATATCAAGATTAGGATTGGTAAGTAGGAGTGGAAAGAAGAAAAGTAAAGATGACTTGGTTGGTCTAGCACTAGTTAAGTAAAGCATATGTAGTAAGAAAAGGGTAAAGGAAGATAGCAAAATTCTCTTTTGACTTTTGATAAATGAATATAGGTTGTTTTAAATACAAGTGAAAATATTTTACACTTGTATGATAAGTATGTATGATTAGTGGTTTGTATTATGTTATGAATTATTGCTGATATGATTTTTGAATATATGGAAAGCAACATGCCTATCACCAGAGCAGGAGCTAGGCTAAATAAAGGAAAAGCGGTCGCAAATGATGAAGTTATAAGTCAACAGAAAAAGGGAGAGACCAGTAATAGGTCTAAGCGACCAGGGCAGGAGGAGCAATTAGGACCAAGAACTCTTCAACGACGAGAAGAGGTTAGTTTCGAACCCCATATAGAAAGAGGAGCTAACCAAGAAAGGCAAATAAAGGAAATGGTAGCTGCAACTGTAGAGAAAGCAATGCAGCAATGGACAACACAAGCCATGGGCATGATCCAAGGATTATGGGAGGAACATCAACGTGCCCAGCTAGGAAACAAGGATAGGGAAAGGATTGGCCCATTGGTCAACCCTACCCCTATAATAGGAATGGAAGATAGCCTATTAGAAGCTGATAGAAGGGCTATCCGCGACAACCACCGACATTCCCACGATACCCGCAGAAATTTGAATCGCTGGAGCTCAAACTGGAGTCTTTCAAACAGTTGAAGCTGTCGATTGAAGAGCCTCCTATTCTGGAGCTAAAACCTTTGCCAAAACACCTCAGATATGCCTTCTTGGGAGCAGAATCCTCACTCCCGATGATTATTTCTTCTGCACTTGATCCCGTGCAAGAAGAAAAACTGCTTAGAGTGCTCAGAGATCACAAAAAGGCCATAGGATGGACCATAGCAGACATCAGAGGCATCAGCCCATCCTTTTGCATGCATAAGATTCAAGTAGAAGAGAATTCCAGGTCATCTATCGAAGCACAGAGAAGACTAAACCCAATCATGAAAGAAGTGGTCAAAAAAGAGATCATCAAATGGTTAGATGCAGGCGTGATCTACCCTATCTCTGATAGTTCTTGGGTCAGCTCGGTGCAGTGCGTCCCGAAGAAAGTGGTATGACAGTCGTCTCCAACGAAAACAACAAGCTAATCCCGACCATAACAGTTACTGGTGGGTGAGTTTGCATGGACTACCGCAAGCTGAATAAAGCTATTCGAAAGGATCATTTCCCACTTTCATTCATTGATCAGATGCTGGACAGGTTAGCGGGATGTGAATTCTACTGCTTTCTGAATGGCTATTCAGGTTATCATCAGATTATGATAGCACCGGAGGACCAAGAAATGACCACGTTCACATGTCCGTATGGCACGTTTGTGTTCAGGCGAATGCCGTTTGGCCAATGCAATGTTCCAGACACTTTTCAACGATGTATGATGGCCATTTTCACTGACATGGTGGAAAATTTCCTGGAGGTATTCATGGACGATTTCTCGATATTTGGGAATTCATACAATAAGTGCTTAACCAACTTATCAAAGATGGTCCAGTGGTGTGAGGATACGAACCTGGTTCTTAACTGGGAAAAGTGTCATTTTATGGTGCAAGAGGGCATCATACTTGGTCACAGGGTCTCTAAACAGGGAATCGAAGTGGATAAAGCTAAAATCGATAGGGTCGAGAAATTTCCTCCACCCACCTCAGTCAAAGGCATTCGCAGTTTTCTGGGACATGCAAGATTCTATAGACGGTTCATAAAAGACTTCTCAAAGATAGCTAAGCCGTTATGTTCGCTGCTGGAAAAAGATACGTCAATCAAATTCACCAGCGAATGTATGGAAGTATTCCAGGAGCTGAAAGAGAAACTGGTATCTGCGCCAATTATTATTTCTCCAGAATGGAATCTCCCATTTGAATTAATGTGCGATGCAAGTGACTATGCAGTGGGAGCAGTATTGGGGCAGTGAAAAAATAAGGTTTTCCACTCCATCTACTACGCTAGCAAAACCTTGAACGAGGCACAAATGAATTACACTACAACCGAAAAGGAACTACTAGCAGTGGTATTTGCATTTGAAAAATTCAGAGCCTATCTGATGGGCACTAAGGTGATCATTTACATAGACCATTTAACCATCAAATATCTGATCAAGAAAAAGGATGCAAAACCACGCTTGATTCGATGGGTCTTACTGCTACAGGAATTAGACCTCGAAATCAAAGATCGTAAGGGAGCTAAAAATCAAGTCGCTGACCATCTATCCCGCCTTGAAGGACCCTAGTTAGCTCATGATACGGAGCAAATTCGGGAAGTGTTTCCGGATGAGCAGTTATTCTCTATCTCCCTAGGCAGCCCACCATGGTATGCAAACTTCGTTAATTACATCGTCAGTGGAATGTTGCCTCCGGGGTTGAATTCACACCAAAAGAAGAAGTTTCTCCACGATATTAAATTCTATTTCTGGGATGATCCATATCTGTTTAAGCAATGCCCAGATCAGTTATATCGGAGATGTATTCCAGAGTATGAACAAGAAGCATTACTGCAAAGCTACCAATCATCTCAGTATGGGGGCCACTTCCAAGGAGACAAAACTGTAGCAAAAATACTTCAATTGGGATTCTACTAGCCATCTTTATTTAAAGATGCCCATTTTTATGTCAAAAGATGCGATCAATGCCAACAGACAGGTAACATTTTCAAAAGACATGAGATACCTCTCACTAATATCATTGAAGTAGAAATATTTGATGTCTGGGGTATCGACTTCATGGGCCCATTTATTCCCTCTTTTGGAAACCAATACATCCTGGTTGCTATTGATTATGTTTCCAAATGGGTAGAAGCGATTCCAACTCAAGCAGGTGATGCTAAATCAGTTCTCAAATTCATCAAGAAGAACATCTTTACTAGTTTTGGCACGCCGAGGGTGATCATTAGTGATGGAGGATCTAATTTCTGTAACCGGAAGTTCATGTCAATTCTAGACAAATACGGCATACGCCACTGGGTGATGACAGCGTATCATCCGCAAGCTAACAGACAAGTCGAGTTGGCCAACAGGAAATTGAAGAAAATTCTAGAGAAAACCATCGGGTCTTCTCGTAAAGACTGGTCCGTCAAACTGGATGACGCACTATGGGCGTATCAAACTGCCTATAAAACTCAATTTGGAATGTCTCCATACCAACAGGTTTATGGAAAAGCCTGCCATCTGCCGCTGGAGGTGGAGCACAATGCGTATTAGGCAATTAAAAAACTTAACCTGGACATGCAACAAGCAAGGGAACGCCGATTACTGCAACTCAATGAGTTAGACGAGTTTCGGATGCAAGCCTATGAAAATGCCAAGATCTATAAAGAAAAGGTGAAGAAATGGCATGATAAAAAAAATTCTAACACGAAATTTTGAGCCAGGACAGAGAGTTTTGCTCTTCATTTCAAGATTGAAGCTATTTCCATGGAAATTCAAATCTAGATGGTCGATTCCGTTCATGGTGATAAAGGCAACTGAGCATGGAGCGGTGGAAATATGCAACGAGGCATCCGACAATAGTTTTGTCGTGAATGGACAACGTCTTAAGCATTATATGGGAGATGATTTTCAGCGTTGCAAGGAGGTGGTGGAACTGAAAGAGAATTGAATAGTGAGAGCGTCGAGCAGAGGACAATAAACTCAGCGCTGGATGGGAGGCAACCCATCAATCATTTTCTGCTTGATTTTTGGTTGTTGTTTTTGCCTTTGTAGGAAAAAGAATTGGAGCTTCCCACCGACACCACCAGAGGTCCGAGCCTGCTTCGGACAGTAGCCCCAGCTCGACGACGAGGACAATGAGGACGCGACGGAGTCCGATTCATGAGGGAGTCTTAGTCCTTTCATTTTGTTTTTTTCTTTTATTTTATTTTTGCTTTTCGTTGTATTTTCATTATTAGTTTATTTTTGTGCATCATGCATTGAGGACAATGCATCTCTCAAGTTTGGGGGGTGTATAATTCTCAACCATAGGTTAGTTTTTCATGCTTTATTTTATGTTGCATGTATGTCAATTCCAGCTAATGAAAGTTGTCTTTGTTTCAATCCATCTTATTGTGAAAATGTGCAAGGTTGTGATTAATTCTGAGTTGAAATTGAATTCATGAAAGAATGGGCTATTCAGATTAAAAACCAAGTATAAAAACAGGTTGAAAGTAACATGTGAAAGAATTAAAAGGAATTTCATAATGCTTTCTTCTAATTCAATCACAGGCATATCTTTCAAACCGAGATAATGAAAACTGAACTAAATAAATGCTGACCAAGTACTTTAACGGGTTCAGAAATGACATTATTTCACAAGAATTACTTAAACATGTTCAGTACCCCTAGCAAGGCATTAAAGAAAAAGAGGGTGGTTGACCTAAGCTGAGTAACCGGGACTTGGCATTGACAAATGGCAAGGTTCGCGTAAAAAAGCAAAGGAAAATCACAGTAATAACGCTTAAAAATGGAAATTCTCCCTAGATACCCTGAAATATGGTGAGGGGAGCCAAAAAAAACTAAAAAGAGATCTCCAGATATCCTGAAATACGGAGAGGAGAATTTTTGCAATAAGTTTTGGGGGGGGGAATGTGTAGTTGTAAGAAATGGAATCCGGTTACTTGATACCATTTGTTGTGACCAGTGTATTCAGCTTAATCCTTGGTTTGCTTGTGTTCATTAATTTTCTAACCAGTTTTCTGATTGAATGGAAGATTAATGTGTTGAATTATGAATATGCATTATGGAATCTTAGCATCCACATGTAACTTGGTTTGAAAGGAAAATGCTTGCCTTGTTTGTATAATGAAGGATTTTTCAAGTTGAATTAGTCTCGACCTTGTGAAATGGCTAAGTGGATTGATCAATGCATAACAGGAAGAAAATGGAGTTGACAGAGTCTGCATGCATTAATTAATTAATTCATTCATTCATTCATTCATTTATTAGGGTTGCATGTGTTGCTCGAGGACTAGCAACATTTAAGTTTGGGGGTATGATAACTCATATTTTTGCAAGTTATCATGGCCCATTTCAGACTTGATTTGTTCGTTAGTTTGAGAGATTAGGCTTAGTTTGCATTCATTTAGTTTAATTTTCATCCACTTTGCATTTTAGGAGCATTATTTAGTTTTTAGACATTTCTAGCATTATTTAGGCATTTTTAGTTCATTTAGTTAGTTTTTCCATCTTTTGCAGGAAGGACGGGACATATGAAGGCAAAGCGGGTGAGTTGAATGCAAACTGAGGAAACTAGAGGCAGGTGGATGGCGCCTAGGCGCCACTCTACATGCCTTTGCCATTTTTCAGCACAAACTTAGTATACATGTGGCTTCCAGAGAGTTGGCGCCTAGGCGCCACTTCATCTACATGAAACCCAAGTCAGACAATGTTGAAGCCACAAGTCAGGTATTGCCTCCAGGGAGTTGGCGCCTAAGCACCAGCCAGGGGCGCATAGGTGCCAATACGCATCCATATGCGAATACTTCAATGCGCAAGCTACGCAAAAAGAATATATATAGTTCATAGGGGTTCGTGCACGAGAAAAAAAGGTGGAGAGAGCCTAACGACGAACTAGAGAGCAAGAGAAAGAGAAAATCAAGATCAAAGCCCGGATTGAAGAGAGGAATCAACCCTATTGGTGGAAACCGCCGAAAAATAGTTTTCTCTTATTCTTTCCAATTTTCCTTCTCTACTTTCATAGATACTTTTCATATGGATGTATTGGATGTTAAGATTATGATTTTGAACTAAACCTCCATTAGATGGATAGTTAGGATGATTTGAATTCTAAACTATATTATTTCTTGGTTCTTAGAATATTCAGGAATGAATATTTAATTTTATATATGATTGTGTATGATTTACCTTTGCATGTGTGGATTGAATGCTTTTTACAAGATTAGCTACCTTGTAAGATGATTTAATTGCTTGATTTATCCTTTAAAGAGGAAAATCTCTGCCAGATCCATGTGCAAAGCGTAGGTTTCTATCTTTGTGTAAGGAGAGTTGTTTAACAGATAGAAATATACTGTTAAACCCTGTGTAGTCATTATACAAGTTATAAACTTATCAATTTCACTTTATTTAATGGCATGGGAACATAGCAATTAAATAGGGTGTAATTAGCTTTATATAATGTTGGAAGACATATATAAAGATATATGAACTTGGGCTAGTAAATCCATATGCAATCCAATTAAAAAGAACCAAAGCAATATAGTTTAGATTCAAGGATTTCGATCTATCCATCTGTCATCCCTAATCAGTAAACTCATTTTCAGTATCCAGTAGTCTTGTAATCTCTACTCTGACTTACCTTTGCAATCGCTAGTTTAGTTAAATCACAAACTCAGAATTTTCCATCTATCGAAAGCAGTTTAACTAATTAATAATTTCGGTTAACAATTCCTCTTGGGAACGATACTCCACTCACTCTTTATTACTTGACACGACACGTATACTTGCGTAAATAGAGAGCATTCTAATTGACATAAACGCAGCTCGTCACATATTCATCATATTTCCCTTAGGATGGAAGCTAGCTAGGCGACCATCCGTCGTCGTCATCTCCCATTTCAGAGAGGGCGCCGCCGGCTTTGGGCCTATCTTAGTGACTTGGCCACACCAAGGGGGGACAATCGGTCCGCTTATACTCTTCAAGTGGACCTAGTACCTTGTACACATGAACTTTTCATAAATCCATCTTTGACATGCTAGCATAATTTTTCAATCATAAACTTAGAATCATAACATTTTTTCATAGTATTTATCAAAGGCAATTTCATAAATCGCATTGAAGTAAAAGCATCATTTAAACACAATTTAACTAAGGAATGGCTATCCTTAAATACCTCTAAAATATTTTCAATATTTACATCAAACAGTTAGTATAAAAATCACAATTATTTAAAGCAATTTAGAAAAGAAAAAATCATTTAGAAAATTTGCTTGCTTACCTGCATTCCTTAGCTTTTTGAATCAACCTTTTCTTTGCCTTTGCCTACATGAGAATAATATAATTTTTCATATATTTCTTTTTCTTGTATCTCATTTAGTTTTCCAACCCATTTTCATTAACATATATTATTCATTTGACTTCTCAAGTCATTATGCATACACTTAGCATATACTTGAACATTTCATCTGTTGATACATCACATATTCGATCCCATAATTAGGGTAACCATTCAACCATATAATAATCATTCAATACTTATTATTTATAGTTTCATTAACCTCCATTTTTCATTTTTCAATCCTTTTCCAAAATACACACATCGGTGCCAATTTTAAGCACACGTTATCGCCTTAGGGTTCATTAATCAATTTCAAAATTTGAAATTACATCATGAAATTCTAAACAGATATATAATCATGAAATTCATCATATTTTCATGCATTTTTGCACAAAATCACCTTACATAATTCATTCATCACCCTTACATATCTATTCCTTCACTTATGCCCATTTGGCAACACATACATATTATATTTCGTAAAATTTTATAAATCAGAAACTTGGTAACTAATTCAGCATGATAATTACCCTTAATTATCACTTTATTTAGGGTATTTTTATGGGATTTAAACCCACTAATCATAGGTTCCCAAAACAGCCACTTTGGAACCCATTTTTCACCCGTTTAACGTGTCTTTTGACACATGACCTTAAGAAGTCTTATAAATCCGAATTTTCAGTAATTAATCCTAATTTTAGTAATCCAAATCTATGGAATTAATACATATTTAACATTCATAAATTAATACCCTTCAAAACAGGGAGTTATTTACCCATTTCGGTTCCCGTTTCCACTCCGTTTAGACATCGTTTCATAAATCCATAAAAATCAGATTTGGGGCTTATCTTCCCAAGTCCTTTTGGGCATCAATAATACCATAAACCTAGGATATTTTACCCTACATATCTCCCATAAATCATGCAAACCCATTTTCATACCATTTTTAGCACAAAAATGAAGAAATCGGGTCATACCATCACTTTGCATTTCATAGTTTTTAAAATTCATAATTTAAGCTCAAATCAACATATGTTTTGCATTAATACATGATTCATAACCCAATCATATCATCAATCCAAAACAGCAACTTGACATGGGAATTCAAGATTTAACAAGTTGAGTTTTCCACTCAATACATACTCTAAACTTCATTTTCAACATTTAAAACATGGAAATTCATTCCTAAAGCTTAATACCAATTCCATATTCAATCAAAGGCATGTTGAATCATCATTTAGGAATTATTTAAGAATCCATTTAATATTCAAATTTTGGAGTTTAAAACTCAAGATAAACAACTCAAAACAACACATACACTTACTTGGTTTATGCACTCCAAACCCTAAACACTTGGAGATGGATTTTCCTCCTCAAATTCCCTTTCTTTTTCCCTTGTTTTTTCTTCTATTTTCTTCTATTTTCTTCTTCCTTTGCTGGACAAGAGGGGATGTGAGCTTTCTGTTGTTGGGGAGATAGTTTCAGCACTTAGAAAATTCTCTAAAGCTCAAACCATGTGAATGTGTGATACTTTTATAGAGATATATATGATCCAGCTGTGGACCCCACTTGTGCTGGGTTTTTCCACACCATTAAATGTGATTTTATCCCCCCTTATGTTCTGGTGAATTCACAGCCTAGTAAAATAGGTTTTTACCATTTTTGAAAATCCAAAAAAAAATCTGTTTACATCTTGACCGTCCACCTGTCCAGCCTTTCACATCCTTGCTGCCTCCATTTTCCAGCATTTTTTTTATTTTTTTATTATTCTCCATTTAGGGGTAAAACATAAACCTAATTACCCTTTAATTTATGTATTAATTTGGCATTAAAAAAATTGTAAAAAATTACAAAAATCAGCACTTCATGAACGTCCAAATTCCCACCAAGCTATCCACGTTTTTTCCTCTTCAATGCAGCTGCATTTGATAATTTTTTTGCAGGGATTTTGCATGATTGAATGTGCATACTTGTGTCCCTATATGTTAGCTGCATGTGGCTATAATTAAAAAAATAAAAATAAAAAATGAACAGCAAGGGCAGCCCCTTAGACGTCCCTATGTGACACATAACCTATGCTCATGTTTGAGCACTTGTAGCTCCATCATGGTAGACATTTATTGCTGGATAATTCTTGCATTTTCATGTTTTACAGTATTTTATAAAATACCCTAAAAATATGCTGCATTTGATACCTCATTTTCCATTAAAATTATACAATTATTCCATGTTCTCAAGCATTAAATGAATGGTACTCTTGAGGTACAAAAGTCAACAATGCATACCTTTTTCAATGAAGGTATTTTCCCAAAATAATATGCTAAATCTAAGACTTCCAAAATGTGCATCTCATAATTTCATTCAACCGTTTCAAATTTCATCTCAATCCGATTTTCCTAGCTCAAGTTATAGCCGTTTAAAGTTAACGGTTGGATTTGTGATATGATCAATAAATTATAACATTAATTTCATCAAGAATTTTCATAACCCAATAATCCCATAATACCAAGCCCAACATTACCAACTTTCATCTCAAGTTTCACTTGAATCCGCCTTATAGGCGTTGAGTTATGAATTTTCTAGTGTTTTTCCACTAAACTTGACAATTATCATTTAAATGCTCATAATTCATTTTAAATAATGAAAAATGATTATTCATGTTATATTAGTGTATTTTAATCACCAACAATTTACTTTAATCCATTCGTCTCATATTAGCTCAAAATGATTACTCAAGTCATCATTGCTCATGCTCAACCCTAATTGCAATAATTAGCAAAATCTCATAATCATTCAAAATTCAATAATTACACTTATAAATGTCATATACATGATTAATACATACATATGGGTTCTATATTGGTTAGGGTTTCACAATCTTCCCCTCTTATAACAGGTTTCGTCCCGAAACCGTCTATCTTTTAAATAACTGAGGGTATTTCCGTTCCACCTCTTCTTTTAACTCCTAAGTGGCTTCATTTTCGGAATACTGGTTCCATTGTACCTTCACATACTTGATTTTCCGATTCTGAATCTTTTGTACTTTCTGATCCAAGAGTCTAACTGGTCTTTCTTCATAGTTCAAATAATCTTGAATCGGCAAATTTTTAGCCACTAATATATGTGTTAGGTCTGGAACATATTTTCTAAGCATCGATATATGGAATACATTGTGAACTAGGACTAATGTCGGGGGTAAGGCTACTCGATATGCCAATTTTCCAACCTTCTCCAAAACCTCAAATGGTCCAATATACCTGGGATTCAGCTTTCCCCTTTTTCCAAACCTTGTAACTCCCTTGAATGACATGACCTTTATAAACACATGTTCGCCAACTTGGATGTTCAAATCCCTTCTCTTGCAATCTGTGTAACTCTTTTGCCGACTTTCGACTGTGAGTATACACTGGCAAATAGTTTTTACCTTGTCTATCATTCGTTGAGATAAGTCTGGGGCTAATCTTTTCTCTCCAACTTCATCCCAGTTCAACGGCATTTGACATCACCGACCATACAGTGCTTCAAATGGAGCCATTTGGATACTATCTTGGTAACTATTGCTGTATGCGAATTCCGCAATTGATATATACTCACCCATGATCCTCCAAACTCCAAGGTACATATCCGGAGCATATCTTCAATGATTTGGTTCACCCGCTCCGTTTGTCCGTCAGTTTGAGGATGAAAGGCTGTACTGAACTTAAGTTGGGTGCCTAGGGTTTCATGCAAGCTTTTCCAAAACCTTGACGTAAATGTCGCATCTCGATTCGAGATAAACGACTTTGGCACTCCATGGAGTCGTATGATGTCCTTATAGTATACCCTAGCTAGCCTTTCTGCGGTATAAGTCCTTCTTATAGGTAGGAAGTGCGTAGCTTTCGATAACCCATCAACGATTACCCATATGGAATCGTTTCCCGCTTGGGTCTTAGGTAATCCTTCTATGAAATCCATTGTGATGTCGTCCCACTTCCATTCAGGAATTTCTAAGAACTGTAGCTTACCAGGTACTCTTTGGTGATCCGCTTTCACCAGTTGGCAAGTTAAACACTTAGCCACATATTCAGCGATCTCTCTTTTCATATTATTCCACCAATATGCTTTCTTAAGATCCTGATACGTCTTAGTACTCCCTAGGTGAATAGAAAATGGTAAAAAATGTGTCTCTTTAAGGATCTGTTCCTTTAACTCAGCTATATTAGGTATGCAAAGGCGACCCTTATACCTATACATACCTTGCTCGTCAATAGAAAATTCAGCTAACCCCTTTTTCTTCATTTTCTCGACATGTGAATGTAAGTCTGTATCCTTTTGTTGTGCAGTCTTAATCTGTTCAAAAAGTGATGATTGTATGCATAATTGTGATAATCTTGTTTGGACTCCTGGTCGACATACAATCAGTTCCATTTGCTTTATCTCCTTAAGGAATCCTTCTTCCTTAGTGATAAGATGCGCTAAGCTGACATTTCTGCTCAATGCATCAGCTACCACATTTGCCTTACCCGGATGGTATAAAATTTCCAAATCATAGTCCTTCAATAATTCGAGCCATCTCCTTTGTCTCATGTTCAACTCCTTCTGTGTAAAAATGTATTTGAGGCTCTTGTGATTAGTGTAAATCTCACACCTTGCACCATACAGGTAATGTCTCCATATTTTCAAGGCAAATCCACAGCTGCTAACTCTAAATCATGTGTGGGGTAGCTTACCTCATTGGGCTTTAGCTGTGGCGACGCATAGGCTACCACTTTACCCCTTTGCATCAATACACACCCTAATTCCTTTCTTGACGCATCACTATAAACTACAAACCCTTCATTTCCTTCTGGTAGGGTTAGGATGGGTGCTTTCACCAATCACTGTTTTAATTCTTGAAAACTGCATTCGCATTCCTCAGACCATACATACTTGACTCCTTTACGAGTCAACTTGGTTAACGGGGCTAACAATTGTGAAAATCCTTCGACAAATCTTCTATAATAGCCAGCCAATCCTAGAAAACTTCAAATTTTTGTAATGGCCGTCAGCCTTGGCCATTTCAATACTGCCTCAATCTTTTGAGGATCAACTTGAATACCTTTTTCAGATATTATATACCCAAGAAATCCTATTTGTTTCAACTAAAATTCACATTTCTTGAACTTGGCATATAATTTCTCTTTCCTCAACCTTTCTAAAATCCTTCGCAAATGACTTTCATGTTCTTTCTCCGTCTTTGAGTAAATCAGGACATCGTCAATGAACACCATCACAAATTGATCAAGATAATCCTGAAAAACTCTATTTATCATATCCATAAATACAGCTGGGGCATTAGTAAGTTTGAATGGCATTACCAGAAACTCATAATGTCCATACCTGGTTTAGAATGTCGTTTTATGAGTATCAGCCGGACTTATCCTCAGTTGATGGTACCCTGACTATAGATCAATCTTGGAGAAAGTTGTTGCTCCTTGCAATTTATCGAATAAATCGTCAATCCTAAGCAATGGATATTTATTCTTTATTGTAACCTTATTCAGCTCGCGGTAATCAATGCATAACCTTAAACTTCCATCCTTTTTCCTCACAAATAATACCGGAGCTCCCCAAGGGGATAAACTTGGTCGGATGAAACCCTTGTCCAACAGCTACTGGATTTGAGTTTGTAGTTCATTCATCTCAGTTAGTTCCATTCTATATGGAGTTTTAGAAATTGGAACTATACCCGACATCACATCAATAGTCATATCCATTTCCCGTTGTGGCGCCCCGAACCGAGGTGCCTAGAAGCCTTACTCCGGGATCGTTTTGATTGGTAAACGTGACTCAGGATTGTTGCCCTGATCACACGGCAGGATTTTTTTTCTCTCATCAATATATGGAAAATTCCCATCATTCATCCAATTTGAAATATATTTCACATAACACAGTTATGATCAAAAACTATTCCATAAACATTTTCATTGGAATAAAATATATTCCTTTCCATCTCAAAATTATCATCGTTGACTTTACATAAAGTTTACATAAACATCATTTATAACAAAAACTACATAACACTTGGCATGTTGCCTTCAACATCATTTCCTGTCTGTTGTTGAAAAAACATGGGTGAGTAATAATATTTAGTAAGCAAGTCAAACATAATTTTCCAATCATTTTCATGCATTTCATAAAATGCAAATGCAATGCATACATAACATTCATGACATTCCTTTGGATGCGACGCTAGCTAGGCGCCCATCCCATACATGCTCCTATTTCAGGGAGGTCGCCGCCGGCCTGGGCCTACTAAGCGACTTGGCAATAGCGAGGGGGACATCCGGTCCGCTTACTACCTCGACTAAGGCCTATTCCTCGTGCACATGCTCATTCACATACACATGCCGGCATGATATTTGCAAATCATAAACAATTTCATAAAAAGCATTTAATAAATAATTTCACAAAACGAACTTCAGTTCATGTAAAGCAGTTATAGGTATGACCAACATTAAATAAATTTCATAAAGCAACTTGCAAACAATTTCAAGCATTTTGGAAATAATTTGCAAAACATATAACTTGCTTACCTTCTTAGTGGGTGTCTTCGACCTTCTCTTTCTCTTTTCCTATTTAAGGAAAAAGGATATTTTCATTTCTTCTATTAAAGCTGCTTCCCATGCATGCTCTATAATATTTGGGCATTATTTCTTTATATGGATATTTTTATCCATAGGTTTCTCAAAATTTTCATCATTATATTTAAATATTAATCTCAAATTTTTTTCAAAATCACGCTGTTTACTGTAGCAGATTACTGTTCATCCGAGTTACTGTTCATAGAGACGTGGTTACTGTTCATGGGTTCCAAAAATAAAAAATACCATGACATACCTTATGCCTAATATATCATAGGACATTTCATACATTTTGAATTTATCATCATTTACTTGGCCAAAAAAATCATTTTCTCCATATAGTAAAAATCAATATAAATTCACTTAAACATAATCCTTAATTCCAAAAATCATAAAATTAATATACCATCATTTCAACATCATATTTATCATAATCATACATCCCAAATCATCATTTATCAATTTTGGAGCATTATTTTCATATATCATATGCTATCTTCCCGAATACCTTATCTTCGCTCCGAATTTTTGATGTTTTGGCATAATTCCATTTAAACATCATATCTATAATTATTTTCTCATGATTAGGCATTATCTAAGCATTTTTTACCCTAATTAACATCCAAAAAAATTTGGGTAGAAATCACTTACCCGAAGTGGAGATACGCCTCTTTTTCTCACAATTTCTCTCTCCAACCTTCTATTCTTCAAGGCTAAAAAGTGTGGGGATGGAAAATGAAGTTGCTCAAGTGATTTTGAGCTTGGGATGGCTGCGAATTCATCCAAGGCATGCTCCCCTATTTATAGTGCTTCAAATTTCATGAATTTGCATTTTACCCCTTCTAGCTCAAGGTGTAAAATTGCAAAATGTGTTTTTTTCTAATTTCTGAAGATGCCTTGAGCCAAGAGCAGCCACCCTAGGCCTGCTCCAGCCCCCCTATAGCAGCCCTAATTTTCTACCTATTTTTTATTTTTAAAATTAATTAAATTAAGCTAAATTAATCCTAGCCATTGATCTTTGATTAGGATAAATTTTGACCATTAATTTTGGTCAAATTTTCCAGCTGCTCCCCCTGCAACATCCCTGTAGCAGCATCCATTGCATTTAATTTTTTATTTTTATTTATTTATTTTATTTTAAAAGTCAAAAGTAGCTTTTATTAAAAGTTGGCTACCTTTTTTGATCTTGTTTTGACTTTCAATCTTAACCTTTGATTTGTGATTTTCATCACATCTTAACCCATTCATCATGTCCATCAGGAATTTTTAACCATCCATAAAAAAATTCATCGAATTCCGACGCCCGGATTGCAATTTATGAATTTTTTTCTATTTTTCCACAAAAATCCAAATTTGAATTAAAATATCCAAAATAATTGCTATTTTGTCTTGTAGTGATTAAATCTCTATTTTGTCTTTTTGTGATTAAGTTAATCCAAGTGATTAACTCTTAATCATGTGTCTTAGTCCCCAGTTACTATTTACGTGCACTATTCACGGGGTTAGTTGCATTATTTCAATCTCTAATACACAAATCCATCAATATAATTCATGAATTTTCATTTATTCATAAAATAATTATAAAATTACAAATATTGAAATGACGCGTATACGGTCGGGGTTTCACACCCGTTGTGGAGGTAATGTGGTTAACTCCTTTGGAAATACATCGAGAAATTCTCTACCCACAGGTATTTGATTAATTTCTATCTCCATGCCTTTGTCTACATTCACTGACACCAAATAGGTTTGACATCTTTGTCGGATCATTCTGACAACTTTCATAGATGATATCAGTATATTTAAACTATCAGGTTGCCTTAGCTTTCTAATGGAAACCTCCTTCCCTGGAGTTGCTTTAAATTGTACTTTCTTATGCTTACAGTCTATGCTCGCTTCCCATTAGCTTAGCCAATCTATACCCAATATCACATTGAACTCAGTCATTGACAATATAATCAAATCAGCTTCTAGAATCAATGATCCTATCCTAATTGGGCATACTTTGCATACTTGTCTAGTACTTGCTAACCTATAGACTAGAGATTCTACATGTATAATCTGGTTATTCTCTTCTACCGGTAGTGCATGGGTGGTCACGTATTGGCATGCTATGAATGAATGGGTGACACCAAAATCAAACAAAGCTACTACCAAATTCCCTAGAATATAAACCGTACCCGTGACCACTTTTTCCTCTTGTTCTTGAGATTTCGTCCGGGTCAGGGCATGCACGTGCACCGGGTTCGTAGAAGTTCCCTGCTTACTTGTTGTTCCAGGTATCCTAAGCTGAGCAAATCTTCCACGTCCTTGAGATGTTTGCACCTTTTTTGGGCAATTTGGGGCTATGTGACCCACTTGATCACATATATAACATTTAACAACCTTCACTTCCCCCATCGTGCACTCCTTGGTGATATGATCCGTTTGGCCACATTTATAGCACTTGTTCGAGCCTTTTAGACACTCGCTTGTATGTCGCTTTTGACATTTCTTACACAGCAACGAGCTTTTCCTTTTTGGGATTCCTTTTTCCTTAATTACATTGGCTTTTCTAGCTTTCTCTACCCGAGTTTCGGTTCCTTGGGACCCATGCTGAACATTCTTGAACCCAATCTCAGTTCTTGGGTTCTCAAAGCTTCAATTTCCAAAGCCCTTGCTCTCTCAAGGCTTGAAGCATAGTCTTTAATCAGCAGTGGGGCAAGAATTTCCCGTAGATATGACCTTAGTCCTTGTTGGAATCTCTGTGTCTTATTTCCTGGCACATTTGCGATCCAAGGCACATATCTGACCAGAGCGTTAAATTTTGTAGCATACTAGGTGACCGTCATCCTCCCTTGATACAACATTCAAATTCTATCACTTTTTGACTCTGCGATCCAACCGGGAGGTATTCTTTGTTAAATTCTTCCATAAACGTTTGCCAAGACACTTCTTCGGGTTGTGGCATTGTGATTAACATCGTCTCCCACTATTCGTGTCCGTCCTTTGCTAACAAATGTGTTGCACAAAGTACCTTCTGATGATCATTGCATGGAGATATTCTAAACAATTTCTTAATCTCCGTCATCCATTGCTCTGCTTGGACCGGGTTGGGTTCTCCGAAAAACTTCGTCGTTGCTCTAGAAAGGCGTTATTGGCTCTTCTATCAGCTTCCATTAGCTGATTCTCATCCCTTAATAGTGCCAGTGTGGCAATGGGGTCTGCCATCGGATCAGGTCCTTCTCTCTCTGTACAACCCAACTGAGCTTGTTGGGTTCTTTCCTATAGTCCTTGTATAATGTCGGCAGTCTGCGTCGCCCAATTTTTAGTGGCCTGCTGCATCGCTTCCTTTACTGCTACAGCCACTCTTTCTTCTATGAGCCTAGTTTGCCTGGACTCAGTTTCCTCTTCCACATCTCTTTCAGGGCTTTCATTATTCCTTCTTTGTTGATTAATCTGATTCGATCCTTGTGTCACTAGCCTTCCTCTTTTAGGTGGACTAGATTCGCCAATTTCATATTGGCTTGGAACCTCAGTCGTTGTTTCTTTTCTTTTATTTCTCCTTAATCCTGCTCTTGTTTCCACCATTGTGTTAATCTGAGTATATAACAGTACACTTTTCATTTTCAACTAACATTAAATCATTATATACGCATTTCATTTAAAATCAAAAGTTAAGTCATTGCATATGCATTTCATCATCACATGGTCACAACCAATTCATTCAATCACAATCATATCACATCATTCAAGCTCATTCATTCATATATCTAAAACTCTTAAATTTAGTTATATCAACATATTCATATTTGTTGGAAATATGTGGAAAACTAGCTAAATCTATGTTTTGATGATTAACAAATCAATTTAAGTAAGTCTTGGCTACTAACAAGTTTGTGGAAATTTTTAAGGAATAATCATTTGAAGAAAATCAAGTATAGAAGCCAAGTCGTATCCCAAGTCGACTCCAAGATCGACTTCAAACATGCAAAACTGTCCAGAGTTGAAAACGGGAGAAGAGCAAGTGAAGTCGCAGACCAAGTCGACTCCACCTGCGACTTGGGTAGCCAAGTCGCAAACGAAGTCGACCTCGACATCGACCTCAGATCACAAAACTGTCCAGAGTCGAAGCTTAGAACACGAAGTGCCGAAGTCGCACCCCAAGTCGACTCCACGTGCGACTTGAGGTGAAGTCGCAGCCGAAGTCGACTCCGACATCGACTTCGATCGGGCAGAGGCGATTTTTCAGAAGATAAGCTGGAATGCATATTCAAGATGAAATCAAGTCATGAGTCCAATGCGAAGCAAGGAGCTTGAATCGATAATGCAAGGGTCAAGCTCTTCAAGATTCACAAGATCCAAATGTTCAAGATTCAAGGATTTAAGGTTTGCAAATCTTGGAGCTAATGAAAGCAAGACACCATGATCCAAAGAGTAACAAAAATTGCAAAGGAATTAAAAGGCTTGAGAAAGACTAAGCAAAACAAAAGTTTCCAAGTTCCAAGTTCATGAAGCCAACTGTCGAGGAGAAGTCGAACCCGAAGTCGACTCCACCTGCGACTTGGGTCAAGTCGAGAACCCAAGTCGACCCTGACTGGAACTTGAAGTTGCGACGGAGAAGCGAAGTCGCACCCGAAGTCGACTCCATCTGCGACTTGGGCGAAGTCGCATCCGAAGTCGACTCCACATGCGACTTGGGTCGCAACGGTCGGAATTTATTCGAACGTTGGCGCATTAAATGCGCGCCACCTACCTTCTAAGTTCGGATTCCCTCCAAAATTATAAATAGCATTCATGGTGGACGAGGGAAGTAGCTGAGAAACATTAAGTGTGCTTAATTACCATCTTCAAGAGCTTTAAAGAGATCAAGCAAATCAAAGAGGAAGAACTTTGCTTCAAACTGCAAGAGCTACATTTCAGAATCTTCAAAGCCATTACTACAAGTTCTTCTCTGCGCCAAACTGCTTCTAGTATCAGACCATGCTTGGGCCTCATCCTCTCCACTATCATCATCATCATCATCATCCTCCTCATCCTCCTCTACAAACTCCACTATCTCCTCTTCCACTTCTTCCTCTTCTTCCTGCTCTTCCTCCTCCTCTTCCTCAACGGGCTCAAGGAATTCCATAGGATCGTCATCATCATTAACCTCGGCCAGTCAGAAAATTTCACCTTTGTTCTCCATTATGTAGAGCATAACCTCATCGGGTTTAGGAGCGGCAGGTATCTCAATTACTCCCTCAGCACGATGCTATTCAATGTAGAGACCCATATCTATTTCCCGCTGATGGAGTCTATCCCAAGGTGCCCCATAACGGAACTGAACACAACCGTCCACAAATCTTTACCATGGGCCTGTGTCGGGTGGTGTGGGTGCCTGGGTCTTTCTCCAAAACTCCTGAAGGTCCGAGTCCACTCTATCTGTAGGAACATGAGGAGACCGTGGAATACCAAGGTACATTCCGGGAAGAACTCGGGCTCTAGGTTTATAACTTGAAGGCTCGCCTAAACTTTGCCTGTGCTGATCTGAGGGAACATGATAGCTTTCCTGAGGGTGGTCGGGAGTGCGTATAGGTGAAAACCCTGGGGGAACTGTTGGGAACAGTGCAGTGTTGTGCTGGGATCCCCACCACCTATTTATACTCTCTTCACTTCGCTGTCTCCTTTCCTCCTCTCTTTCCTTTTGTAATTCCTCCGCACTCATCATCTTTTTACCCCTATCCGCCATCTGCGCAAACATAGCAGTCAAATTGCATTGTTAGATAATTTATCATCATATGGCATGCATTTCATCATGTTATAAACATACCTAATCATCACTAATCATGTCTATTTCACCATATAATCATGTCAATTTATCACATAATCATATATAGTCATGCATAATCATGCATATCTCATCATATTCTTTCAATTTTCTATAATTAGAAATTTCCACGCCTATTTACCAATCCATGCTCTGATACAAAGCTCTGTGGCGCCCCAAAACCGAGCGTCACATCCTGAGCCTTACCTCGGGATCGTTATTAATCGGTAAACATGGTCAAGATTGTTGCCTTGTCACACGGTGGGTTTTAATGGATATTTGTCCAATTAAATATATTTTCATAAGAGTTTAATCCCTCATATTTTCATTTCAAGCATAACTAGGTCATTTCCAACCCATCATCACATAACGAAGCATGCTGATAAAAAACATTTCATCATTTACATAAATCAGATGTCACTGCATGTATTAACCATAGTCATCAACATAAAACATTCAAATAGTTACAATCATTCAACATGAATTTTTCATAACATAGACGTGCTAAAGTTTTTTTCCATGGCTTTCTCAAGCTTGCACTTGCTCCTTCGTCATTTCCTTTCTTTCACCTGTCTTTGGGTTTGGAAAACAAAATCGTGAGTCGAAACTCAATAAGCAAGCTATTTATATTTCACATGCAAATCATTTAAGGCAACATTTTTCATTTAAAATCATCTTAGAAAGCGCATTATACCTTTTCAAAAGGTGTATCTTGAAAAATATAAATCATGTACCCATCACGAGTACGATATGCATAATGCCATATAAAAACATGAACATATTCATCATATTTCCCTAAGGATGGAAGCTAGCTAGGCGACCATCCGTCCTCATCATCTGGTCTATCTTAGCGACTTGGCCACACTAAGGGGGAACAATTAGTCCGCTTATACCCTTCAAGTGGACCTAATACTTTGTGCACATGAACTTTTCATAAATCCATCTTTGACATGCTAGTATGATTTTTCAATCATAAACTTGGAATCATAACATTTTTCATAGTATTTATCAAAGGAAATTTCATAAATCATATTGAAGTAAAATCATCATTTCAACACAATTTAACTAAGGAATGGCCATCCTTAAATACCTCTAAAACATTTTCAATATTTACACCAAACAGTTAGTACAAAAATCACATTTATTCAAGGCAATTTAGAAAAGCAAAAATCATTTAAAAAATTTGCTTGCTTACCTGCATTCCTTAGCTTTTCGACTCAGCCTTTTCTTTGCCTTTGCCTACCTGAGAATAATATAATTTTTCATATATTTCTTTTCCTTGTATCTCATTTAGTTTTCCAACCCATTTTCTTTAACATATATTATTCATTTGACTTCTCAAGTCATTATGCATACACTTAGCATATACACATTTCATCTGTTGATACATCACATATTCAATCCCATAATTAGGGTAACCATTCAACCATATAATAATCATTCAATACTTATTATTTATAGGTTCATTAACCTTCATTTTCCATTTTTTACTCCTTTTCCAAAATACACATATCGGTGCCAATTTTAAGCACACGTTATCATCTTAGGCTTCATTAATCAATTTCAAAATTTGAAATTACATCATGAAATTATAAAAAGATATATAATCATGAAATTCATCATAGTTTCATGCATTTTTGCACAAAATCACATTACATAAGTCATTCATCACCCTTACATATCTATTCCTTCACATATGCCCATTTGGCAACACATACATATTATATTTTGTAAAATTTTCTAAATCAGCAACTTAGTCACTAATTCAGAATCATAATTAACCTTAATTATCAATTTATTTAGAGTATTTTTATGGGATTTAAACTCACTAATCATAGGTTCCCAAAACAGCCAGTTTGGAACCCATTTTTCACCCGTTTAACGTGTCTTTTGACACATAACCCTATGCAGTTTTATAAATCCGAATTTTCAGAAATTAATCCTACTTTTCTTAATCCAAATCTAGGGCATTAACACATATTTAAAATTCATAAATTAATGCCCTTCAAAACAGCAAATTATTTACCCATTTCGGGTCCCGTTTCCACTCCGTTTAGACATCGTTTCATAAATCCATAAAAATTAGATTTGGGGCTTATCTTCCCAAGTCCTTTTGGGCATCAATAATACCATAAACCTAGGATATTTTACCCTACATATCTCCCATAAATCATGCAAACCCATTTTCATACCATTTTTAGCACAAAAATGAAGAAATCGGGTCATAACATCACTTTGCATTTCATAGTTTTTAAAATTCATAATTTAAGCTCAAATCAACATATGTTTTGCATTAATACATGATTCATAACCTAATCATATAATCAATCCAAAACAGCAACTTGACATGGGAATTCAAGATTTAACAAGTTGAGTTTTCCACTCAATACATACTCTAAACTTCATTTTCAACATCTAAAACATGAAAATTCATTCATAAAGCTTAATACCAATTCCATATTCAATCAAAGTCATGTTGAATCATCATTTAGGAATTCTTTAAGCATCCATTTCATATTCAAATTTTGGAGTTTAAAACTCAAGATAAACAACTCAAAACAACACATACACTTACTTGGTTTATGCACTCCAAACCCTAAACACTTGGAGATAGATTTTCTTCCTCAAATTCCCTTTCTTTTTCCCTTGTTTTTTCTTCTATTTTCTTCTTCCTTTGCTGGCTAAGAGGCGACGTGAGCTTTCTATTCTTGGGGAGATATTTTTCAGCACTTAGAAAATTCTCTAAAGCTCAAACCATGTGAACGTGTGATACTTTTATAAATCTGGATATGATCCAGATGTGGGCCCCACTTTTGTTGGGTTTTTCCACACCATTAAATGTGATTTTATCCCCCTTATGTGCTGGTGAATTAACAACCTAGTAAAATAGGTTTTTACTATTTTTAAAAATCCAAAAAGAAAATTTGTTTACATCTTGACCGTCCACCTGTCCAGCCTTTCACGTCCTTGCTGCCTCCATTTTCCAGCATTTTTTTTTCATTTTTTTATTATTCTCCATTTAAGGGTAAAACATACACCTAATTAACCTTTAATTCATGCATTAATTTTTCATTAAAAAAATTAGAAAAAAAATTGCAAAAATCAGCACTTCATGCACGCCGAAATTCCCACCAAGTTGTCCACGTTTTTTCCTCTTCAATGCAGCTGCATTTGATAATTTTTTTGTAGGAATTTTGCATGATTGAATGCATATCCTTGTGTCCCTACATTTCAGCTACATGTGGCCATATTTAAAAAAATAAAAAATAAACAGCAAGGGCAGCCCCTTGGACGTCCCTCTGTGACACATAACCTATGCTCATGTTTGAGCACTTGTAGATCCATCATGGTGGACATTTATTGCTGGATAATTCTTGCATTTTCATGTTTTATAATATTGCATAAAATACCCTAAAAATATGTTGCATTTGGCATCTCATTTTCCATTAAAATTATGCAATTATTCCATGTTCTCAAGCATTAAATGAATGGTACTCTTGAGGTACAAAAGTCAACAATGCATACCTTTTTTAATGCAGGTATTTTCCCAACATAATATGCTAAATCTAACCCTTCCAAAATGTGCATCTCATAATTTCATTCAACCGTTTCAAATTTCATCTCAATCCGATTTTCCTAGCTCAAGTTATAGTCGTTTAAAGTTAATGGTTGGATTTGTGATATGATCAATAAATCATAACATTAATTTCATCAAGAATTTTCATAGCCAAATAATCCCATAATACCAAGCCCAACATTACCAACTTTCGTCTCAAACTTTACTTGAATCCGCCTTACAGGCGTTGAGTTATGAATTTTCTAGTGTTTTTCTACTAAACTTAACAATTATCATTTAAATGCTCATAATTCATTTTAAATAATGGAAAATTATTATTCATGATATATTGGTGTATTTTAATCTCCAATAATTTACTCAAGTCATCATTGCTCATGCTTAACCCTAATTGCAATAATTAGCAAAATCTCATAATCATTCAAAATTCAATAATTACAACTAGAAATGTCATATACATGATTAATGCATACATATGGGTTCTACATTGGTTAGGGTTTTACAGTTTCAGCAACGGTTGAAGTCATGTTTAAGAAAAGGCCTTGCACCTCATTTGATTAGAGATTATGCCTCAAGCATAGAAAGTGTAAGAGCCTTAAAATTAGAAACATTAAGAACCCAAGAAGAACAAGAGCAATTTAATTTTGACACCCAAGAGCATGATATGGGAAAAGAAAGGAGCAAGAAGACAGTGACAAGAATAATGAAGTAAAACTCCATCCCAGTAGGTGCTCCAATATGTAGAAATTATCAAAGGTGTCATTTTTGGCAAATGTTTAAAGGGTTCTAATAAATGTTATAGGTGTGACCAGGTTGGTCATATAGCAAAGAACTGCAGAAGTGCTGAGGCAAAATTATTGAAGTGCTTAATTTGTGATCAAGTAGGACACGTTGCCACCAAAAGTCCAAACAAAGCACAAGAAGCAAGTGGTCAAGGGAGATCTGCCCAGCAAAGGAATATGGCTACTGACCAACAGGGTACCTCTACTAACCTAGTGCGGATGTATGCATTGACTCACGAAGAGTCACAAGAACAAGAGGAGGAAGAAGTTGCAGGTATGGATGATGATGATGACATTATATGATTTCCATATCAATGTAACTACTCCTGCACTGTTAGTAGAAGGAATGAAAAGTGTCTCTATGTAAAAACCCCTGTAGGTGAAAGGCACAGCAAAAGTGTGATGGGTTGTAACAGGTTTTGGGGACGAAACTTTTTGTAAGGGGGAGAGGATTGTGAAACCTTGAAACCCTAGGGTTATAAACCCTGGGTAATGTGTTAATCATTATATGAAATATATTGATGGTATTTTTCCAATATGTGGAATTGGAGGATTAAATAGCTAATTATGGAATGTTAATTTGGATGAATAATAAACATGAAAGTGAAACATGAATAGTAAATGTGGGATTAAGGAATATGTTAAGTTGATCACTTTGAATTAACTTAATCATAAAAGAAGAAAAAGGAAGCTTCTCACAAAAGGACAAAATAGCCACTTTTTGATTTATTTAGTATTTTTGGATTTTTAGTGGATTTTTGAGAGAAAATGAAGAAAAATTCAGAACTTGCAATCCGGACTTCAGATTAAAGTGAAATTTTTTATGGATGACCAAAATATTATGATGATCATGATGAATGGTTTAAGATGTGACAAAAATCATGTATTAAGGTTCAAGATGAAATGTCATTTGGAGATCAAAAAGGTAGACCACCTTTTTCATTAATTATACTTGACTTTTGGGGTTAATTTTATTTAATCAAATAATTAATGAAAAATTGCTCAAATCGAAATGGCTGCTTGGGCGTGGTGGAGGCTCGACTTTGGGCCAAAATTCAATTTTCCAAAATTAATCTTATCCTAAAATCAACGGTTGAGATGAATTAACTTAAAAAATTAATTTTAATAAATCAAAAATTATTAAATAAATAGGGGCTAGCTAGGGGGTGTGAAAATTAGCTAGGGGGGCTACACAAAGCTCAAAATATTGCATGGGATTTGGAAAAAAATATTTATAATTTAGTACTTGTAGCAAGAGGGGGTAGATTGTAAATATGTGAAAAATGCAAGACTATAAATAGGGACATGGGGTGAACGACCAAAGCACACAAACCCAGCTCATTTGAGCATTTCCAACCCCCACCCACACGTTCAAGCCTTGAGGAGGAGAGGAGAGAAGGATAGAGAGAGAAAGTGAGAAGAGAAGGAGGATATCTTCACTTAAGATGAGTGAATTCTTCTCAAATTTCTTGTGGATGATAAGTAGGGTAAAACCATGCTTAGATAATACCTAAGCATGAGAAAATAAGTATAGTTATAATGCCCAAATGGAATTATACCTAAACATCGAAACTTTGGAGCAAAGATAGAGCATTCGGGAAAATCACGTATAAAATGTGCAAATAATGCTCCAATATTGCTAAACGATGATTTGGGATGAACGTTTATGAAAATTATGATGTTGGAATGATGATATATTAATCTCATGATTTTTAGATTTAAGGATGATGAATTTTAGTATATGGAGAAAATGATTTATTTAGCCAAGTTAATAATGATGAATTCAAAATTCATGAATTTTTCCATGATATACTAACTAAGAACTATGTCATGGTATTTTTTATTGTTGGAAAAAATGTCAATTTTTGAAACCCATGAACAGTAACCAACACACTGTGAATAGTAACCTCATATGAATAGTAACATGCTATAGTAATCATGAACAGTACTATAAACAGTGAAGAGCGTAATTTTGGAAAAAATTAAGATTTATTTTTATAAGGATGTATGAATTTAATTTTTAAGGATTTATGGATAAAAATCCATATAATGAGGTAATGACCAAGTATTTATAAAGGGATAACCTCTATAAAAATGAGGTAATGTGATCATAAAGTATGCATGGAAAACAATCTAAGACATGGAATAGATGGATAAAATATCAAATTTCTTATATAGTAAGAGGAAAGGAGAAGGTTGAGAACACGGGCTGAGAAGGTAAGTAAGCAAACCCTTTTGAAAATATGTTTTATTCTCAAGTATTTATGAAATGTGTTTAAGGGTGGTCATTCCTATAATGTTTTGAAATGATGAATGTTTATGAGTTTTTATGAAAAGTCATGCCGGCATATTGATATCATGTGATGTTCATGGACATGTGCACATGTATGATGCATAATGAAGAGGCTTTGGTGGAGGTAGAAAGCGGATCAGAGGATCCCCCTTCACTGTTGCCGAGTTGTATGGGCTGTGTGTCGGCGGCGTCCTCCCAAGAGGTGGAGGCAAAGGAACGTTATGTGTGAATGAATGCATTGCATTTTCATACATGGATTGAAAAGGAAAGCATAGATTTGAAATGATGTTTTAAAGGAATGGTGCAAATAATTCTCTACATGAGAATGACAAGTCACCTAGTATAAGAGGTATATAATGCCGGGAGAATCAAAAGTCATGCATGTAGGAGACCAGGTAGGCTAATCAGGGTAAAGGACGCTAGGTCCCCTTGACGAGGCCACGTCGGAGAAGCCGGCGTAATTGACCATGCTATGTGAGATGTTTCCCGGCTAGCACACCAACACACGAAGGTTTATGTCAGGAATGGAAAGGAAGCATTTGCACATCCAATGTTTATGAAACGATTTTTGTGAAAAGATTTCTGTGCATTTGATAGTTGACCACTTGGTAAGTGTCTTCTATCGAATGGAAAAGAATGCATTTAAATGAAAGAAAAATGCTTTCTTATTGAGTTTCGACTCATGTTTTGTTTTCCCAACCTCAGACAGGTGTAGGGAAAGCCAAGAGATGAAAGGCATGTGTTGCTAAAGGAAAAGAGAAATCTACAAAGGTTAGTAGATTGTTGTATGAATAGATGCCCTAATTGGATATGATGAAAAAGGACATAGGTTGTATGAAATTATGAAGTTATGAATAATATGAGAAGTTGATGATTTATGATGATATGGATAAGTCCATTATGAATAATGATAAGTATATGTTTATGTGATGAAAGAAAAGAAAAAGAAAAAGAAAGAAATTTTTTTTGGATAAGATCCAATTAAAAAATCCCGCCGTGTGATCAGGGCAACAATCCTGAGTCCCGTTTACCAATCGATAAGATTCCGGAGTAAGGCTTCTTGGCACCCCGGTTCGGGGCGCCACTGTAACGCCCCAGCCTGAGCGTCACTTCCTTACCTCAAGATCGTTCGACTGGTAAACGTGATCAGGATTGTTGCCCTGTCACACGGCGGGTTTTAACAGATATTTATCTAATTAATCCTAACTCCTTAGAATTTTGTATCATTTATACATTCTATTTCCATCAAATGTCATTTTAGGCCATTATATCATTTGAGAGTTACACATGTCATCTCATAATCTTCATACTTAACCATATCATGATATTTCATGTCTTAGCATTTACCCAAAAAAAATTTTCTCCAATCCATAGGCATAAAACATAGCATAATTCTTCTACAACATCGAATAACAATTTAATTGTTAACATTCATATAATCATTCAACCCTTAGATTCATATACAGGTACACATGGAAATTCATTCGTCCTTGAATCTCCACCTGAGCTCGTTGCCTCCTTCCTTCCACCTGTCTTTGGGTTTGGAAAACAAAATGTGAGTGATAACTCAGTAAGCAAGCTAAGGGTTTTCATGCAATTCATTTTGAAAGCAACATTCTTCAAAAACATTTCCCTCCATTCAGTAGAGACACTTAGCAAGTAATCAACTACCTGCGGAGCAGAAACATTTTCATAAAATATTCAAACACTTTTCATAAATACTTCATAAACATTAGATGTGCAAATTCATCATTTTTATTGATGATGTTATCCTTCATGTGACGGTATGCTAGCTCGGGGAACCCTCTTTTCATGACAAGATCCTTTCCATCCTTGGCGCTGGACCTTCCGATTTGGCAACGTTAAGGGGGACTCCTTGTCCACTTACTACCTTGACTAGCCTACCTCACCGGTCCTTTCCGACTTGGCGACGTCAAGGGGGACTCCTTGTCTACTTACTACCTCGACTAGCCTACTTGATTTCCATTCCGTGCATGACTTTTAGTCACCCCAGCATCATATACCCCCTTACACATGGAACTTGTCATTTTCATGTAAAGAATTCTTTGCACCATCCATTTTGAAACATTGTTTCAAAGAAACATCATATAAACTCATGTTTCAACACATTTCAAGAATAATTGCAAAACCATAAGCAATCATTTTTTTCAACAGAAATAAACATTTCAATACTCATATAGACAAGGAATGACCATCCTTAAATACCTAAGAAAGCTACTTGCTTACCTAGCTTGCTTAGCTTTCCATTTCGCTTATCCCTTTTGCCTTTGCCTATACATATAACAATGATATAACATTCATATATTTCCTTTTCTTACATTCACATATATGAGGCATTTCATAAAAATTTTCAAGTCGGAAATTTAATCATCATTTCAGCATGGTAATTATCCTTAATTACCATTGTACTTAGGGTATTTTTATGGAATTTAAATCCACTAATCATAGGTTTCCAAAACAGCAACTTTGGAACCCATTTTTCACTTGTTTAACGTGTCTTTTGACACATAACTATAAATCCGAATTCTCAGCAAATAATCCAACTTTTCATAACCCAAATTTAGTTTATTAACATATATATCAATTCGGATAATTTCTACAAAGGTTTCATATTTCTTTTTGATTTTTTTTCCAACTATCCACATATGCGTAAATCAGGCGTATTGAATTCTCAAAATCTTGAATTAATATCAATTCAAGTATTTTTGATCTGAAATTTCTACCATACCTTAATAAATACATTAATTAACCAAAATAAATATTTAAAATACAAAAAATTAAGCATTTATATTTATTTTGGTATTTGTACCTTGCTAAACAGCAGAATTCATTTTCAGACTGCCTGAATCACGTTAATTATGGGGTATATTTATACCCATAAAAACCTAATTTTTATTTTATTTGTGTGATCCTCAATATGTATTATATATCTTGTAAAGGTTTCAGCCCAAAATTCCTTGTATAAAAATTATTAAACATCCTTTGGTGCAGTTGATCCTGCCACCCGTACAACCCTGTTCAGGTTGATTTTCTCGGATTTTTAATTTGCAACTGGATTATCATTTTAGATGAAATTGGGTCGTTCCTTACTCACCCAATAATTATTCTTTCCAAAAAGTTTCATGCTAAAATTCATCCATTTACTAATCCGTTCGTATTTTAGTTTACAACATCATATAACTTCCAGATGTGAGGCATAAAATCAAGATTAACATATACTTACTTGATTATTTGATAATCCATCCATTGAGCACTTGAAATTCCCTTCTTTTCCTCTCCTCCTTGTTGGGTTTGACGTGCCCTAGCTGCCGCCTTTGGAGAAAATCCCTTTTTTTCTCCCTTTTTTCTCTCTTCTCTCTCTCCTTCTCTCTTCTTCTCTCTCTTTCTCTCTCCTTCTCTCTCTCCTTCTCCCCCCTTGCTGTAATGTCCAGCCCTTGCTCTCCTCTCTTTCCTCCTTTTATTTGCCACTTTTCTAGGCGCTCGAGCAACCCCATAGGCATTTTAGTAAATTCTATTTTCACTTTCCACAATTGTCCATCTTTACTTAGCTCTTAAGCAACTTGTTACTTGCTCTTCAAGAAACCAAATTTCCATGATAATTAGCTTAATCTATTCCATTCATCTCATTGATTTCATAATTTTACTCCATCGTTTCAAATTTCATCTCAATCCGACGTTTCTACGTCAAGTTATGACCACTTGAATTTATCTTTTGGATTTAGAAATAAAAACAATTAATTATCACCCTAATCCCATCATGATTCCCTTAATCCAATCCATTCATAATATTTGGCCCACCTTTGTGAGCTTACCTTTCAAATTTCATCAAAATCCGCCTTGTAGGCGTCAAGTTATGAATTTTCCATCATGTTTCATCTTAATTCCATAATTATACTTTAATTTCTATAAATTAAATCATGGTAATTAACATGATTATTCATGACACATTTTCACCTTTAAATCCTCGTTAAGCCCCTCAGGTGATACCGACTCGCTTTTGGGCTCCGACGATTAAATTTTTAATCACCGTTTCCAATAGAAACCCTAATTCAAAATGTGACATAATTCACAAAAATCATTCAAAATTCATTTTCATCATATATAAATCATGTATATATGTTCAATTCATCCCATTGAGTCCTACATAGGTTAGGGTTTCACAATTCTCCCCCCTTATAACAGGTTTCGTCCCGAAACCGTCTCTTTTTGAATAATTGGGTATTCTCTTTCTACTTCTTCTCTTAGTTTCCAAATATTCTTGCTTTCAGAATACTTGTTTAATTGAACATCAACATTTTAATTTTCTATTCCAAAGCTTCTGTACTTTATGATCTAGGATTCTTATCCTAATTAATCATATCATCCATATTTAATTACCATAGCTATCCTGCATATAAAGAATTTCACCTGTTGGTTTCCTCTACAGGTAGTGCATGCGTGGTTACATATTGATAATTTATGATTAAATGATTATCATCAAAATCAAACAAGGCCATTGCCAAACTTTCTAAAATTTAATCTATACCTGTAACCACCTCATCCTCTTGCTCCTGTGACTCCATGCACATGTACCAGGTTCGTAGAGGTAACCTATCGGTTAGCTGCTTCTATTAACCTTCACTGAGCTGATCTTCCTTGCCTTTGCAACATTTGTACTTTATTTGGACAATTCAGGCGATGTGCCCTACCTGATTACAAACATAACATCTGATACCAACTTATGTTGTATCATACCTATCATATCACATACATATAGCTTATCATCTATTCACATAGATTTCATCTCATCTCATAGCTATCATCTCAATCACATACATATCATCTTGTCACATAGACATATGATCTAATCTCATAAACATAGCTATCATATCAGATGCATATATTTTATGCATTTAAAATCCTTAGAGATAGTTATAGCATCATAACAAATCATATCATGCTCATTGTCAAAGCATCCACTCATAAAACAAAGTCTTAGCATCTTAACATGCCAATTCACACAATCATAATCATGTGATATTATTCATCATCATAAATTTCACTACTATCATCATCATATATCATCATCCTATCATGATAATCACTTATGCATTCATCATAAAATCATGCATATCATATTTAATCATTACACTTAAACGTTTCCACGCCTATTTACCAGTCCATGCTCTGATACCATTCATAGTAATGCCCCAGCCCGAGCGTCACTTCCTTACCTCAAGATCGTTCGACTGGTAAACGTGATCAGGATTGTTGCCCTATCACACGGCGAGTTTTAATGGATATTTATCCAATTAATCCTAACTCTTTAGGATTTTATATCATTTATACATTCTATTTCCATCAAATGTCATTTTAGGCAATTATATCATTTGAGAGTTACACATGTCATCTCATAATCTTCATACTTAACCATATCATGATATTTCATGCCTTAGCATTTACCCATAAAAAATTTTCTCCAATCCATAGGCATAAAACATAGCATAATTCTTCTACAACATCGAATAACAATTTAATTGTTAACATTCATATAATCATTCAACCCTTAGATTCATATACAGGTACTCATGGAAATTCATTCATCCTTGAATCTCCACCTGTGCTCCTTGCCTCCTTCCTTCCACATGTCTTTGGGTTTAGAAAACAAAACGTGAGTGATAACTCAGTAAGAAAGCTTAGGGTTTTCATGCAATTCATTTTGAAAGCAATATTCTTTAAAAATATTTTCCTCCATTCAGTAGAGACACTTAGCAAGTGATCAACTACCTGCGGAGCAGAAATATTTTCATAAAACATTCAAACACTTTTCGTAAACACTTCATAAACATTGGATGTGCAAATTCATCATTTCCATTGATGACGTTATCCTTTATGTGACGGTACGCTAGCTCGGGGAACCCTCTTTTCATGACATGATCCTTTCCATCCTTGGCGCCGGACCTTCCGACTTGGCAATGTTAAGGGGGACTCCTTGTCCACTTACTACCTCGACTAGCCTACCTCACCGGTCTGTCCGACTTGGCGACGTCAAGGGGGACTTCTTGTCCACTTACTACCTCGACTAGCCTACTTGATTTCCATTCATTGCATGACTTTTAGTCACCCCGGCATCATATACCCCCTTACACATGGAACTTGTCATTCTCATGTAGAGAATTCTTTGCACCATCCCTTGTTTCAATGAAACATCATATAAACTCATGTTTCAACACATTTCAAGCATAATTGCGAAACCATAAGCAATCATTTTTTTCAACAGAAATAAACATTTCAATACTCATATAGACAAGGAATGGTCATTCTTAAATACCTTGTAATGAAAACCAAAATCATTTAGAAAGCTGCTTGCTTACCTTGCTTGTTTAGCTTTCCGTTTCGCTTATCCCTTTTGCCTTTGCCTATACATATAAGAATGATATAACATTCATATATTTCCTTTGCTTGCATTCAACTCAGTTTTCCAACCCATTTTCTTTAACATACATAATTCCTTTGACTTATTAAGTCGTTATGCCCGTACAGCACATACTTGTGTACTACATGGGCTATTACACATCACATTTAGTCCCATAAGTAGGGTAACCATTCAAAAAATTTATCCAATAATTATCATTTAATGGCTCATTACCTTTCTTTTTCCATTTTCCACTTATTTTCCAAAATTCACACATCGTTGGTCATTTTAAGCACACGTGGTCGCCTTAAGCCTCATTAATTAATTCTAAAATTTGGAATTACATCATGCAATCCTAAACAGATACATATTCACAAAATTTATCATATTTTCATGCATTTTTGCACAAAATCAATTTACTTAGGTCATTTACCACTCATGCATGTCTATCCTTTCACATATGCCCATTTGGCAACACATATATGAGGCATTTCATAAAATTTTCCAAGTCAGAAATTTAATCATCATTTCAGCATTATAATTATCCTTAATTACCACTATACTTAGGGTATTTTTATGGAATTTAAATCCACTAATCATAGGTTTCCAAAACAGCAACTTTGGAACCCATTTTTCACCCGTTTAACGTGTCTTTTGACACATAACCCTAAGCAGATTTATAAATCCGAATTTTCAGAAAATAATCCCACTTTTCCAAACAAAAATTTAGGTTATTAACATATATATCAATTTGTATCATTTCTACATAGTTTTCGTATTTCTTTTTGATTTGTTTCTCCAACTATCGACATATGCTGAAATCAGGAGTACTGAATTCTCAAAATCTTGAATTAATATCAGATCAAGTATTTTTGATCTAAAATTTCTACCATACCTTAATAAATACATGAATTAACAAAAATAAATATTTTTATCACAAAAAATTAAGAAATGTATATTTATTTTGGTATTTTTACCTTGCTGAACAGCAGAATCCATTTTCAGACAGCCTGAATCACGTTAATTATGGTGTATATTTATACCCATCAAAACCTAATTTTTATTTCATTTCCATGATCCTAAATATGTATTATATATCCTGTAAAACTTTCAGCCCAAAATTCCTTGTATAAAAATTATTAAACATCCTTTGGTGCAGCTGATCCTGCCACCCATACAACCCTGTTCAGGTTGATATTCTCGGATTTTTAATTTGCATCTGACTTATCGTTTTATGCTAAAAATTAGGTAGTTCCTTAATCACCCCATAATTATTCTTCCTAAAAACGTTCATGCTAAAATTCATCCATTTACTATTCTGTTCATATTTTAATTTACAACATCATATAACTTCCAGATTTAAGGCATAAAATCAAGATTAATATATACTTACTTGATTATTTGATAATCCCTCCATTGTGAACTTGAAATTCCCTTCTTTTTCTCTCCTCCTTTCTGGGTTTGACGTGCCCTAGCTGCTGCCTTTGGAGAAAATCCCTTTTTTTCTCCCTTTTTCATCTCTTCTCTCTCTCCTTCTCTCGTCTTCTCTCTCTTTCTCTCTCCTTCTATCTCTCCTTCTCCCCCCTTGCTAGAACGTACAACGCTTGCTCTCCTCTCTTTCCTCCTTTTATTTTCCACTTTTCTTGGTGCTCAAGCAACCCCATAGGCATTTTAGTAAATTTCCTTTTCACTTTCCACAATTGCCCTTCTTTACTTAGATATTAAGCAACTTGTTACTTGCTCTCTAAGAAACTAAATTTCCATGATAATTAGCTTAATCCATTCCATTCATCTCATAGATTTCATAATTTTTTTCCATCATTTCAAATTTCATCTCAATCCGACGTTTCTACGTCAAGTTATGACTACTTGAATTTATCTTTTGAATTTAGAAATAAAAATAATTAATTATCACCCTAATCCCATCATGATTTCCTTAATCCAATCCATTCATAAGATTGGGCCCACTGTCGTGAGCTTACCTTTCAAATTTCATCGAAATCCGCGTTGTATGCGTCAAGTTATGAATTTTCCATCATTTTTCATCTTAATTCCATAATTACACTTTAATTTCCATAAATTAAATCATGGTAATTAACATGATTATTCATGACACCTTGTCACCTTTAAATCCTCCTTAATCCCCTCAGGTCATACCAACTTACTTTGGGCTCTGGCGATTAAATTTTTAATCACCATTTCCAATAGAAACCCTAATTCAAAATGTAACATAATTCATAAAAATCATTCAAAATTCATTTTCATCACATATAAATCATGTATATATGTTCAATGCATCCCATTGAGTCCTATATAGGTTGGGGTTTCACAGCCACAATGATTAACAAGAAAAATATCTTGGGGTATAAAAATGTCCATATAAGAAAAAAGGGTTTACATAAAAAGATTTATATGCACATACATTGCCTTTGAAAAGCCCAGACATTGGGATGTAAAAAGGTTTATATGAAAAATATTTTCATGAAAATATTTACAAGAAAACATTTGCCTGACGACGAAAATGCTTGCTCATTGAGTTATCACTCACGTTTTGTTTTTCCCTACCCCATATAAGTAAAGGGAAGCTCAAGAGGTAAAAAACCTGAGTATTTGAGGAAAATACGAGATGGTATTCTTTTGTATGCTAAAATAGTTTGCTACCCCGTATGGAATGATAGTTCTAGATTTTTAAGGAATGCTAAGTTATGGGAACTTGCTGGTAGTTCTAAATTTTATATGAATTGATGGTTGAATGTATGTATACAAGTATATATGTCGAATATCAGACTATGAGCATATGTTATATGAATATGACATTGTCAGGTTGACAAAACCATTGATGTAAGGGAATAAGATGATATTTTATGATTGATATGTATAATTGATGAATTACAAGTGTATCATTGTTTGTGAAATGAATAGAGTGAAATGGAAAGAAAGAAAATGTGAAAAAAATTTCTACTAAATGAAATGTATATAAAAAAAATCTCATCGCATGAACAGGACAACAATCCTGTATCACATTTACCAATTGAAAACGATCTCAGAGTAAGGCTTTGTGACGCCTTGGGATGGGTGGTGCCACACATACCACACATACAGTTAAAGTATAACTTTAAAATTCTCCCTCTGCAAATCCTTCCTGCTTCACTTGGCTGGTATTGCACCTGTCTAAGGTTGAGAAACAAAATGTGAGGGTTAAACTCATTAAGCAAGCATTTTTTTTCATTTTCGTGTAAATGCATTTCTTTCCATTAGGTAGGAAACACTTACTAAGTGATCAACTACCCATAGAAAAAAAACCTTTCATGTAAACCATTCATGTAAATCATTTTATAAAACCTTTCGTAAAAAACCTCTTATATGCCAATTTTGGGCTTTTCATAAACAAAACATGTACAATTGTATTTCTTTCTATTCGGTAGGAGACACTTACTAAGTGAGCAACCACCTGTAGAGAAGAAATCTCTCATACATAACATAGCCTTTCATATGATGGCACGCTATCTAGGCGGCTATCCATTCATCCTGCTCTCATTTCAGGGAGGGCATCGCTGGCTCCGAAGCCATAGCGACTCGGCCACACATGGGGGGGACCCATTATGCTTTCACCTCTACATGGACCTAGAATTAGATCCTTGCGCGCACAACACAACATTCATATTCACATCCATTTTCTCAGGCTCGCATGATTTCATAAAACATACACAGTGTTTATGTTGTGTCCTTTTTCAACTTGAAAACTTTGCATAATCATTTTGAAAATACTTTTCAAATCACAGTGTTAGGATGACCATTCTTAAACGATTTTGGAAACATTTAAGTAAAGAAATTTTACAAATCATTTGCAGTGTTTGAGAAAAAATATTTTCAAAAGCATTGCTTGTTTTCTTGGAAATAATTTTGAAATCATCATGATAAAGCAATTTCTAAAACATTTCAATAGTTGGGGATAGAGTAACATTTTAAGCAACATTTTTCAACTTGTTATCTCATGAAATCATTTCAATATTTGAGGATAAGGTAACATTTTTAAGCAACATTTTTCAACTTGTTGCCTCCTAAAATCATTTCAATATTTGAGGATAAGGTAACATTCTTAAATAATATTTTTCAACTTGTTACTTGCTTACCTCTTGAAATGCTTTCATATATTTTCATATAAAATTATAGGAATGGTCATCCTTAAACAATTGTAGAACATCAATTTGAAACCTTTGAAAATATTTCAATAAAATCTGTGGCGCCCCAACCCAAGATGTCACAACCTTACCTCGGGATCTATCGACTAGTTAACGTGATCAGGATTGTTGCCCTGTCACACAGCGGGATTTGACAAATATTTATCCAATTATTTACAGTTCCTTACAAATTGATTTCATAATATTTTTCATCAAATGACCATTCAAGCTATCTTTGCCCTGATAAACACATTTCATATCAGATAAATTATAAAAATTCATAACATGCTCATCATCCATTGTCACATGTATATAAAATACAAAGCATATCATAGATCACATATGATCATAAAGACATCAAATACTAAGTCATATTACATCCATTTGCCATAAACGACACATAGTAAAATTCATCAATTTTTTTTGTTCTTGCATGCTCAACTCATACTCCTTGTCTCCTTCGTTCCTTCACCTGTCTATGGGTTTGGAAAACAATATGTGAGTTGTAAACTCAATAAGTAAGCTATATATTTTTCAGGCAATTCATTTTGAAAGCAACCTTGTTTAAAAGCATTTCTCTTCATTCAGTAGAGACACTGAGCAAGTAATCAACTACCTACGGAGCAGAAATCTTTTCATAAAACTTTCATAGACATTTCATCAACATGGGATGTGCAAATTTATCATTTCCATTCATGACATTATCTTTCATGTGACGGTATGCTAGCACAGGGAACATTCTTTCATGACATGATCCTTTCCATCCTTGGCGCCGGACCTACCGACTTGGCGACGTCAAGGGGGACTCCTTGTCCACTTACTACCTCGACCAGCCTACTTGATTTTCATTCCATGCATGACTTTCAGTCACCCCGGCATTATATACCTCTTACACACGATATCTTGTCATTCTCATGTAGAGAATTCTTTGCACCATCCCTTTTAAACATTATTTGAATGAAACATTGTTGAAATTCATACTTCATCACTTTTCATGAATAATTGTGAAAGAGTAAACAATTCATTACCATAATTGAAATAACATTTCATAACACATTGAGATAAAGGAATGACCATTCTTAAATACCTTGTAATGAAAACCAAAATCATTTAGAAAGTTGCTTGCTTACCCTGATCACATGGGCTTTCCGAATCAACTTTTTCTTTGCCTTTGCCTATACATGTAAGAATGGCACAACATTCATGTAAATTCCATTTACTTGCATTCACTTAGTTTTCCAACCAATTTTCATAAATACTCATATCCCACTTGAATTCCCAGTCGGGCGTACATATACAACATACTTAGGTATCAAATCATTCATTCATTTTTAATACCCTTATGTAGGGTAAACATACATACATATAATAACCATTCATTAAATCATTATTTGGAGGCTTATTACCTCCATTTATCATTTTTATCATATTTTTCGCTTTTCACACATCGGTGCTCGTTTTAATCACTGAGTTAATAACTTACACATCATATAATAATCTCGAAATTTGAGATTATCATTTTTTAGTAAAATAGTAACCTAATCCACATTTTTCATCATGTTTTCATGCATTTTTGCATTTTAACAACTTACATAAATCATTTACCATTTTCTCATGCCTATCTCTTCATATATGTTCATTTCTCAACACAGATTATATGTTTCTTAAAATTTTTCAAATCAGCAACTTGATTCCTTAATCAAAATGATTAAACCCCTTAATTAACACATAATTTAGGGTTTAATTTTTGGATTTTAATACGTTCATCATAGGGTTCCAAAACAACAACATTAGAACCCGTTTTTCATCCTAATCACCATTTTCATCCTCTTGAACCCATACTTTCTTTCTTTTCTTTCAAACCTTAAATAATACCCTAATCAAGGGCATTATGAATCATACTTTAAGGGTTTAATATGAATCAAATTCTTGACTCATAAGTTGAGGTGAAAAACTAGGTTTAAATGATTCAAGAACTTAAGTGATACTTACTTGAAATTGAATCCAACTTGAACTCAACTTGAATTGCATGGTGATAACACGCAAAAATGCGTGTTATCATGGTCCGTTGCATACCATATTTGCGCGTTAGTCCAAGAGGTTAGGCATAGTTTGCATCCATTTAGCTTAATTTTCACTCGCTCTGCATTTTAGGAGCATTATTTAGTTTTTATTTAGGCTTCCACCTCTTGGTTTCATCACCTAATATATGAAATCATGCCAAAGTACGGGCCCATGTACAAAGCAAGCATAAAAATCACAAGATATTAAATTAACAATAATATCCATCATAAATGAATTAAGAATCCACATCACGCTACATTGTACGCATGCTACGTCCTAAACCCCTAGATTTAAGATTTAGCCAAGCATGTTTAAGTCTGAAATAAAATTAAAATTACAATCCATCTTAAACAAGACAATTAAAATTTAAAAAAAGAAAAGAGAGAAAAGCTTATTGGTTTGAAGCCCCGATGGTGTGTCGGCCGCTCCACGCAACTTGCCGGTCTGCCTTTTGCCCGTGCTCTCCACCTCTTTGCTCTTTCTCTTTTTCTCTCAAAATTTCTGCTCGTGAATTTTCTTTGCTCCAAAGCTCTCTGATTCGGACCCAACCGATGGAAATTTTCTTTATGGTGCTCGTTGGAATTTTCTGCTCCGGTATGTTCTGTGTTAATTTTCTATCTACTCTTGGAATGCTCGACTCCTGCTATCTGGCAAATTCTCTTTTTTATAGCCTTTCATGTGGGGTCCATTTGTGCTCCATATGTGAATTCATTTGTGGGTGAGCAACTAGTTTATTCACATGAAATGGAATAGGTTGCATGAATTTGTGGGCCACACATTTACGTAATTGCGGCTCACTGCTGATGGTGATCAGATGGTGGACGTTGATTTTCTGGTAGGGCTCACTGCAAATTAATTTGTTGCTGCTTGATCACGTGATTGGCTTTGTTGAATTAATGCGCAGCTGAAAATGTTTACATGATGTGCATCTTGGTAATTTAATTGTGTGAAAACCGGACCCGAGTAAGGTATATTTATATGCAATTGGCATATAAATATGAATCAAGTATAATTTAGTGGAACTATGAATGATTTCCAATTGCAATATTGACGATTTATTGTAATTAGGGTAAGTGATTATGAATGATCATTGTAAGCCAATATGGGTCAATGTGATTAAAGATGCTTAATGATGATTAAGAAATTTTTATATATTGAGAATAATTACCTTATATATTAAGATTTAATTTATGGAGATTATGTAGGTAATTATGGAGTTAAGGTAGCAAATGCTAGAAAATGTGTAACTCGACGCCGGGAAGGCGGATTAAGATGAAAATTGAAAGGTAAGCACATAATTTTGTGCTTAATCATATGGAAATGATGGATTATGAAAATATTGATGAAATTAGGCTGAAAATTGATCATCACTGTCCAAAAATTCAAATGATCATAACTTGAGCTATAAAAGTCGGATTGAGACGAAATTTGAAACGAACGGTTAAAATTATGAGATCTATGCAATGAGAGCCTTGGATTAAGCTAATGATGATGGGATAGTGGTTGCACAAATATGGGTGTATATTATTGATTTTTGTGCATTAAAAATGTAAGGTTGTGTTTATGTTAAAGGGAGGTGATCAATTATATTTTTAGTGGCAAAAATGAGGTGTCGAAAGGAGATAATGACACATGGATTTTATGAATTATTTAAGTTAAATAATTATACATTAAATTAAAGCAGCAATTTTGTGGAAAATTGCAAAAGAGGCAGCTGATGTGGACGTGAATGACATGGACACTAAATGGACAGCATAAGGTGCGGATGGCTAAGCTGCATTATGTGATTTTTTATAATTTTTTTAATAAGATAAATTGACCCCTAAGTAGGCTATTATCTAGGGTAGTTAATTACCCATTAATTAAAGTCAAATTGTTGTGGAAAAAAATGGTAAAGTTGTTGCAAAGTGGACGTCCAAACAAGGGGCAGATTTGTGTCCATTAATGAATGGATTTTTGATGATTTTTTATAAGATAATTACTTAATTTAAATGGCCCACATTTTGCCCTATCAGCAATAGGGGATAAGCATGTCTTAATCATGCTTTAAATAAAGTGGAAAGTGGGGCCCACAAGCTAGAAAATCCAGCCTTTGCCCCAAGTACACGTCCATTTGATTTAAGGGGGAGGAGAGAAAAAATGCTAAGGAGCAAACCCATTTTCCAGCAGGCCTTCACGTCCTCATTTTCCAACATCTTGAGGAGGAGGAAAAGAGGAGAAAATGAGAAGGAAAAATGGGAGGAAAGAAGAGGAACCAAGATAGGAAAAATGGAGTCCAAGTTGATTCAATTTCAAGTAAGTATACCCCTTGATTATGGGTTGAAAATCATGGATGGAATTTTCTTAAATCCTATGTGATGTTGCTGTTTTGATGTTTAATAATGATTATATGAATTATATAAGTTGATTTATAAAGTTTAATTTGGGGATTAATCAACCCATATCATCTAATCTACACTTATGTGTAGTAAATCTGGACTTGGAAAGGAAAATATGGAAGAAATAGTAAATGAAATAATTGTATTATGAAAATTTGTGTGAAGACTCATGATATAATTATTAAGAAAATACCCAATTTTCAGCTCAAAATGATAATAATTTTTGAAATTAAAAATCCTAGAAGATCAACCTGAACAGGGTTGAACGAGTGTCAGGATTAGCGGCACCAAATGATTTTTAATAATTTTTATACAAGGAAATTGGTAATAAAATTTTTATATAATATATAATAAATATTTATAATTCCATAAAAAAAATAAAAATTAGGTTTATATGGGTATAAATATACCCCATAATTTACGTGATTCAAGTTGTCTGAAAAGGGATGCTGCCGTTCGGCAGAGTGAAAATTTCGTTAATTAATGTCGTTATTAACGTATTTTATAAATTTCAGATAAAAAATACTTGATTTGATATTAATTCAAGATTTTGAGAATTCAGTGTGCCTGAATTCAGCATTATGGACAGCTTAAGGAATAAATCAAGATAAATGTTAAATTCTAGATTTTTATGATGGAATTTAAATTATAATGAGATATAAATAAGTATCATAAATTATTATGAGTATTTAACTTATTAAAGGTGGGTTTTAGAAAGGATGGAACTTAGGGTTACATATAACACCCGATTTCCATGTTTTGATGTTGAAAATGATAAATGAATTATGTGAAGTGTTAAAATGCAAAAATGCATAAAGATATGATGAAAAATGTGGATTAGGGTACTGTTTAAGTAAATAATGATAATCTCAAATTTGAGATTATTATATGATGTCTAAGTTAGCAACTAAGTGCTTAAAATGAGCATCATTGTATAAAAAAATGAAAAATATGTTAAAAATGATAAATGGACGTAATGAACTTCCAAATAATGATTTAATAAATAATTATTATATTTATGTAAGATTACCCTACATAAGGGTATTAAAATGAATGAATGGATTATTGATATGTATAGGCTATATGCTAAGTATGAATACCCGTCTTGAACGACAAGCGGGTCAAGCTAAGTCTAAATGAATTTATGTAGGTTAGAAAACCTAAGTAATTTGCATATTTGAAGTTGATGTGAATAAATGAAATGTTATTTTCATTTATCTAGGCAAAAGAAAGGAAAAGAATGGAAGAAAGGGATTATGGCGATCTCAGGTAAGCAAGCGAACTTTTCAAATTACTGATATTTTCTTATTGTTGGAAACATCTGGAAAATAAGCTAAGTTTATGTTTCGATGATTAACAAATCAATTTGAGTAACTTTTGGTTACTGACATGTGTGTAGAGATGATTAAAGGTTATAAAAATGAAGAAAATGAAGCATGGCAGGTTAAGTCGATTTTCAAGTCGACTCAGGCATCGACTTAGGCCAAGTCGATCCCCAAGTCGACTCTAGCAGCGACTTCAAGAGGCATTTTCTGTCCAGAGTTGAAATCGAGAACGAGAGCTGCCGAAGTCGCATCCCAAGTAGACTCCGCATGCGACTTGGGTGAAGTCGCAAACCAAGTCGACTCCGACATCAACTTCAACCATGATTTTCTATCCAGAGTTGAAATCGAGAACAAGAGCTGCCGAAGTCGCATCCCAATTCGACTTCGCATGCGACTTGGGTGAAGTTGCAGACCAAGTCGACTCCAGCTTCGACTTCAGTGCGGAACTTGCAGATCAAGTCAGCTCAATGCTAGACTAGAGTGAGGATGAAGGCCAAGTCGACTCAAACCCTCGACTTGAATCAAATGAAGAACAAATGAAGATCAAGTGAAGACCAAAGCAAGCAGGGTTGCATGAATCCATCATGGATCATGAACACATACTCAGACATCTTCCATGCATTCCTAGATTCAAGACTCAAGACATGGAATCAAATATTTTAAGATAGAAGAATCATAAAGAGTCTTAAGTAATATAAAATGGTGGGAAGAACAATCAAACATGAAGAAATTCAAGCAAGCAAGTCATTCTAAAGAATTTCAAGTTCAACTAGCAAGCTGAGGAAGCGAAGTCGCACCCGAAGTCGACTTCACTTGCGACTTGGGTCAAGTCGAGGACCAAGTTGACCTAGACTGGAACTTGAAGAAGCTGCGGACAGCCGAAGTCGCACCCGAAGTCGACTCCACCTGCGACTTGGGTTGCAACGGTCGGAAATTTTTCGAACGTTGGCGCAATAAATGCGCGCCACCTACTTCCAAACGTTCGGATTCCCTCAACATTTATAAAAATCATTCAATATGAACGTGGAGGGTAGCTGAGAATTCATTGATTGAGCACAACTCCCATCTCTAAGAGCATTAAGTGATCAAGCCATCATATAGAAGAAGAACTCTATTTTCAAACTATCAAGAGCTGCTTGCTGAATCATTAAGACTGCTGTACAAGTTCTTCTCTGCACTAAATTTGCCTCTACACATCAGTAACATGTAGAAACTTTATTTTACTTTTACTTGTTGTATTGAACTTGATTTAGTTTGGGTAACTAAGATCAAGTGTAAGCAAAGTAGCGTGTGATTGGAGTGGAACTCATCACCTACTTGTGCTGTGAATTGTTGATGCCCCCTAGAGCTGGAATCTAGAAGAGAGCAGTGACTCTAGTTGTATTTGTGAAATACATAGTGGAACCCAAGTCACAAGAGGTGTGAGCTTGGAAGAGTGGAGTAAGGAAGGTTGCCCGAACCACTATAAAATCTTGCTTGCTGATTTTTATTTCTGCTATCAGCACTATATTGCTTTCCATTTGCTTCTTCATAAAGGGGACTAGTTTACTCCGGGGTAAAATTTCTGTTTAAGTTGAAAAATTTTAAATACCCAATTCACCCCTCCCCTCTTGGGTAATTGCCATTAACTCGGGACCAACACTTATGTGATGAAATGATAATATGCCGATGTTTTTATGAATGTTTTACAAGTGGGCAAGCACAAGTTTTGGAAAATTATGGCTTTAAATGAAAATCTTTAAGGTTTGCTTCATGGGAAGTAAGCAACACTGTTTAAGATAAATCATTTATCTGGAGTGTTGCCAATGTTGGGAATGCTTTATGCTAATGGATTTGAGAAATTGCTTATGGGTAAGCAAGTTCTCCATGAATATAATTTTAAAGGATTTTATGTTTTATGCCGATGTTTTTAAGGAATTTGCTTTTAAGTAAGCAAGTTCTTTATGATGTTGTTTCAAAATTATTTTATAAGAAAAAGGAAATTTTTCCCTTTTTCACAAAACAACAAATGTAAATAACTTTTAAATTTCTCTTATGATGTTTTACAATAAATGATTAAGATTATAAAAGAGAAGGATTAATTTTTTATGTCAAGATATACAATTATAAGTGATATTTTAGACATAGTCCGTATGTTTTGAAATGATATTCGAAAAGTTTTGATTTCCTTTAGATAAGGAAATCTATGATGAAAATGTTTTCAAAAATGTTTATACGAATATTATTGAAAGAGATTTAAGGATGACCAACCTATTAAGTGATTTCATAAAATGATTTAATTTCAGGTTGCTAAACGACATGCAAAAGACTATGCAATTCCCCTTTTATGTAAACAATAGTATAATAGATATGTAGACAATAATATAATTGTTAGGTTGTGGAGAAGAGGATGGTAAAATTTCATAACTTTTGTAAGCAAAAGGCCCTAAAATAGAAACCAAGAAAATATTAGAGAAATATATGGTTTATTTTTGGAAATCCAAAAGTTTTGAATTTCTTTTATTATAAGGGTTTTTAAGATGTATTGTTTCTCAAATATTTCAAATGTTTATCAAAATGTTTTACTCAAAATGATTCTAAAAGAATTTAAGGAAGGTCATCCTAAAATTGGATTTCAAATGACAACTTGTTAAAAGTGGGTGCACTCGCTTTAGAAGTTGATGCAGACTGCGGTCTGTGATGTGTTTTCAAAAATGATTTTTTTAAAAAATGTAGACTTCGGTTTATAATGTTTTTTTTAATATGGATGCAGACCGCGGTCTGTGATCCTGGTTTAAAAGGACACGGGCTGTGGTCTGTGGTTCTTTAAACCAAACGGACTGCGGTCCGTCAAGATAATGTATGGTGCACCAATACAAGGAATAGGCCGATTGTAGAGCACGGTAGGGATGGCCAGGGCCCACTCTATATATGGTCAAGTCGCTAAAGGATGACAGGAGGCCAGCAGCGCCCTCCCTGAGATGGGAGCAGAATAAAGAAAACAGCCGCCTGGTTAGTGTGCTGTTAAGGATTCTCTTCCAAAAGGTAAAGTGATCAGTTGCTAAGTGTCACTACTGGATGGAGAGAAATGCATTTGCTTATGTTTTGCTTTTGAAAAGCCCAAAGATTGGGACATGAAGTCATATTTTTATAAAAGTTATCTTAGAGGAATTTTTATGACATGGTTACCCTAAAAATAGGGTGTTTTACACAAAAGTGTAAATAATAAGGATGAAAGGAAACGTTTTTATGCAAATGCATTTGTGAAAATGGTTTATGTATTTTAATTGCCTTGTTTGCTATAAATAAGCCCCAAGATGGGGATTACGAAAAAGATTTATATCAAACTTGGTTCTGGACATGAGAATGTCCATTTCAAAAAGGCTTAAATAGAAAAGTGTTTAGGACATATGAATGTCCATTGCCAAAGAAAGATATGTCAAAAATGTTTTGAGACATCAAATGTCTCTTGGCTAAAGGAATTTAAGATGAAAAATATTTTTGGACATAGAAATGTCCTTTGCCGAGAAATGCTTATGTGTATGATGTTTTTAGGACATGATAATGTCCTTCTCTAAAAAGGAGTTATGAGGAAAAATGTTTTGGATATAAAACGTCCACTAATGAAAGATGATTATATGTAAATGTCTTTGAATATTAGAAATGTTTATATATGACTAAAGGAAATTAATTAAAGAGAGTAAAACATATAAGTTTTATCTTAACAAGCCCACACGTGGCTTGTAAATGATTTTAAGAATAATATTTTATGATAATGTTTAAGGACATGGAACTGTCCTTATGAATAAAGATTTCATGATAATGTTTTAGGACATATGCATGTCCTCAAGTAAAAAGGTGTTCAAGATGTTTAAGAAAAAGGTTTTAAAGGAAGTCTTGCCCTAAAGACAAAGTGCTTGCTTACTGAGTTGTCACTCACGTTTTGTTTTCCCAAACTTTAGATAGGTACCGAGAAACTCAAGAAGATGCAAATCTAAGCAATGAAGTAAGGCACGAGATAATAGCCAGATAGGCTATAAGAAATGGGAAAGCATGAAATATGCTAAGGTATGATAATGTGTATGTGAACTTAATTAGAATTTTATGTTCTATATGATTTAATGATTGAATGTATGAATGTATGGATGTAAAATGTGATGATCTAGTCAAGAAGACTTTTACTGTAGAAAAGTATGATGAGATGTTATAAATAAAATATGAAATGCATTACAAGTCTGTTATAGCTTGTATGATGAATGATGTTGATTGTAAAGAAATGATTCATGAATAAATGGGCAGCTATGTGATGGACGACTGGATTAAAAATTTCTGCTGGATGGGATAATGGACAGTTTTTATTGCTGCTAGAAATTTAATATGTAGCATGGAATGGATGGTTGCATAAATGGACGTCATTTATGTGATCTGTCATGGTGCTGGATTTTCCAGCTGCATTGCTTTAAAAAAAATTGCTCACGTGAATGCTATGCATTGCTATGGGGTCCATCATGATGAAAATATTGAGCAGCTGCAATTTCTGATTTATGGAAATTCACGTAAATGGCAAAAGGATTAAATGGCTGCTGATTTGGACAGCTTGTATTCACGGCTGGATTATCTTATGGGCCCCATTGCTTGATGCTGAATTTATGGACGATGTGGATTGAAATTGCATTAAACGGTTGCTGGAATTTTTGGACGAGAATTAGCTTGTGGTGGAAAGAATTTTTGGACGGTGGATTTTTTTGTTGGCTTTGGACGGTTCAAAATCTTTTGAACGGTGATTTGCTTTGGATTAATATTTTGGACGGTTGCAATGCAAGGCTGAAATTTTTTTGCCGCTGATTTATGTGGGGCCCACTTGGTGTAGTTTGTTTTCTTGCATAAAAATATTTAAAATCATTAATTTGCTAAAATCATTAGTGGGTTATAAAAATTATTCCAAGCCCATGGCAACAAATAAAATGTAATTTCAAGCCAAAAGATCATAAAAATTGTTTAATTTGCTTGAAATTAATATTTAATATCCAAAAGTTGCAAAACCACATTTTAAATCAATTTTCATATTAATTTCAGTTAATTACCCACCAGATTGGTATAAAATGTCCACAAAAATATGTTATTAATTTCCACTTATCAAATACCCCCACACTTGAACTTTTGCTTGTCCTCAAGCAAATATAAAAGAATTCAATATCAGATTGCAAAATTTTCAAAACTTCGAGCAAAAATTGCATATTTGGCCCATCATCAAAACTAATGAGAGTATTAAAGAATTTGAAACATGATACTTATTGAAAATCTTAGTCAACAATCCCTTCGCACGTGACTAATACTACACACCCTGTCACCTAATTTGTTTTCAATCATTAAGAGTTAAAAACTCCCGCAATAAACTCTTAATTATCAGATATCTTCCCCATTTATTAAGTTATTTAATACACACATTCAATAATTCAAGTGGTAGTAGTACAGAAAATATTAGTCAAATTACCTCATATACATCTCATCAAAGTTTTGCATTTAAATTTCCTCTGCCAACTCAATTAACCAATTGATAGGATCATAAGGACTTAGTAGGACAACGGTTAGGTTTAACACAAGAAATAAAATTTCAAAAATTTGAACCGTCTCTGTGTGACCTGAGCCTCATTTTACAACAGGAATTAATGCTACCCTCATACTTAGTGCTTTTATTCTTTTCCAAGCCAGTTCTTATCCTTGGTTTATTTCCTTTTTTTTAACCAAGTCCGGCAATAATTTCCCTCACCATATTTTAGGGTATCTAGGAAGTCATTATTTGCATAACCAGGAGATATTATTCCCTTTTTCACTTTTCAGCTCAGAATTAAATTTCAAAGTTGGTTCAACGAAGTGGGAATTGTGGTTTAGGAAAAATTTAAGTTCAGGCTCAATAGGGGTAAACAACTGTTGTACTTCAAATATAGGCTCATCATGAAAAAAATTGCCTTAATCATGTCCATGAATTAATTCAATGGAGTTTTGGCTTTGAAAATTTCTTCAATCAGAATAAAATTTTTCATGTATATGGGAAAAACTACCTTCTTAAATTACAATTGTGTGTATTAGAAAAACTTTTGATAAATTAGAATTACTCTAATTTTGAAAGAAAACAAGATCGGTTCCTAGGTATATCAGTTTCATCAAGTGATTCAGGACAAAAACGCAAGTATTTTCAATAAGTATATGTTCAAAAATAAATTTAACATCTCATTAAGCATCAACTTTTCCTAACTCAAAGATGTTGAAATTTCACGTATGGTTTGATTTCAAGGCATACAAGAGTTCAAAGTGGGGTCTAATATCACATTTTATGCAAGAATTGCCCCCCTTTTCTGTTTTTTTAACAACAACATAAACATCAGGGTAGTGAAAGAAATATTTAGAGAAAATAAATGCAATGTCTTCACTCCCACAATTGAAATTGACATTGTTTGCAATGAAAATCGTGCCATCAAAATAAAGGGAGTAATTGTAAAAATTTGAGATGTTAACTTCCCTGTTTTAGCTAGTTGAACTGAATTTGCATCCTATGGTACTTCTTTCTAAGTAGACTTTGAAAATAACCAATAAAGCTCAAAATAAAAAAGTATCAAAATTCTAAAAGAAACTAAAAGAAAAAATTTAAACTAAAACTTCCTTAAAAGAAAAAGGAAAAGTTCGGGTTGCCTCCTGAAAAGTGCTTAGTTTAAAGTCATCAGCCTGACTACAGATTTTCAATTGAGTGGTGTGGTTTTGCAGAAGGAGTGGATGACTCCTATTGGAATGTGATCCCCTGAGAAGTAGGGTTTGAGGCGCTGCCCATTAACTTTAAATGCTCCCATCTTTTCACTCTAGATTTCAACAACTCCATGAGGAAACACTTGTAACACTTTGAATGGTCCCGACCACCTCGATTTCAATTTTCCTGGAAACAATTTAAAACGAGAATTAAAAAGCAACACCAGGTCATTAGCTTTGATTATCTTCTACCGGATGTGTTTGTCATGCCAAAATTTTGTCTTTTCCTTGTACATATTTGAATTTTCATAGGCGTCGAGTCGAATCTCTTCGAGTTCATTGAGTTGTAGTAGGCACCTTTCTCCTGCAGATTTCATATCAAAATTCAAAAATTTGATTGCCCAGTATGCCTTGTGCTCGAACTCTACAGGCAAGTGGCATGATTTTCCATAGACTAGTCGGAAAGGTGTTGTTCCAATCAGAGTCTTGAATGTAGTGCGGTATGCCCAAAGAGCATCATCGAGTTGCCTTGACCAATCTCACCGTGATTGGGATACCGTCTTCTCGAGTATGTGTTTAATCTCGCGGTTCGAGATTTTAGCCTAACCACTTATTTGTGGGTGGTATGGGGTGGAGATTTTATGTGTGACCCCATATTTCTTTAGCAGTTGCTCCATTTGCTTGTTACAGAAGTGCTTTCCTCCGTCACTTATGATTTCTTGTAGTACACCAAATCTGGTAAAAATATTGTGTTTTAAGAATTTGGCGACCACCCGTGAGTCATTTATTGGAGAAGCGATCGCCTCCACCCATCAGTTACGTAATCAACCGCCAGAAGTATGTATTAGTTGTTGAATGAGGATGGGAAAGGTCCCATGAAATCCATGCCCCAGACATCGAATGGTTCGACCTTGAGAATGCTTGTGAGTGTGAGTGGCATCTCGTTTCGCTTTGAAATGTTTCCTGTCCTTTGGCACCTGTCACAGGTTAGCGTAAAAGATCGAGCATCTTTGAACAAAGTGGGCAAGAAGAAACCAGATTGTAGGACTTTTGCTATAGTTTTGGTGGGACCCATGTGTGGCGCCCCAACCCGAGCGTCACATCCTTACCTCAGGATCTATCGATTGGTAAATGTGAATCAGGATTGTTGCCCTGATCACGCGACGGGTTCGTATTGGATATTTATCCAGTTAATCCTAACTCCTTAGGATTTTATATCATTTATACATTCTGTTTCCATCAAATGCCATTTTAGGCCATTATATCATTTGAGAAATTACACATGTCATCTCATAACCTTCATACTTAATCATATCATGATATTTCATGCCTTAGAATTTACCCATAAAAATTTTTCGCCAATCTATAGGCATAAAACATAACATAATTCTTCTACAACATCAAATAACAATTTAATTGTTAACATTCATAAGTTCATATACAGGTACTCATGGAAATTCGTTTATCCTTGAATCTCCACCTGTGCTCCTTGCCTCCTTCCTTTCACCTGTCTATGGGTTTGGAAAACAAAAAGTGAGTTGAAATTCAACTCAATAAGCAAGCTTAGGGTTTTCATGCAATTCATTTTGAAAGCAAATTCTTTAAAAACATTTCCCTCCATTCAGTAGAGACACTTAGCAAGTGATCAACTACCTGCGGAGCAGAAACTTTTTCATAAACCTTTCATAAACATTTCATGAAAATCATTCATAAAAAACCATTCACGTAAAACATTCGTAAACATTTCATAAACATAGGATGTGCAAATTCATCATTTCCATTGATGACGTTATCCTTCATGTGACAGTATGCTAGCACGGGGAACACTCTTTCATAGCATGATCCTTTCCATCCTTGGCGCCGGACCTACCGACTTGGCAACGTCAAGGGGGACTCCTTGTCCACTTACTACCTCGACTAGCCTACCTCACCGGTCCTTTCCGACTTGGCGACGTCAAGGGGGACTCCTTATCCACTTACTACCTCGACTAGCCTACTTGATTTCCATTCCATGCATGACTTTTAGTCACCCCGGCATCATATACCCCCTTACACATGGAACTTGTCATTATAAAGTACAGAATTGTTTGCACCATCCTTTTTAAACACCGTTTCAATGAAACATCGCATAAACCCATGTTTTAACACATTTCATGCACAATTGCAAAACCATAAGTAATCATTTATTTCAACAGAAATAAACATTTCAATCTCATAAAAACAAGGAATGGCCATCCATAAACACCTTGTAATGAAAACAAAAATCATTTAGAAGGCTGCTTGCTTACCTTGCTTGCTTAGCTTCCCGTTTCGCTTATCCCTTTGCCTTTGCCTATACATATAAGAATGATATAACATTCATATATTTTCTTTTCTTGCATTCAACTCAGTTTTTCAACCCATTTGCATTAATATACATAATTCTTTCGACTTCTCAAGTCGTTATACCCATATAGCACATACTTATTGATGAGCTTTTACACACCCTATTTAATCCCATAAATAGGTTAATCATCCAATCGCTTAATAATCAATCAATAACAATTCTTCCTTAAGCCATTTTCTACTTATGCATGTCTATCCTTTCACATATGCCCATTTGGCAACACATATATGAGGCCTTTAATGAAATTTCCCAAGTCAGAAATTTAATCCACATTTCAGCATGATAATTATCCTTAATTATCACTGTACTTAGGATATTTTCATGGAATTTAAATCCACTAATCATAGGTTTCCAAAACAGCAACTTTGGAACCCATTTTTCACCCATTTAACGTGTCTGTTGACACATAACCCTAAGCAGATTTATAAATCCTAATTTTCAGTAAATAATCTATTTTTTATTAATAAAAATTTAATAATTTAACACATATATAAATTTGGATCATTTCTACATAGTTTTCATATTTCTTTTTGATTTTCTTCTCCAACTATCCACATATGCTGAAATCAGGCATACTGAAATCTCAAAATCTTGAATTAATATCAAATCAAGTATTTTTGATCTGAAATTTCTTTCATACCTCAATAATAAAATTAATTAACCAAAATAAATATTTTCAGCACAAAATATTTAATATTTATATTTATTTTGGTATTTTTACCTTGCTGGACAGCAACATCTATTTTCAGATAGCCTGAATGACGTTATTTATGGGATATATTTATACCCATCAAAACCTAATTTTTAATTTTTTTATATAATAATAAATATTTATTATATATCTTGTACAATTTTAAGCCCAAAACGCGTTTTATAAAAATTATTAAAAATCCTTTTTTACAGATGATTCTGTCACCCGTTTTACCCTGTTTGGGCTAATTTTCTCTGATTTTTAATTTGCAAATTACTTATCCTTATAAGATGAAAATGGGGTCGTTCCTTAATCACATCATAAGGATTCTTTACTAACATTTGCATGCTAAAATTCATCCATTTACTGTTCCGACCATATTTTAGTTTACAACATCAAATAACTTCCAAATTTGAGGCATAAAATCAAGATAATCATATACTTACTTCATTAAATGATAATCTCTCTTTTTCCCCTTCTTGTTTTCTTCTCTTTTCTTCCTCCTTTTCTGGCTCTAGAGCTGGACGTGAGCTGCTGTTGCTTGGGGAAGAATTTTCAGCACTTAACCAATTTTCCAAAGTCCCTTCTATGTGAACGTGCATGGCCTTACATAGGTGCTGTATTTTCCAGCTATGGGGCCCACTTGGTGCTGCAATTCCACACTCCTTAAATGCTCCCTTATCTACCATATGTGGTGGCACATTTGCAGCCAAGTAAAATCTGGTTTTACCATTTGCAAAAGTCAAAAAAGCTACTTTAATCACAACCATCCACTTGTCCACAATTGCCCTTCTTTGCTTAGCTCTTAAGCAACTTGTTACTTGCTCTCCAAGAAAGCCATTTCTTATGATAATTAGCTTAATCCATTCCATTCATCTCATAGATTTCATAATTTTATTCCATCGTTAAAAATTTCATCTCAAACCGACGTTTCTACGTCAAGTTATGACCACTTGAATTTGTCTTTTGGATTTGGGAATAAAAATAATTAATTATCACCCTAATTCCATCATTATTCCCTTAATCCAATCCATTCATAAGATTGAGCCCACTTTCGTGAGCTTACCTTTCAAATTTCATCGAAATCCGCCTTGTAGGCATCAAGTTATGAATTTTCTATCATTTTTCACCTTAAATCCATAATTACACTTTAATCTCCATAAATTAAATTATGATTATTAACATGATTATTCATGACATATTTTCACCATTAAATCCTCATTAAGTCCCTCGGGTCATACCGACTCACTTTGGGCTCCGGCGATTAAAGTTTTAATCACCGTTTCCAATGGAAACCCTAATTCAAAATATCATAAAATTCTGAAATCATCCAAAAATTCCATTTAATTCACATATAAGTCACATGTACATGTTCAATGCACATATTAAATCCTCCTTTGGTTGGGGTTTCACAATCCTCCCCCCCTTATAACAGGTTTCGTCCCGAAACCGTCTATTCTTTGAATAATCGGGTATTCCCTTTCTACTTCTTCTCTTAGTTTCCAAATATTCTTGCTTTCAGAATATTTGTCCCATTGAACATGAACACATTTAATTAACCATAGCTAACCCATATATAAAGAATATCACCTGTATTATTTTATCGATTTCCTCTATAGGTACTGCATGCGTGGTTACATTTTGGCAATTTATGATTAAATGATCATCATCAAAATCAAACTAAGTCATTGCCAAACTTTCTAAAATTTAATCCATACCTGTAACCACTTCATCCTCTTGCTCTCGTGACTCCATGCACATGTACCAGGTTCATAGAGGTAACCTGTCGGTTAGCTCCTTCTATTAACCTTGACGAGTTGATCTTCCTTACCTTTGCAACGTTTATACCTTATTTGGACAATTCGGGGCGATGTGCCCTACCTGATTACAAACATAACATCTGATACCAACTTCTGTGGTATCATACCTATCATATCTCATAGATATAACTTATCATCTATTCACATAGATTTCATCTCATCTCATAGCTATCATCTCAATCACATACTTATCATCTTGTCATATAGACATATGATCTAATCTCATAAACATAGCTATCATATAACATGCATACATTTTATGCATTCAAAATTCTTAGAGATAGTTATATCATCATAACCAATCATATCATGCTCATTATCAAAGCATCCACTCATAAAACAAAGCCTTAGCATCTCAACATCTCAACATGACAATTCACACAATCACAATCATGTGATATTATTCATCATCATAAATTTCACCACTATCATCATCATATATCATGCATCCTATCATGATAATCACTTATGCATTCATCATAAAATCATGCATATCGTATTTAATCATTACACTTAAATTTTTCAACGCCTCTTTACCAGTCCATGCTTTGATAACATTACTTGTGGCATCAGACCTATTCTTTCAACATCCTTTATTTTCTCCTTCTCCAACCTATTTACCAATCCTTGCTCTGATACCATTACTTCTGTGGCTCCCCAACCCGAGCGTCACATCCTTACCTCAGGATCTATCGATTGGTAAATGTGAATCAGGATTGTTGCCCTGATCATGCGGCGGGTTCTTATTGGATATTTATCCAGTTAATCCTAACTCCTTAGGATTTTATATCATTCCACTTGTTTCAAGTTTCCATCAAATGCCTTTTTAGGCCATCATATCATTTGAGAGTTACACATATCATCTCATAATCTTCATAGTTAATCATATCATGATATTTCATGCCTTAGCATTTACCCATAAAAAATTTCCAACAATCCATAGGCACAAAACATAACATAATTCTTCTACAACATCAAATAACAATTTAATTGTTAACATTCATATAACCATTCAACCCTTAGGTTCATACACAGGTAACTCGTAGAAATCTATTTATCCTTGAATCTCCACCTGTGCTCCTTGCCTCCTTCCTTTCACCTGTCTATGGGTTTGGAAAACAAAAAGTGAGTTGAAATTCAACTCAATAAGCAAGCTTAGGGTTTTCATGCAATTCATTTTGAAAGCAAATTCTTTAAAAATATTTCCCTCCATTCAGTAGAGACACTTAGCAAGTGATCAACTACCTATGGAGCAGAAAATTTTTCATAAACCTTGCATAAACATTTCATGAAAACCATTCATGAAAAACCATTCACGTAAACCATTCACAAACATTTCATAAACATTGGAGGAGAAAATTCATCATTTCCATTGATGACGTTATCCTTCATGTGACGGTACGCTAGCACGAGGAACACTCTTTCATAGAATGATCCTTTCCATCCTTGGCGTCGGACCTACCGACTTGGCAACGTCAAGGGGGACTCCTTGTCCACTTACTACCTCGACTAGCCTACTTGATTTCCATTCCATGCATGACTTTTAGTCACCCCGGCATCATATACGCCCTTACACATGGAACTTGTCATTCTCATGTAGAGAATTCTTTGCACCATCCTTTTTAAACACCGTTTCAATGAAACATCGCATAAACCCATGTTTCAACACATTTCATGCACAATTGCAAAACCATAAGCAATCATTTATTTCAACAGAAATAAACATTTCAATCTCATAAAAACAAGGAATGGCCATCCATAAACACCTTGTAATGAAAACCAAAATCATTTAGAAGGCTGCTTGCTTACCTTGCTTGCTTAGCTTCCCGTTTCGCTTATCCCTTTGCCTTTGCCTATACATATAAGAATGATATAACATTCATATATTTTCTTTGCTTGCATTCAACTCAGTTTTCCAACCCTTTTGCATTAACATACATGATTCCTTTAACTTCTCAAGTCGTTATACCCATATAGCACATACTTATTACATGAGCTTTTACACACCCTATTTAATCCCATAAATAAGGTAATCATCCAATCGCTTAATAATCATTCAATAACCATTATTTAATGGCTCATTACCTTCCTTAAGCCATTTTTCACTCCTTTTCCAATATTCACACATCGTTGCTCATTTTAGGCACACGTCGTTGCCTTAAGCCTCATTAATCAATCCCAAAATTTGAGATTAAGATCATTCAATTCTAAACAGCAATGTATTCCTAAAATTGATCATATTTTCATGCATTTTTGCACAAAACCAAATTACATAGGTCATGTACCACTCATGCTGGTTATTCTTTCACATATAGCCATTTAACAACGCATATATGAGGCCTTTAATAAAATTTCCCAAGTCAGAAATTTAAACCACATTTCAGCATGATAATTATCCTTAATTATCACTGTACTTAGGATATTTTTATGGAATTTAAATCCACTAATCATAGGTTTCCAAAACAGCAACTTTGGAACCCATTTTTCACCCATTTAACGTGTCTGTTGACACATAACCCTAAGCAGATTTATAAATCCTAATTTTCAGTAAATAATCTATTTTTTATTAATAAAAATTTAATAATTTAACACATATATAAATTTGGATCATTTCTACATAGTTTTCATATTTCTTTTTGATTTTCTTCTCCAACTATCCACATATGCTGAAATCAGGCATACTGAAATCTCAAAATCTTGAATTAATATCAAATCAAGTATTTTTGATCTGAAATTTCTTTCATACCTCAATAATAAAATTAATTAACCAAAATAAATATTTTCAGCACAAAATATTTAATATTTATATTTATTTTGGTATTTTTACCTTGCTGGACAGCAACATCTATTTTCAGATAGCCTGAATGACGTTATTTATGGGATATATTTATACCCATCAAAACCTAATTTTTAATTTTTTTATATAATAATAAATATTTATTATATATCTTGTACAATTTTAAGCCCAAAACGCGTTTTATAAAAATTATTAAAAATCCTTTTTTACAGATGATTCTGTCACCCGTTTTACCCTGTTTGGGCTAATTTTCTCTGATTTTTAATTTGCAAATTACTTATCCTTATAAGATGAAAATGGGGTCGTTCCTTAATCACATCATAAGGATTCTTTACTAACATTTGCATGCTAAAATTCATCCATTTACTGTTCCGACCATATTTTAGTTTACAACATCAAATAACTTCCAAATTTGAGGCATAAAATCAAGATAATCATATACTTACTTCATTAAATGATAATCTCTCTTTTTCCCCTTCTTGTTTTCTTCTCTTTTCTTCCTCCTTTTCTGGCTCTAGAGCTGGACGTGAGCTGCTGTTGCTTGGGGAAGAATTTTCAGCACTTAACCAATTTTCCAAAGTCCCTTCTATGTGAACGTGCATGGCCTTACATAGGTGCTGTATTTTCCAGCTATGGGGCCCACTTGGTGCTGCAATTCCACACTCCTTAAATGCTCCCTTATCTACCATATGTGGTGGCACATTTGCAGCCAAGTAAAATCTGGTTTTACCATTTGCAAAAGTCAAAAAAGCTACTTTAATCACAACCATCCACTTGTCCACAATTGCCCTTCTTTGCTTAGCTCTTAAGCAACTTGTTACTTGCTCTCCAAGAAAGCCATTTCTTATGATAATTAGCTTAATCCATTCCATTCATCTCATAGATTTCATAATTTTATTCCATCGTTAAAAATTTCATCTCAAACCGACGTTTCTACGTCAAGTTATGACCACTTGAATTTGTCTTTTGGATTTGGGAATAAAAATAATTAATTATCACCCTAATTCCATCATTATTCCCTTAATCCAATCCATTCATAAGATTGAGCCCACTTTCGTGAGCTTACCTTTCAAATTTCATCGAAATCCGCCTTGTAGGCATCAAGTTATGAATTTTCTATCATTTTTCACCTTAAATCCATAATTACACTTTAATCTCCATAAATTAAATTATGATTATTAACATGATTATTCATGACATATTTTCACCATTAAATCCTCATTAAGTCCCTCGGGTCATACCGACTCACTTTGGGCTCCGGCGATTAAAGTTTTAATCACCGTTTCCAATGGAAACCCTAATTCAAAATATCATAAAATTCTGAAATCATCCAAAAATTCCATTTAATTCACATATAAGTCACATGTACATGTTCAATGCACATATTAAATCCTCCTTTGGTTGGGGTTTCACACCATGTTTCCACCATATGGTGAAGAATGACAGTGATAAAGAATGCTTTGGATTTCCTCATTTGGTACACATCGGTGAATCAGACCGTCACCGCATCTCTTGTAAAGGTATGGGTCCTCCCATATGTTGTATTTCACGTCCGCCATGAATCTCTTTTTCTGTTGATAGCTGAAATTGGATGAAATTTCTTTACAGACCAAGTAATTAACAATGTCTCCATACCATGGCATTGATGCTTCTTTAAGTGCAAGCAGGGATTCATCGGGAAATTCCTCGTTAATTTACTCATCAATTTTCTCAGTTGATGGTAGTCTCGACAAATGATCAGCTACCACATTCTCTGTGCCTTTTTGTCTTGGATTTCAAGGTCAAATTCTTGTAATAGCAAAATCCAGCGAATCAACCTTGGTTTAGCATCTTTCTTGGCAATTAGATAACGAATGGCTGCGTGTCTGTGTAGACAATCACCTTTGACCATACAAGATAAGAACGAAATTTATCAATAGCGAATACAACAGCTAATAATTCTTTTTCAGTGGTAGCATAGTTGGCTTGAGTGTCATCTTGGGTTTTGCTTGCATAATTGTTGGAAATATGTGGAAAACAAGTTAAATCTATATTTTGATGATTAAACAAATCAATTTGAGTAAGTCTTGGCTACTAACATGTTTGTGGATATGTTTAAGGGATATAGATTTGAAGAACGTAAAGCATGGAAGGCCAAGTCGTTCCCCAAGTCGACTCCAAGTTCGACTTCAAAAAGCCAAATCTGTCCAAAGTTGAAATGGGAAGAAGAGCAGGTGAAGTCGCAGGCCAAGTCGACTCCACTTGCGACTTGGGAAGCCAAGTCGCAAACGAAGTCGACCTCACCATCGACTTCAGACGAGAAATTCACTCCAGAGTCGAATTCGGGACAGCAAAATGCCGAAGTCGCAAACGAAGTCGACTCCAGTTGCGACTTTAGCGAAGTCGCAGACGAAGTCGATCCCAAGTTCGACTTGACGTTCTCAAAGCTCAAAGATGCAGTTTCAAACTCATCCCAAGATCAACTTAAGATCTCTCAAGACCAAATCAAGGATACAAGCTCTTTATCAAAATCAAGTTTATCAAGTCCAAGGCAAAGATTCAAGCATGCTCCAAGATGAAGAAATCAAGTCATGAAGATCAATATGAATCAAAAGCAAGCAAGGTGCATGAATCTACCATGCAAGATTCAAGTTCTTCAAAGATTCACAAGGTTCAAGCTAATCCAAGAAGAAACAAAGTCAAGCTCTTCAAGAATCACAAGATCTACAAGTATAAGGAGTCATTCTAGAATGAAAGCAATTAAAGGAAAGAAGCCTAAGCAAAACAAAGCAATCTCTAAAGTCTTCAAGATCATCAAAGCCAACTGACAAGGTGAAGTCGCACCCGAAGTCGACTTCACCTGCGACTTGGGTCAAGTTGATGCCCAAGTCGACCTTGACTGAAACTTGAAGTTGCGATGGAGAAGCGAAGTCGCACCCGAAGTCGATTCCATCTGCGACTTAGACGAAGTCGCATCCGAAGTCGACTCCACATGCGACTTGGGTCGCAACGGTCGGATTTTATTCGAACGTTGGCGCATTAAATGCGCGCCACCTACCCTCTAACGTTCGGATTCCCTCCAAAATTATAAAAGGCATTCATGGTGGATGAGGGAAGTAGCTGAGAATCATTAAGTGTGCATAACTACCATCTACAAGAGCTTTAAAGAGATCAAGCTAATCAAAGAGGAAGAACTTTGCTTCAAACTGCAAGAGCTCAACTACTGATCATTCAAAGCAGATTCGACAAGTTCTTCTCTGCGCCAAACTGCTTCTACACAACTGTAAAGTTTAGTTTTCTTATTGTTTCTTTTGTATGTGTTGAACTTGATTTAGTTTGAGGAACTAAGATCAAGTGTAAGCAAAGTAGTGTGTGATTGGAGTGTGACTCATCACCTACTTGTGCTGTGTTTTGTTGATGCCCCCTAGAGCTGGAATCTAGAAGAGAGCAGTGGCTCTAATTGTATTGAGAGAATACAATAGTGGAACCCAAGTCACAAGGAGTGTGAGCTTGGAAGAGTGGAGTAGGGAGGTTGCCCGAACCACTATAAAAATCCTGTGTGCTTGATTTATATTCCTGCTCTCTACATTATATTATTTTCCATTTCATTTCTTCATTAAGGGGACTAGATTAATCCGGGGTTCAGTTTCTGTTATAAATTTTAAATACCCAATTCACCCCTCCCCTCTTGGATTTTGCCATCAACTCGGGACCAACAAGTGGTATCAGAGCAAGTCTTTGAGTTTACCAAAGAGATCTTATTAATATGACATCCCAATCTACTTCCGTTCCCGCATTTGCTGAAGGCCAATCCTTTACAAGGCCACCGTTGTTTGATGGGAACAATTTTGGTTATTGGAAGCTTCGTATGAAGCAACTTATTATGGCTACCGATATGGACTCTTGGATTGCAATCCAAGATGGTGTAACATTGCCTATAGATGAAAGAGCTTCCAAGTGGACCGAAGAGGAAGTAAGAACTGTAAAGAGCAATGCTAAAGCTATGAACTCACTATTTTGTGCTCTTACAGCTTCCGAATATGATAGAGTATCATCTTGTCTAACCGCTAAAGAAATATGGGATACTCTAACATCCATTTATGAAGGAACCTCTCCAGTCCAAGGGACTAGGAGAAATATTTTGATAGGAGAATTGGAAAACTTTAGAATGTTAGAAACAGAAAATATTTCTGAAATGTTTGCTAGATTCTCTAAGATTACTAACGCTTTGAAAGGTCTTGGAAAGGCTATTTCTGGATCTGAACAGGTCATGAAGATACTAAGAGCTCTACCGGAATCTTGGACTCCAAAGATTACGGCAATTGAAGAAGCCAAAGACTTAAATACACTAAAGCTAGAAGATCTAATTAGCTCATTAATGTCACATGAGCTAATTAAGAGAAGAAACGAAGACAATCACAAAGGGAAGAAAGCCATTGCATTAAAAGCGGCACACAACTCAGAAGAGTCTACCTCCTCTTCTCAAAATGACAATGAAGTTATTGCACTTCTCACTCGCAAATTCCAAAAATTTGTGAGAAAAGAAAGGAACTTCAAGGACTTCAAAGAAAGAACAAGAAGAGAGAAGAAGAAGGAGCCAATGAAGTGCTACAAATGCGGCGGGATAGGACACATACAAGCTCAATGTCCTACGCCGGAAGAGAAATCAAAAGAGTATCAAGAGAGGAAGGAAGGACATGAAGGCAGAAAATACCAAAGGCCGAAAGGTAAAGGCATGTACGTCAATGAAGAGACTTCATCAACAAGCAGCTCCTCAACCGATGAATTTGAGGCGGCTAATTGTGATAGAATTTGCTGCATGGCACGAATCGAACAAGAAGAAAACTTGTTATGTTTAAACACAACGGAAGTTTTGGAAGAACAAACCATCTCAACAAAATGCACGAGCAATGAAGAGGTAACTTCCAAACCTTGCTATTCTTAATCAAATTATTCTTCTTTTCATGATTGCCTCAAATATGCTGAATTAGAAGAACTACAACTTGCATATGATTCATTATATGAGGAAATCAAAAAGCTAGGAAACAAGTTGTCATTGAAGAGACAACAATATAACTTCGTTATTATTGAAAATGGAAAACTAGCTGAAAAATCAACAAAACTGAAAGAAGAAAATGAATTGCTTTTGAAAGAAGTAGAGAAATTGAAAAAGGAGAACGAATCATTAAATAAATCATTAGCAAAGTTCTCTAATCCCGGAGAAAATGTGAAGATGTTTCTGAACATGACTGCTCAAATAAATAAAAGAGGCCTTGGATATTATACTTTTGAGCAAAAAGAAAGTGGTAAATCAAATGTGCCGATACTTGGGAAATATCAAACCAAAACTGCACCTATATACAAGCCACAAAGGAAAAATGTTATGTGGACTAGAAGACCAACATTTAGACCAAAATATACTTGGAGGCCTACTCCTAGATTACCAATGGCTTGCAATTATTGCAACAAAATGGGTCATAAAGCCTATAAGTGTAACTTTAAGAAATTGTATGACCATGGTGCAAAATTAGTTTGGGTTCCAAGGAACACAAGATTTGGGCTTTCTAAGTTAGAGCAACAAAGGTTGAATAATATTACTAACCCAAATGGACCCATAAAATGGGTACCAAAGAGCTGAGATTTATTCCTTTATTTTTCAGATTTGTTTCAAGGCAAAGGCAAACAATGTATGGTTCATGGACAGCGGTTGTTCAAGGCATATGACTGGAGAAAGAAGTTTATTTCACAAACTTAAGCCTTGTAACGATGGAACGGTTGCCTTTGGTAATAACGAGAAAGGTAAAATTAAAGGTAAAGGAAACATTTATAGTATTTCAAATGCATGCATGGAAGATGTTTTGTTTGTTGAAGGACTCAAGCATAACCTAATGAGCATTAGTCAATTATGTGACAAAGGATACAAGGTTGTGTTTGAATCATCTATATGTAATGTATTTGATGGAGAGCATATCATGTTTAGTGGAAAAGACATGGAAATGTATATTTGGTTTCACTTGATGAACTAGATGGTCAATGTCTAATGGCCATTGATAATGATCCATGGGTTTGGCACAAAAGGCTTGGACATATAAACATGAGAAATATTAAGACCCTATGGAAGAAGAGTTTGGTAGAAGGCTTGCCTAAGTTGAAATATGACAAGGATAAAATTTGCAAGGCATGTCAATTATCAAAACAACCTAAGATGCCTTTCTCTACCAAAAAGGAAATTTTCACCACTAGGCCACTTGAATTGCTACACATGGATTTATATGGGCCATCCGATATTTTAACCATTGGTGGAAAGAAATATGTGTTTGTTATTGTTGATGATTTTTCAAGATTCACATGGATAATTCTCTTAGCTAGCAAAGATGAAGCCTTCTCTATGTTTTCAACTTTTGTAAATTTGGTGCAAAATGAAAAACAAAGTACTATTATGACTATAAGAAGTGATCATGGTGGTGAATTCGAAAACAAACGATTCATAGAATTATGTAATGAAAAAGGAATTCATCACACATTCTCTGTACCAAGAACTCCACAACAAAATGGAGTAGTTGAAAGGAAAAACAGAATTATACAAGAGATGGCTAGAACAATGCTAAATGAGAGCAAATTATCCAAGAAATTTTGGGGTGAAGCTGTGAGTACAGTTTGTCATGTTTTGAATCGAGTTACCATTAGAGCAATCTTGAAAAAGACCCCATATGAACTATGGAAAGGAAGGAAACCGAATATTTCTTATTTTCATGCTTTTGGATGCACATGCTATGTTTTGAACAATGGAAAAACCAACTTGGGAAAATTAGATACCAAAAGTGATGAGGCAATATTCCTTGGGTACTCATCAAATAGCAAAGCATATAGAGTATTCAATAAACGAAACCAAGTGGTAGAAGAGTCCATACATGTTGTTTTTGATGAAACTAACCCATGCTTCAAAAGAAAAGATGATTTAAGTGATGCAGATGATATAACAAGCAATCTTGAAAAACTGCATGTGGAAAAGCAAGAAGATTCCATGGAGGAAAGGGTAAGTGAAGGTAATAATTCCTACAAACCTCCAACTGATTTAAAATTCAAACATGCCCATCCAATTGAACAAGTTATAGGGAATGTGTATGAAGGTGTAAAAACTAGAAGGTCAAAGCAAAATGTTTGTGGATAATATGCCTTTGTATCCAAGATTGAACCATCCAATATTGATCAAGCTCTTGATGATGAAAACTGAATTATAGCAATGCAAGAAGAGCTAAACCAATTTGAAAGAAACCAAGTTTGGCACCTTGTTCCTAGACCAAACGATTGTATTGTTATTGGCACCAAGTGGGTCTTTAGGAACAAATTAGATGAAAGTGGACTTGTAGTGAGAACCAAAGCTAGACTTGTGGCAAAAGGATACTCACAAGAAGAAGGAATAGATTTTGAGGAATCTTATGCCTCGGTTGCTAGATTGGAAGCAATTCGCATCTTATTAGCTTTTGCATCTCACATGAACTTTAAATTGTTTCAAATGGATGTTAAAAGTGCATTTCTGAATGGTTATATAAATGAAGATGTGTATGTAGAACAACCACCTGGATTTGAAGAAAAAGATCAATCTAAATTTGTGTACAAGTTAACCAAAGCATTATATGGATTAAAACAAGCTCCAAGGGCTTGGTATGATAGACTAAGCAAATTTCTGATTGATCATGATTTTCAAAAAGGAAAGGTAGACACCACTTTGTTTATCAAATACAAAGAAAAGGATATATTGATTATTCAAATTTATGTTGATGATATTATTTTCGGTGCTACTAATGAAATTCTTTGTCAAAAATTTTCTGAGCTTATGCAGAAAGAATTTGAAATGAGCATGATGGGAGAACTAAATTTCTTCCTTGGACTGCAAATCAAGCAATTAAATGAAGGAATCTTCATTAACCAGTCCAAGTATATCAAAGAAATGCTGAAGAAGTTTGGCATGGAAAATAGCAAAGGAGCAAACACGCCAATGAGCTCAACAATCAAAATCGACAAAGATGAAAAAGGGAAAATGGTTGATTTGAAATTGTATAGAAGCATGATAGGATCTTTGTTATATTTAACTGCTTCTAGGCCTGATATATTGTTTAGTGTGTGTATGTGCTCTAGATTTCAATCATGTCCAAAAGAATCACACTTGGTAGCTGTGAAAAGAATTTTCAGATACCTAGTTGACACTACCAACATAGGACTTTGGTATCCAAAGGGCTCTAATTTTGATCTAATCGGCTACTCGGATGCGGATTTTTCTGGTTACAAAGTAGATAGAAAGAGCACTAGTGGAACATGTCAGTTTCTTGGAAGCATGTTGGTTTCATGGTTTTCAAGAAAACAAACTAGTGTTGCTCTATCTACGGCGGAAGCCGAATACATTGCCGCCGGGAGCTGTTGTGCCCAATTACTTTGGATGAAACAACAACTTCGGGACTATGGCATGGATTTTAAAGATATACCCATCAGATGTGATAATACTAGTGCCATATGTCTAACCAAGAATCCAGTCTTGCATTCTAGGACCAAACATATAGACCTTAGACACCATTTCATTAGAGAACATGTAGAAAATCATGACATATGTTTGGTATATGTAAGAACAGAGGATCAAGTTGCAGACATATTTACAAAGCCCCTAGCAAAAGAAACATTTTATAAGATTAGAAATGACATGGGTATGATTGACTTAACTTAGCACATGTTTAGGGGGAGCAAACCCACCTATCTCTTTGTTTACCCTCTAAACTTTTTGATATATTGACAAAAAGGGGGAGAAGAGTAGGATTTGAGTCTCAATGACTCCAAAGGGGGAGAAGAATAGGATATGGTTGGGAGAAGAGTTTGAATGTTTTCAACTTGCAAATTTACATGAGCATATGTTTGTTGAATGTTGAAAGCATGTTATTCCTTTTTACGTTATTGAAAGGTATACACTCAAATCGATTTTGTCAATATCAAAAAGGGGGAGATTGTTGGAAATATGTGGAAAACAAGTTAAATCTATATTTTGATGATTAAACAAATCAATTTGAGTAAGTCTTGGCTACTAACATGTTTGTGGATATGTTTAAGGGATATAGATTTGAAGAACGTAAAGCATGGAAGGCCAAGTCGTTCCCCAAGTCGACTCCAAGTTCGACTTCAAAAAGCCAAATCTGTCCAGAGTTGAAATGGGAAGAAGAGCAGGTGAAGTCGCAGGCCAAGTCGACTCCACTTGCGACTTGGGAAGCCAAGTCGCAAACGAAGTCGACCTCACCATCGACTTCAGACGAGAAATTCACTCCAGAGTCGAATTCGGGACAGCAAAATGCGGAAGTCGCAAACGAAGTCGACTCCAGTTGCGACTTGAGCGAAGTCGCAGACGAAGTCGCAGACGAAGTCGACCCCAAGTTCGACTTGACGTTCTCAAAGCTCAAAGATGCAGTTTCAAACTCATCCCAAGATCAACTTAAGATCTCTCAAGACCAAATCAAGGATACAAGCTCTTTATCAAAATCAAGTTTATCAAGTCCAAGGCAAAGATTCAAGCATGCTCCAAGATGAAGAAATAATCAAGTCATGAAGATCAATATGAATCAAAAGCAAGCAAGGTGCATGAATCTACCATGCAAGATTCAAGTTCTTCAAAGATTCACAAGGTTCAAGCTAATCCAAGAAGAAACAAAGTCAAGCTCTTCAAGAATCACAAGATCTACAAGTATAAGGATCCATTCTAGAATGAAAGCAATTAAAGGAAAGAAGCCTAAGCAAAACAAAGCAATCTCTAAAGTCTTCAAGATCATCAAAGCCAACTGACAAGGTGAAGTCGCACCCGAAGTCGACTTCACCTGCGACTTGGGTCAAGTTGATGCCCAAGTCGACCTTGACTGAAACTTGAAGTTGCGACGGAGAAGCGAAGTCGCACCCGAAGTCGACTCCATCTGCGACTTAGACGAAGTCGCATCCGAAGTCGACTCCACATGCGACTTGGGTCGCAACGGTCGGATTTTATTCGAACGTTGGCGTATTAAATGCGCGCCACCTACCCTCTAACGTTCGGATTCCCTCCAAAATTATAAAAGGAATTCATGGTGGACGAGGGAAGTAGCTGAGAATCATTAAGTGTGCATAACTACCATCTACAAGAGCTTTAAAGAGATCAAGCTAATCAAAGAGGAAGAACTTTGCTTCAAATTGCAAGAGCTCGACTACTGATCATTCAAAGCCGATTCGACAAGTTCTTCTCTGCGCCAAACTGCTTCTACACAACTGTAAAGTGTAGTTTTCTTATTGTTTCTTTTGTACGTGTTGAACTTGATTTAGTTTGAGGAACTAAGATCAAGTGTAAGCAAAGTAGTGTGTGATTGGAGTGTGACTCATCACCTACTTGTGCTGTGTTTTGTTGATGCCCCCTAGAGCTGGAATCTAGAAGAGAGCAGTGGCTCTAATTGTATTGAGAGAATACAATAGTGGAACCCAAGTCACAAGGAGTGTGAGCTTGGAAGAGTGGAGTAGGGAGGTTGCCCGAACCACTATAAAAATCCTGTGTGCTTGATTTATATTCCTGCTCTCTACATTATATTATTTTCCATTTCATTTCTTCATTAAGGGGACTAGATTAATCCGGGGTTCAGTTTCTGTTATAAATTTTAAATACCCAATTCACCCCTCCCCTCTTGGGTTTTGCCATCAACTCGGGACCAACAATAATAAATCACCACTGGCTTATCGTCCTTCCGTTGAACCAAAATTGCCCCAACCGCATGGTCACTTACATCTCACATGATCTCAAATGGTAGGCTCCAGTCAGGCGGCTGTATAATTGGGGCAGTGGTCAAAGCTTACTTTAACCTAGAAATTGAATTTAAATAGTCATCAAAAAAATTAAATTTTACATCTTGATTTAGTAGGTTAGCCAGTGGCTTAGCAATTTTAGAAAAATCTTTAATGAAACATCGATAGAAACCGGCATGTCCCAGGAAACTCCGAATTCCTTTGACCGAATTGGGTGGCGGTAGTTTTTCAATGACTTCTATTTTCGCCCGATCAACCTCAATACCTCTGCTTGAGACTAAATGCCCTAATACAATTCCTTCCTGTACCATGAAATTACATTTTTCCCAATTCAACACCAGGTTGGTTTCTTCGCATCTTTGTTAAACCTTAGATAGGTTAGATAAGCATGATTCAAATGTAGTGCCATAAACAGAAAAATCATCCATAAATACCTTTATTATGTGTTCAATGTAATCAGAAAATATGGCCATCATGCATCGTTAAAAAGTGGCAGGTGCATTACAAAGACCGAAAGGCATGCGTTTGTATGCAAAAGGGTCGTATGGACAGGTGAAAAGGTGGGTCGAGTTGCTTTCCACTCCTCAAAGTAACCGCCTGCACCTGCTCCCTAGGATTTACTTCAGGTTGGCTAGGGAGTTTGCCCTAGTTTCTTTGGGATGTGGCTGTGGCATTCTGAGCAATTTGATTTTCAAGCAACTTGATGTGGGTTTACATTTGGTCCATTCTTTCATCATTTTTCTTGAGCATTAGAATGATATTTTCGAGCATGGACTCAATGGGTTGTGCTTGAGGTGGTGCAGGTAAGGCTTGTTGGGTTTGATATGAAGGATGGTTCAGTGGCTTTCTAAGGAAACGAGGTGGCTTATTATTTTGAGCACAATTTTGGGTGTTTGACTGGTTTGCCCAAGAGAAATTGGGGTGGTTCCTCCATCTAGGGTTGTAAGTATTAGAGTAAGGGTTACCATATGTGCGAGTATCATACTAGTTGTTGATTGCATTATCTTGCTTGCCTGTGGTGTCTTTAATCGAAAAACTACACTCATTTGTGTAGTGTGAAGTTCCACAAATTTCACATGAGATGTGTCCAGAAGAAGATGCATTCTGGTCCTTGGATTCCTGCTTCTTTTGCTACAAAATGTTATCAAGTTTATCATGTATAGCATGTATGGATCCAATATCATATACATTTCCTCGCTGAGAGGTTCCTCAGACATCGTCGTACTAAGAATCATAAAGAGGTAAATCATCAAGGAGTTTGAGAGCCTCCTCGTCAGTGAGTCGCATGAATCGCCCACCAGCGGCTGAATTGACGGCGCTTCGGCTAGGTCGATCGAGTCCATTGAAAAAGTTTTCAATAATATCTCCTTGAGAGATACCATGGCGAGGGCACTTACGCTGCAGATCTTTCATCCTCTCCCACGCATCATATAGGGTTTAGCCATCTTTTTGGACAAACTGATTGATCTCGTCTCTGATTTCCTGGTTTTATTTAGTGGAAAGAATTTTTCCAGGAATGCTGTAGAGAGCCCATCCCATGTGTTGAAAGTGTCGGGCGGCATAGAATAGAACCACTCGCTTGCCCTGTCTTGAAGAGAAAATGGAAAAAGCTGCAGATGAATTACCTCGCGTGGGATGTTTTGCACCCTAATCGTGTTGCACAACTGCAAGAGCTTAGTGACATGTACAATTTAGTTTTCAGAGGGTAGTCCTGCAAATTGGTCCTGTTGAACCATCCGGATGAGACCGGGATTGAGTTCAAAATTTCTTCCATCGATCTTTGGTTCAACTATGCATGATCGGAATCCATGAGGGTTTGGGCGGTTCCGATCGCTAAGAGTCATTCTCCTTAGAGAAACGTTGTTCTCGGCCTGGCCTTCCTCCTGCTCTTGATGTGGCGGGTTTGGATTGTTGCGTTCCGCCATAGTTTCTTGAGAATATTTTTGCTGCTTGTAGTCACGAATTCTTCTCCTAAGAGAACGTTCAATCTCGGGGTCAGCAACAAAAACTTTTTCAGCTAGTTATTTTGCAAAGTTTCGGGTATGTGGGTGCATACAAAGATTAACTAGCTAATTCAGAACAAAAAACTAAGAAAAATAAAGAAAGTATCTAAAAACAAAATTTAAAGTAACGCCGAATTCCCCGGCAACAGCGCCAAAATACTTGTTCGCAATCTCACCGCAAGTGCACGGGTCATAGATTGTTGTATATAAATTATCGATCCACAAGGAATTTGAGACTATAAATTTTCCTTTTAAACGCTTTCATGTCGGATATGGAGAAAATATAGTACATAAAATAGAAAAGTGGGGAGGAAATACAGTAAATAAAAGGGAAAGGAAATAAACAAAATGGGAAGAGAAAATTGCAAATTAAAAATTAGTAGAGAAAATGAGAATGCGAGTACCTAGGGTCTAGGATTTCACATGCGTCTTTTGCAACGGGTAGTGGAATAATTATTTAATTTGGATATTGTTTGTTAAAGGAGAACAAACCCTAATTTATCCTTGCACCTTCTCTCGAAACCTACTAGGTGTACCATAATTTTCTTAACCACCTATTCTCATGGGATTAAGTTAATTAGAGTCCATTAAGTTCTCTGGTTTGTTCGTGGAATTCCTCAAGATTATCATGCCTATTCTCATGGTCTTAGATTTCCAGGTTTAATATCTTGATTATCATATATTAGGCTTCCACCTCTTGGTTTTATCACCTAATATATGGAATCATGCCAAAGTACGGGCCCATGTACAAAGCAAGCATAAAAATCTCAAGATATTAAATTAACAACAATATCCATCATAAATGAATTAAGAATCCACATCACGCTACATTGTACGCATGCTACGTCCTAAACCCCTAGATTTAAGATTTATCCAACCATGTTTAAGTCCGAAATAAAATTAAAATTACAATCCATCTTAAACAAGACAATTACAATAAAAAAAGAAAAGATAGAAAAGCTTATTGGTTTGAAGACCCGATGGTGTGTCGGCCGCTCCACGCAACTTGCCGGTCTGCCTTTTGTTGTGCTCTCCACCTCTTTGCTCTTTCTCTTTTTCTCTCAAAATTTCTGCCCGTGAATTTTCTCTGCTCCGAAGCTCTCTGATTCAGACCCAACTGATGGAAAATTTCTTTATGGTGCTCATTGGAATTTTCTACTCTGGTACGTTCTGTGTAAATTTTCTATCTGCTCTTGGAATGCTCGACTCCTGCTATCTGGCAAATTCTCTTTTTTTATAGCCTTTCATGTGGGGTCCATTTGTGCTCCATCACTTGAATTCATTTGTGGGTGAGCAGCTGGTTTATTCACATGAAATGGAATAGGTTGCATTTATTTGTGGGCCACACATTTACGTAATTGCTGCTCACTCTCGTGACTTGCTGATGGTGATCAGATAGTGGATGTTGATTTTCTGGTAGGGCTCACTGCAAATTAATTTGTTGCTACTTGATCACGTGATTGGCTTTGTTGAATTAATGTGCAGCTGAAAATGTTTACGTGATGTGCATCTTAGTAATTTAATTGGCAGCTGCTTGGTAACGTCATGTGCTAATCTTGTGGGGTCCATAAAAATGGTAGCTGCTGCAATTTTAATGATCAGCATGGGTCCATCAATGGCCATTCTTGTGATTTTCTGCTGTATTTTAATGGGTTGTGGACAACTTTTCATGGTGATACTTTGTGGACGGCTAATGGCTTAATGGGTGGGGTTCACCGGCAGCTAGTTCACGTGATCTTGCTACTGTATTGTGGGGTCCATTTAAATCACGTGAATGCTTCTTGGAGAAATAAAAATGGTGATGGAATAATGGACGGCTAGATGCAGCATTAAACAGTGGTGGATTTTGGATGGACATGATCTGCATTCATCTTGAAAATAAATGCAGCATAGATGTGATGAGATGCTGCTTGATCACGTGAATTGGACATAAAATAAATGGGCAGCTATGTGATGGACGGCTGGATTAAAAATTTTTGCTGATGGGATAATGGACGGTTTTTGTTGCTGCTGGAAATTTAATATGTAGCATGGAATGGATGGTTGCATAAATGGACGTAATTTATGTGATCAGTCATAGTGCTGGATTTTTCAGATGCATTGCTTTAAAAAAAATTGCTCACGTGAATGCTATGCATTGCTATGGGGTCCATCATGATAAAAATATTGTGCAGCTGCAATTTATGGAAATTCACGTGAATGGCAAAAGGATTAAATGGCTGCTAATTTGGACAGCTTGTATTCACGGCTGGATTATCTTATGGGCCCCATTGCTTGATGCTAAATTTATGGACGGTGTGGATTGAAATTGCATTAAACGGTGGCTGGAATTTTTGGACGAGAATTAGCTTGTGGTGGAAAGAATTTTTTGACGGTGGATTTTTTTGTTGGCTTTGGACAGTTCAAAATCTTTTGAACGGTGATTTGCTTTGGATTAATATTTTGGACGGTTGCAATGGAAGGCTGAAAGTTCTTTGCCGCTGATTTATGTGGGGCCCACTTGGTGTAGTTTGTTTTCTTGCATAAAAAATATTTAAAATCATTAATTTGCTAAAATCATTAGTGGGTTATAAAACTTATTCCAAGCCCCTGGCAACAAATAAAATGTAATTTCAAGCCAAAAGATTATAAAAAAATTTTAATTTGCTTGAAATTAATATTTAATATCCAAAAGTTGCAAAACCACATTTTAAACCAATTTTCATATTAATTTTAGTTAATTACCCACCAGATTGGTATAAAATGTCCACAAAAATATGTTATTAATTTCCACTTATCATATATATGTTCTTTTCAACCTTATGCTTTAAAGTAAATATATTATCTCATTGATTCATAATGTAATACATCTTGTTACTTAAGACTTAAGGTTAAAAATGCATGTACATAGTAAATTGGCTCAAGCTGTTTCTCCTAATAAGATTTTACAATAAATAATGAAGGGGGTGACTAAACCCTGCTGAGTATCCAGGACTTGGCATCTACAAATGTCAAGGTTCACATAAAAAGTCAAGGAAAAGACACAGTAATACCGCTTCATAGAAAATTCTCCCCAGATACCCAGAAATATAGTGAGGGTAGTTAAAAAAAAAAGAGAAAGAAATGAATGAAAAGAAAAAAAAGAAAAAAAAAAGAAAATTCTCCAGATACCCTGAAATATGGTGAGGAGAGTCAAAGCAATAAGTTTGGGGAACTAATTGTACAATTTTGTAAGTCTAGGCCAAGTAAAGTAGATGGATGAATGCTATGTCCTTTTGAAATGATAGATTTATTTTGAGCATATTCTTTTGTATTACATCCATCCTGAGAAATCCTTTTGATTAAGAGAATGGTTGACAAGGTTGAACTATAACTTTTAACTACTTATGGATATCATTTGCATGTAGTTTGATTTTCATATTGAGAATGACATCTTGGCTTGATCTTAACAGGGGTTCATGAGTTATTTCAATTTATTGTTATCTTTTGCATTGTCAAGATGAGAGATATCATTGCAATGCTAAGGATTAAATGCAGGCTTGATTTTAACATATAATAGTTGCATACATTTGTGTTTTATGTGTTGCTCGAGGACTAGCAACATTTAAGTTTGGGGGTATGATAACTAGTGAAAATGCGAGTTATTATGGCCCATTTTAGACTAGTTTTGCATGTTAGTCCAAGAGAATGTGGTTAGTTTGCACCCATTTAGCTTAGTTTTCACTCACTTTACATTTTAGGAACAATATGTAGTTTTTATGCATTTTAAGTATAAAATAGGCATTTATAGTTCATTTATTTAGTTTTAGTTGATTTTGCAGGAAGGACAGGCAACTATCTGCATGCGAGTGAGTCGGGATGAAGAACCGAGAAAGTGGAGAAGCAAGCAGGCTGGAGCCCAGGTGCTAATCTGTTTAACACAATCCTCGTGGGAACGATACTCTATTCACTCTTTATTACATGATCGACAAGTATACTTGCGTTAAAACGAGCATTTTAATTAGACATATACGCAGACGTTAGTAAGCAAGCAAACTTTTGAAAATATTGATTTCATCTCAAGTGTTGAAATGGTAGAAAGTAATTTTTACTGATGCTTCTAAGATTTGCTTGCAAGGAAGCAAGCATGAAAATATGGCTTTAATAAAATGCCTCAGAATTGCTTCGTTGTAAGCAAGCACTTTAAGATGTTATTTCTAAAGGATTTTATGAAAAAAAGAGGGGGTCTTGACTTGTTCACAAAATAATATTTGCAAACAAGTTTACTTCTGCAGGATTTTGAGAAAAGCAAGTTGGGTTTATGAAAAGAAAGTGGGATTTGTAAAAGAAGGTTGATTACTCCCTAAAATGATTCTTGGAAATAAACGATGTTTTGAAAATAGTTTATTTGTTTTGAAATGGTTTATTGAAAAAATTTTGAATTTCTTTAAATATGAAAAAGCCTTGAAAATATTTTACACGGATGTTTCCAAAAAAGATTTAAGGGTGGCCAACCCGATAATTGTACAAAATGATTTAATTTCCGTTTGTTAAAATAGTATTTAAAGGGTTATGCAAGATCTTCTCTACATAAATATAACAAGAATGACATGTGAACAATGTATATGATGCCAAGGTGGATAAAGGAAAATGATGTGTTTGCATATTCTTTGTTTATGAAAAGCCCAGAAATGGGAATAAAAATGGTTCGAGAAAAGCTTTCTCTTATTGAATATTGAAATGTTCTAAATTCCTTTATTATGATGATTTAAAAATTTATTACAAGCAACGCTTTTAGAAATATTATTTTCTTAAATACTGTAAATGCTTTGTAAAATGTTTTACTCAAATACTTCTAAAATTATTTAAAGGTGGTCATCCTAAAACTAAAATTTAAATAATATTTATGAAAATGTGTTTAAAGTGGGTTGTGCCTACTTTTCAAGTTGAAAAATGACACAGAGCGACGTTAGTGATCTTTCCTGAAATCATACTAGCATGTTAACATGAATGAATGATGTATGGTACACCAAAACAATTAATATATCAATTATAGAAGTAGTTGTAGATCGACCAGGGCCCCCTCTACATGTGGTCAAGTCGCTAAGAAAAGGCGGGAGGCTGGTGGCGCCTTCCTAGAAATGGGAGCAGGTTCAATAAATGGCTGTTTGGCTAGCATGTCATTACATGATAGATTTTTTTCAAAAGGTAGATGATCACTCGGTAAGTGTCACTACTAAATGGGAAGAAATGCATTTGCATGTGCTTTGCTTTTGAAAAACCCAAAATCGGGTCATAAAAGTTTTTAATGAAAGGCTTATATACAAGGTTTAGATAAAAAGATTTCTATGCAAATGCATACATGAAAAAGGGTTTACATGCATATGCCTTGTTTCTAAACGAGCCCCAAAATGGGGTCATGAAAATCGATTACAAGAAAAATATCTTGGGACATAAAAATATCCACATAAGACAAAAGGTTTACATAAATTGGTTTATATGCATATACATCGCCTTTGAAAAGCCGAGACATTGGGATGTAAAAAGGTTTATATGGAAAAGATTTTCATGAAAATATTTATAAGAAAACATTTATCTGGCGATGAGAATGCTTGTTCATTGAGTTATCACTCACGTTTTGTTTTTCCCAACCCAAGACAAGTAAAGGGAAGCTCGAGAGGTAAAAAACCTGAGTAGTTGAGGAAAAGTGCGAGTTGGTATTCTTTTGTATGCTGAAATAGTTTGCTACCCCTATGAAATGATAGTTCTAGACTTTTAAGGAATGGTAAGTTATGCGAACTTGCTGTAGCTCTAAATACTATATGAATTGATGGTTGAATATATATGTGTTGGAAACAATTATTGAAATCAAATGAAGCATATCCAAAGCATGTGTTTTGATGATTAACAACACAATTTGAGTGAGTTTTAGCTACTAATATGTTTTGTGCATTTTTTTAAGGATATAAAAATAAAAAATATGAAGCATGGCAGGTCAAGTTGATCTGCAAGTCGACTCAGGCATCGACTTAGGCCAAGTTGATCCCCAAGTCGACTCCAGCAACAACTTCAAGGCCCATTTTTTGTCCAGTGTTGAAATTGGGGACCAAAAGCTGCCGAAGTCACAAACTAAGTCGACTCCACTAGCGACTTGGGCGAAGTCGCAGACCAAGTCGACTCTATGCCAGACTTGAGTGAAGTTGAAGGCCAAGTCGACTCAAGCATTCGACTTGGATCAAACGAAGATCAAAACAAGTCAAAAGCAAGCAAGGTTGCATGAATTCATCATGTTGGATCATAAACACATACTTGGACATCTTCCATGCATTCCAAGACTCAAGTACTCAAGAATTCAAGATATGGAATCCAAGGTTCTCAAGACAAATAATCATAGAGTGTTCCAAGAAATGCAAAACAAAGGAAAATATTTAAAGTTGAAGAAATTAAAGTGACCTAAGTCTTTTTAAGAAAATTTAAGCTCACTTGGCCAAGATAAAGAAGCCAAGTTGCAAACGAAGTCAACTCCAACATCGACTTGGGTCAAGTCTCAGACCAAGTCGACCTAAAAGATAGACTTGGAAACTGAAAGAATCCGAAGTCCTGTACCCGAAGTCGACCCCACCTGCGACTTAGGTTAAGTTCAAGGCCAAGTCGACCCGAGGAAGAACTTGAACAGCCTGAGCACAGCCGAAGTCGCACCCGAAGTCGAATCCACCTGCAACTTGGATCATAAACGTTCGAAATTTTTGAACGTTAGCACATTTATTACGCGCCAACCAACTCCATAACGTTCAAAATTCTCCCTCCACTATATATAGGCACTCAAGAAAATGTAGAAATACATAAGATAGAGCATAAAAAGAGGGAAGAAGAGCTTCTAAGACTTATATTCCCACTTTCTTCTACATTTGAGCGATTTATACACATTAAAGGAAGAACAAGCTTTAACTTGTTGTTTGCTTCAACGCAGAACGATTCGTCGCTTCTACGAATTATTCCTCGAGCTGAAACTTGCTACACAAATCTGTAAAGTGTAGATTTCTTTCATTTCATCTTATTATTTGGTTTTTGGTGCTTGGTTTGAGTTTGGTGTTTCAAACCGAGTTATAATAAAGAAGGGTTGTGACTGGAGTGGAACTCGTCACCTACTTGTGCTATGTGTTGTATACGCCCCCTAGAGCTAGAATCTAGAAGAGAGCAGAGGTTCTAGTTGTATATGCCCCCTAAAACTGGAATCTAGAAGAGAGCGGAGGCTCTAGTTGTATTCACAGAATACATAGTGGAACCCAAGTCACAAGGAGTGTGACCTTGGAAGAATGGAGTAGGGAAGGTTACCCGAACCACTATAAATCTTGTCTATTGTTTTTCATTTCTGCTTTCATTATCTTATTGCTTTCCATTTGTCTCATTAAAGTGGACTAAACTAAACCGGGGTAAAGTTTATAATTTAAGTTTAAAATTTTTTAAATACCAAATTCACCCATCTTCTCTTGGGTAATTGTCATCAATTTAGGACCAACAATATATACAAGTATATATGTCGAATATTAGACTATGAGCATATGTTATATGAATATGACAAGGTTAGGTTGACAAAACCATTTATGTAAGGGAATAAGATGATATTTTATGAATGATATGAATAATTGATGAATTATAAGTGTATCATTGCTTGTGAAATGAATGGAGTGAAATGGAAAGAAACAAAATGTAAAAAAAATTCCGCTAAATGAAATGTATAAAAAAAAATCCCGCCGCGTGAACAGGGCAACAATCCTATATCACATTTACCAATTGAAAACGATCTCAGAGTAAGGCTTTGTTATACCTCGGGATGGGGGTGCCACACATACCACACATACAGTTAAAGCATAACTTTAAAATTCTCACTCTGCAAATCCTTCCTGCTTCACCCAGCTAGTATTGCACCTGTCTAAGGTTAAGAAACAAAATGTGAGTGTTAAACTCAGTAAGCAAGCATTTTTTTTCATTTTTGTGTAAATGCATTTCTTTCCATTAGGTAGGAGACACTTACCAAGTGATCAACTACTCATGTAAACCTTTCATGTAAACCTTTCATGTAAACCATTCATGTAAATCATTTTATAAAATCTTTCATAAAAACCTCTTATATCTCAATTTTGGGCTTTTCATAAATAAAACATGTATGATCGTATTTCTTTCTATTCGGTAGGAGACACTTACCAAGTGATCAACCACCTATAGAGAAGAAATCTTTCGTACATAACATAGCCTTTCATATGATGGCACGCTATCTAGGCGGCTATCCATTCGTCCTGCTCTCATTTCAAGGAGGGCATCACTGGCTCAGGCATAGCGACTCGGCCACACATAGGGAGGACCCATTATGCTTTCACCTCTACATGGACCTAGAATTTGATCCTTGCGCACACAACACAACATTCATATTCACATCCATTTTCTCATGCTAGCATGATTTCATAAAACATACACAACCTTTATGCTGTGCCTTTTTCAACTTGAAAACTTGGCATAATCATTTTTAAAATATTTTTCAAATCATAGTGTTGGGATGACCATTCTTAAACAATTTTGGAGACATTTAAGTAAAGCAATTTTACAAATCATTTGCAGTGTTTGAGAAAAAATATTTTCAAAAGCATTGCTTGTTTGCTTGGAAATAATTTTGAAATCATCATAATAAAGAAATTTCTAAAACATTTCAATAGTTGAGGATAGAGTAAAATTCTTAAGAAACATCTTTCAACTTGTTACTTCATGAAATCATTTCAATATTTGAGGATATGGTTACATTCTTAAGCAACATTTTTCAACTTGTTACCTCCTAAAATCATTTCAATATTTGAGGATAAGGTGACATTCTTAAATAATATTTTTCAACTTGTTACTTGCTTACCTCTTGAAATGATTTCAAATATTTTCATATAAAATTATAGGAATGGTGATCCTTAAACAATTTTAGAACATCAATTTGAAACCTTTGAAAATATTTCAATAAAATCATTTCAAGATCTTTCAATAAAACCATTTCAAGATATTTTGATAAGACCATTTCAAAACATTTCAAAGAAACCATTTCAAGACATTTTAATAAAGCCATTTCAAAACTTTTCTATAAAATCATTTCAAAACATTTGTTTTGCAAATATCATTCTTTGAAAAATTCAAACTTTCTTTTCATAAAACTCAGACTTTCTTTTCATAAAATCATTTTGAAATAGGGTTTTCGAAGGGCTTGCTTACCTTGCAACGATCAACTCGTCCCTTGAACCTTTTCCTTCTCTTTGTCTAGACAAGTGAACATAATCATCTTATATACTTGTGTAATTTCTTATGCTTGCATGCTTTGCTTAAATAATGTACATTTATCACTTGTTCCCAACCCTCATAAGGTCTCAACCTACGTGTGACTCATAACTTGTACATTTCAATCCATTCCTTCTTTGAGATGAATACCCTCATCTTTTAAGTCACATATGTACATATTATATTCCTTAATCTTTAATTATTCATTCCTTTTAATACTCCCCTCTAGGGTATTTAACCTTTTCAATAATTCAAGCAACTTACTTGAAACTATAACAAGTTAAATTCAAGTAAGGTTTCTAAAGTCCACATTTATCTTTTTACGCACACTTATTTACCCTCAATGGCTCACTATTTCTTTCATTCAATACTCAAGTTTAGGATATTAGCCCTTTACAAATATTAATGATACTTGTTATTATCCCATACTCATGTTTAGTATCCTAAACTTTCACAATTACTAAAAATACTTGTTTATACCCTATTGCATATCATTCGAGGTGTTTGTTTCCTATTTATACATGTTAATTTCAAATCAAAATTTCTGAAATTAACTATAATTACCAAAACATCCCCATATGTTATCATTTTTACTACTTTCCACTTATACAATTGCACCTCAATGACATACATATGAAAATTTATCAAACCACAACTTTTGCGGTCATGCTAACTACTTGTACTCCATAATAACCTAAATTTCATTAAAATTTTTGGAATTATTATTCATTATCAAAATGGCCACGTATGTTCTCATTTTCACTAAGTTTTACTCTTATACTTGCATCTTAACTCATCATACATAACAAGACCTTTAATCATTAGCTCTAAATTTCCAAAATTCAACATATATCATCTATTTACTCATGGAATTAGCGTAGGTAAACAGAAATTTTCTTCCCATATACTCTAACATGAACGTCCCACTTAAGCATGGAATTGCATGATAATCAAACAATTATTAATATACATATGTGAGCAAACTTGCCGGACATCAATTAAACATGTCTTGAGCTATTAAATAACAATTTTAAAACTTATAAACCATCTTAATTATGGGATGTCACTACTATATGTATATGCTTTAGAATTAAAACTTCAATTCATGCCTTATAAGAGACATTTAATGGAAACTATAATTACCTAAAACTTGAAGAGGATTACTCCTCTCTCCCTTCTCCTCTTTCTTTCTCTTTTCTCTCTTTTCTTTTTTTTTTTCCTTCCCTTAAGCTATTGGACGTCCCCTTTACTGTTACCCACTTTTTCCTTTTTTTCTAAGTCTTTCTCTCTCAAACCAAGGCTAGAATGTCCCCCACTTTTCTGCCTATTCCTATTTATATAGTTGCTTCATTCTACATCTTGCTTGCTACTCAAGAAACATGGTTTAATGAATTTTATTTTCATTAATTTGTTGCCCAATTTCTAGCTGTCCAAGTGTCCAATTTATTCCCCATTTATAAACCGTCCACACGGCCCCATTTCTGGTTTTATTTGACATTATTTGCTCCCCAGGAAACCTAGATATCCACGTGCCTATTAGCTACATTATCATTTCATTTTTGCATTTTTATTAATTAAAAATCTACCCTAAAATCCTAGACATGCCACACATGCAAAGGGTTGCAATAAAGTCAACTTAATCTCTTCCTACTTCACTCCACGTTGACACTTGTCCAACTTGTTTTACAAGTCAACTTTTACTTTTTTTTCATTATTAACATTTGATTAGTCATAATATCATGTCATTTCAGGTTGTGTAATGAGATTGAACTTAATCCAATCCACTCACCTCTTAGAACACATTAACTTACTCCTTCATAAAAATTTTCATCTCAAGATGATGAATATTTGCTAAGATATTAACAAGGTGGAATCAGTTCATGAAATACCATGTAATTTTAGTCATTTAACCACTTTTCACTTGGAATTTTCATGATCCAAACTGTTCATCATGTAGGGCATATCAAATTAGGCTTGCCCTTGAAATTTCATGTCAATCCACCTTGTCTATCATAAGATATGTAATTATCAAATACTTAATCAAAATGACATGTAAAGATAGCCATTAATGACCTCCCACCCCATCATCTCTACCCTGCCATCTCGCCATCTCTACCTTTCTTCTGTCTTTTAGTGCCCCGTCTCCATTTTGTGTTTTAGTGCACAATTACCAAGGTAATCATGTTTGATTTATCTTAATCATCTTGCTTAATTAATTTCCCTAATATCATCCATTTAGATTAAAGGGCATATAATTTAACATTTTCCATTAAATTTTCAAGGCAGTGCATGTTATCATAAACTCTATATTTCATGATATTTGCAATTTCATCCTTATACCCATTCCAAGTTACATTCATTAAGCTTAGAATGTTCTGGGTTTCACAATGCATTGCCCCATGAGTTCATAGTGTTATTCATCTTTTCACTTGAGACTTAGGGCTGGGTACTTATATATATATTTCCTCTATTAGAATTTTTGCTTAATTAATGAAGGGTGTGGCTAACCCAAGCTGAGTAACCGGGACTCGGCATCAACAAATGTCAAGATTCACGTAAAAAGGCAAGGGAAGACTATAGAAATTTTTTTCCCTAGATCCCGTGAAAAATGGTTAGAGGACTATTAAAAGAGAAAAAATTCTCCAAATATCCTAAAATACAGCGAGGGGAGCTAAAGCAATAACTTTTGGGGAACAAATTTGTAGTTTTGTTAAATCTAGGCCAGGTAGACTAGATGAATTGAGGCTATGTCTGTTGGGATGTTGTATTCACTTTGAGCTTATTCATCCATTTTTCACTTGTCTTAGGAAGTCCTTTTGATCGAAGAGTTGTTAGTAGGTTGAACTATCATTTTTGACTACTTGTATTTTACATGTCACTTGATTTTTGTATGGAAATGCATGTCTTGGCTTGATGTTTGAGCTTGCTGATTTTCATGAATTATTGTAATTTGGAGCTATCTTTTGCCTTGTTTAGTAGAAAAATGTGATTACTTTGCTAATTAGTAGATATCGGCCTGGTTTGACATGTGATAGTTGCATTCATCAGTATTTTCATGTGCTGCTCAAGGACTAGCAATGTTTAAGTTTGGGGGTGTGACAATTCTAATAAAATAGAATTGTGATGATTGATTTTGTGCTTATTTTGAATGCTAGTCCAAGAGAATTTGACAAATTTGCATGGTTTTTGCTTAGCTTTATTTACTTTTGTATTCCAAGCATTGTAGTCAAAGTTCATGTAATTTTTGGTTCAATTCAATACAAATCATGTAGCTGTAGGATGTTAGTAATATCATCTCATCATTTAGGAGTGCATTTACTCATTTTAGTTCTTGTTGAAGGCAAAATCTGGTGATCTAGGTCATGGAACTCAATACTAAAGTGGAGAGATGGACAATCTAGTATAGTAGGTGCTACGGCCTCAATTCTAGCACCTCAGCCTCATTGCATTGCCACAGTAATTTTCCAAAAACTCTTCACATTGTCAACTGTCCAGTGTAGCTGGTGCTGCGGCCTGGATTCCTAGCACCATAGTGCTGATTCTCACAAGAGTGAATTTTAGCACGTGTCTTGTGCTAGCCCTGAAAGGGGTATAAATATATCACTTAGGGTTTGAAACGAAAGAGTTCTAGAGGTCTTGGGCAACAAATCGAGTGGAGAAAAGAAGGATTTTCAAGCTCAAGGGGAGATCAAGTGGAAGGAGTGGATTTGCTTGGTGGAAACTAACAAGTTCTATCTTCTCTTTCTTTTCCTCTTCATCATCTTGTTCTTTATTGTTGGGATGCTTGTACAAATGGTTTTGATGGGATCTGTGCGAAACCCCACCTATTTTAGAACCTAGCAAGTGTAGTTTAAAGCTTGTATCAGGATGGAATTAAAGGAATTAATTCAAACAGGGTGATTAGGTTAATTTTTCAAGATTATTATGATAATTATGCACACTGAAGGATGGAAAAATGCTTATGTGGAAAGCGTAATTAAGGCTAATTATCATTTTAGTTATTGATTTAATACTTGATATATTTATATCTTAAGATTTACAAGGTAGAATGACTTGAAATTTAAGAGATAGTGTAGAATGATATGATACCTTAATATATGAAGGGCTTATGTGTATACATTAGGCATATAAATATGATTCATGAAAGATTTAACTGGATTTTGAATGATTTTATTATTTTGAGAATTTATCATAATTAGGGCTAATAATTATAAATGACGATTAAATTAATTGTTATAAGCCAGTAAGGGTTAATAGGATTAAAGTGGCTTAATGATAATTGGAAACCATAAAGATATCATGAATAATTATTTTAATTTTTCATGATTTGATTTATGAAAATTAGGATAATAATTAATGAGTTAAATTGAAAAATGCTAGAAAATTCATAACTTAACGACTACAAGGCGAATTGAGGTGAAATTTGAAAGACTAGCGTATAATTATGGGCTTGATCTTATGGATGGTTTGGATCATAAAAATTTTGAAGGAAAAAGTGTTAATCGACTAAGATTATATGATATTTTATGAATTAAATTATTTTGCCAATAACTTAGCATATATTCATGTTTTTGAGATGAGATATTTATATGACTAAGCTAAGGTGCATATGTAGCACATGGTGGGGATGCCCATGGTGATATGCATTAGATTTTAATTTTTTTAATTCTAAATATGTAATTAAATTACTTATGCAATTAGGGTAAATAAATGGCCACAAATTAAAGTGAAATTCTATGGCATAAAATGCCATAATATAAAGCCAAATGGACGTGCATATTGTGGACAACAATGTGCATAAATTTTGGGCAATTATTATTAAATAAAAAATGCAAAAATCTACATGGAAAATGCACCGAATTAAGGACGTCCACAGCTGTGTATTAATTGGACATATTTTTAAATGATAGAAAATGTGCAGTAGGTTAACGTAGGAGACAACATGGACGTCCACTGTATTTCAGCAGCAAATAAATAAATGGACAGCATGGACGTCCATCTACTGCAGCAGCATGTTAAATATATATTAAATAATTTTTCCAGCAGCTATAGGGTGGAATTTAGGGCAGCTAGGTAGTCCATAGGAGCATGGAAACTTGGGCAGCAAGCATAGTAATGGACGGTCCAGATTTGTTGATGAAATAAGGAGGTGGACGGTCAAAATTTTTACAGCACATTGAATGGATTGAATGCATAAATTCGGTGGCGAAAAAGAGGCAGTTTCAGCTCCTTATAAATACGCAAGGGGCAACAATGGAGAGGAGTTTTAACGTGATGGGAGAAAGAAGAAAAAAAATGAAAAATGAAGAAGGCAGCAGTGCATTCTCCATTTAACGTCCAACTGCAGGTATGTTGATTAGTTTTTTTTTATTCATTCCATGCTCCATTTACGTCCAGCAGTGCATGAGAGAAAATAAATTTCTGCCATTAAATGGGACATCCAATTTCTGATATGATGCAAAGGTTTTATATTATTCCATGCACAATTCACGTCCAGCAGCTACATGGAGGAAAAAAAATATTCATGCCCAATTAACGTCCAGCAGTTGCATGAAAAAATAAAATGTTCATGCCATTAAATGGAACGTCCAAACTGCATAAGAAAAACATGGAATTTTTGTCATCTAATGGGGACGTGCAATCTGAGAAATTTCTGTTTATTTTGAGTTAATTCAATAATTAAACAACTGTTATATGATGAATTACTAGCTCAAAGGGTTAATGAATTAAAAATATATCATATATGGGTATACCTTCAAGTGGACGCCCAAATCATGTATAGATTTAAATTTCTGTTATATTTAAGTTCAGAAATTTTATGTGAATTTAGGGTATTATAAATCATAAACAAGCCCCACAAATGGTTATAAGAATGATTGATAGATAGCACCTTATGTATGTATCATTGGGGTGCAAGTTGCATAAATGAAATTTAGAAATATGAGATTATATAGGGCTGTTTTGTAAAAGAGGATAAATTCCAGAAATTTTGATTTAATTTAGCTTGCTTTAGATCCTATAGAAACCCTCAAGATGATTATAAGAATTGTTGGTTGATAATTCTTTTATATATACATACAAAGAAATGAAAGGGTAAGAGTAATATATGACTAATACGTATGTATATGTGGCTAAATTGAAATGAATTAGCTTTCAAAAATTTAGAGTGAATTTGGCTTGTTAAAGGTTGTAAACAAGCTAATTTAATGATTTCATAATTTAAGAACTCTAAACATGGGGATCAAATGAAGTAATAAACAATCACTAAGTCGCGTACGCATGTGGTTGTTAAAAAGTTGAATATAAATTCAAAGAGTTGAGTATAAGCCAGTTCCTTGAAAATTTAAGTAAATAAATACCTTAGACGCGGGTATTTAATAAAATAAATGAGCAATTGCTACACTTATAATGGTAGGTATGTAATATGTCACTATCGAGGAAAGTGAATATTAATGGTTATTTAAAAAGGGTATGTATGGTTAAATAAGAAATGTGGATAATCATTCCAAACAAGGTTTTGTTAGAAAATTTGCATGCTATGGGATATGAAATGACATCTTGAGTAATTTCAAGAAATTCCTATGTAAAATATAAGTATAGAAGGCAAAAAACAACCCGTGTATTAAATTTATATGGATATGTGGTTATAGGGAAATACAAGCGCTAATGTCAAGAAAAGAATGATTTAAAGTTAGCATGTTACGGGCCATATGAGATTAAACCCATGTGACACGTATATGTAAGTTGAAGGAAAAAGCGAGGGATGGAAAGCACAAAGGATCGACTCAGGTAAGCAAGCAACCTTTTGTAAATATGGATTTCATTTGGAAAATTGAAATGATTACGAATGCTTTATAATGATGCTTAGGTAGCATTTTCAAATGCTATTTTGTTATTAAATTATGAAATGAATCGAACTTGCGTTATTAAGATGTTTCAAGATTTCTTACAAGGTAAGTAAGCAAACCTTCATGAATGTTGATTTTGTTTCAATAACATGGATTGAGGAATTTAAATTGTGCTTACAAAGTAAGAGAATTTAATCTTTGATAATATGACTTTGATGAAAAGTCTTAGCATTGCTTCAGTGTAAGCATGCTTAAATCTTGAAGGTATGATTTTACTCCGTATTAATGACATGTTTGAAGATCGTTTCTGGTCAGGTAAGTTCCTAGAAATGCTATTTCGAAGGCATTCATGATAAAAGAGTTTTTAATTCTCTTTCAAGAAGACATTAGAAACAAACATTGAGAATTCTATTCCTAAAGGGTTTTGAGAAAAATTACACGATTTTTCATATAATGACATTTGTAAATAAATAGGGCATTCGGAATGACTTATAAATGTTTTTAAATTATTTATATAGATGCTTTGAAATAAATTATCAAAATACTTTCAGTCTCTTTGAAGACTGAAATACTTTGAAAAATTGTCTTGTACTCATGTGTGTCTTTCTAAAAGAGTTTTATGGATGACCCACTCAATAACTTGATGATATAAAATGATTTGATGACTATTTCGTTGAAATGAAATTCAAAAGATAGTGTAAATGCTTCTCTACATCAAAGTGGTAAAGATGGTGTGTGGACGAGGTATATAATGCCAATAAAGTGGAAGCAGATGTGTTTGCCTATCCTTTGTTCAAAAAAATCCCAGAAAAGGGAATAAAAATATTTACAAGAAAAGTCTATTCTTTTTAGTTACTGAAATGTTTCAAAATCGGTTTACAAGATGATTTTAAAACGGTTTATCAGTAAACAAGAAATATTCTTGCAAATGATATTTTCTCAAGTATTATAAATATTTTGTAAAATTGATTTATTAACATGTTTTTAAAATTCTTCAAGGGTGGTCATTCTAACATTATTATTTGAAGACGGTTTTTGAAAATGTTTTATCTTTGAAAAATAATTATGTCCGGTTCTTAAATTGAGATGGACTCTATCTGAGGACTGCAATGGATCATGATATCAAGCTTTTATTTGAAAAATCACATGGATTTAAGATTGTGTTGATTTTATGAGATCATGATAGCATGACGATGCGAATACAAACGAGTGTGCACAGGAACCACGTACTAGGCCCATGGTGGAGGCGGTTGTAGGCCAAGACGGTTGCATACTAAGGCCAACCTCTACCTGTAGCCAAGTCGCTAAGGGAAGGCAGGAGGCCTGCGACGCCCTCTCTGAAATGGGAGCAGGATCATGGGCAACTGTCTAGCTAACGGTGTAGTCACATGAATGGTTTCTTTCCTATGGAAGGATCATCACTTGGTAAGTGTCACCTAACAGAGGGTTAGAAACGTATATGCATAACATTTTTTTTAAAAACCCCAAAAATGGGAACATGAGGATATGTTTTAGACATGATGATGTCCACATGAAGTAATATTCATTTAATGATATTTCAGGACATAACAATGTCCACAGGAAACAATGTTTACTCATCTATTTCAGAACACTTTTTATATATATGCATATGCGTTGTATTGAAAAAGGTTTATACGAAATTGTTTAGGACATATAATTGTCCTTATACAATATGGTTTATATGCAAATGATTTAGGACATAAGATTGTCCTCATGAATATAGGTTTATGTGGAAATAATTTAGGACGTACATTTGTCCTCATATAAAAAGGTTTATAGGAATGATTGATAGGAATGGTTTTCAAGAATGATTTATATGAATGGTTGTCATGAATGTTTTAAATGAATGGTTTTATGAAGGATTTAGATGAAAGGTTTTCATGAAAGGTTTCTTCCTGTTGGTAGTTGATTTTGGTAAATGTCTTCTACCAAACAGAGAGAAATGCATTTATATGAAAATGCAAAATGCTTGCTTACTGAGTTCATCACTCATGTTTTGTTTTTCCAAACCTCAGAAAGGTATAAGGAAGCTCAAGAAATGGAGAACATGATGTAATGGAGAAAAGGTATGAGATAGTACACATGTGTGTGTTATATGATTAGTTATGTGTATCGAATGATATGATTGGAATTTTTAAGATACGATAATGTATGTATACAAGTGTAAGTGCTTAGTATTTAATTATGAATGAATTTTATATGGTTATGGTTCGGCCAGGTTGTGTAAACCAAGAATGTAAGAAAATGAGATGAAAATTTTATGAATGATATATATAACTGATGACAACCGTCAGGGGATAAGTTTATGAAAAAGTTTTAACGAAAACATGTAGTATATTAAAATGCTATATACAACGAAATTTCAAGGGCATCGTTGCTTACAAGACGAATGAAGTGCGATACAAAGAAAAGAAATGAGATTTGATAAAGAAACGAATCCAAAAAAAATTTTGGACGAGATCTAATTAAGAATCCGCCGCGTGATTAGGGCAACAATCCTGATTCACATTTTCCAATCTATAAGGTCTTGAGGTAAGGAAGTGACGTCTCAGTTTGGGGTGCCACAATCTGAACTTATGTTTTTGGGATAAACTTTAAGTGAATGAGCGATTGAGATTATTTGACTCTTAACTCATGTTGATTTGGTTCTTTCTTATTTAAATATGAATAGTTAGTCGTTTTAGACTTGGGTTGTGTGGATTTACCTGTATATGTGATGTGTAATGTTTTTTTCCAAGCCTAGCTATCTTATAAGATGATCTAATATCTATATTCGCACTTGGAAAAGATGAATCTAGATAAAATTCTCATATATGGCACAAGCTTTTAAAATTAGTAGGGTTGAATGTTAATATGGATAGGAATATACTATTTAACCCTATTAATCTTAAGTAGGTTATGAGTTAATCGATCTCGCCATACTTGTTTGCATGGGAACATAGAAATAGGGTATAGAGAGGTCATCTTTATACACATCAGAAGGCGTATGTAAATATACATGTGAAACCTAAAATTTTAATCTTAACGAATATAGTTAGAATTGGTTTAAGGAGGAAATTGGAAGTTTTAGGAAATGAAAATGATTAAATTATACGCCTTCGATTAAGATGAATGGGATTAGGCAAATGACTAAGTAAGGTGATTAAGTTAATCACCCTTACTCAATGTGGATTAATATTGTGAAACCTAGGATTTTAAGCTTAATGAATATAGTTAGAATTTTTTTAAGGATGAAATTGAGAGTTTTAGGAAATGAAAGTGATTAAGTTATATGCCTTTGATTAAGATGAATGGGATTAGGCTAACCAATTAAGCAAGGTGATTAAGTTAATCACTTTTGCTTAAGTGTGCACAAGAGGACAAAACCACTAAAATTCAAAAGTGGAGTAGAGATGATGAGGTGGTATGATAGAGGTGATGAGGTTGCATGGTCATTAGTGCCCCATTTTATGTTATTTATTGATTAATTATTTGATTAATTCATATCTTATGATACATATGTTGGATTGGGATGAAATTTGAAGGGAAAGCCTAAGTTAACATGCCTACATGATAAATGAAGTGGATTAATAAGCACAAAAAGACAAAATAAGGTGTAGAAAATGATGATTTGGCATGGTTATTTAATTCTACTAATTATGTTAAGTTGTTGATAATTATGGAATAAATTAGGTTATTGCTTGAAAACTCGTAACTTGAAGTATAAAAGGCAGATTGACGTGAAATTTGAACGGAAGGCACATGTTGACGTGTTCAACCCCATGAATGGTATGGATTATGTTAATCATGATTAAAGTATGATGATAATGATTTAATTTCATCAAATTTCATGAGACATCTTCAAATGCTCATATATTACACTAGAATGATCATTTTGAGATAAAATATTTTATGGATGGCTAAAATAAGGTGGCTTATCATATGGATAGACTTGATTAAGCTAAATCTCATGAGAAATATTAAACCACTTATGGTTAAAACCATTGACTTTTTACCATTTAAAAGTGGATTATAATCAATGCAAAAGTCAATGCCATTAATGAGGTACATGAGGTGTCAATAAGAGGTAATTTTGAGCTAAATTTTTGAATAAAAATAGAAAAAAGGTATAAATACAGCTGGTCAAGGGAGGTTTCTTGGGCAGTAAGAAAAATAAGAAAAGAGAGACAGCAGCTGGATGTTCCAACAACGTTGAGAGGGAGAGAGAACTTAGAGAAAAAAAGGGAAAAGGAGAGGCAGCTATGGAGGACGTCCAAGCAAAAAAGAAGGGGAAGAGAAGGGCAGTTGGGTGTGCTAAAGTGGACAAATTCATCTTCAAAAGCCAAGTAAGTAGCTACCTCTCTAATGATGTACATAAGTGATTGAAATGAGCATACGTATACACATAGGTATGGACATCCAAAGCTGGGTATAGCGGATGCAAAATTTTGATTTCTAGAGTTAATCTGATGATTAAATAGATGATATATGTCGAGTTTAAGAATTAATAACTAATGATTAAGGATTTTGCATGTATATTGAAACTAGATGCAAACATGAGAGTAAAACTTAGTAGAAATAAAATAGAAACCAAAATATGAAATAAATAGTAAATGAACAAGTTTTAACATGAACATTTGTGTGAGAACTCATGATATGATGATTAAAGAACGATCCACGTTTCAGCTTAAAATGTTCATTATGTTGCAAATTAAAAATCCGGAAAAATCAACTTGAATAGGATAGAACGGTTATCACGATCAGTTGCACCAATAGATTTTTAATAATTTTTATACAAGGAATTTTGATCTGAAATTTTTATATGGTATAGAAGACATTCTAAATCACTAAATGAAAATAAAAATTAATTTTTGGAGGTATAAATATGCCTAATAATTAATTTGATTTGACCCATCCCAAAATTGATACTACTGGCCAACAGAGTAAAAATATCTAAATAAATATAAATACTGAATATTTTGTACTAGAATTAATTATTTTGGTTAATTCATGTATTTATTAAGGTATAATACAAATTTTAGGTCTAAACGCCTTGATTTGATTATAAATCAAAAATTAGAGAAATCAATGTGTCCAATTTCAGCAATATGGACAGATTGAGGAATAAATTAAAATAAAAGTTAAATTCCGGATTTTTAGAATGGAATTTAACTTTCAATAGGATATAAACAAATATCATAACTTATTATGAGATTTTAACCTATTAGAGGTGGGTTTTGAAAGGAGTAAGAAAATAATCATGAAGATACTTAGGTAGACATATGTGAATATTAGAAAGTTAGATGTGAATTTGAGAAACCTCATTTGAACTTAGATTATAGTTTCCAGTAAGTATCTTAAAGGTTTGGAAAAAAATAAATGCCCTAAATTGGGATATTGAATGAAATAAAATGAATATATGCGACTTAAAGAGATAAGAGTGTTCATTTCCAAGGAAAATTGGAATAAAGTTGAAATATTAAGAGTCACATATAAAATGAGATCATAAAAAGGTTGGGAATGAGTTAATAAAAGGCAAAGCGTGCAAACCTATGATGTTATACAGGTGTATATAAGATGATTATTTTCACTTCTTTAGGAAAAGTTAAGAAAATGGTGGATATTTAAGAAAGACTAGTCCTAAGTTCATCCCTTATGACTGACAAGATTAGTGATAGACGAAGCCCGCACTCAAAGCGAGCGTGTGGTCGAGGAGCTCTACCTTGATGACTAGATGACCATATACTAAGAATTATGAATGACAATGAACCCATTGAAATATATATACATATATATAAGCAAAAATAATGATAAAAGACTCTGGTGACCATAGAGAATGAAAATGAGGATAAAAATAAAAATGCACTAGACTGATTTAGCACCAATACACTCACTAAGGAGTTTACACTGGTATGACTCAAAGGTAGGCACTATCTAGAAAGAAAAAGATAGATGAAGTTAGCAAAAGTCTCTTTTGAGTTTTGAATGATAAACAAATATATTATGTTTTGATATAAAGGTTCTTGTGACATACAGGTGGAACTGAGTTGCACTTGTGTCAAAAATGTATATGAAAAGGAAAGGATTGCTACCGATCCTTTTTATTGAATATAATTGATTAGAAATAATATGTTGATAAGAAACTGTTACTCAATGAAGATATGAAATTGTTTATAACTATACTGAGTTTGTATGTGGAATGGAAGTAGTTGTGTTACTAACCCTTCTGTTTAAAGTGATTAATTATATATGTTATAACATATGTTGCGACGAAATGAGAATGTATACTAATATACTTTCTATATGTGTGGCGCCCCGAACCGAGGCATCCACATAATCCTTACTCCAATATCTTGTCAATTGGTAAATGTGACTCAAGATTGTTGCCCTGATCACGCGGCGGGTTCTTAATTGGAACTCGTCCAATTTTTTTTTCTTTCTTTTTATTCTTCACTTAAGCATACACTTTATTCATAATAGATTCATCTATATCATCATAAAACCATTCATATTTTCTTTTTATTGAAATATTTCACATAAGTACAATCATGTTTGTAATATCCATAAAACATGTCTTCAACATGATTATCATACATTTATCCCTTTGGAAGCATACATAATACTGCAATTAAATTTGCAGGTCATTTCTACCTTGCATCCTTTATGAGTTAGCTCCATAGCCAATTTATCATTTTGAAAACACATATGAGTAATAATACTCAATAAGCAAGCCTTTTTCTTTGGCATGTAAACATTTTCCTTTCATTCAAATACATTTCTCCCCATTTGGTAGGAGACACTTACCAAGTGATCAATTACCAATGGGACAAAAACCTTTTCATGCATTTCATGAGAATGCAATGCATTCATTCACATGCTTATTATACTGAATTCCAGATGTTTTAGATGTGTATGAATGAATGAGCATGAGCTTGAATGATGTGATATGATCGTGATTGAATGAATTGGTTGTGACCTTGTGATAATGAAATGTGTATGCAATGATATAACGATGATTGAAAATGAAATGTGTATATAATGATCTAACGTTAATTGAAAATGAAAAGTGTGTTGTTATATACTCAGATTAACACAATGGTGGAAACGAGGGCAAGATTAAGAAAGAATAAAGGAAAAGAGCCCACGACAGAGGTTCCAAGTCAACATGAAGTTGGCGAATCTAGCCGACCTAAAAGAGGAAGGCTTGTGACACAAAATCAAAGGAACCAACAAAGGCGGAATGATGAAAGCCCAGAACGGAATATGGAGGAGGAAACTGAGTTGAGGCAGAATAAACTTATAGAAGAAAGAGTGACTGCAACAGTGAAGGAAGCGATGCAGCAGGCCACTAGGGATTGGGCAGCGCAGACTGCCAACGTTATTCAGGGATTATGGGAAAGGACCCAACAAGCTCAGTTGGGTAGTGTAGAGAGAGAAGGACCTGCTCCGATGGCGGACCCAGTAAGAGATGAAAATCAGCTAATGGAAGCTGATAGAAGAGCCATTAACGCCTTTCTAGCGCAACAGCCCCCGAAATTTTTCGAGGAACCCAACCCGGTCCAAGCAAAGCAATGGATGACGGAGATTAAGAAATTGTTTAGGATATCTCCGTGTAACGACTGTCAGAAAGTATTGTGTGCTTCCCATTTGTTAACAAAAGACGCACATGCATGGTGGGAGACGATGTTAATTACCATGCCACGACCCGAAGAAGTGTTTTGGCAAACTTTTGTGGAAGAGTTTAACAAGGAATACCTCCCTGTTGGATTGCAGAGTCAGAAAGTGATAGAATTTGAAAAATTGTATCAAGGGAGGATGACGGTACTGAATATGCTACAAGGTTTAACGCTCTGGTCATATATGTGCCTTGCATCGCTAATGTGCCACAAAATAAGGCATAGAGATTTCAACAAGGATTGAGGCCATATCTGTGGGGAAGTTTGGCACCTCTGCTAATAATGGATTACGTTTCAAGCCTTAAGAGAGCGAGGGCTTTGGAAATTGAAGCTCTGAGAACTCAAGAACTAAGATTGGGTTCAAGGGCGTTCCTTATGGGTCCTAAGAAACTGGAACCCGGGAAAGAGAAAGCTAGAAAAGGCAACATAAGAAAGGGAAAAGGAACCCCAAAGAAGAAAAGCTCGCCGCTGTGTAGAAAGTGTCAAAAGCGACATACAGGCAAGTGTTTAAAAGGATAAAACTGGTGTTACAAATGTGGACAGACGGGTCACATCGCCAAGGAGTGCAGGCCAGGGGAAGCAAAGGTGTTCAAGTGTTATATATGTGATCAAGTGGGTCACATAGCCCCGAACTGCCCAAACAAGGTGCAGTCATCTCAAGGACGTGGAAGACCTGCTCAGCTTGGGATACCTGGAGCAACAAGCAAGCAGGGAACTTCTACAAATTCGGTGCACGTGCATGCCCTGACCCAGCAGAATCTCAAGAATAGGAAGAGAAGGTGATCACAGGTATGGTTTATATTCAAGGGAATATGACAGTAGCTTTGTTTGATTCTGGTGTCACCCATTCATTCATAGCATGCCAATACGTGACCACCCATGCACTGCCGGTAGAAGAGACCAATAAGATTATACATGTAGAATCTCCAGTTTATAGGTTAGCAAGCACTAGCCAAGTATACATAGCATGCCCAATTAGGATAGGATCATTGATTCTAGAAGCTGATTTGATCCTATTGCCTATGACTGAGTTCGACGTGATATTGGGTATGGATTGGCTAAGCCAATGGGGAGCGACCACTGACTGTAAGAATAAGAAAGTGCAATTTGAAGCAACTCCAGGGAAGGAGATTGTCATTGAGAAGCTAAGGCAACCTGACAGTTCCAGTATATTGATATCATCTATGAAAGCTGTCAGGATGATCCGACAAAAATGTCAAGCCTATTTGGTGTCAGTGAATGTAGACAAAGGCATGGAGGTAGAAATTAATCAAATACCTGTGGTTAAAGAATTTCTCGATGTATTTCCAAAAAAGCTAACCACATTGCCTCCGGAAAGGGAAATGGATATGACTATTGATGTGATGTTAGGTACAGCGTCGATTTCTAAAACTCCTTATAGAATGGCGCCAACTGAGATGAATGAACTAAGGGCGCAAATACAGGAGCTGTTGAACAAGGGTTTCATTAGACCAAGTATGTCCCATTGGGGAGCTCCGGTGTTATTCGTGAGGAAAAAGGATGAAAGTTTAAGGCTATGCATTGAGTACCGGGAGCTGAATAAGGTCACAAGAAAGAATAAATATCTATTGCCTAGGATCGATGATCTGTTCGATCAATTGCAAGGAGCCACGACTTTCTCCAAGATTGATCTACAGTCAGGGTATCATCAACTGAGGATAAGTCCGACCGATACTCATAAAAAGGCATTCCGAACTAGGTATGGGCATTATGAGTTTCTAATAATGCCTTTCGGACTTACTAATGCCCCTGCTGTATTCATGAATATGATGAATAGGATTTTTCGGGACTATTTGGATCAGTTTGTGGTAGTGTTCATTGACGATGTCCTGATCTACTTTAAACGGAGAAAGAACCTGAAAACCATTTGCGAAGGATTTTGGAAAGGCTGAGGAAAGAGAAATTATATGCCAAATTGAAGAAATGTGAGTTTTGGCTGAAACAAATAGGATTTCTCGGACATATAATATCTGAAAAGGGTATTCAAGTTGATCCTCAAAAGATTGAGGCGGTATTGAAATGGCCAAGGCCGACGACCATTATGGAAATTTGATGTTTTCTAGGGTTGGCTGACTATTATAGAAGGTTTGTCGAAGGGTTTTCACAACTGTCAGCCCTGTTAACCAAGTTGACTAGTCTGAGGAATGCGAGCGCAGCTTTCAGGAATTGAAACAGTGATTGGTGGAAGCACCCATCCTAACTCTACCCGAAGGAAATGAAGGGTTTGTGGTTTATAGTGATGCGTCAAGAAAGGGATTGGGTTGTGTTTTGATGCAAAGGGGCAAGTAAACATTTTCCTTTCATTCAAATGCATTTCTCCCCATTTGGTAGGAGACACTTACCAAGTGATCAATTACTAATGGGACAGAAACCTTTTCATGCATTTCATGAGAATGCAATGCATTCATTCATTCATGCCTTTCCTTGTGCCTCCAACCTCTGGGAGGACGCCACCGGCACACAGCCCTTGCAACTTGGCAATAGTGAAGGGGGACCCTCTGATCCGCTTACTACCTCCACCAAAGCCTCTTCCTTGTACACTATGTTCATACATATGCCGGCATGACATGCTCCATAAAACTTGATAAATTATTTAGAAAATAATTTAACAAGTAGTTAGCAATCATTTCATGTAAAGCATTATAGGAATGACCATCTTTAAATATAATTCATAAAACACGTAAGCAAACAATTTGCAATCATTTAGAAATATTTTAGAAAGCATATAGCTTGCTTACCTCCTCAGTCTGTGTCCTCCACCTTTTCCTTTTCTTTTCCTATATAAGGAAAAATGATATTTTATCTATATCATTTCATGTCCAAGAGTGCTTCCCGTGCATGCATCATAATCATTCATTACCTTCTTTCTATAGAGGTTAATATTATAAAGGTACTTGTGTTGGAAACAAGTAATGAAATCAAAGGCAAAATACCCAAAGTATATGTTTTAATAATTAAAAACTCAATTTGAGTAAGTTTTGGCTACTAATATATTTTGTGCAATGTTTAAAGATATAAAAATGAAAAATATGAAGCATGACAGGTCAAGTCGATTCCCAAGTCGACTCAGGCATCGACTTAGGCCAAGTCGATCCCCAAGTCGACTCCAGCATTGACTTCAAAGGCTAATTTTTTTCCAGCGTTGAAATTGAGGACCAAGAGCTGTTGAAGTTGCAAAAGAAGTCGACTCCACATGCGACTTGGGTGAAGTCGCAGACCAAGTCGACTCCAGCATCGACTTCAACTTACCAGCGCAGGATATGAAGAGCAAAGTCATAGACCAAGTCGACTTAACATTTGACTTGAGTGAAGTTGAAGACCAAGTCGACCCAAACAATCAACTTGGATCAAATGAAGATAGATCAAAGACTTAAACAAGAAAAATTACATGAATTCATCTTTTTGGATCAAGAAATATCACTTGGACATTTTTATGCACTCCAAGACTCAAGGATTCAAAATTTCAGGCCACAAAGCTACAGGTTTTTAAGTTAGGATGATAATACTAAGTTTCAAGTGAAATAAATCAGCAAAAGAACATTTAAATTGAAGAAAATCACGAGACTAAAGAAATTCAAGTTCAACTAGCAAGCTAAGGAAGTGAAGTCGCACCGAAGTCTACTCCAGCAGCGACTTGGGTCAAGTCCCAGTCCAAGTCGACCTAAAGAAGAGACTTGAAAATTGCAGAAATCCGAAATCGCACCCGAAGTCGACTACACATGCGACTTGGGTCAAGTTTGAGACCAAGTTGACTTGAGGAAGAACTTGAGCAGCCTTCTTACATCCGAAGTCGCACCCGAAGTCGACTCCAGCCTACGACTTGGGTGAAGTCACACCCGAAGTCGACTCCACCTGCGACTTGGGTCGTAACGTTTGAAAATTTGAACGTTAGTGCATTTATTACGCGTCAACCAACTCTCTAACGTTCAAATCTATCCTTCCATTATATATAGACACTCAAGTGAACGTGAAAATATATAGAAAAGAGCAAAAACAGAAGATACTAAGTTAAAAATTCCATTTTCCTAGTCTTGAGTGATCTATACACAATTTGAAGGAAGAGCGAGCTTTAACTTGCTGCATACTCCAACGTCGATCAACTTGTCACTTCTACGAGTTCTTCTTCGAGCTGAAACTTGCCTACACAAATCTGTAAAGTGTAGATTCCCTTTTCTTTCCAATTTGTTATTCGGTTTTGATGCTTTGTTTGATATTGGTGTTTCAAACCAAGTGATAGCAAAGTAGCGTTGTGACTGGAGTAGGACTCGTCACCTACTTGTGCTAAGTGTTGTATATGCCTAGGGGTGGGAATTGGGGCGGGTCAACCCATGACCAGCCCCGACCCTATTTTATACCGGGGCGGGTTGAGACCTGGTACCCGGCGGGGCAGGGCGGGTTGAGGGTTTAGATATGTCTACAAAATGCGGGTCGGGGCAGACCTACCGGATCCCGACCCGCTTATACCCACTGACCCGATGACCTGCTTAATATCATATAGTTTATACTTTTTACACATATTCAAACCCTACCTAGAAGCCCGACGCCCTGACCTCCCGATTTTAAAATCCTCTCCCTCACCGCGACGCAGGCTCCCTGGCCCTGCCTCCCTCAACACCGTCTCCAGGCTCCCTCATCGCGACGCCATCTCGAGGCTCCCTTGCCGTCTCCATCGTCTCCCTTGCCGTCTCTAGGCCAGGCACCTTCTCCATCGTCTTCGGTCCAGGCACCGTCTCCATTCGTCTCCGCCACTGTCTCCACCATCTCCAGACTCGTGGGCAGGCACCGTCTCCATCATCTCCGACACCATCTCCACCGTCTCCAAACTCCAAGCCAGGCACTGTCTCCATCGTCTCTAGCACCGTCTCCGCCAACGCCATCCCGTCCAGATTCAGCGTCCAGCTGTCCTGTCCCTCCCTTCTTCTCCCTGTTCGGCAGTAGGCATCACGTCCAGATCTGCCGTCCAGATCTGTCCGGCAGATCACGGTCCCGACTAGAGAGATTTGAGATTCACGATCGATCGACGAGGCTAATCTCTTTTGTTTGGGCCGATAGCTAAAGTCCTCATTTTTCCAAGATTAGTTTAAGCTTGCCAAAACTTTCATGAATTATGTTTCGCAATTCTTAGTTGTGGTCTTCCGTCTCCTGTCAATCTGCGTGATCTCTATCTGTCGGAAAGGAAAGCAAAGCTAACAAAGTCTCCTCTCGTATAAACTGCTTGCTTCTGGAGTGCAGGAACAAAAGTTGCAAATATCTGGTCACAGTTTATTTGCAATTAGATAAAATTCTAGGGTTTAGGATTTACTTTGACACTCAAATTGCCACTTTTATCTCACTTTGTCACTTACAAATCATTTTACTGCCTGAACAGGATTCTTTTACCCATTGCTTCAAATCTAATTCCCCAGAGCCTTGGAATTGGAATGTGTGTTTATTTCCACTGTGGTGCTTGGGAGTTCTAGTTAGATACGGGATTCTTTTCCCAGCAAGGTAAAACTCTTGATACTAAATTGAATGTTGTGTGATTACTAGCACAGATTCCTTTTGCTTCTAACAATGTATAACAAGTAAAATGAAAGTTGTATTTGTTCTTTCTGGACTGTTGGGGAAAGGACTTTGCCCTCCTATATTCTGATATTATCCCTTCTGTATTCTTGATTTTATTTAAATGTTTGATATGTTTATATGCATTATATTTGGTAATATGCTTGTATTATGTTTGGATTTTGATTTATTGTATTTGTAATTATTTTTAGGCATTGCATTGGATATAACAAAGCATAACAATATGAGTTTGGATGTCGATGAGAATGCGGAGGAATATATGGTGGAGAATGTAGAAGAGAAACGAGTAGTGGATGTGGATGTAGAGAATGTTACACCTAATGCTAATGAAAAAACTGCAAAAGATGAAAATGATCCACCTACCAATTACAAGCTTACTTCTTCAGTTTGGAATCATTTTACTAAAAATGAAAAGAAACCTGGTAAAGAGCCAACTGCCTCATGTAATTACTGCAAAAGGCCTTTTAAGTGTGCTAGTAAGTATGGTACAAGTTCACTTTCAAGGCATATCCAAAGATGCAAAGATTTTCCAAAGCGGGGGCAAAATAAGAGGCAGAAGCTGTTGACATTCTCTTCACCATAGTCAAACATTAATGGAGAATAGATTCTCAGTATATGGGAATTTGACCAAGATAAATGCAGAAAGGGACTTGCTGAAATGATTATCATAGATGAAAAACCATTTGAGATTGTTGAGCATGAAGGACTAAAAAGATGAGTTAGCATGTTGCAGCCACAATTTAAATGGGTAGCTAGGAAAACTATTGCTAGTGATTGTCTTGCAATTTATGAAGCCAAGAAAAAGAAATTGAAGAAATTTTTTGAAGATAAAGTTCAAAGGGTGAGTTTGACCACAGACTTGTGGACTTCCATTTCGAATGATGGTTATATGTGTCTTACAGCACACTACATTGATGATGAATGGAAGTTACACAAGAAAATAATTAACTTTTTTATGCTCCCACCTCCACACACTGGTGATGCCATTGCTCAAGCAATCGAGGATTGTTTATTAGGTTGGAGGTTGAATAGAATCACCACTTTGACTGTAGATAATGCATCTGCAAATGATGTTGCCTTGAAAATTTTAAGGAGAATGTTAGTTAAAAGAGGGTTTCTAACAGGCGAGGGTGACCATTTTTACGTACGTTGTGCTGCTCATATTGTTAACTTGATTGTGAGAGAAGGTTTAAATGAAGTTAATGAATCAATTAACAGAATTCGAAGGTGTGTTAGATTTGTAAGATGTTCTCCACAAAGAGAATATTGTTTTAAAGTATGTTGTGAGAAGGAAGGAATTAGTTCTAAACTTGGACTATGCATGGATGTTCCTACAAGGTGGAATTCTACTTATTTAATGTTGGAAAAAGCTTTGAAATATCAAAAAGATTTTGACCGGCTTGTCTTATATGATGCTGCATTTGCAAAGGAGAATACTCCCAATGATAATGATTAGAGAATTGGAAAAGCTATGTGTTCCTTTTTGGAACATTTTTATGAAGTTACAACCACATTATCTGGAACCTCATATGTTACATCCTCTCTTTACTTAGATGAATTCCATAAGATTGAAAGTCTATTATTTGAATTTTCTACATCAGAAGATCTAGTCCTTAGAGACATGTCAAGGAAAATGAATTAAAAATTTGATAGGTATTGGGGTACTTTTGATAAAATTAACATGTGGTTGTTGGTTGCAAATGTACTGGATCCAAGATGCAAGTTGAAGTTTCTGAAATTTTGTTATTCACAAATATATGATGTTGACAAGGTTAAGGAAATAATAAATACTGTGATGACCAAATTTGAAACCCTTTTCAAGGTCTATGAGGTTAAATTTTCTGCTTCAACGAAAACAAAAATTGAAGCCCCACACAAACAAAGAGAAAAGGACCATCAAGAGAAGCATATTTGAAGTTCTTAGCAGTGGATGAGACAGAAAATGAGAAAACAGAGATTCATCGATACTTAGAAGAGCATATTGTTGTGGAGGATGATGGTTTTGACATTTTAGCATGGTAGAAAGTAAATGCATATAAGTATAAAGTATTATCTCATATGGCACGTGATTTATTAGCCATTCCTGTGTCCACTGTTGCCTCAGAATTAGCTTTTAGTACGAGTGGACGTGTGATCGATTCATATAGGAGTTCTTTATCTCCAAAACTTGTGGAATGTTTAATTTGTGCTCAAGATTGGATAACGTCAAAGCCAAAAGTAGATGAATTTGGAGAAGATGCAGAGGAACTTACCACCAACATTACAGGTAACTTATATAGTTCAATATCTAACTCTTTTACTTGAACTTAGGATATACATTTTATTTTTTATAGATAAAGTCATTAACTAATTGATTTTTGTATATGTTGCAGCTATTCAAGATGAAGTTGGAGAAGGTAGCAGTCTTCCTCCTCGTCCTCCTGCAAGTGCAAAGGTTTTAAGCATTAATCTTCTTTCATATTTTTTGTTCTTTTTTTCTTGTTCCCTTAGCTTGTGATACTATTGTATATACTGATAAAATAATATTTTGAATTTTCAGGGAAAGGGCATTGTTATCGATGGATGAACTTAGGAAAAGATGACAATGAAGAACAATTTGCTTTATACTTTTATTATGAACATTGTATGATAAAAACATATGTTTAAGGTTAATTTGTTGAACAAAATATATGTATCTTCAGTATGTTTGCTAAACTTAGAATTTTTCCTATTAAAGGATGAATGATTTATGCTATCAATTTCAATGAGTTATACTTTTTAATTTTTATGTGCGTGTATGTCGTTATTTAATTGCGGTCGAAAGTGTTATTGGTTGTGGTTTTGTTTTATTGATTGCATTGCACAGGTGTTATTCAGGTCATGCCTTCTAGAAGCTTTCATTACAACACAAAAGTATTATCAACATTCTTTATACTTTTCAAGTAAAACTGCTCTCCTGCTACATACTTAAACAGTTATCATTTTAATTCTAATTGTGACATCATTATTATTTTTGTTGAAGGTAAATAACAAAAGACATGGAATGACTTCAAACAATTAGTGGTTCAATATTCAAATTGTGAACAGAATTTTGAATGAGGTATGTTTCATTAACTTGTTCTTATGTAGGTGAATAAATATTCATGTTTTATTTAAGTATTTATATTTTACTTTGACTGATTAGTAATAGATTGAAGCATATAGTAGTTAAATTTAATATAGATTTGTATTTATACTTGATAGGTTCATAAATTCTTTAAAAAATTTTACTTGACCCGTTCCCGACCCGAATTTTGTCCCAACACCTAATGAAAAAAGTAAGGGTCAAACCGACCTTGTCCCGACCCGGAAAAAAATAAGGGTCAAACTAGATTTTTGAAAGGTAGGGTCAGGGTTGGGCACACCCTGACCCGTCCCGACTCGCCTCGATTCCCACCCCTATATATGCCCCCTAGAGCTAGAATTTAGAAGAGAGCGGAGGCTTTAGTTGTATATGCCCCCTAGAGCTGGAATCTAGAAGCGAGCGGAGGCTCTAGTTGTATTTGTGGAATACATAATGGAACCCAAGTCACAAGGAGCGTGAACTTGGAAGAGTGGAGTAGGGAAGGTTGCCCAAACCACTATAAAATCTTATCTACTGATTTTTATTTCTGCTTTCATTATCTTATTATTTTCCATTTGTTTCATTAAAGGCGACTGAATTAATCCGGGGTAAAGTTTCTGTTTAAGGGTCTGTTTGGCAACGACCAAAACTCAAGCTTTTTTATAAAACTTTTCATACCAGGGGTTTAAACGCAAAAACGTGTCAACTCATTCAGTCATTTCGGTGAAAGATGCTGAACACTGTACGGGCTATTGACGAAGCTGGACGATTCCTTGGGTTGGCCTGGGTTTGGGCTGCCTGTGCGTGGAATTGGGTGCCGCCTGTATCAGCATTGCCTATATGCGTCTAACTATCCTTACGTTGAATGTCATTAATGCACACACACCAGCGTTGATGTTTGATGGATTTTGGCTGTGAAAAACATGTCAAAAACTTTTCAACAATGCCAAACAGACCCTAAAGCAAAAAAAAAATTAAATACCCAATTCACCCCTCCCCTCTTGGGTAATTGCCATTAACTCGAGACCAACAAGTGGTATCAGAGCAGGTCTTTGAGTTTAAACCAAAGAGATCTTTTGATATGGCATCCCAATCAACTTCCACCCCTGCTTTTGCCGAGGGTCAAACTTTTACTAGACCACCTCTATTTGATGGGACTAACTTCGGTTATTAGAAGTTAAGAATGAAACAATTAATCATGGCTATATATATTGATTCTTGGATTGCTATCCAAGATGGCGTTGTATTACCTACCGATGAAAGAGCCTCCACATGGTTTGAGGAGGAAGTTAAAGTTGTTAAAAGCAACGTGAAAGCCATGAACTCCCTCTTTTGTGCATTAATGGCATCAGAATATGATAGAGAATCATCATGCCAAACCGCCAAAGAAATATGGGATACATTGACATCCACATATAAGGGAACTTGTCAAGTCCAAGAGACACAAAGAAATATTTTGATTGGAGAATTGGAAAGCTTTAAAATGTTAGAAACAGAAAATATTTCTGAAATATTTGCTAGATTTTCTAAGATTACTAACGCCTTGAAAGGGCTAGGAAAAGCAATTTCTAAATCTGAGTAGGTAATGAAAATTTTAAGGGCGCTACCCGAATCATTGACTCCAAAGATCACAGCTATTGAGGAAGCAAAAGACCTCAATACACTACGGCTTGAAGACCTTATAAGCTCACTCATGCACATGAGTTGATAAAAAGGAGAAATGAGGAGCAACACAAAGGCAAGAGAGCCATCGCCTTGAAAGCCGCATAAGATTCAGACAACTCCACCTTGTCGTCACAAAAACGACGATGAAATTGCCTTACTTACAAAACGATTCAGAAAATTTGTAAGGAAAGAAAGAAACTTAAGAAACTTTAAAGAAAGAAATTCTAAAGAGAAAAAGAAAGAGACAACAAAATATTTCCGGTGTGGCGGTATAGAGCATATGTAAGCCTAATGCCCAACGCCCGAGAAAACTAAAGCAAATAAGAAAAGAAAAGATCGAGGCGACAACAGAAAATTTCAAAGAATCAAAGGAAGAGGCATGTACGTAAACACGGAAGAATCTACGACATGCAGCTCTTCAAGTGAAGAAAATGAAGCGGATTGCACAAGAATTTGTGGCATGGCAAATTCCGACATATGTCTTGCAACAACGGAAATTTTGGAGGATCAAACCACATCAACAAATTGCACAAGTAGTCAAGAGATAACCTCCAAACAAAAATTCTTTTCTATTTTTTCTACAAATGAATGCCTCAAATGTGCAGAATTAGAAGAACTTCAACAAGCCTATGATTCATTGTATGAGGAAATAAAGAAATTAGGAAATAAGTTCACAATAAAGAAAAGACAATGCGATGCAGTGATAATTGTGAACGGTAAACTTGCTGAAAAGGTTGATCAATTGAAAAATGAAAGGAATACCTTAATAAATGAGTTAGAAAAACTCAGAAGGAAAATGAATCGCTTGCTAAGTTTTCTAATCCTGGAGAAAGTGTCAAAATGTTTTTGAAAATGACCACCCAAATTTGTATGAAAAGACTTGGATATACTACATTTGAGCAGGGTGAAAATAGCAAATCTAATGCTCCAAGGATCCATAGAAACAAACCAAAATCCATCCATGCTAAACCTAAATTGAATCATGTGATTTGGACCAAAAGACCAACTGGGGAACCAATCACCAAATGGCTTCCCACTCCTAGACTTCTAAGAGCTTGTAATTTTTGCAACAAGATGGGACACAAAGCATTTCAATGCAAATTGAGAAAATTACAAAGTCTTAGTGCAAAATTTGTTTGGATGCCCAAAAGCATTGGATATATGGCTTCAAAAGAAGATTAACGTAGATTCCAATGGATAACTAACCCAAATGGACCCATAAAATGGGTACCAAAAGGATGAGCTCCACTTGACGTTATTTTTGCAGGTTTGTCTTAGAGCTAAAGCCAATAATATATGGTTTATGGATGGTGGCTGCTTAAGACACATAACAGGAGAAAAAGGACTGTTCCATAAGATCAACCCGTGCAACGAAGGAACAGTTGCTTTTAAAAATAATGAAAAAGGTAAAATAAAAGGTAATAGAAATGTTTATGAAATTTCAAATGCATGTATTGAAGACGTACTGTTTGTTGAAGGACTCAAACACAACTTAATGAGTATTAGTCAATTATGTGACAAAGGTTATAAAGTTGTATTTAAATCCTTTATATGCAATGTATTTGATGATGATCACATAGTATTTAGTGGCAAAAGACATGAAAATGTATACTTGGTTTGCCTAGATGAACTTGACAGAAAATGTCTAATAGCCATAGAAAATGATCCATAGGTATGGCATAAAAGGCTTGGACATATAAATATGTCAAATATTAAAACCTTGTGGAAAAAGAGTTTAGTACAAGGGTTACCAAAGCTTAAATATGACAAGGATAAGATTTGCAAAGCTTGTCAATTATCCAAACAACCCAAAATGCCATTTACCACAAAAAAGAAAATTTCAACAACTAGGCCACTTGAATTATTGCATATGGATCTTTATGGGCCATCAGACATTTTAACTCTTGGTGGGAAAAAGTATGTATTTGTAATTGTTGACGATTTTTCAAGATTTACTTAGATTATACTCTTAGCTAGCAAAGATGAAGCATTTTCTATGTTTGTCACATTTTCAAATTTGGTACAAAATGAAAAATAAAGTTCAATTATTTCCATTTGAAGTGATCATGGTGGTGAATTTGAAAATAAACGATTCATAGAATTTTGCAATGAAAAAGGAATTTACTATACATTTTCTACACCAAGAACTCCTCAACAAAATGGAGTTGTTGAAAGAAAAAATCAGACAATACAAGAAATGACTAGAACTATGCTAAATGAGAGTAAGTTGTCCAAAAGATTTTGGGGTGAAGCTGTAAGTACAGTTTGTCATGTATTAAATCGAGTTACCATTAGAGCAATATTGAAAAAGACTCCATATGAACTTTGGAAAGACAGAAAACTAAACATATCATATTTCCATACTTTTGGATGTACTTGCTATGTGTTAAACAATGGAAAAAAAATTTGGAAAAATTAGATGCCAAAAGTGATAAGGCAATTTTCCTTAGTTATTCATCAAATAGCAAAGCATATAGAATTTTCAACAAAAGAAATCAAATAGTAGAGGAATCAATACATGTTCTTTTTGATGAATTTAACTAAACTCTGAAAAAGGAGGATGAATTAAGTGATGCAGATGATACATCGAAGAATTCAAAAGCAAAACAACAAGAGCAACAAGAGGAAACCGAGCCTAAGCAAGAAAATTCCACGAAGGAAAGGGTAAGTGAAGGTAATAATTTCTATAAACCTCCAACTGATTTAAAATTCAAAAATGCCCATCCAATTGAGCAATTTATTGGAAATATCTATGAAGGAGTAAAGACTAGGAGATCAAAATAAAATATTTGTGGACAATATGCTTTTTTATCAAAAATTGAACAAAAAACTATTGATCAAGCTCTCAATGATGAAAACTGGGTTATTGCAATGCAAGAAGAGCTAAATCAATTTGAAAGGAACAATGTATGACATTTAGTTCCTAGACCCAAAGATTGCACTATTATTGGTACCAAATGGGTATTTAGGAACAAATTAGACGAAAGTGGACTTGTAATAAGAAACAAAGCCAGACTAGTAGCCAAAGGGCATTCCCAAGAAGAAGGGATTGATTTTGAAGAATCATACGCACCTGTGGCTAGATTAGAAGTCATACGTATTCTACTAGTATTTACTTCTCACATGGATTTCAAATTATTTCAAATGGATGTGAAAAGCGCATTTTTGAATGGATACTTAAATGAAGAAGTACATGTTGAACAACCCCCTTGATTTAAAGAAAATGATCAATCAAAATATGTTTATAAATTAACCAAAGCATTATATGGACTAAAACAAGCTCCACGAGCTTGGTATGAAAAGTTGAACAAATTTTTTATTGATCATGAATTTCAAAGAGGAAAGGTTGATACTACATTATTCATCAAGTATAAAAGAAAAAATATTTTAATTGTTCAAATTTGCGTAGATGATATAACATTTGGTGCTACTGATAAAACTCTGTGCCAATAATTTTCTAAGATTATGCATAGTGAATTTGAAATGAGCATGATGGGAGAATTAAATTTCTTCCTTGGACTGCAAATCAAGCAACAAGCCGAAGGAATTTTTATAAATTAGTCCAATTATATCAAAGAAATGCTAAAGAAATTCGGAATGCAGACTAGCAAGGGAGCAAACACTCCAATGAGTTCAATAATCAAGATCGACATGGATGAAAACGGTAAATGTGTCGAATAGAAGCTATATAGAAGCATGATAGGATCTTTGCTTTATTTAACTACTTCTAGACCCGATATTCTATTCAATTTTTGCATGTATTCTAGATTTCAATCATGTCCTAAAGAATCACATTTAATAGCTGTAAAAGGAATTTTTAAATATTTGATAAATACTACTAATCTTGGACTATGTATCCAAAGGGGTCAACTTTTGATTTAATTGGCTACTCGGATGCGGATTTTCCCGGATACAAAGTAGACGAAAAAACTACTAGTGGAATATGTCAATTCCTTGAAAACATGTTGGTTTCATGGTATTCAAGGAAATAAACTAGTATTGCTCTATCTACGGTGGAAGCCGAATATATAGCCGTCGGGAGCTGTTGTGCCCAATTACTTTGGATGAAACCACAACTTAAAGATTATGGGATTAATTATTATAATATTCCAATTAGATTTGATAATACAAGTGCAATTTGTTTGACTAAAAACCCAGTATTGCATTCTAGAACTAAACATATAGATGTAAGACATCATTTTATTCGTGAACATGTTGAAAATCATGATGTTTGTTTGGAATATGTGAAAATTGAGGATCAAATTGCTGATATATTCACCAAACCTTTAGCAAAAGAATCTTTTTACAAAATTAGAAATGATATGAGGATGATTGAATTAAATTAGAAACAATAAGATAGGAGAAATGGACTGAGAAAAGTCCAAGTCGATAAGTCAAGTCGACTTCGGCTAGGGTAAGTCAACTCCAGGCGCAACCGTCTAGCTTCCCGCGTTCATCTCTTCCTTCTTCTTTTCTTTTCTTTTTCCTTCTTCCTTCTCCCGTGCCGACTCGTCTCTCTGACTCCATTTTTTCTCTCTTGAGCTCTCGCAGTTCATCTCCCTCTCTCTTCTCCAGCAATCCCTCTGCTTCTCTCCTCTCTCTGGCAACTCTTTCCTCTCTCCCTCTCTTCTCTTTTTTCTTCGGCCTCTGTTTCTCCCAAGCACGCTGTGGAACCCCAAATTTTATGATCATGTATGAAATCCTAAGGTCATGAACCCTAGGTAATGTATTGACTTTTATATGAAATAAATATATGATTTTCGTAATATATGGAATTGAAGGATTGAATAATTAATTATGAAATATAATTTCAAATGAATAGTAAATGTGAATACTGAAACGTGAATAGTAACTATGTGGTTAAAATAAAGTGATAAGTTAATCACTCTGGATTAACTTAATCGTAAAAAACGAAAAAGGAAGCTTCCCATAAAAGGACAAAATGGTAGTAGAGACGAAAAGGAGACTTAATTGAAATTTACAAAGGTTACATTTGAAATTTATAAGAAAATGGATGGTAATTTATGATTTCATAAATATTAAATATAAAAATAAATTTTTACAAATTTTTTGGAAAGGAATTTCAAAATTCTAAATCATACAAATTGAAACTGTTTAAATTTACGGACCTTATGGAAAAATAAAAATAAATGAAATTTTTTTGGCCAATTAGGGTCCTAACTAAGGGCTTATATTCATCCATACTATTTTCATTAGATCTAAGCATGTATAACTCATATGGACAAGAAAATTTAATAGAAAGTACTAAATTATATTCTCTTTAATCTAGACAGAATAGATTATGAAAAATAATTTACATCTAGTGGATATTTGTTATTTTTGCATAATTGTTTAGTTAATTAATATCTTAATGTGTATAAGGTCATTTTAGATGAAACTTTTGGATCAAACCTATTTTAATATACCCTACATAATGAAAGGATTAAATTTTGAAAAATATGTCTACAAGTTTTTAAAATAAAAAAATACCATGACATAGCTCTTGTCTAGTACATCATGAGATAATTCGTGCATTTTGAATTAATCATGATTATCTTTGCTAAATAAATCATTTTAGCCACTTATACACATATGTGTATAAGGTTCCATAATTCATGTTTTAAGCATGAATTTGACTTAACAAAATTCTTTTAATTCCTATAATATATTCCATAACATACCATGATCAGCATAATCATAATTCTCATTTGAAATTTCTGAAACTTATTATTAAATTCCAAAACAACCCTTCTCTTTTCACTATGTTTCATCTTCTTATTTATCTATTAATTCCATATACATATAATAGCATTAATTTGCTATCTCTAATCTTTTATTACACTCTTTCCTAACATATATATTAATTTGGATCACTTTCACTTAGTTTTCATATTTATTTTTGATTATTTCTCAAATTGTCCTCATTTGCTGAAAAATTGCCAAATTTTGAAACCCATGAATAGTGCCAAACACGCTGTGAACAATAACCCGCGTGAACAGTAATTATGAACAGTAATCATGAATAGTAAACATAGTGATTTGGGCAGAAATAAGATGGATATTTATAAGGATGTATGAATGGAATTTTTAAGGATTTTTGGGATAAAAATCCATATGTGAAAATAGAGACCAAATTAACCACTATGAGAGTTATGAAGGAAAATAAAGTGATTATGACATATGCATGGGTTAGATACCCTAAGATGAATTCAAATTTAATAGTAGAAATGTGCAAACATGGAATATTATGTCTATATGAGAAAAATGGTTCTTTTCATTTGTATAGGAAAACAAATGGGTAAAAGTGAAAGATACAAGTTAACTACGCAGGTAAGCAAGCAAATCTTTTGAAAATACAATTTTATACGACCTTACTCTGCAATCTTAAATTGTTTCGAAAATTGCTTCGCTAGAAGCAAATCCTTTTAATGTTGAAAAATATTGAAATTCAAATGTTGAAAAGGTCGTGTTGAAAGGAAAATGATATTTTAAAATGATATTTGAAATAAATGTTTTAGAATAGTTTTATTACAAGGTTTTGAAGTATTTTAATGATATGTTTCAAAGGTTCTCTAAATATTGGATTATTTTGGAATTTCCAAAATCTATTGTTCGAGAAGGATTTAAGGAAGGCCAAAACGATAAATTAATTTGAAAAATAATTTGAGTAATGTTCAAAGGATTATACAAGTCTATCACATATAGAAACGAATAATAAGACAGGTGGACAAAAGTATATGATATTAGATGAAAGCATGTACTTGCATGTCCTTTGATCATAAAAACCTATAAATCGAAAAAGCATTTGTAAGAAAAATCTTTTAGTTTCAAATATTTTTAAACACGTATTCTCGTTCAAAAATTATTTACAAAAATGGTTAGAAAATATTGTTATTTGAAATGTATTCCTTGAATACTTCAAATGATTTATGAAATATAAATGTTTTAAGGTTGACCATCCTTACAAAACGTTTTGAGTATAGAACTCGTTAGCATGGGTTAAGCCCAGTTTTCAAGATTTCAAAGAAATACAGGCTGAGGTCTGTAGTATTTTATAAAAGCATGATGGCATCAAGTTTTCAGAAAAGGAACACAGACTGTGGTCTGTGGTTTTTATAAAATCATGATAGCACGTGAATGTGAAGGAAACGTGTGCATAAGGATTATATACTAGGTCTACTGTAGAGAATATGCAAGCCGAACGCGGTTGCAAATTGGGCCCCCTTTGCATAATTTGAGTCGCTTGAATAAGGCTAAATGCCGGTGGCGCCCTCCCTGAAATGGGAGATGGACACGGATAGCCGCCTGGCTCGTGGGCTATCACCTGGAAGAGTTTCTCTCCTAAGGAAGGATGATCACTTGATAAGTGTCACCTACCAGATGGAAAGAGACGTATTGCATGTTGCATATGCTTAAAAAGGGTTTTATGAAAAGTATTTTAGGACATGAGAATGTCCTATGAGAAAAGGAGCTTCGATGAAAAATATTTTAGAACATAAATATGTCTATGGAAAAAGAATTTATATGTCAATTTTTACAAGCATATGTTTGCCATGAATGAGATTATGAAATGTTTGTGAAAGGTATTTATGAAAAGGTTTCCTCTAATTGCTAGTCGAACGCTTGTTAAGCATCTACTACTGAAAGGTGAGAAATGCATTTAAAATAAAAAAATGCTTGCTTATTGAGTTTCGACTCATGTTTTGTTTTCCCCAACCATAGACAGGTACAGCACAGGCCACACAGGAAAGGAAAAGAGTATGAAAAAAACTTTTCAACAAGCTGGTCTGTATATGGTATGAATGATTATATGAAATTTTCAAAATATGTACGTATGAAATGTTTAGATTGAAAGAACTTGTGATGTAGATAAATCAGTTATTATGATATGAATATTATATGTGAAATTGATGTCAAGAATGTGTTCATATATGATGATATGATGTTATGTAATGAGATATTATGAGTATCATGTGTAAAATTGATGACAAGTGTTTGTTATGTGATGAAAGAAAAGGAATGAAAGAAAAAAAAATTTGGACGAGATCCAATTAAAAATCCCGCCGTGTGATAAGGGCAACAATCCTGAGTCACGTTTACCAATCGATAAAGATCCCAGAGTAAGGCTTCTAGGCACCCGAGTCGGGGCACCACACACGCTCTCTCTCTCTCTGTCCTCTCATCTCTCCTCTCTCCAGAGTTCTCTCGATAGATCTCTCCTCTCTCTATCTCCGTTTCATCTCTGCTCTCTTCTCTCATTTTCGTCGTTCTCAGACTCTCTCTCTCTGTCATTTTCTCTCTTTCACTGCCTCTCTCGAATCCTCTCTTTCATTGCCTCTTTCCATTCCTCTCAAAGTTCAATTTGAAAATACCATTTAAAAAATCAAATCTAATGGCACCCAAATCCAGATTACCCAAATTAGTTGTGTCCAAACCATCCTTGAAGCCAGTTCCAAGACAATCAGGCTCCCAAGCCAAAGAGGAAGTCCCCAGGAGACAAAGGACTCCCTCAAAACATGCCCGGGAAGAACCATCAACTTCCACTGGCCGTCGAGTTCGATTTCAGACCAAGACTCCATCTACAACAGCCCAAAGGGGAGAAGAAACTCAGACATTTGGAAGTTCAGATGTAGGGGATAGAAGAAGGGGAACCCCAGCTATGAAAGGTCAGGTCTTGAAAATGCCGACAACTTATTTCAAGACCGAGTTACAGCATAGCTGATTCTATAAAAGCTTCTATGAGCATAAGATTTTTATTCCCAAGATCATAGATTTCAAATTTTTAAGCGATTATGAGTTTGAAATCGAGGAACTACTGGATTTCCAAGGTTGGACGAGGTTGTTAAAGCAGATGATAGGGTATATCCTGACGTAACTATGATTTTCTATTATTTGTGGGATGATCAGTACTTCAGTACGTTTGTGAAGGGAGTTGAAATGTTTTTGGGAACAAGAGGGGTCCCAAGCCTAGATCAAGCTATTAAGAAGGTGGGACGAATCCTAGAGGTCCCTTACGATGATGAACGGCTACCTGCAGATCTGTCTCTCACCCAAATGTATAATCAGCTCACCAGGAGCAACAAATATCACCCTGGGGTCAAGTTTTTACATTACATGGATTTTCGCCCTAGGATGAGAGTTCTAACGTTGTTAATCGCCCACTACATCTATCCCAAGGGCAGAGAAAGAAATCAGGTCAACCCATAGGAGGCAGAAATCCTGTGGAAAGTCGCTAATAGAGTCAAAGTCAGTATCCCGCAATTCTTCCTTGAAGCCCTTGCCTCTAGAAAGGACAACCCACAAGGGGTGCTGCTTTATGGGACATGGATCACTAAGATCCTTCAATTCTACCAAGTGGATATTGATGGAGAGCCGTTTGAAGTATTGAAGCCGACAAATGCAATAAACAAGGCTCTACTACAACAGATGAAAATTAATGTGGATCAATTCAGGGCAGAGCGGATCCGAGAAAGGATGGGTGTACCAGCTCCAGAAGAAGCCGGAGGAGCACAATTTTAGGGGGAGCAACCCCCACCATCACCAGAGGAGCAACCCGCTCCACCATAGGATGCTCCCGAGGAGCCCGCTTCGCTGCTATCACATGGATCTGTTGGTCCCGAGTAAATGGAAAATACCCAAGAGGGGAGGGGTGAATTGGGTAATTAAAATTTTTCAACTTAAACAGAAACATTACCCCGATTTGGTTCAATCCCCTTCAATGAAATAAAAAGAAAGCAATAAGATAATAAGAGCTGAAATAAATCAATGGACAAGATTTATAGTGGTTTGGGCAACCTTCCCTACTCTACTCTTCCAAGCTCACACCTCTTGTGATTTGGGTTCCACTATGTATTTCACAAATACAACTAGAGTCTCTGCTCTCTTCTAGATTCCAGCTCTAGGGGGCATCAACAATTCACAGCACAAGTAGGTGACAAGTTCCACTCCAGTCACACGCTACTTTGCTTACACTTGATCTTAGTTACCCAAACTAAATCAAGTTTAATACAACAAGAAAGAATAAAAAGAAGGTTTTCTACACGTTACTGTTGTGTAGAAGCAAATTTGGTGCAGAGAAGAACTTGTAAAGGAGGCTTTAATAATTCAGCAAGCAGCTCTTGGCGGTTTGAACGCAAAGTTCTTCTTCTAGATGTTGACTTGATCACTTAACGCTCTTAGAGATGGGAGTTGTGCTCAATCAATGATGTTTAGACTACCCTCCACGTCATATTGAATGTCTTATATAAATGGCGAAGGAATTCGAACATTTGGAAGTAGGTGGCGCACATTTAATGCACCAACGTTCGAAAAATTTCCGACCGTTGCGACCCAAGTCGCAGGTGGAGTCGACTTCGGGTGCTACTTCGCCCAAGTTGCAGATGGAGTCGACTTCGGTTGCGACTTCGGCTTTCTGCAAAAACTTCAAGTTCCATTCTGGGTCGACTTGGTCCTGAACTTGACCCAAGTCGCAGGTGAAGTCGACTTCGGGTGCGACTTCACTTTCTGTGCTTGCTTGATGAACTTGAACTTCTTTGAAACGATTTTGCTTACTTAATTTCTTCAAGCTTAATTGCCCTTTCCTTGATTTATATCATTTGAGACTTAGTATATTCATCCTAGCTTGATTGTCTTTTAGCTCCGTGTCTTGCAAAGTTGAATCCTTGAATCTTGGAGTACATGAAAGAAGTCTAAATGTGTGATCTTGATCTTCCATGATGGATACATGCGACTTTGCTTGCTTTGGACTTGTTTTGATCTTCATTTGTTCTAAGTCGAATGTTTGAGTCCACTTGGTCTTCAACTTCACTTAAGTGTAGCATCATGTTGAATTGGTTTGCGACTTTGCTCTTCAAAACGTCTGCTGATCAGTTGAAGTCGATGCTGGACTCGACTTGTCCTGCGACTTCACCCAAGTCGCACGTGGAGTCGACTTGGTCTGCGACTTCGGCAGCTCTCGTCCCCAATTTCAACTCTGGACGTAAAATCACGTTTGAAGTTGATACTGGAGTCGACTTGGTTTGCGACTTCGCCCAAGTCGCATGCGAAGTCGAATTCGTGTGCGACTTTAGCAGCTCTCGTCCCCAATTTCAATTCTAGACGTAAAAACGCGTTTGTAGTTGATGCTGGAGTCGACTTAGGGATCGACTTGGCCTAAGTCGATGCTTGAGTCGACTTGGGGATCGACTTTACCTGTCATGCTTCATTTTCTTCATTTTTATATCCTTTAATCATCTCACAAACATGTTAGTAACCAAAACTTACTCAAATTGATTTGTTAATCATCAAAACATAGACTTGACTTATTTTGCCATTGATTTCAATACATGTTTCCAAGAATCTCCCCCCTTTTGATTATTGATAAAACCGATTTGAGTTTATACCTTTCAATGTCTTTAAAACATATTATTTTATCCTGTTTTGGTATCTTTAGAATAATCACTGGTCTTTTGCATTTTGAAATTTAACATACATATTCCATTTTTAACATTTGCATACTTCGTTTCCAATGATTCACAAGTTGAAGTCATTCATAGCATTCTTTCAAAAATAGAACATAAGCAGAACAAACTTTTCATATGCAAACTTATGTATAATCTGTCCAATCCAAAACTTTTCAACATTTGCATACTTCATTTCCAATGATTCACAAGTTGAAGTCATTCATAGCATTCTTTCAAAAACAAAACATAAGCAGAACAAACTTTTCATATGCAAACTTATGTATAATATGTCCAATCCAAGACTCAAATTCAAATCTATTCTCCCCCTTTTTGTCAATTGATCAAAAAATAAAGATGGAGCGGGTTAATCCTTTGAAAATGGTGGAGACTGCTCCCCCTGAACCTGTGCTCCCCTTTAGCTTGTGCGTTTCTAAGTTCATTTCTCCAATCTTATTGTTCCTAATTTAACTCAATCATCCCCATATCATTTTTAATTTTATAAAATGGTTCTTTTGCTAGAGGTTTGGTAAAAATATCTGCAATTATATCTTCTGTTTTCACATATTCCAAACATATATCATGATTTTCTACATGTTCTCTGATAAAATGATGTCTTAGGTCTATATGCTTGGTCCTAGAATGCAAGACTGGATTTTTAGTCAAACATATTGCACTAGTATTATCACATCTAATAGGTATATCTTTAAAATTCATGCCATAATCCCTAAGTTGTTTCATCCAAAGCAATTGGGCACAACAGCTCCCGGCGGCTATATATTCGGCTTCCGCCGTAGATAGAGCAACTCTAGTTTGTTTCCTTGAATACCATGAAACCGACATGTTTCCAAGGAATTGACATGTTCCACTAGTACTTTTTCTATCTACTTTGTATCCGGAAAAATCCGCATCCGAGTAGTCAATTAACTCAAAAGTTGACCCCTTTGGATACCATAGTCCAAGATTAGTGGTATTTATCAAATATTTAAAAATTCTTTTTATAGCCAATAAATGTGATTCTTTAGGACATGCTTGAAATCTAGAACACATATAAACACTGAAAAGAATATTCGGTCTAGAAGCACTTAGATATAATAAAGAACCTATCATACTTCTATATAGCTTTTGATCAATACATTTACCATTTTCATCCATGTCAATCTTGATTGTTGAACTCATTGGAGTGTTTGCTCCCTTGCTAGTTTACATTCCGAATTTCTTTATCATTTCTTTGATATACATGGACTGATTGATGAAAATTTCTTCACTTAATTGCTTAATTTGTAGTCCAAGGAAGAAATTCAGCTCCCCCATCATACTCATATCAAATTCCTTCTGCATAAGCTCAGAAAATTCTCGACAAAAAATCTCATTAGTAGCACCAAAAATAATATCATCTACATAAATTTGAATAATCAAAATGTCTCTTTCTTTATGCTTAATGAACAATGTGGTGTCTACCTTTCCCTTTTGGAAGTCATGATCAATAAAAAATTTGCTTAATCTTTCATACCAAGCCCTTGGAGCTTGTTTTAATCCATATAGTGCTTTGGTTAATTTATATACAAATTTAGATTGATCTTTCTCCTCAAATCCAGGTGGTTGTTCAACATACACCTCTTCATTTATATACCCATTCAAAAATGCACTTTTAACATCCATTTGAAACAACTTAAAGTTCATGTGAGATGCAAAGGCTAGTAAAATGCGAATGACTTCTAATCTAGCTACCGGAGTATAGGATTCCTCAAACTCTATTCCTTCTTCTTATGAATATTCTTTTGCCACAAGTCTAGCTTTGTTTCTCACCACAAGTCCACTTTCATCTAATTTGTTCCTAAAGACCCATTTTGTGCCAATGACAGTACAATATTTTGGCCTTAGAACAAGATGCCAAACTTGGTTTCTTTCAAATTGATTTAGCTCCTCTTGCATTGCTATGATCCAGTTTTCATCATCAAGAGTTTGGTCAATAGTGGTTGGTTCAATTTTGGATACAAAGGCGTATTGTTCACAAATTTTTTTTTTTGACCTTCTGGTCTTTACACCTTAATAAATATTGCCTATAACTTGCTCAATTGGATGGACATTTTTGAATTTTAAATCAGTTGAAGGTTTATAGGAATTATTACCTTCATTTACCCTTTCCTCCGTGGATTTTTCTTGCTTTTCCACATGAAAATTTTCAAGGTTACTTGTGACATCATCTGCATCACTCAAATCATCTTTTCTTTTGGTGCATGGATTAAATTCATCAAAAACAACATGTATTGACTCTTCTACAACTTAGTTCCTTTTATTGAAGACTCTATATGCTTTGCTATTTGATGAGTAACCAAGGAATATTGCCTCATCACTCTTAGCATGTGAAACCCTAACCCATATAGGACCCATATGTATGTATTGAACATATATATGATGATTATTTGTGAATTATGGAATTATGAAGGCATTATATGATTTTTGCTAATTATGGCAATTAGGGCTATGGGTTAGCATTAATGATGTGATTAAGTATTTTGAGCCTAAATGAGACAATGGGTTTAGAATAAATTATTGGTGTTTTAAATGTGCAAATATATCACGAAAAATAATTTTTCATTATTTAAAATGAATTATGGAGATTAATATGGAAATTGACAAGTTTGATGGAAAATGTTGAAAAATTCATAACTCAACGCCTATAAGGCGGATTCAAGTGAAATTTGAAATAAAAATTATTTATTTTGGGCTTGGTTTTATGGAATGAAAGGATTATGAAAATTATTTATGAAATGATAATTATGAATTTTTAATCATATGTCCATTTCAACCGTTAACTTCAAACGGCTATAACGGGAGCTAGAAAACTCAGATTGAGTTGAAATTTGAAATGGTTGAATAGAATGGTGAGATATTTATTTTGAATAGATTGGATTAAGCATTAAGTATTGGAAAAATTCCTGCATTGAAAAAGGTGAGCATGTTTGACTTATGCTCCACAAAAGCAACCTACCATTAATGCTAGAATACCAAGAGTTAATGCTTGATGGAAATGGAATTTGAGGTGGAAAATTGCAGTCCATTACTTGGGGATTTTGTGCAATTATTTTCCATACATAAAGGTGAGAATTATCCAACCATTTAATGCAAGTTATGATGGATTTTCAAAGTCATGGAGGAGGTGTCCAAGAGGGGACGTCCAAGGGCTGTTTGGTGGCCATTTTTGATTTTTTTAAATTTCTTAAAAATGCATATATGTTGCAGGGATGAAAGTACATGATATTTTCATACAATAGTGGAGATTTTCAGTAATTAAAAAATAGGAAAAGGCAGGTATATACTGCTGAAAACATCGACAGCTTGTGGTGGAGAAAAATGTGATTTTTGTGCTAAGTTGCTGAAATATTTGTTACATTTATTTACATAAAATTAATGCATGAATTAAAGGGTAATTAGATTCATAAATTACCCACGTTTTTGAAGAGAAAAAAAATAGAAAATGGGCAGCAGCTGGGACGTGAATTGGAGGCCACATGGACGGTCAAAGATGATGCAGATTAGGTAATTTTTGTAAATGGTAAAATGCAATTTTACTTGGCTGAGAATTACCCACCTCATATGGTAGATAAGGGTGCATTTAAGGGGTTTGGAATTGCAGCACCAAGTGGGCCCCACAGCTGGAAAAAAATCCAGCAACATATATACTCCCTTGCATGTTTAAATGAAGAGGATTTTTGGAAAAATTCTAAGTGCTGAAAACGTCCAAGGGGAACCAGAAGCTCACGTCCAAAAATTCCAGCAAAAATAAGAAGAAACCAAGGGAAAAAGAAGGAGAATTTGAAGAAGAAATCATCTCAAAAGATTAGAGTTTGAGTTGGCTCAAAACCAAGTAAGTATGTGATGATTTTAAGATTGTTTAACTTGAGTTCTTAAACTCAAAATTTGGAAATGAGAAGCATGCTTAAAGAATCTGTAAAATGATGTTTCAACATGTCTTTTCATGAATATGGATTGGATATTAAGTTTTATGAATGGATTTTTAAGTTAAGGTTGATGAAAATGGAGTTAAGCATGTGTATTAAGTGGAAAATCCAAGTTGTTAAACCCTAAATCTCCAAGACAAGTTTCTGTTTTTATATGATGATGTGATTAAGCTATGAATCATGTATTTATGTCAAATATATGAGGGTTTATGCTTAAGTGATGAATTTTTAAAGTTATGAAATGCAAAGCATGGATTTTGACTAATTTCTTAGTTTTGGGTTAAAAATGTTATGGAAATGGACTTGCATGTTTTAAGCATGTTATGTAGGGTAAAATACCCTAGGTTTAAGGTATGATGGATGCCCAAAAGATTTGGGAGAAAGAAACCCTAGAACTGATTTTTATGAATTTTATGAAAGAACGTCAAACAGACGTGAAACGGGACTCAAAACGTGTAGGCTACTTGCTGTTTTGAGAAATGATAATGCATGGATGTTAATTATGTGTTAAATCTCTAAATATGGATTATGAAAAATGGATTTATTTGCTGAAAATTCGGAATTATATGACTGCATAGGGGTATGTGTCGAAAGACGCGTAAAACGGGTTCCAAACTTGCTATTTTGGAAACCTATGGTTGAATGGATTTAAATCCCGTGAAAATACCCTAAATATAGAGGTAATTAAGGGTAATTAACCCTCTGAAAAATAGATTAAATTTTTAAGTTAGCAAATTTTATGAAAGGCATTGTGTTTATGTGCTAAATAAGCCTATATGAAGGGATAACAGTAAATGGGTGATGAATGACTTATGAAAAGTGATTTTATACAAAAATGCATGAAAATGAGATGAATCCCATGTTTATGGATCTGTTTGAGATGGTATGATATTAATTCCAAAATTTAGAATTTGATTTATGAAGCTAAAGCAATGATATGTACGTAGAAGCAAGCACCAATGGGTGTATGGTGAAAAAATGAAAAAAAATGGCCAAGTAAGCTCAATAAACCTATGAATGATGGTTATTGAGTGAAATTTATGATATTGAAATGGATACCCTAATTTTAGGGTTATATGTATATGCTATGTTGCATGATAGCTGAATGTGTGTAAATTATGTTAATGGGTGCAAAATAAGCCATATACGTGTATGATGACTTGTGAAGTCAGATAAATTATGTGTGTATATGGAATGAGTTGGAAAACTAAATGAAATATGAGAAAAAAGAAATGTATGAAAAATCATATCATTTTTGTGTAGGCAAAGGCAAAGAGAAAGTGGTGACGGAAAGCTAAGAACTTCAGGTAAGCAAGCAGCTTTCTAAATGATTTTGGTTTTAATTACAAGGTATTTAAGGATGGCCATTCTTTGTTTATATGTGTATTGAAGTCTTTATTTCTGTTGAAATAAATGATTGCTTATGGTTTCACACTTATGCTTGAAATGTGTTGAAACATGAATTTATATGATGTTTCATTGAAATGGTGTTTAAAGAGGGATGGTGCAAAGAATTCTCTACATGAGAATGACAAGTTCCATGTGTAAGGAGGTATATAATGCCGGGGTGACTAAAGGACATGCATGGAATGGAAATCAAGTAGGCTAGTCGAGGTAGTAAGTGGACAAGGAGTCCCCCTTGACGTTGCCAAGTCGGTAGGTCCGCGCGCTAAGGATGGAAAGGACATGTCATGGAATATTGTTCCCCGAGCTAGCGTACCGTCACATGAAGGATAACGTCATTAATTGAAATGATGAATTTGCACATCCAATGTTTACGAAATGTTTTACGAATAGTTTACGTGAATAGTTTTTCATGAATGATTTTCATGAAATGTTTATGAAAAGGTTTTTGCTCCACAGGTAGTTGATCACTTAATAAGTGTCTCTACGAAAGGGGGAAAATGCTTTTGAATAAACATGCCTTCAAAATGAATTGCTTGCAAAATATACAGCTTGCTTATTGAGTTTCGACTCACGTTTTCGTTTTCGAAACCCATAGACAGGTGAAAGAAGAGACCTAACAAAGGAGCAAGAGCTGAGCATTGAGGAAATGAAGAACAATATAAGTTTCATGTTGTGAAAAACTTATGTTGAATGATTGATTGTAAATTTACCTTGATGGTTTATGTTGACAACTATGATAATACATGCAGTGACATCTGATTTATGAGAATGATGAAATGTTTTTGAACATCATGCTTTATTATGCCATTATTGGATGGGAATGACTCAGATATGCATGAGACGAAAATAAGAAGGAATCAAACTTCTATGAAATATATTTAATTGGATAAATATCCATTAAAACCCGTCATGTGACAGGGCAACAATCCTGATCACATTTACCAGTCGAACGATCTTGAGGTAAGGTTGTGACGCTCGGGCTGGGGCGTCACATAGCATCTAGTTTTTCAAAGTTGGTTTTTCCATTGTTCAAAACATAACACGTGCAACCAAAAGCATGAAAATATGAAATATTTAGTTTTCTACCTTTCCATAGCTCATATGGGGTCTTTTTCAAGATTGCTCTAATGGTAACTCGGTTTAACACATGACAAGCTGTACTTACAGCTTCACTCCAAAATTTCTTGGATAATTTACACTCATTTAGCATTGTTCTAGCCATCTCTTGTATGGTTCTATTTTTCCTTTCAACCACTCCATTTTGTTGTGGAGTTCTTGGTGCAGAAAATATGTGGTGAATTCCTTTTTCATTACATAATTCTATGAATCGTTTATTTTCAAACTCACCAACATGATCACTTCTAATAGTCATAATAGTACTTTATTTTTCATTTTGCACCAAGTTTACAAAAGTTGCAAACATAGAGAAAGCTTCATCTTTGCTAGCTAAAAGAATTACCCATGTGAATCTTGAAAAATCATCAACTATTACAAAACATATTTCTTGCCACCAATGGTTAAAATGTCGGATGACCCATATAGATCCATGTGTAGCAATTCAAGTGGCCTAGTGGTGGAAATCTCCCTTTTGGAGAAAAAAGGCATTTTAGGTTGTTTTGATAGTTGACATGCCTTATAAATTTTATCTTTGTCATATTTCAATTTTGGCAATCCTTCTACCAAACTCTTTTTCCATAGGGTCTTGATATTTGACATGTTTATATGCCCAAGCCTCTTATGCCAAACCCATCGATCATTGTCTATGGCCATTAGACATTGACCATCTAGTTCATCAAGTGAAACCAAATATACATTTCCATGTCTTTCTCTGCTAAACATGATATGCTCTCCATCAAATACATTGCATATAGATGATTCAAACACAACCTTGTACCTTTTGTTACATAATTGGCTAATACTCATCAGATTGTGCTTGAGTCCTTCAACAAATAATACATCCTCCATACATGCATTTGAAATACTGTAAATATTTCATTTACCTTTGATTTTACCTTTCTCATTATTTCCAAAGGCAACAGTTCCATCGTTGGAAGGCTTGAGTTTATGAAATAAATTTCTTTCTCCAGTCATATGCCTTGAGCAACTACTATCCATGAACCAAACGTTGTTTGCCTTTGCCTTGAAACATACCTGAAAAATGAGCAAATAAAGCTTATCTCTTTGGTACCCATTTTATGGGTCCATTTAGGTTAGTAAACTGGTTTAATCTCTGTTTTTCTATTCTTGAAAGCCCAAATCTTGTGTTTCTTGGAACCCAAATTAATTTTGCACCATGGTCATACAGTTTTTTAAAATTGCATCTATAAATTTTGTGACCCATCTTGTTGCAAAAGTTACAGGCCATTCGTAATCTTGGAGTAGGCCTCCAAGTATATTGAGGTTCAAAAGTTGGCATTCTAGTCCAAACAACTTATTTCCCTTTTAGTTTGTAAATAGGTGCAGCTTTAGCTTGATTTTTCCAAAGTTTTGGCACATTTGATTTGTTACTTTCTCCTTGCTCAAATGTGGAGTATCCAAGACCTCTTATATTATTTTGAGAGGTCATGTTCAGAAACATTTTCACACTTTCTCCTGGGTTAGAGAACTTGGTTAATGATTCATTTAAGGATTCATTCTCCTTTTTCAATTTTTTCACTTCTTTAAATAGCAGTTCATTTTCTTCTTTCAGTTTTGTTGTTCTTTCTGCTAGTTTTCCATTTACAATAATAATGGAATTACATTGTTGTCTCTTTAATGATAATTCGTTTCCTAATTTTTTGATTTCCTCATATAATGAATCATATGCATGTTGTAATTCCTCTAATTCAGCACATTTGAGACATTCTTGAATAGAAGAATGAGTAGACTGAGAATAGCAAAATTTAGAAGTTACCTCTTCCTTACTTGTATATTTTGTTGAGGTGGTTTGTTCTTCCAAAACTTCTGTTGTGTTTAAACACAACAAATTTTCTTCTTGCTCAATCCGCGCCATGCAGCATATTCTTGCGCAATTTGCTGCTTCAAAAAGAAGTTTCCTCATTCATGTACATTCCTCTTCCCTTAGGCTTTTGGAATCTTCAGCTTTCATATTTGTCTTTCTTTTCTTGATGATCCTTTGATCTTTCTTCCGGTGTAGGACATTGAGCTTGCATATATCCCATACCGCCGCATCTATAACATTTTTGTAACCTCCTTCTTTTTCTCTTTTCGATGTCTCTCTTTGAAATCTTTGATGTTCTTTTCTTTCCTTACAAACTTTTGAAATTTGCGAGCTAGTAGAGCAATGTCTTCATCATCGTTGTGAGACGAGAAGTGGACTCATCCGAGTTATGAGTGACTTTTAATGCAATTGCTCTCTTTCCTTTGTGGTGATCTTTATTTTTTTTCTTGACTAGCTCATGTGACATTAATGAGCTAATAAGGTCTTCAAGCTTCAAAGTGTTTAGGTCCTTGGCTTCTTTTATTGCAGTAATCTTTGGAGTCCAAGATTCCGGTAGAGCTCTTAGGATCTTCACGACCTGTTCAGATTCGGAGATAGCTTTTCCAAGACATTTTAAAGCATTAGTAATTTTAGAGAATCTAGCAAACATTTTAAAAATATTTTCTATTTCTAGAATTTTAAAGCTTTCCAATTCTCTAATTAAAATATTTCCCCTTGTCCCTTGAACTAGAGAAGTTCCTTCATAGATAGATGTTAGTGCATCCCATATCTCTTTGATGGTCAAACAAGAGGATACTCTATCATATTCAGAAGCGGTAAGAGCACAAAAAAGTGAATTCACAGCTTTAGCATTGCTCTTAACAATTTTTGCTTCCTCATCGGTCCATTTGGAAGCTCTTTCATCAGTAGGCAAGGTCACACCATCTTGGATTGCAATCCAAGAGTCCATACCTGTAGCCATGATAAGTTGTTTCATACGTAGCTTCCAATAGCCAAAATTGTTCCCATCAAACAATGGTGGCCTAGTAAAAGATTGGCCTTCGGCAAATGCAGGAACGGAAGTAGATTGGGATGCCATATCAAAAGATCTCTTTGCTAGAACTCAAAGATCTGCTTTGATACCACTTGTTGGTCCCGAGTTAATGGCGAATACCCAAGAGGGGAGGGTTGAATTGGGTAATTAAAATTTTTCAACTTAAACAGAAACTTTACCCCGGTTTGGTTCAATCCCCTTCAATGAAACAAAAAGAAAGCAATAAGATAATAAGAGCTGAAATAAATCAATGGACAAGATTTATAGTGGTTCGGGCAATCTTCCCTACTCCACTCTTCCAAGTCACACCTCTTGTGACTTGGGTTCCACTATGTATTTCACCAATACAACTAGATCTTCTGCTCTCTTCTAGATTCCAGCTCTAGGGGGCATCAATAATTCACGGCACAAGTAGGTGACGAGTTTCACTCCAGTCACACGCTACTTTGCTTACACTTGATCTTAGTTACCCAAACTAAATCAAGTTTAATACAACAAGAAAGAAAAAAAAGAAGGTTTTCTACACGTTACTGTTGTGTAGAAGCAGATTTGGCGCAGAGAAGAACTTGTAAAGGAGGCTTTAATAATTCAGCAAGCAGCTCTTGCCAGTTTGATAGCAAAGTTCTTCTTCTAGATGTTGGCTTGATCACTTAATGCTCTTAGAGATGGGAGTTGTGCTCAATCAATGATGTTTCAGCTACCCTCCACGTTCATATTGAATGCCTTATATAAATGGCAAGGGAATTTAAACGTTTGGAAGTAGGTGGTGCGCATTTAATGCGCCAACGTTCGAAAAATTTCCGACCGTTGTGACCCAAGTCGAAGGTGGAGTCGACTTCGGGTGTGACTTCACCCAAGTCGCAGATGGAGTCAATTTCGGGTGCGACTTCGGCTTTCCGCAAAGACTTCAAGTTCCATTCTGGGTCGACTTGGTCCTGAACTTGACCCAAGTCGCCGGTGGAGTCGACTTCGGGTGTGACTTCACTTTTTGTGCTTGCTTGATGAACTTGAACTTCTTTAAAATGATTTTGCTTGCTTAATTTCTTCATGCTTAATTGTCCTTTCCTTGATTTATATCATTTGAGACTTAGTATATTCATCCTAGCTTGATTGTCTTTTAGCTCCGTGTCTTGCAAAGTTGAATACTTGAATCTTGGAGTACATGAAAGAAGTCTAAATGTGTGATCTTGATCTTCCATGATGGATACATGCGACTTTGATTGCTTTGGTCTTGTTTTGATCTTCATTTGTTCCAAGTCAAATGTTTGAGTCGACTTGGTCTTCAACTTCACTTAAGTCTAGCATCATGTTGAATTGGTTTGCGAATTTGCTCTTCAAAACTTCTGCTGATCAATTGAAGTCAATGCTGGAGTCGACTTGGCCTGCGACTTCAACCAAGTCACGTGTGGAGTCGACTTGGTTTGCGACTTCGCCCAAGTTGCATGCGAAGTCAACTTCATGTGCGACTTCAGCAGCTCTCATCCCCAATTTCAACTCTGGACGTAAAAACGCGTTTGAAGTCGATGTTGGAGTCGACTTGGGGATCGACTTTACCTGTCATGCTTCATTTTCTTCATTTTTATATCCTTTAATCATCTCACAAACATGTTAGTAACCAAAACTTACTCAAATTGATTTGTTAATCACCAAAACATAGACTTGGCTTATTTTGTCATTGATTTCAATACATGTTTCCAACAAGATCTTGTTCACCACAAGGATTCAAGATCCCAGACCCCGCTCCTCGGCCACGGTCTTGGGACAACTCGGTCAACGCAATTCGGGAGCACTTAGAGCAGATCAAGGATCGCTTGACATCTCAGAGTGCCGGGGTCCTAACCGCTATCATGGATGAGACAGGACCGCCTGGATCGGGAGCTAAGAAAGATACAGTATCACTTGGCATCCGGAAGCAACAGAAATCAACCAATACCCGAATTGGATCCATTTGACACCGGGTCAGTGCACCGAGATCCGACTCCAGACCCAGTATCATCTTTCTATTCCTCGGCCCATGTTAGACCCATCCAACCCACTCCTCTTCAATCCACGTCGTATCCTATATCAGCATTTCTATATGCCAAATCTTAGCGAGTTGACCCCTATTTGATCTATTGACAAAAAGGGGGAGAATAGTTAAGTTTGTTTTGTTTTTAGGATTTTGGGTTGGGTAGCTTGTATATAGGCTTTAATTTGCTTTTGAAACTTGTATAAAATATTTTGATCTTTTATGAAAAAGTTTGTTTATGCTATATGCTTTGTTTACTTATGTTCTGTTCTTGCATTGGATTGAAATGGTTGATTGAATGAATGAAATGCTTGTATGAATGAATTTAACTTGTGATTTTATTGGAAATGAAATATGCAAATGTTGAATATGTATGTCAATTTCATTAAGTTCAAAAGGCAAATGACCTATGATTATCCTAAAAATGTCAAAACAGGATAAAATGATATGTTTTAAAAATATTGAAAGGTATATACTCAAATCGATTTTGTCAATCATCAAAAAGGGGGAGATTGTTGGAAACAAGTAATGAAATCAAAGGCAAAATACCCAAACTATATGTTTTGATGATTAACAATTCAATTTGAGTAAGTTTTGGCTACTAATATGTTTTGTGCAATGTTTAAGGATATAAAAATAGAAAATATGAAGCATGACAGGTCAAGTCGATTCCCAAGTTGACTCAGGCATCGACTTAGGCCAAGTCGATCCCCAAGTCGACTCCAGCATCGACTTCAAAGGCCAATTTTTGTCCAGCGTTAAAATTGGGGACCAAGAGCTGCCGAAGTCGCAAACGAAGTCGACTCCACATGCAACTTGGGTGAAGTCGCAGACCAAGTCGACTCCAGCTCGACTTCAACTAACCAGCACAAGATATGAAGAGCAAATTCGCAGACCAAGTCAACTTGACGTTGGACTTGAGTGAAGTTGAAGACCAAGTCAACCCAAACAATCAACTTGGATCAAATGAAGATAGATCAAAGACTTAAAGAAGCAAAGTTGCATGAATTCGTCTTTTTGGATTAAGAAATATCACTTGGACATTTTCGTGCACTCCAAGACTCAAGGATTCAAAATTTCAAGACACGGAGCTACAGGTTTTTAAGTTAGGATGATAATACTAAGTTTCAATTGATATAAATCAGCAAAAGAACATTTAAATTGAAGAAAATCAAGCAACCAAAGAATTCAAGTTCAACTAGCAAGTTAACGAAGTAAAGTCGCACCGAAGTTGACTCCAGCAGCAACTTGGGTCAATTCCTAGTCCAAGTCAACCTAAAGAAGAGACTTGAAAATTGCACAAATCCGAAGTCGCACCCGAAGTCGACTCCACATGCAACTTGGGTCAAGTTCGAGACCAAGTCAACCTGAGGAGGAACTTGAGCAGCCTACTTACATTCGAAGTCGCACTCAAAGTCCACTCCAGCCTGCGACTTAAGTAAAGTCGCACCCGAAGTTGACTCCACCTGCGACTTGAGTCGTAACGTTTGAAAATTTGAACGTTGGCACTTTTATTACGCGCCAACCAACTCTCTAACGTTCAAATCTCTTCTTCCATTATATATAGATACTCAAGTGAATGTGAAAGTATATAGAAAAGAGCAGAAACAGAAGATACTAAGTTAAAAGTTCCATTTTCCTAGTCTTGAGTGATCTATACACAATTTGAAGGAAGAACGAGCTTCAACTTGCTGCATACTCCAACGTCGATCAACTTGTCACTTCTACGATTTCTTTCTCGAGCTGAAACTTGCCTACACAAATCTGTAAAGTGTAGATTCCCTTTTCTTTTCAATTTATTATTCGGTTTTGATGCTTAGTTTGATATTGGTGTTTCAAACCAAGTGATAGCAAAGTAGCGTTGTGACTGGAGTAGGACTCGTCACCTACTTGTGGTAAGTATTGTATATGCCCTCTAGAGCTAGAATCTAGAAGAGAGCGGGGGGCTCTAGTTGTATATGCCCCCTAGAGCTGGAATCTAGAAGAGAGCGGAGGCTCCAGTTGTATTCATGGAATACATAGTGGAACCCAAGTCACAATGAGTGTGAGCTAGGAAGAGTGGAATACGGAAGGTTGCCCGAATCACTATAAAATCTTGTCCACTGATTTTTATTTCTGCTTTCATTATCTTATTGCTTTTCATTTGTTTCATTAAAGGGGATTGAATTAATCCGGGGTAAAGCTTCTGTTTAAAGAGAAAAATTTTAAATACCCAATTCACCCCTCACCTCTTGGGTAATTGCTATTAACTCGGGACTAACAACTTGGTCATTACCTCCTTATATGGATTTTTTTATCCATAAATTCCTTTAAAAATTCCATCTATATATTCTTTAAAATATAAATATAAATCTCAATTTTTTCCCAAAATCACGCTGTTCACTATTCATAATTACTGTAGCAAATCACTGCATCAGATTACTGTAGCAAATCACTGTTCACCGAGATTACTGTTCACAGCAACGTGGGTTACTGTTCATGAGTTCCAAAAATAAAAAATACCATGACATAGCTTATGCTTAGTATATCATGGAAAATTTCATAAATTTTGAATTTATTATCATTTACTTAGCTAAATAAATCATTTTCTCCATATACTAAAAATCAATATAAATTCACTTAAGCATAATCCTTAATTTCAAAAATCATGAAATTAATATATCATCATTCCAACATCATATTCATTCATCCCAAACCATCATTTATCAATTTTGGAGCATTATTTACACATATCATATGTTATCCTCCCGAATGCTCTATCTTTGCTCCAAATTTTGGATATTTTTGGCATAATTCCTATCAAGCATTATAACTATACTTATTTTCTCATGCTTAGGAATTATCTAAGCATGGTTTTACCCTACTTAACATCTAAAAGAAATTTGGATAGAATTCACTTACTCGACGTTGAGATATCCCTCTTTTTCTCACACTTTCTCTCTCTAAATTTCTCCTCTTCTTTTTCCTCAAGGCTAAAACGTGGTGGGGGTGAAAAATGCTCAAATGGAGCTGGGTTTGCTGTGCTTTGGACGTCCCCCCTTGGCCCCTATTTATAGGGCTTGATTTTTCATAAAATTGGATTTTACCCCCTTGCTTGAGGTATTAAATTGGAAATGTGTTTTTTTATAATTTTAAAAGGTGCATTGAGCCAAGAGAGCCCACCCTATAGCAGCCCCAGCCCCCCTATGGCATCCCTAATTTTCATAATTTTTTATTTTTAAAATTATTTAATTTAGGCTAATTAAATCTTAGCCATTGATCATTGATGAGGATGAATTTTGAGCCGTTGGATTTGGCTCCATTTTCCACAGCCCCTGCACGTCCATCCACCCTTGCAGATTTGCATTTAATTTTTTTTTATTTTTTAATTATTTAATTTAGTAAAAAGTCAAAAGTAGCATTAATGAAAAATTAAGCTACTTTTTGATCTGCTTTTGACGTTTCATCTTGACTCTTAATTTGTGATTTTCATCACATCTTAAACCATTCATCATGTCCATCATGAATTTTTAATCATCCATAAAAAATTTCATCTCAATCCGACATCCGGATTGCAAGTTATGAATTTTTCTTCAAATTTTCACTAAAATCCGAAATTCCATTAAAATATAAAAAAGAATTGCTATTTCGTCCTGTAGTGATTAAATCTCTTTTTTGTCTTTTTTGTGATTAGGTTAATCCAAGTGATTAACTCTTAATCAAGTGTCTTAATCCTAGGGTTACTATTCACGTGTATTATTCATCCGAAGTTCATAAATAATTATTTTAACCTCTATTTCCACATAATTTCATACCAATGAATGTACATTTTCCAAATATATTACCTAGGGTTTACAACCCTAGGGTTTTTATACACGTGTCTAAGATCGGGGTTTCACAATCCTCCCTCCCTTATAATAGGTTTCGTCTCGAAACTTGTTGCCCTTCAAATATTCCATTACGTTTTTTCTGCGTAATTAGTCATCTATATTCACAAGCATATTAGCCTTTTCTGGCTTTTGCTAATTCATATGAAGGAAATTATCCTTTTTCTTGTCTATCTTTAAATGTATTGAGATTTCAAACAATTCCCTTCATCATTGCACCTAATCTATTTAGCCTCAATTTCTATCATAGGGATTAAATATCATCATGATTATCATGTCTTGCATACTTGATTTCTTTATTTGCCATTTTATATCCTAGGGATTCATGGTACTACTGGTTTTCTCCACCTATAGTGCGTGTGTGATTATGTACTGGTATGATTTCAATAAATGCTTAATACTTTGCATTAAATAGTGAATTTTCTGAAATTTAAATCATACCTGTAAACCACTGTCTTCTATTTCTTGAGATTCCATCCTGGTGAGGGCTTAGATACGGACAGCGTTGTTGGCTATGGCGGGGGCTTTCTGCTGGTCCAACCTTCCTCTAGTTGGAGCTTCCTATGGTTTGTTCAGGCAGTTGAATGATATATGCCCGACTTGGCCGCATATGAAGCACTTGCTCATTTTGCATTCCCGAGCCATATGTCCCCGCTTGACCACACTTAAAACATTTTCTCAATCCTTGGAGACATTCGCCAGAGTGGTGCTTATGGCAGGTTTTTCGAGGTGAGGTGCTCCTTCCCTTGTAACTGGATTTCTCCATCCCAGTTATTGCCTTCTCATCCTTTCTTTTCTTGGCCTCCACCTACCTTGGGAGCCAAGAACGATTGCTCTTGAGCTTGCCTAAGCTCTTGGGTTCTCATGAACTCTATTTCTAATGCCCTAGTTCATTCTATGCTAGAGGCACTTTATTAGTAATGGGGCTAATCCCTCCCTTAATTGGGGTCTCAGCCCACGTTGGAACCTCTGTGTCTTATTCTTTGCACATTGGCAATCTATGGTACATACCTAACCAAGACATTAAATCTTCTTGCATACTCATTCACCGTCATCTTGCCTGGTAGAGTTTCTCAAACTCCTATCACTTTTTGGCTTTGCAAGCCTACTGGAAGATATTCTTTATTAAATTCTTCCAAAAATTCTTGCCGCGTGACCTGCTCCGGGCGTGGCATAGTAGCCATCAATGTTTCCCACCATTCATAAGCGTCTTTTACCAGCAGGTGAGTAGCACATAGAACTTTCTATTGATCATTGCAGGGAAAAAATCCTAAATAACTTTTTGATTTTCATGATCCATTGTTCTGCAATGATGGGGTCTGGTTCTCTAGCAAACTTAGGGGGTCGTTGGATAAGGAAGGCATTGATAGCCTTTCTATCAGCCTCTAGGAGGCTATCCTCCATTCTTTTAGAAAAATTGGGGTTGGCCGATGGGCTAGGTGTTCCCTCATTATTGCCTTGTGGCGGGGCCCTGCCGATTTCTCTCCCATATACCTTGCATTATACCAGCGGCCTTGGTTGCCCATTGCTGCATTACCTTTTCCACGGCTATCATTTCTTCTGTCTGCCTTTCTTGGTTAGCTCTCCTTTCTACATGGAATTCAGAGCTAGCCTCTTCCCATCGTTGACAGGTCTTTGACGTCTGTCCTCTTGACTCAAACCTTTTGGTCCATTTACTGGTTGCTCCTACTTTGGGTCGGCTAATCGATTCTCCTATTGGTGCCTTCCCTTTAATCAGCCTAGCTCCGACTCTTGTAGTTGGCATTTTTGCTTTCTATATGCACAAAACTTTGATTAGTATCATAACATTCTTATAATACTAACATTTATAATATTCATAACATTATTCATATTCAAGCATATATGTCACACACATCTATATATGTTTCTCACATATATATCATTTCATATCAATATCATAGAAGTATCTTAACCTCTAGACATTAGTTCTTTCTTTTCATGCCTATCTATCAATCCATGCTCTATTCCTAACTTTTGTGGTATCATTCCTTTTCTATCATCATTCTTAATTTTTCTCTTTCCACGCATATTTACTAATTTTTGCTCTAATACTACTTTGTAGTATCAGACCTATCTTTTCATCATTCTTTATTTTCTTCTCCCGCCTATTTACCGATCCTTGCTTTAATACCATCTTCTGTGGCGCCCTGAACAGAGGCATCCACATAGTCCTTACTCCAAGATCTTGTTGATTAGTAAATGTAACTCAGGATTGTTGCCCTGATCATGCGGCGGGTTCTTAATTGGAACTCGTCCAATTTTTTTTTCTTTCTTTTCATTCGTCACTTAAGCATATACTTTATTCATAATAGCCTCATCCATATCATCATAAAACCATTCAGATCTTCTTTTTATTAAAATAATTCATATAAGTACAATCAAGTTTGTAATATCCATAAAACATGTCTTCAACATGATTATCATACATAGAACTGCAATTAAATTTGCAGGCCATTTATACCTGGCATCCTTTATAATTAGCTCTATAGCCTGTTTGTCATTTTGAAAACACATATAAGTAATAATACTCAGTAAGAAAGCCTTTTTCTTTGGCAAGTAAACAGTTTCCTTTCATTCAAATGCATTTCTCCCCATTTAGTAGGAGACACTTACCAAGTGATCAATTACCAATGGGATAGAAACCTTTTCATGCATTTCATGAGAATGCAATGCATTCATTCATTCATGACTTTCCTTGTGCCTCCAACCTCTGGGAAGACCCCGCAGGCACACAGCCCTTGCAACTTGGCAATAGTTAAGGGGGACCTCTGATCCGCTTACTACCTTCACCAAAGCCTCTTCCTTGTGCACCATGTTCATACATATGCCGACATGACATGCTCCATAAAATTTGATAAATCATTTAGAAAATAATTTAACAAGTAGTTAGCAATCATTTCATATAAAGCATTATAGGAATGATCATCCTTAAATATAATTCATAAAACATGTAAGAAAACAATTTTCAATCATTTAGAAATATTTTAGAAAGCATATAGCTTGCTTACCTCCTCAGTCTGTGTCCTCCACCTTTTCCTTTCCTTTTCCTATACAAGGAAAAATGATATTTTGTCTATATCATTCCATGTCTTAGATTGCTTCCCATGCATGCTTCATAATCATTCATTACCTCCTTTTATAGAGGTTAATCTTATAAAGATACTTGGTCATTACCTCCTTCTATGGATTTTTTATCCATAAATTCCTTTAAAAATTCCATCTATATATTCTTTAAAATATAAATATAAATCTCAATTTTTTCCCAAAATCACACTGTTCATTGTTCATAATCATTGTAGCAAATCACTATTCACCCGAGATTACTGTTCGCAGCACGTGGGTTATTGTTCATGGGTTCCAAAAATTGACATTTTTTCCAAAAAAAAAAAATACCATGACATAGCTTATGCTTATTATATCATGAGAAATTTCATACATTTTTAATTTATCATCATTTACTTGGACAAATAAATCATTTTCTGCACATACTAAAAATAACATAAATTCACTTAAGCATAATTCTTCATTCCAAAAGTCATGAAATTAATATATCATCATTCCAACATCATATTCATTCACCCCAAATCATCATTTATCAATTTTGGAGCATTATTTACATATATCATATGTTATCCTCCCGAATGATCTATCTTTGCTCCAAATTTTTGATGTTTTGGCATAATTCCGATTAAGAATTATAACTATACTTATTTTCTCATGCTTAGGAATTATGTAAGCATGGTTTTACCCTACTTAACTTCCAAAAGAAATTTGGATAGAATTCACTTACCCGACGTGGAGATTTCCCTCTTTTTCTTACACTTTCTCTCTCTAACTTTCTCCTCTTCTTTCTCCTCAAGGCTAAACGTGGTGGGGGATGAAAAATGCTCAAATGGAGCTGGGTTTGTTGTGCTTTGGACGTCCCCCCTTGGCCCCTATTTATAGGGCTTGATTTTTTATAAAATTGGATTTTACCCCGCCTTGCTTGAGGTATTAAATTGGAAATGTGTTTTTTAATAATTTTAAAAGGTGCATCGAGCCAAGAGCAGCCCACCTTACAGCAGCTCCAGCCCCCCTATGACAGCCCTCATTTTCATAATTTTTTATTTTTAAAATTATTTAATTTAGGCTAATTAAATCTTAGCCATTGATCATTGATGAGGATGAATTTTGAGCCATTGGATTTGGCTACATTTCCACAGCACCTGCACATCCAGCCACCCTTGCAGATTTGCATTTAATTTTTTTATTTTTTAATTATTTAAGTTAATAAAAAGTCAAAAGTAGCATTAATAAAAAATTAAGCTATGTTTTGATCTCCTTTTGACGTTTCATCTAGACCCTTAATTTGTGATTTTCGTCACATCTTAAACCTTTCATCATGTCCATCATGAATTTTTAACCATCTATAAAAAATTTCATCTCAATCCGACGTCCAGATTGCAAGTTATGAATTTTTCTTCAATTTTTCACTAAAATCTGAAATTCCATTAAAATATAAAAAAATTTGTTATTTCATCCTGTAGTTATTAAATCTCCTTTTTGTCTTTTTGTGATTAGGTTAATCCAAGTGATTAACTCTTAATCACGTGTCTTAATCCTAGGGTTACTATTCATGCACTATTTATCCGAATTTCATAAATAATTATTTTAACTTCTATTTCCATATAATTTCATACCCATGAATTTACATTTTCCAAATATATTACCTAAAGTTTACAACCCTAAGGTTTTATACACGTGTCTAAGATCGGGGTTTCACAATATGTATAGAAAGGAATTATGCCTATCACAAGAGCCAGAGCTAGGCTAAACAAAGGAAAAGCTGTAGCAAATGAAGAACAAGTGTGTCAACGAGAAGTAGGTGAAACCAGTAGCAAGTCTAAGCGACCAAGATAATAGGTGGAATGTTGAAGGTGGAACCACTATAAGTAACACAACCCAATTAGAATTAATAGCGGAAAAAGTAGCTACAACTGTAAAGGAAGTCATGCCACAAGCTACTCGGGATTGGGCAACCCAAACGGTAGAAATAATTTAAGATCTTTGGAAAATAGTCCAACAGGACCAGTCCAGAGGACAAGAAGGAAACAGGCCAATGCAGGCTGTACTTCCTAACCTAATACCAAAACCTATAAGAGTTGATGACAATAGGATAGAAACATTAAGGACTCAAAATTTACCACAAGGGCAACAACAATTTAATCCTAGCACCAAAGAGCAGGATGGAAGAAGGGGAAGAAGTAAGAAAGTAGTGACAAGAGAAAGAAAATCAAGCCTTCATATAATAGGTGCCCTATGAGAATCGCCACAAATGTCGCTTTGGAAAATCTTTGAGTTCAAATCAATGTTATAAATGTGGTCAGATTAGCTTGTGGTGAGAAATTATCAAGTTACTAAGGTAAGAGAGATAAAGTGATTTAATTGTGACCAAGGTAAAGAGAGGTAACTAACTATCTTGGAAAATGATGGAATGAAGAAGAAAACAAATAATGCAAAGCCAACCCCAATTTGGATTCAGGGACTTCGATGCCTCAGTGTCGATTTTGTTGGTCCCGAGTATATAGCAATTACCTAAGAGGAGAGGGGTGAATTGGGTATTTTAAAATTTTTACTTAAATTGAAACTCCCCCCATTTAGTTTAATCCCCTTAATAAAACAAGCAAGGAATATGGAGAGAAATAAAGCAATAAAAGCAGATAAGCAAGCCATAGTAGTAGACACAGTTTTTATAGTGGTTCGGGCAACCTTCTCTACTCCACTCTTCCAAGCTCACACCCGTTGTGACTTGGGTTCCACTAATGTATTGTCAAATACAACTAGAGCTGTAGCTCTCTTCTAGATTTCAGCTCTAGGGGGCTTGCACAAAATACAACACAAGTAGGTGACGAGTCATACTCAAGTAACAATGCTACTTTGCTTTCGCTTGGTTCCAATCACTAATATCAAACCAAGTATCAAATACAAATAATGAATCAAATAAAGGAAATTACACTTTACAAGTTGTGTAGGCAGATTTCAGCTCATGGAAAAACTTGTTGAGAGAATGATTTGATCAGTGATGCAGCTTTCAGCAAGTTGTAGCAAAGTTCTTCACTTGAAGTTGGAGTAGATCGCTTAATGCTTAGAGAGGGTGGAAGGTGAACACAATGAATGCTTTCTCCAACCTCTAGCACGTCCTCTTGAATGCTCATTTATAATGGTGGAGTAAATTTGAATGTTTGGAGGTAGGTGGCGCGCATTTAATGCACCAACGTTCGATTTTTTCCGACCGTTGCGAGCCAAGTCGCATGTGGAGTCGACTTCACCCTAGTCACAGACTGGAGTCGACTTCGATTGCGACTTCGGTCTTCAGCTTGGCTTTAAGTTCCACTTCAAGTCGACTTGGTCTTGGACCTGACCCAAGTCACAGGTGAAGTCAACTTCGGGTGCGACTTCACTTTCTGTATGCATATGATGGAACTTGGATTTCTTTGAAAGTGATCCTAGTTGCTTGTTATTTATCTCATATCTTGTTCTTCTAATAATACTCTTTATCTTAAATGCTTAGTCTTGGAACTTGGCATGTTCATCTTCTTTTGAGAGCTTTATCTTCAAGTCCTCGATCCTAAAATGATTCGCCTTCCTTGAGTTTGCAGTCTAAAGTTGTAATTAATTAATAATCTTCCTTTGAATGATATACCATCTTGAATGATTCTGTTTGGGATATTTGCTTGTATGGACTGTCTTGGTCTTCAGCTTGACTCAAGTTGAATACCTGGGTCGACTTGGGGTCTAACTTCACTCAAGTCGCATGTGGAGTCGACTTGGGAATGCGACTTCACCCAAGTCGCATGTGGAGTCGACTTGGGTTGCGACTTCACCTGTCTCTTACCCCAATTTTAATGCTGGAAGGAATTAATCATCTGAAGTCGATAGTGGAGTCGACTTGGGTCTGTGACTTCACCCAAGTCGCAAGTGGAGTCGACTTCGACTGCAACTTCCCCTGTCTTGGTTCCCAAATTCAACGTTGGAAGTTTTTGCCCACTTGAAGTCGATCTTGAGGTTGACTTGGATATCGACTTCACTCAAGTCGATGGAAAAGTCGACTTGGCTTTGCGACTTAGTCTGCCAGGTTTTGAATTCTAAGTTTCTAGCCTTTAACCAAGTTTAACAAACCACATTAGTACCCAAAATATTCTCAAATTGAGTTGTTAATCATCAAAACATGGATTGTGCTTAATTTGCCTTTGATTCCAATAGATTTCTTGCGCCCAGGCGCCAGATCATCACCTTAATAGAAAATTCTGGAACCCTAAATCAGCAAACCTCTAGAAAGTCGAAACTTAGGTGCCGACCCCCCATAAGAGTGAATTTTAGCACATGTCTTGTGCTATGTTTACGGTGGTATATTTATTTCTCTTCAGAATTTTTAAGAATAATATAGAAAATTCATGGTTGCTGAGAAAGGAGGAAGAAATGGTTATAGATTTTGTGGTGCCTCCAACCCGAGGCGTCACAATCCTTAGCCTTACTCCAAGATCGTTATCAATTGGTAAATGTGAAACAGGATTGTTGCCCTGATCACGCGGTGGGTTCTTAATTGGATCTCGTCCAAATTTTTTTCATTTCATTCCTTTATCCATCATTATTTAATTTCTTTATATTTCACTTCATACATCTTATAAGCAACGATACATTTGTAATTCGTTGCACATAGCATTTTAAAATACTACTTGGTTCCTTTCTTAATATACTTTTTCATAAACTCATCCCCTGGCAGTTGTCATCAACTGTATATATCTTTCATAAAATTTTCATCTTGTTCTCTTACATCCTTGGTTTTATCAACCTGGTCATGCCATAACCATTTAAAATTCATTCATTACCAAATATTTAACACCCATACTTGTATACATACATTCAACCATCAGTTCACAAAGAACTTAGAATTTCAATAAGTTCACATACATTTTCATATCTTAAAAATTCTAGTTATGTCATTCCATACACATAGCTAATCATTTAGCACACACAAAAATACCATTTCATACCTTTCCTTTAATGCTCAAGTTCTCTACCTCTTGGCCTTCCTTGTACCTGTCTCAAGTTTGGAAAAATAAATTGTGAGTGATAACTTGGTATTTTTATATAAATGCATTTCTCGTGGTGCGGTAGGAGACATTTATTAAGTGATCAACTACCAACTAGAAGAAACCTTTCATGAAAACCTTTCATTTAAACCCTTCATAAAACATTTCATATAAACCCATTATAAAACCTTTTTTCATAAGGACATTTGTATGTCCTAAAATGTTGTCATATAAACATTTAATCATGAGGACAAGTATATGTCTTAAAATATTTTTACATAAACCTTTTATATGAGGACAATTATATGTCCTAAAATATTTTCATATAGACCTTTATTCATGAGGACAATTTTATGTCCTAAAATATTTTCATATAAACATTTGTCCATGAGGATAATTATGTCTTAAAATATTTTTTTGTAAACCTTTGTTCATGAGGACAATCTTATGTCCTAAAATATTTTCATATAAACCTCTTTATTCATAAGGACAATTTTATGTCCTAAACCATTTGCATATAAACCTCTTTATATGAGGACAATTGTATATCCTCAAATAATTTCATATAAATCATTTTTCATATCCCAATGTTTTTTGGGCTTTTAAAAAAAAAGCATATGCATATAAACCTTTTATCCGTGTGGACATTTTTATGTCCTAAAACATGTTCATGTAAACCTTATTTCCTATGGACATAATCATGTCCTAAACTATTTGAGCAAATATTATTTTTTGTGGACTTTGTTATGTCCTGAAATATCCTTAAATAAACATCATTTCTTATGGACATCATCATGTCCAAAATTATTCCAATGCCTCTGTTTTGGGGCTTTTAAAACAAAACATATGCATATACGTCTTTAACCCTCTAGTAGGTGACACTTACCAAGTGATCATCATTCCATAGGAAAGAAACCATCTATGTCATTGCACTACTAGCTAGGCGGTCGTCCATGATCCTACTCCCATTTCAGGAAGGGCACCGTCGGCTTCCTGCCTTCCCTTAGTGACTCAACCATAAGTAGAGGTTGGCATTGGTATGCAACCGTCTCGGTCTGCAACCACCTCTACCATGGACCTAGTACATGATTCTCGTGCATGCTCGTTTATATTCGCATCGTCATGCTATCATTATTTCATAAAATCAACACAGTCCTCAGATCGTGACATTTTTCAAGTCAAAACTTGATATAACATAATCCATCGCAATCCTCAGACTGTGCCCTTCTCAAATTGAGAATTGGGAATAATCATTTTTAAAGATAAAACATTTTCATAAATCGTCTTTAAATAATAATGTTAGGATGACCACCCTTAAAGAATTTTTAAAATATTTTAGTGAATCAATTTTACAAATATTTATAATACTTGAGAAAGCAATAGTTTCAAGAATATTTCTTGTTCGTTGGTAAACAATTTTAGAAACATCTTAATAAACCAATTTCAAAATATTTCAATAATTGAAAAGAATAAGCTTTTCTTGTAAACATTTTTATTCCCATTTCTGGGCTTTTTATGATCAAAGGATAGACAAACACATCTGCTTCCATTTTATTGGCATTATATGTCTTGTCCACACACCATCATTGCCACTCTTATGTAGAGAAACGTTTGCACTATCTTTTGAATATCATTTAAACAAACCAGTCATCAAATCAATTTATCGAGTTGATTATCCTTAAAACATTTTTGAAAAACATGAATACAAGATATTTTCAAAGTATTTCAGTCTTCAAAGAGACTGAAAATATTTCAATAGACTATTCCAAAGCATGTAAATAAATCATTTAAAGACATTTAATTAAATCATTTCAAAAGCCGTATTTATTTACAAATATCATTATATGAAGAATCATATATTTTTTTTCTCAAAACTCCTTAGGAATAGAATTTCCAAAGTTTGTTTTCAAATATCATCTTGTAAGGGAATCGAAACTCTCTCATCATAAAATGCTTTCGAAATAGCATTTCTAAGAACTTGCTTAACATGAAACCATCTTGAAACGTGTCATTAATAAGGAGTAAAATCATACCTTCAAGAATTGAGCATGCTTACATTGAAGCAATGTTGAGGCTTTTCATTAAAGCAATATTTTCAAGAATTGAATTTGCTTACTTTGTAAGCAATTCTAAAATCATCAATATAAATATTTGAAACAAAATCAACATTCGTAAAGTTTGCTTGCTTACCTTATAAGCAATTTTGAAACATCTTGATAAAGCAAGTTCAAATTATTTCAATATTTGTTAATAAAATAGGATTTGGAAATGCTTAATAAAGCATCATTATAAAGCACTTGTAATTATTTCAATATTTGAAATGAAATCAATATTTTCAAAAGGTCGCTTGCTTACCTAAATTCACTTCCGTTTCCTTCGCCAATCTTCTTTTTACCTTTGCCTATATAGATAAGAATGACATTGCATTCATAATCATAATTCCATATATTTGCACATCATATACTTTTCCAACTCACATGGTTTCTATCAACTTACTTAACCCCCTAGCCTTTCAAGTTAGGTGTCCATTTTTCAATTCCCACATTGCTATTGTTGGAAACAATGTTTAAAACAAAATAAATTTGACCAAAGCATGAGTTTTGATGATTAACAAAGTTAAATTTGAGTATAATGTGAATACTAATGTTTATGTTGAATGGTTTAAGGAAAGGAAATAGCCAAGTCGATCTCCAAGTCGACTTGGGCTTCGACTTAGGGTGAAGTCGATCCCAAAGTCGACTCCATCCTCGACTCCAAAGTGAACCTCACAGCCAAATTCAAAATGGAAGGAAAAGTAAGTGAAGTCGCAAGCCAAGTCGACTCCACTTGCGACTTGTGAAGCCAAGTCGCAAACGAAGTTGACTCCAGCATCGAATTGAGACGGCAAAAACACTCCAGAGTTGATTTTGGGGCACAAAAATACCGAAGTCGCAGACGAAGTCGACTCCAGTTACGACTTGGGTGAAGTCGCAGACGAAGTCGACCCCAAGATCGACTTGAGGTTTTCAAAGTTCAAAATGCAGATTCAAGACTCACTTCAAAGATCAACTTAAGCTTCTCAAATCCAAGGCAAAGCTCCAAGTGTATTTCAAAATATGAAGAAACCAAGGATACAAGCTCACTGTCAACTTAAGTTTCTCAAGTCCAAGGCACAGCTTCGAACATATTTAAAGATGAAGAAACTCAAGTCATGAAGACTAGTGAATCAAAAACAAGTTCTTCATGATTCACAAAGACTACAAATATGTGAAGCCATTCCAGAATGAAAATGATTAAAGAAAGAAGCCAAGCAAACTAAAGGAAAAAGGTCAAACTGTTTTCGGCACAAGAACGAGTCAAGTCGCAACCCAAGTCGACTCCAAGATCGACTTGAGGTCAAGTCTGAAACCAAGTCGACCCAGACTCAGACTTGAAAAAATACGGAACTGAAGTCGCACACGAAGTCGACTCCAGTTGCGACTTGGGAAGCCAAGTCGCAGACGAAGTCGACTCCACCTGCGACTTGGGGAAGCAACGTTCGAATTTTTGAATGTTGGAACATTTATTGCGCGCCAACCACTTCTATAATGTTCAAATCTTCCCCATTCTATAAATAGACACTCAAGCAAACGAGAATACATATACTACATTGTCTAAAGAGAGAAAAGAAGTGCAAACAAGAGCTCCCATTTACTTTTCTCTAAATTTGAGTGATCTATACACTTTCAAAGGAAGAACGAGCTTCAAGTTGCAAGTAGCGTCAACGATATACAACCGGTTGCTTCTGTAAAATCTTCCTCAAGCTGAATCTTGCCTACACAACTCAGTAAAGTGTAGATCTTCCTTATTTTCATTATTCCTTATTATTGGTCTTGGTTTGAGTTTATTGTAACAAACCAAGACGTTGCAAGTAGAGTTGTGATTGGAGTTGAACTCATCATCTACTTGTATCAAGTGTATAAGCCCCCTAGAGCTAGAATCTAGAAGAGAGCGGAGACTCTAAGTGTATTCGCGGAATACATAGTTGAACCCAAGTCACAACGGTGTGTGAGCTTGGAAGAGCGGAGTAGGGAGAGGTTGCCCGAACCACTATAAATCTTGCCTACTGTTTACCTTATTGCTTTCATTATTTCATTGCTCTCTATTTTTTTCAATCAAGGGGATTAAGCTTTCAAGGGGTTAAGTTTTAATTTACCGAAGAATTTTATAAGAACCCAATTCACCCCTCCCCTCTTGGGTTTTGCTATTAACTCGGGACCAACAGCTATAACTTGTGCTTCCATAGCACTCATTCCTTTCAAATCCACCTATAATAAGTTAAACCCTCATAATTACTTATGATACTTGTTTATATCCCTTTGTAAGTTAAATTTCATCCCAAAAATCTAGAATTTAACATTTATTTTGATTTATTCCTCAATCTGTCTATAATGCGGAAATCAGATACACTGATATCTCTAATTCTTGAATTATAATCAAATCAAGGAATTTAAATCTGAAATTTCAATCATACCTTAATAACTACATGAATTAACCAAGATAAATATTTTCAGCACAAAATAATAAGCATTTATATTTATTTTTGTATTTGTACTCTCTCTCTCTCTTTCTCTCCCTTACCTTGCGGGACGTCCCAGCTGCCTTGCTGCACCTTTTCACCATTTATTTTTCTCCTTTCTTGCTGCCTAAGAAACCCCCTTGGTAGCCCCTTTATATAATTTTTTAAAATACCAAAAATCAATCCCTAACTTGCCCCCTTGGTCACTTTCACATGGGCTGCTCCTTTTGGCATTTTGTGAGGACGAAATTGTCCAAATATTGCTGCCCTTGAACGTTCCTACATGCAGCCCTATTTCCATACATTTTTAAAATTTTTGAAATTGCAAAAAAAATTTCTCAAAAGTCCCTCCTTTTCACACCTCGATTGCACCCTTAATTGCATTAACTTTTGCATTAATTCAAAACCACTTTTTGAAGCAAAAGTCAAAGAGTTTTATCCATATGTGATTAAGCATATTTCCATGTAATTTAGCTTAATCATATCCATCCATATGATAAAGCACTTTGTTTTAGCCATCCATAACATTTTTTATCCCAAAATGACCCTTCTAATACAAGATGTGATCATTTGAAATTATCTCATGAAAATTCATGGAATTAGATTATTATCACCATAATTCAATTATGATTAACATAATACATACCATTCATGAGGTAAATCACTTCAACATGTGCCTACCTTTCAAATTTCACGTCAATTCGCCTTATGGGCGTCAAGTTATGAATTTTCCAAATAATACCCTAATTTGTTCATCATTATCATCAACTTAATCATAATTAATAGAATTAAAAATCATGTCACATCATCATTTCCATACTTCATTTCGCCTCTTTGTACACATTAAATCATATTCAGTTAAGGTGATTAACTTAACTATCTTTCTTAGTCATTCGCCTTAATCTCATTCATTCATTTCAATTATATAATTAACAATAATTACATGCCTAGATTGTGTGTATGAGTCACTTTTGTTCTGAATATCACAATCCTCTCCCCCTTATAAAAGGTTTCGTCCCAAAACTGTCTTACTTTTCAAACAATTGGGGTAAAACTCACATAAAATAGCCAGTTGATCATCTTTTTTCCAATATTTCCAATAGCTTACCACTCTACCACTGCGCTACTCTATCTTGGTGGCACTATTGGTCTTGGTCTGTTAGACCTATTATTCATCTCTACTATTTCTGATCAACTTGTAAGTTTTTCATTGGTAATTGCCCTTTTCTTCTCTCTTTCTTTTTAGAGAAATTATATCTGTATAAGCTCTCATCCTATCATAGGATAGCTCATAACATACCAATTCAGTCATATCAAGTAGAGATCATTAGTAACTACCTTCTTTTCATATATATATATATATCATTTAAACGTGAATACTTTTAATTCTATAGTAAAGAGCAAAGATGCTCTCACATAAATTCATACATATTTTATTAAAACCAAAAGTTACTTTTGCTAATTCATATATTCATTCTCGCTACATAATGTCATAACTAGGTTATATAAGTATAGACTACTTCATGGGAGTGCTAGTGCTGAACTAGTCTAGAACATTTCCTTCCTCATCTCCCTTTTCAGTTTCTGTAATCTAGTAAGAGTCCTTATCATCCCTTCTAGTCTTATTTCCCATAAGCTTATCATCATTGTGGAGAGATAATTCTCTCACACCTATCTTCTAACCACATCGATATTGGAGAAATCCCGAACAATCTTTCTTGTCTTCATTTTTCTACATTTATTTATCACTCCTTGCTATGATATCACTCTGCGTGGTATCATACCTATAATCTTCTTTTTCTTCCATTCATGATAATTTGACATGGTTTAATATCCATATCTGCATTGTAATTACAGAGATTCCCTATCAATTGATAGCTGCAGTTAGCTTTTGCAGAGCTAACCCTTCTTATCTTCTTGTTCCTTAAGTCTTAATTGGATACTTTGAGGCAATATGTCCCACTTGATCATACTTGAAGCACTTTAGCTCCCTTGCCTCAATAAGTTGACAGTTTCTTGCCACATGGCCAGCTTGTCCAAATTTATAACATCGGTTTAAACCATTTAAACATTCTCCAAAATGACATTTTTGACAATTTCCACAAATTGGAGGACCTATTATGGTATAGCATTTTTTCCTCATCCTTGTCACTGTTGTCTTGCTTCTTTCCTTCCCTGCACCAGGTTCTTTAGTTTTAGGGTCAAGTTGTCCTTGCCCTAATTGTATTTATTCAAACGCAACATGTATTGTACTTGGTGTCCTATTGGAAGATATTTCTTATTAAATTCTTCCTTAAAAGTTTTCCAAGTTACCTTCCTCGGTTATGGCATAATGACTATTAAAGTCTCCCACCATTCATAAGCATCCCTAGTCAATAATTGGGTGACGCATAAGACCTTCTGATTATCACTACATGGACAAACTTTAAACAACTTCTTAATTTCAGTCATCCACTGCTTACTCTGTGGCGCCTCAACCCGAGCGTCACAACCTTACCTCAAGACCGTGTTGTTGGTAAACGTGATCAGGATTGTTGCCCTGTCACACGACGGGCTATTTGGATATTTATTCACTTAATCCTAACTTCTTAGGATTTTATATCATTTATACATTTATTTTCCATCAAATGTTATTTTAGGCCATTAAATCATTTGAGAATTACACATGTCATCTCATAATCTTCATACTTAATCAAATCATGGTATTTCATGCCTTAGCATTTACCCATTAATTTTTTTTCCTTTCTTCTTCTATGGTCACAAAACTATAACATAATTCATATACAACATTAAATAGCTATTTAATGTCATCATTCATATAACCATTCAACCCTTAGGTTCATACACAAGTAACTCATAGAAATTCTTTCATCCTTGAATCTCCAACTGTGCTTCTTGCCTCCTTCCTTTCACCTGTCTTTGAGTTTGGAAAACAAAACGTGAGTCGAAACTTAATAAGCAAGCTATAGGGTTTTTAGGCAATTCATTTTGAAGACAACATTGTTTAAAAGCATTTCTCTCAATTCGGTAGGAGACACTTAGCAAGTGATCAACTACCTGCAGAGCAGAAACCTTTTTATAAACCATTCATAAACCATCCGTGTAAACCAGTCATGCAAACAAGTTTAATCTCAATTTTGGGCATTTCATAAACATTGGATGTGCAAATGTATCATTTCCATTCATGACATTATCCTTCATGTGACAGTACGCTAGCTCAGGGAACATCCTTTCATGATATGATCCTTTCCATCCTTCGCGCTAGACCTTTCGACTTGGTAACGTCAAGGGCGGACTCCTTGTCCTGCTTTCTGCCTTGACTAGCCTACTTGATTTCCATTTCATGCATGACTTTCAGTCACCCCGATATTATATACCTCTTACACATAGAAACTTGTCATTCTCATGTAGGGAATTCTTTGCACCATCCCTTTTAAACATCATTTCAATGAAGCATTGCTGAAATCCATGCTGAGAGAGAGAGATAGAGAAAAGTCAAGGGGCAAACCCCCCTAAACTCCAGCAGCAAAGCACGTCCCCATTCCAGCAACATGAGGGGGAGAAAAAGAGGAGAAAAAAAAGAGAAGGAAAAAGCGGAAGAAAGAAGAGGAACCAACCAACTCAAGTTGAATTCAAGTTGGATTCAATTTCAAGTAAGTTCCTTTTAAGTTCTTGAATCATTTAAACTTAGTTTTTCACCTCAACTTATGAGTCAAGAATTTGATTCATATTGAACCCTTAAAGCATGATTCATGATGCCCTTGATTAGGGTATTGATTAAGGTTTGAATGAAAAGAATGAAACCATGAGTTCAAGAGGATGAAAATGGAGATTAGGGTTGATTATGGGTTAATAATCATGGCTGAAAATTTCTTAAATTCGTATATGATATTTCTGTTTCAATTTTTAATTATGATTACATGATGATTCGTGATTAGTGAATTACATATGTTGATTTGGGCTTAAGTTATGAATTTTAGAAAGGATATGAATTAGGGTTACACATATGACCTGATTTTCATATTTTTGTGTTAAAAATGATATATGAATGAGCCCAAATAATTTATGGATGATTAAGAGGGTAAAATACTCTAGATTTAGAGTATGTTGGACGTTCAAAATGGGTTGAGATGATTGCCCTAAATCTAATTTTAAGGGTATGTATTAGAACGTTCAAAGAAGGGTGCAAAAGGGTACCCAAAATGTGTATAGAAGTTGATGTTATGCAAGCCAATTAATTTTGGGTTTTAAATATGTGTTAATATCCTAAATTTGGGTTAAGAAAAGTATTATTAATTGCTGAAATTTAAGTGATTAGAAATCTGTTTTGATATAAGTATCCAAAAAGACATTTAAAGGATGAAAAATGGGTCCCAAAGTTGCTGTTTTCGAACCCTATGAGAAATGGATTAAAATTCAAAAATTAAACCCTAAATTATGTGTTAATTAAGAGGTTTAATCATACTGATTAAGAACACAAGTTGTTGATTTGAAAATTTTTAAGAAACACATGAATTATGTGTTGTGAAATGGACACGTATGGAGAGATAAGCATGAATAAATGATGAATGGTTTATGTGAGATATTAAAATGCAAAAATGCATGAAAAATGTGGAACATGTCACTGTTTTGATTAAAAATGATAATCTCAAATTTTGAGATTAATATTTGAGGGTTATGACATCAACTAAGTGCTTAAGAGTGAGCACAATGTGTGAAATGTGAAAAATGATAAAGTGAAAGTTTATTATTCCATATGGTGTTTAATGAACGACTAAGGAATGTGTTAAGGTATATGGGAATGATACCCTAAATATGGGTATTGAATATGTGGTGAAATGAATGGTATAATGCATAACTTACATTGTGCATGTACACCCAACTTGGAATTCAAGCGGGTTGTAAATGTTAACGGAAATGGGTTGGAAAACTCAGTTGAATGCAAGCAAATGGAAAGTATATGAATGCTATGTCATTCTTATATGTATAGGCAAAGGCAAAGAGATAAGCGAGACGGAAAGCTAAGCAAACAAGGTACGCAAGCATTTCTCTAAATGAGTTTTATTTTAAATGCTTTCTAAGTTATTTGAGGATGGTCATTCCTTTATCTCAATGTATTTTGAAATATTATTTCAAATATGAAAATTGATTTGCTTGCCGTTTCGCATATTTGTATGAAATGTGAAGAAATATGGATTTATACGATGTTTATTTGAAACAACGTTTGAAAGGGATGATGCAAATAGTTCTCTACATGAGAATGACAAGATATCATGTGTAAGAGGTATATAATGCTAGGGTGACTAAAAGTCATGTATGGAATGAAAATCAAGCAGGCTAGTCGAGGTAGTAAGTGAACAAGGAGTCCCCCTTGATGTTGCCAAGTCGGAAGGTCCGACACCAAGGATGGAAAGAATCATGTTATGAAAGAATGTTCCCTGAGCTAGCGTACTGTCACATGAAGGATAATGTCATAAATAGAAATGATGCATCTGCACATCCAATGTTTATGATATGTTTATGAAATTTTATGAAAAGGTTTTTTCTCCGTAGGTAGTTGATCACTTGCTAAGTGTCTCTACTGAATTGAGAGAAATGATTTTAAACAAACGTTGCCTTCAAAAATGAATTTCCTGAAAAATATACAGCTTACTTACTGAGTTGAATTTCAACTCATGTTTTGTTTTCCAAACCCCTAAACAGGTGAAGAAAATGAAGGAGATTGAATGGTTATATGAATGATAACAATTAAATTGTTATTCAATGATGTAGAAGGATTATGTTATGTTTTATGCCTATGGATTGGCAAAAACTTTTTATGGGTAAATGCTAAGGCATGAAATATCCTGATGTGTTTAAGTATGAAGATCATGAGATGACATGTGTAATTCTCAATGATATAATGGCCTAAAATGGCATTTGATGAAAATTGAATTGTATAAAGGATATAAAATCCTGAGTTAGGATTAAATGGATAAATATCCAATTAAGAACTCGCCGTGTGATCAGGGCAATAATCTTGATTCACATTTCCAATCAATAAGATCTTGAGGTAAGGATGTGACTTCTTGGTTTGAGATGCCACACATGTAAACCTTATTTCCTGAGGACATAATCATGTCCTAAAATATTTGAGTAAATATTGTTTTCTGTGGACATTATTATGTCCTGAAATATCCTTATATAAACATTATTTCTTGTGGACATTATCATGTCCAAAATTATTCTCATGTCCCCATTTTGGGGCTTTTAAAACAAAACATATGTATATACGTCTCTAACCCTCTGGTAGGTGACACTTACCAAGTGATCATCCTTCTATAGAAAAAACCATTCATGTGACTGCACCACTAGCTAGGCAGTCATCCATGATCCTGCTCCCATTTTAGGGAGGGCGCCACCGGCCTCCTGCCTTCCCTTAATGACTCAGCCACAGGTAGAAGTTGGCCTTGGTATGAAACATCATCTACCATGGACCTAGTACATGATCTTCGTGCACGCTCATTTATATTATATTCGCATCATCATGCTATCATGATTTCATAAAATCAACATAGTCCTCAGACCGTGCCATTTTCCAAGTCAAAACTTGATATAACATAATCCATCACAGTCCTCAGACTGTGCCCTTCTAAAATTGAGAACTAGGTATAATCATTTTTAAAGATAAAATATTTTCATAAATCGTCTTTAAATAATAATGCTAGGATGATCACCCTTAAAGAATTTTAAAAATATTTTAGTAAATCAATTTTACAAAATATTTATAATACTTGAGAAAATAATAGTTTCAAGAATATTTCTTGTTTGTTGGTAAACAATTTTAGAATCATCTTGGTAAACCAATTTTGAAATATTTTAATAATTGAAAAGAACAAGCTTTTCCTGTAAACATTTTTATTCCCATTTCTGGGCTTTTTATGAACAAAGGATAGACAAACACATCTGCTTCCATTTTATTGGCATTATCTGCCTTGTCCGCACACCATCGTTGCCACTCTTATGTAGAGAAATGCTTGCACTATCTTTTGAACATCATTTAAACAAAGCAGTTATCAAATGAATTTATTGAGTTGGTCATCCGTAAAACTCTTTTAAAAATGTGAATACAAGACATTATCAAAGTATTTCAGTCTTCAAAAGTACTGAAAATATTTCAATAGGCTGTTTCAAAGCATCTAAATAAACCATTTAAAGACATTTAATTAAACCATTTCAAAAGCCTTATTTATTTACAAATATCATTATATGAAGAATCATATATTTTTTTCCCAAAACTCCTTAGGAATAGAATTTCCAAAGTTTGTTTTAAAATATCATCTTGTAAGAGAATCGAAACTCTCTCATCATAAAATGCTTTTGAAATAGCATTTCTAAGAACTTGCTTAACATGAAACCATCTTAAAACATGTCATTAGTAAGGAGTAAAATCATACCTTTAATAATTGAGCATGCTTACAATGAAGCAATGCTGAAGCTTTTCATTAAAGCCACATTTTCAAGAATTGAATTTTCTTACTCCGTAAGCAATTCTAAAATCATCAATATAGATACTTGAAACAAAATCAACATTCGTGAAGATTCACTTACTTACCTTGTAAGCTATCTTGAAACATCTTGATAAATTAAGTTCAAATCATTTCAATATTTGTTAATAAAATAGCATTTGGAAATACTTAATAAAGCATCATTATAAAGAACTTGTAATCATTTCAACATTTGAAATGAAATCAATATTTTGAAAAGTTTGCTTGCTTACCTGAATTCACTTCTGTTTCTTTCGTCAATCTTCTCTTTGTCTTTCCCTATGCCTATATACATAAGAATGACATTGCATTCGTAATCATAATTCCATATATTTGTACTTCATACAGTTTTCCAACCTACATGGTTTCTATCAACTTACTTAACCCACTTGCCTTTCAAGTTGGGTGTCCATTTTCCAATTTTCACATTAGTATAACTTGTGCTTCCATAGCACCCATTCCTTTGAAATCCACCTCTAATAGGTTAAACCCTCATAATCACTTATGATACTTGTTTATATCACTTTGTAAGTTAAATTTCATCCCAAAAATCTAGAATTTAACCTTTATTTTGATTTATTCCTCAATCTGTCCATAATGCTGAAATCAAACACATTGATCTCTCTAATTTTTTAATTATAATCAAATCAAGGAATTTAAATCTGAAATTTCTATCATACCTTAATAAATACAGTATTTAATCAAAATAAATATTTCCTGCACAAAATATTAAGTATTTATATTTATTTTGGTATTTTTAATCTGCTAGACAACAACATCTATTTTCAAATGGTTCAAATCAAGTTAATTATTAGGTATATTTATACCCTTTAAAAATTAATTTTTATTTTCTTCAAGTGATATTAAAGATGTCTTATATTTCATATAAATTTTTCAGCTCAAAATTCCTTGTATAAAATCATTTGGTGCAGCTGGCCCTAACACCCGTTCAACCCTGTTCAGGTTGATTTTCCCAAATTTTTAATTTGTAGCATGCTTATCCTTTTAAGCTGGAAGTTTAGTCGTTACTTAATAATCATATCATGAGTTCTCAAATAAATTTTCAAGAAAAAAAACATTCATTTACTATTTTTTCTATATTTTGTATTTCTGTCTCATTTCTACTAGGTTTTGCTCCCATATTTGTATCTAAATTCAACATACATGCAAAACCCCTAGTCCACTATTCTTAATTCTTATACCCAACATACATCCTCTCTTAAAATTAATATTTTTGATTTCAATACTTATGAAACATTAAAGATAACTATATACCTATTTTTGAAGATTTTCTTCCCTTTTGATCACCCTATGAACGCCTAGGGCATCCCTTCTCTTCCTCCCCAAGTTGCAGCTGTGTTTGGACATCCCATATTGCCTTCCCTTTCCTCTAATTTTTCTGTTGAAAACTATCCCCATGTTGTCCCTTTTCCCCTTTTTCATTTTGCTAAATTTTTGGGACATTTCTCCCTTCCTCTCCTCTCTCTCTCTCTCTCTCTCTCTCTTTCTCTCTCTCCTTCCTTGCTAGACGTTCCAGCTGCCTTGCTACTCCTTTCCACCTTTTATTTTCCTCCTTTCTTGCTGCCCAAGAAACCCCCCTTGGTAGCCCATTTATATAATTTTTTAAAATACCGAAAATCAATCCCTAACTTGTCCCCTTGGTCACTTTCACATGGGCTGCCCCTTTTGGCATTTTGTGACGACGAAATTGTCTAAATATTGCTGCCCTTTAACATCCCTACATGCAGTCCTATTTCCATGCATTTTTAAAATTTTTGAAATTTCAAAAAAAAATTCTTCAAAAATCCCTCCTTTTGACACCTCAATTGCACCCTTAATTGCATTGACTTTTGCATTAATTCAAAACCACTTTTTGAAGCAAAAGTTAAAGGGTTTTGTCCATATGTGATTAAGCATATTTTCATGTAATTTAGCTTAATCAAATCCATCCATATGATAGAGAAATTTGTTTTAGCCATCCATAACAATTTTCATCCCAAAATGACCATTCTAATACAAGATATGACATTCAAAATTATCTCATGAAAATTCATGAAATTAAATCATTATCACCATAATTCAAAACATAATCCATAGCATTGATGAGGTAAAGCACATTAACATGTGCTTGCCTTTCAAATTTTACGTCAATCCGCCTTATGAGCGTCAAGTTATGAATTTTCCAAATAATACCCTAATTTGTTCCATCATTATCATCAACTTAATCATAATTAATGGAATTAAAAATCATGTCACATCATCATTTTCATACTTCATTTTGCCTCTTTGTGCACATTAAACCATATTGGGTTAAGGTAATTAACTTAACCACCTTTCTTAGTCATTCGCCATAATCTCATTCATTCATTTCAATTATATAATTAACAATAATTACATGCCTAGATTGCATGTACGCGTCACATTTGTTCTGGGTATCACAAATTTTTTTTCAAAATTTTGCAGTAACGTCATTAAATTTGGTGCATGCCTTTGATTATAGCATACCAAAATGTAACCAGTCATTCACTGCTAGTAGGAAGGACAAATAATTTCAATTATGTAGAATTCCCTGAGTATAGGTTGGCAAACATTAACTGAAAGTGAAAAATATGAGTTATATGTGGGTCGTAACCCACAGGTTTGGATGAGTAGGAGAGAAAGTTGCCCTAGAACTGTTTAAAAGAATAACGAAAAAAGATAGGCGATATAGTAAGAACAAAAATAAAAAGAATGTAGGTTGCAAAGCTGCGATTTGAATATCCAAGTATTGGAGGAAGTTGGTAGATTGGCCAATCAACAAGTCTTACCCTAGTTATTTGAAGTATAACAGATTTTGGGACAAAACCTTTTATAAGGGGGATTGTGAAACCCAGGATTTTAAGCTTAATAATATAGTTGGAATTGGTTTAAGGAGGAAATTGAAAGTTTTAGGAAATGAAAATGTTTAAATTATATGCCTTTGATTAAGATGAATGGGATTAGGCCAAATGATTAAGTAAGGTGATTAAGTTAATCACCCTTGCTCAATGTTGATTAATGTGTACAAAAAGACAAAATAAGGTATAGGAAAGATGAGTTAGCATGTTCATTAAATGCAAATATTCATATTATTTTATTTATAATCAAGGTATAAGTTAGGTTATGACTTGATAAATTCCAAACTTGAAGTGTATAAAGCGGATTGATGTGAAATTTGGAGAGTAAACACATGTTGATGTGCTCTACTTAATTAATGGTGTGAATTATGATAATTATGATTAAATTATGGTGATAACAATTAAATTTCATGGAATTTCATGAAATCTTTTCATATATTTATATTTTGCACTAGAATGATCCTATTGAGATGAAAATTTTTATGAACGGCTAAAACAATGTGTTTTATAACATGGATGAGTTTGATTAAGTTAAATATTATTGTAAAAAAAATTGACTTTTTTTTTTTGAAAAGTGGCATATAATTAATGGAAAGTAAAGATAATTAATGCCTAAATGAGAGGTGGATTATGGAGGAATTTTGGGCAAAATTTCTTTAAACAAAAAAAGGAAAAACAATAAATAATAGGGTAGCCCATGTCCATGTGACCAGCAGGGTTGTTTAGGCAACGAGAAAGGGTAATGAAGGGTTGAAATTAATGCAGTAATATATTGATAAAATTATATATATAATGCAATTATGAGGTGGCAATTAAGGGTTGATTTCAGCCCTTATAAAAAGGATGAAAGGGGGCTGCCAAGGGAAGTTTCTTGGGTAGCAAGATAGAAAGAAAAAAGAGAAAAGAGGGGCAGTAGCTGGACGTCGAGAGAGAGAGAGAGAAGGGAAAGGATATAAGAGAAAGGAGGGCAACTTGGAAATTTCTAAAGGGATAACTCCTCTCACAAAATTCAGGTATGTAGTTGTTTATTAACATGTTTAAAGTATGCCCAACTAAATAGGTTCATTTATAAATATTTATTTAGTTATTAATCAGTCGCTACTATGTCTAACCTATACTCAATTGACATCCGAAGCTAGGTATAATGAAAGAGAAATTCTGATTTTTTGAGTTAATTTTATGAATAAGAGAGGATGTATGATGAGTTTAAAAATTAAGAACTAATGATTAAGAGTTTTGGATGTATATTGAACTTAGATGTAAGTATGGGAGAAAAATGTGGGAGAAATGAAATAGAAAATTAAAATATAAACAATATAGTAAATGAATGAGTTTTAACATGAAATTTTATGTATAAACTCTTGGAATAATCATTAAGGAACTACCAGATTTTTAGCTTGAAATATTGATCAGGTTGCAAATTAAAAATCTGAGAAGATCAACCTAAAGAGGGAGAATGATTGTCAGGATCAGCTACACTAATTGATTTTTAATAATTTTTATACAAGGAATTTTGATCTAAAAATTTTATATGGAATAGAAGACATTCTGAATATCATTTAAGGAAAATAAAAATTAATTTTTGGAGGATATAAATATTCATAATAATTAACATGATTTGACTCATCCCAAAATTGATACTACTGTTCAGCAGAGTAAAAATACCTAAATAAATATAAATACTTAATATTTTGTTATGAAATTATTTATTTTGGTTAACTCATGTAGTTATTAATGTATGAAAGATATTTTAGATTTAAATACCTTGATTCAATTATGTGGCGCCCCCAACCGGGGTGCCTAGAAGCCTTACTCCAGAATCTTGTCGATTGGTAAATGTGACTTAGGATTGTTGCCCTGATTACACGGCAGGTTCTTAATTGGATCTCATCTAATTTTTTTTTCTTTTCATTTTTCACATAAGCATACACTTTATTCAAAATAGACTCATCCATATCATCATAAAATCATTCACATCTATTTTCATTAAAATATTTCAATTTTCACATAATTACATTCATACTTGTATTATTCATAAAACATGTCTTAAATACTATTTTCACACATTCGTCCCCTTGGATAGATACATAGAACTGCAATTAGATTTGCAGGTCATTTCTACCTGGCATCCTTTATGAGACAGCTTCATAGCCTGTTTGTCATTTTGAAAACACATATGAGTAATAATACTCAGTAAGCAAGCCTTTTTCTTTAGCAAGTAAACATTTTCCTTTCATTCAAATGCATTTCTCCCCATTTGGTAGGAGACACTTACCAAGTGATCAATTACCAATGGGACATAAATCTTTTCATGCATTTCATGAGAATGCAATGCATTCATTTATTCATGACTTTCCTTGTGCCTCCAACCTTTGGGAGGACGCCGCCGGCACACAGCCCTTGCGACTTGGCAATAGTGAAGGGGGACCCTTTGATCCACTTACTACCTCCACAAAAGCCTCTTTCTTGTGCACCATGTGGGAAAATTGCGCCATAGACCCTCTAACTATGCGTATTGGCATTTTGGACCCCAAAGTTTGCGTATTAGCATTTTAGACCCCCGAAAGTTTCGACCTTTGTATTTTACCCCCCGCGCCCTCACGGCGTCAAAAAAGCAGTGCATAGCCATCCGAAATGACGAGAATACCCATGACAGAACAGAAAGGCAGAGGCGACGACATCAGACCCTTCTCAACCTTTCTCAAAGGTAAATAGGTAAATTTATCAAAGGATTTATCAAAATTTTTAGATTATGAATTCATGCATGCTGTTGAATGCATGTTAAGGATTCATTAATCATAAACGCTGAAAATCGAAAACCCTATCATATGGCGCCACTGTTCATCTAGGTTCGGATTTTTTTAATAATTAAAAAAATCCAGTTCGCCTCTCTGCCGGGATTTGCCGCCTGGATTTGTCACCGCCGGATCAAGGGGTTTTGCTGCCGGTTTTTCTCGTCACTGGATTTTTGCCAGATTTGGGTTTTGCTTCCATACCGGATGCCTGGAGTTTCTTCTGGATTTTCACCGGATTTAGAAGACACTGTCGCACCATCTGCCGCAACTAGGTCAACGGCCAGATGGGAGGCAGCGACACGCTTGAGACGCGGAGCTATGCTGTGTTATGGCCGAAGAAGGAGAGTTGGCATTGCTAACGCAGGCTGCTAGATGGCGGCATCGCTGGCGGGCAGAGCTGGCTGGACGGACGGAGCTGGGCGATGGCGACACCTGAACAGGCGGCTGCTGCGATCTGATGGCAGGCAGGTGCCAGAGAAGACGACGGTAGCAGTCGACGGCGAGATCCAACGTCAGTGACAGTGCTAAGCAGAGGCAGCAGCTGTAGGCAGTGTGTCGGTTTCCTGCAGGGGTAGCAGGGTGGCGTCGGCTAGGGTCTTTTGACATATAATGTACAGATTTACCTATTTCTGGTGATGCGACGATCTTTTCGGACGGTTGAGAAGGGTTGAGAAGGGTCTGATGTCGTCGCCGCTGTCTTTCTGTTCTGTCATGGGTATTCTCGTCATTTCGGACGGCTAGGCACTGCTTTTTTGACGCCCTGAGGGCGCGGGGGGTAAAATGCAAAGGTCGAAACTTTCGGGGGTCTAAAATGCTAATACGCAAACTTCGGGGTCCAAAATGCCAATACGCATAGTTAGAGGGTCTATGACGCAATTTTCCCGCACCATGTTCATAAATACATATGTCAGCATGACATGCTCCATAAAACTTGATAAATCATTTAAAAAGTAATTTAACAAGTAGTTAGCAATCATTTCATGTAAAACATTATAGGAATGGTCATCCTTAAATATAATTCGTAAAACTTGTGAGCAAACAATTTGCAATCATTTAGAAACAATTTAGAAAGCATATAGCTTGCTTACCTCCTCAGTCTGTGTCCTCCACCTTTTCCTATACAAGGAAAAATGATATTTTATCTATATAATTCTATGTCTTAGTTTGCTTCGCATGCATGCTTTACAGTCATTTATTACCTCATTTCTTTAGAGGTTAATCTTATAAATATACTTGGTCATTATCTCCTAATATGGATTTTTATCCATAAATTCTTTAAAAATTTCATCCATATATCCTCATAATAAATCTCAATTTTTCCCAAAATCACGATGTTTACTATAGCAAATTACTGTAGCAGTTACTGTTCATACGATGTTACTGTTCACAACAACGTGGTTACTGTTCATGGGTTCCAAAAATTGACATTTTTTTCAAAAATAAAAAATATCATGACATAACTTAGGCTTATTATATCATGGGAAATTTTATAAATTTTGAATTTATCATCATTTACTTGGCTAAATAAATCACTTTCTCCATATACTAAAAATCAACATAAATTCACTTAAGCATAATCCTTAATTTCAAAAATTATGAAATTAATATATAATCATTCCAAAATCATATTGATCATAATCATACATCTCAAATCATCATTTATCAAATTTGGAGCATTATTTTCACATATCATATGTTATCTTCCCGAATGCTCCATCTTTGCTCCAAATTTTTGATGTTTCGGCATAATTCCAATTAAGCATTATAACTTTACTCATATTCTCATGATCAGGCATTATCTAAGTATGGTTTTACCTTACTTAATACCCAAAAGAAATTTGGAAAGAAATCACTTACCCGAAGTGAAGATATCCTTCTTTTTCTTACACTTTCTCTCTCTAACTTTCTCCTCTTCTTTCTCCTCAAGGCTAAAACGTGGTGGGGAATGAAAAATGCTCAAATGGAGCTGGGATGAAGTGCCTTGTACGTTCACCCCTGCCCACTATTTATACTTTTTGATTTTTCATCAAATTGGAATTTACCCCCCTTGCTTAAGGTATTAAATTATAAAATGTATTTTTATAATTTTAAAAGGTGCATTGAGCCAAGAGCAGCCACCCTAGCTACTGTTCACGCCTCCCCTATAGCAGCCCTATTTTTCATTGTTTTTTTATTTATTAAAATTATTTATTTTTGGCTAATTCAATCCTAGCCGTTGATCTTTGATGATGATGAATGTGGACCATTGATTTTGGTCAAAAATCCAACCACCCCCCTGAAATTACTTCTGTTCAATTATTATTTATTAATTTTTAATTATTTAATTTAATAAACAGTCAAAAGTAGCATTAATGGAAAATTAAGCTACTTTTTGATCTCCTTTTGACGTTTCATCTTGACCTTTGATTTGTGATTTTTATCACATCTTAACTCATTTATCATGTATATCATGAATTTTTAACCATCCATAAAAAATTTCATCGAATTGCAAATTATGAATTTTTCTTTAATTTTTCTTTAATTTTAATATTGTATTAAAATATAAAAAAGAATTGCTATTTCATCCTGTAGTGATTAAATCTCCTTTTTGTCTTTTTGTGATTAGGTTAATCCAAGTGATTAACTCTTAATCATGTGTCTTAATCCTCAGTTACTATTCACATGCACTATTCATCCGAATTTCATAAATAATTATTTTAACCTCTATTCCCACATATTTCATATTCATGAATGTACATTTTCCAAATATATTACCTAGGATTTTATACACGTGTCTAAGATCGGGGTTTCACATATTATAAACCGAAAATTAGAGAAATCAGTGTGTCTAATTTCATCAATATGGACAGATTGAGGAATAATTAAAATAAAAGTTAAATTCCGAATTCTTGGAATAAAATTTAACTTACAATAGGATATAAACATGTACCATTAGTTATTGTGTGAGTTTAATCTACTAGAGGTGGATTTTGAAAGGAGTGAAAAAATAATCACTAAGATACTTAGGTAGACATATGTGAATATTAGAAAGTTAGATGTGAACTTGAAAAGCCTTACTTGAACTTATATTATAGTTTCAAGTATCTTAAAGGATTGAAAAAATTAATAAATGACCTAAATTGGGATATTGAATGAAATAAAACGAATATATATGACTTAAAGAGATGAGAGTGTTCATCTCTAAACAAAAATGGAATAAAATTGAGATATTAAGAGTCACATATAAATGAGACTAGAAAGAGGTTGGGATTAAGTATGGTATGTATATGAGTTAATAAAAGGCACGACATGCTAGTACATGATATTATACAGGTGTATATAAGATGATCATTTTCACTTGTTTAGGAAAAGCCAAGAAAAAGTTCAAAGGCGCGAGTTGATCGCCACAGGTAAACAAGCAACCTTTTGAAAATATTGATTTCATTCCAAATGTTGGAATGATTGAAGTGCTTTATAATAATTCTCTATTAAGTATTTCCAAATTGTTACTTTATTAGCATATATTGAGATGATTTGAACTTGCTTTACCAAGGTGAGTTCAATATTGCTTACAAGGTAAGTAAACTTTCGAGAATGTTGATTTGTTTCATGTATTAAATAAATTTAGTAATGTTATATTGATGGTTTTAAAGTTGCTTACAGAGTAAGCAAGCTCAATTCTTGAAAGTATGATTTTATTCTTGATTATTGACATGTTTCAAGATGGTTTCATGTTAAGCAAGTTCTTAGAAATGCTATTTCAAAAGAATTTTATGATGAAAAAGTTTGGACTCTTTTATAAGATGATATTTGAAAACAAATCTTGGAAATTCTATTCCTAAGGAGTTTTGAGAAAAAAAGTGCAATTCATCATATAATGGTGTTTGCATATCCTTTGTTAAAAAAAAGCCCAGAAATGGGAATAAAAATGTCTACAAGAAAAGCCTTTTCTTTTCAATTATTGAATTGTTTCGAAATTGATTTATCGAGATGATCCAAAAATTGTTTACTAGCAAATAAGTAATATTTTTGAAAATATCATTTTCTCAAATGTTGTAAATGTTTTGGAAAATTGATTTATTAAAACATCTCCAAAATTCTTTAAGGGTAATATTATGATTTGAAAACGTTTTATGAAAATATTTTATTTTTAAAATGATTATGCCCAGTTCTCAATTTTGGAATGGCTCAGTCTGAGGACTGCGATGGATTATGTTATATCAAGTTTTGATTTAAAAATACCAGAGTCTGAGGACTGTGTAGAATTTATGAAATCTTGCTAGCATGACAATGCTAGTATAAACGAGTGTACATGAGGATCATGTACTAGGTCCAAGATAAAGATGGTCGAGTCGCTAAGGGAAGGCTTGAGGCCGGCGGCGCCCTCCTTGAAATGGGAGCAGGATCATGGATAACTGCCTAGTTCAGCGGTGCTATCACATGAAAGATTTCTTTCCTATGTAAGGATAATCATTTCGTGAGTGTTACCTACCAGAGGGTTAGAGACATGTATGCATATGTTTTGTTTTAAAAGCCCCCAAAATGGGGACATGAGAATATTTTAGGACATAATAATGTCTACAGAAAATAATGTTTACATTAAGATATTTTAGGACATGATTATGTCCACAAGAAATAATGTTTACATGAAAATATTTTAGGACATGAGAATGTCCACACAGATAAAAGGTTTACATGCATATCCGTTGCTTTTGAAAAGCCCAGAATTTGGGATATAAAAATATTTATATGAAAATTTCTCAGGACATACAATTGTCTTCATGATTATATTTTTATAAGAAAATATTTCAGGACATATAATTGTCCTTATGATTAAATGTTTATATAACAACGATTTATGACATAAAATTATCCTCATGAAAAAATGGTATATATAAAAACGTTTTAGAACATACAAATGTCCTCATGAAAAAAAGGAATTTATGAAGGGTTTATATGGAAGGTCTTCATGAAAGGTTAATATGAAAGGTTTCTTCCTATTGGTAGTTGATTGCTTGATAAGTGTCTTCTACCGAAAGGCGAGAAATGCATTTATATGAAAATGAAAAATGCTTGCTTTCTGAGTTTTTCACTCACGTTTTGTTTTTCCAACCCTAGACAGGTACAAAGTTCGTGCAAAAGTGAAAGTGGCCGTTGAGAAAAACTCAAGGTATAATTGATTGCAGGATAGGTATGAATGAATATGTGTAGTGATCATGGAATTGTTGGGTTGTGGATATGTATGAGGTGAATAAATAAGTGAAACTGGTATTCTTTAATGAGTTAACAAATTGTTAACTATCATGTAAGAACTGATATGTTTAGAGAATGGTTGAATGCTTTTGTTGATCATGAAGATATTAGGTAATGAATGTTCCTGATGTATGTAAACAAATTGAGATGTTAAAGTATATAATTTCTTGTGAAATAAATGGCAAGAATGATATGTATCGTTAACTTCAACTATATATATTGCTTGAAAAATGATGAAGGAAATGCAAAAAAAAAAAAAATTTTTGCTAAACGAAATAGATTCAAAAATCTCGTCGCGTGAATAGGGCAACAATCCTATGTCACATTTACCAATTGATAACATTCCCGGAGTAAGGCTCAGATTGTGATGCCTCAGTTTGTGGGTACCACAGAGCTTGGTATCAAAGCAATAATTGGTAAATAGGCGTGGAAAAAAAAGATTTGATATCATAGAGAGTGACATCAAAGCAAGGATTGGTAAATAGATGCAGAAAAAAAATATATGATACCACAGAGATGGTATCCTTGCAAGGATTACTAGATAGGCGAAGAGAAAAAAATGGAAAAATGAAGAAAGGGATAGACTAAAATTGTAGGATATATAAAATGTATATTGATTTAAGTTATATGAACATGTGATGTCTTATTATGATTATATTGTAAGATATAGCTAATTAGCTATGTTTTGAAAGGAAGATGGTTCATAAAGGAAATGCAATTTTCCATTATGAAAAGGTGGCACTGGAAATTAAAAGTAGAGAAAGAATAAGGAATTGAGAGAAATGCAGACTGATGGATGGTGGATATTTAAGAAAGACAAATCCCAAATCCACCCCTTAGGACTGACAAGATTAGTGATAGAGGAATCTCGCAATCGAGGTGAGCGTGTGGTTGAGGAGCCCTTCCTTGATGACTAGATGACCATATACTAAGAATTATGAATGATAATGAGCCCATAGAAATATATATATATAGATGGAAGCGAAAATGATGATAAAAGACTTTTGTGTAAGGACCATATAGAATGAAAAGGAGGATGAAAATGAAAATGCGCTAGACTGATTTAGCACCAGTACACTCACTAAGGAGTTTACACTGGTAAGGCCCAGAGGTAGGCTCTATCTAGAAAAAAAAGATAGATGAAGTTAGCAAAAATCTCTTTTGAGTTTTGAATGATAAATGGATATATTATGTTTTGATATAAAGGCACTTGTGATATATAGATGGAACTGAGTTGTACTTGTGTCATAAATGTAGATGAAAAGGAAAGGATTGGTACCGATCCTTTCTATTGAATATGATTGATTGGATATAATATGTTGATAAGAAAATGTAACTCAATGAAAATATGAAATTGTTTATAACTATACGGAGTATGCATGTGGAATGGAAGTAGTTGTTACTAACCCTTCTGTTTAAAGTGATTAATTGTATATATCATAACATATGTTGCAATGAAATGAGAAAGTATACTAATATACTTTCTATATGTATAGACATGAATTATGCCTATCACAAGAGCAAGAGCCAGGCTAAACAAAGAAAAAGTTGTAGCAAATGAAGAACTAGTGAGTCAACGAGCAGTAGGTGAAACCAATAAGAAGTCTAAGAGATTAAGATGAGGAGAGCAACTAAACCCAAGGATTTGTCAATGACGAGCAAATGTAAATCCTGAGTGGAATATTGAAGGTGGAACAGCTACAAGTAACACAACCTAATTAGAATTAATGGCAGAAAAGGTAGCTACAGCTATAAAGGAAGCCATGCAGCAAGCTACCCAGGATTGGGCAACCCAGACGGTAGAAATAATTTATGGTCTTTGGGAAAAAGCCTAATACGACTAGTCTAGAGGACAAGAAGGAAACAGGTCGATGCAGGCCGCACTTCCTAACCTAATACCAGAGCCTAAAGAGTTGATGATAATAGGATAGAAACATTAAGGACCCAAAATTTACCACAATGGCGAGAACAATTTAATCCTAGCACCAAGGAGCATGATGCAAGAAGGGGAAGAAGTAAGAAAGTAGTGATAAGAGAAAGAAAATCAAACCTTCACATAATAAGTGCCCCAATTTGAGAGAATTGCCACAAATGTCGCTTTGGAAAATGTTTAAGGAGTTCAAATCAATGTTATAAATATGACCAAGGTAAAGAGAGGTAGCTAACTATCTTTGAAAATGATGAAATAAAGAAGAAAGTAAACAGTGCAAAGCTAAGCCCCAATTTGGATTTAGGGACTTCGACGCCTCAGTGTCGATTTCTAACGCCCAGGCACCAGATCACCGCCTTAATAAAAAATTCCAAAAACCCTAAATCAACAAACCTTCAGAAAGTCGACGCCTAGGTGCTGCGGCGCCAACCCCCACACGAGTGAATTTTAGCACGTGTCTTGTGCTATGTTTAGAGGTGGTATAAATATATCTCTTAGGATTTCTTAGGAATAATGTAGAGAATTCATGGTTGTTGAGAACGAAGGAAGAAATGGTTACATGTATGATTTTTTTCAGAAATTATGTAGTAGCATCATTAACTTTGGTGCTACTCCTTTGATTATAGCAGATCAAAATGTAACCAGTCATGCACTGCAAGTAGAAAGGAAAAATAATATCATTTATGTAGAATTCTCTGATTATAAGTTGGTAAACATTAATTGAATGTGAAAAATATGGGCCATAACCCACAGGTTTGGATGAGATAGGAGAGAGAAAGTTGGCCCTAGAATTGTTTAAAAGAATGACAGAAAAAGATAGGCGATATAGTAAGAACAAACATAAAAAAAATATAGCTTGCAAAGCAGGGATTTGAATATCCAAGTATTGGAGGAAGTTGGTAAATTGGCCTATCAACAAGTCTTACTCTAGTTATTTGAAGTATAACAGGTTTCGGGATGAAACCTTTTATAAGGGGGGGTTGCGAAACCCAGGATTATAAGCGTAATGAATATAGTTGGAATTGGTTTAAGGAGGAAATTGGAAGTTTTAGGAAATGAAAATGATTAAATTATGTCTTTGATTACGATGAATGGGATTAGGCCAAATGAATAAGTAAGGTGACTAAGTTAATCACCCTTGCTCAATGTGGATTAATGTGCACAAAAAAACAAAATAAGGTGTAGGAAAGATGAGTTAACATGTTCATTAAATGCAAATATTCATGCTGTTTTATTTATAATCAAGGTATAAGTTAGGTTATTACTTAATAAATTCCTAACTTGAAGTATATAACGCAGATTGATGTGAAATTTGGAGGGTAAACCCATGTTGACGTGCTCTACTTAATGAATGATGTGGATTATGATAATTACGATTAAATTATGGGGATAACAATTAAATTTCATGGAATTTCATGAATATTTTCATATGCTTATATCTTGCACTAGAATAATCCTACGAGGTGAAAATTTTTATGAATGGCTAAAACAAGGTGTTTTATAATATGGATGGGTTTGATTAAGTTAAATCTGATTAGAAAGTGCTAAATCATTGTAGGTTAAAAACCATTGACTTTTACTTTTGAAAAGTGGCAGGTAATTAATGAAAAGTGAAGGTAATTAATGCCTAAATGAGAGGTAGCTTATGGAGGAATTTTGGCAGAATTTCTTTAAACAAAAAATGGAAAAAAATAAATAAAAGGGCAGCCCTTGTGCAAGTGACCGACAGGGTTGTTTTGGCAGCAAGAAAGGGTAATGAAGGGTTAAGATTAATGCAGTAATATATTGATAAAAATATATATATTTATAATGCAATTATGAGGTGGCAATTAAGGTTTGATTTTAGACCTTATAAACAGGAGAAAAGGGGCTGTAAAGGGAAGTTTCTTAGGCAGCAAGATAGAAAAAAAAAAAGAGAAAAGAGGGGCAGTAGTTGGACGTCCAAAGAGAGAGAGAGAGAAGGGAAAAGAACGAAGAGAAATGAGGGCAGCATGGAGATTTCTATGGGGGTAATTCCTCTCCCAAAATTCAGGTATCTAGTCGTTTATTAACATGTTTCATGTTTAAAATATGACCAACTAAACCGGTACATTTATAAATTTTTATTACTATGTCTAACCTATACTCAATTAATGTCCAAAGCTGGGTATAATAAAAGAAAAATTCTGATTTATTGAGTTAATTTTATGAATAAGAGAGGATATATGTTGCGTTTAAGAATTAAGAACTAATGATTAAGGGTTTCGGATGTATATTGAACTTAGATACAAGTATGGGAGCAAAACGTGGGAGAAATGAAATAGAAAATCAAAATATAAACAAATAATAAATGAACGAGTTTTAGCATGAAATGCTGTCTATAAACTCATAGTATGGTCAATAAGAAACGACCAAATTTTTAGCTTGAAATATTGATCAGGTTGAAAATTAAAAATCCGAGAAGATCAACCTGAATAGGGTAGAATGGTTATCAGGATTAGTTGCACTAATTGATTTTTAATAAGTTTTATACAAGGAATTTTCATCTGAACATTTTATATGATATAGAAGACATCCTGAATATCACTTAACAAAAATAAAAATTAATTTTTGGATGATATAAATATGCCTAATAATTAATGCGATTTGACTAGTCCCAAAATTGATACTGCTGTTCAGCAGAGTAAAAATACATAAATAATAAATACTTAATATTTTGTGCTAAAATTATTTATTTTGGTTAACTCGTGTAGTTATTAATGTATGATAGAAATTTCATATTTAAATACTTTGATTTGATTATAAATCAAAAATTAAAAAAATCAGTATATTTGATTTCAGCAATATAGACAGATTGAGGAATAATTAAAATAAAAGTTAAATTCTAAATTGTTGGAATGAAATTTAACTTATAATAGGATATAAATAAGTACCATAAGTTATTATGAGAGTTTAATCTACTAGATGTGGATTTTAAAAGGAGTGAGAAAATAATCACTAAGATACTTAAGTAGACATATGTGAATATTAGAAAGTTAGATGTGAACTTGAGAAATCTTGCTTGAACTTAGAATATAGTTTCAAGTAAGTATCTTAAAAAATAAATAAATGCCCTAAATTGGGATATTGAATGAAATAAAATAAATATATGTGACTTAAAGAGATGAGTGTTCATCTCCAAGGAAAAATGAAATAAAGTTGAGATATTAAGTATCACATATAAAATAAGACTATAAAGAGGGTTGGGATTAAGTGAGGTATGTATATGAGTTAATAAAAGGCACAGCATGCAAATACATGATATTATACAGGTGTATATAAGATGATCATTTTCACTTGTTTAGGAAAAGACAAGGAAAATATCAAAGGCGCAAGTTGATCGCCACAGATAAGCAAGCAACCTTTTAAAATATTGATTTCATTCCAAATGTTAAAATGATTGAAAGTGCTTTATAATGATGCTCTATTAAGCATTTTCAAAATGTTACTTTATCGGCATATATTGAGATGATTTGAACTTGCTTTATCAAGGCGAGTTCGTTATAAGGAAATCAAGCAAACTTTCAAGAATGTTGATTTTTTCTCAAGTATTAAAGTAACTTGATAATGTTATATTGATGGTTTTAGAATTGCTTACAGAGTAAGCAAGCTCAATTTTTGAAATTATGATTTTATTCTTCATTATTGACATGTTTGAAGATGGTTTTATGTTAAGCAAGTTCTTAGAATACTATTTCAAAAGCATTTTATGATGATAGATTTTGGACTCTTCTATAAGATGATATTTGAAAACAAACCTTGAAAATTATATTCCTAAGGAGTTTTGTGAAAAAAGTGTGATTCATCACATAACGGTATTTGTAAATAAATAAGGCTTTTCAAATGGTTTATTTAAATGTCATAAAATGGTTTAATTACATGCTTTAAAATGGTTTATTGAAATGTTTTAAGTCTCTTTGAGAATTATGGCGCCCCTAACCCGAGCGTCACACCCTGAACCTTACTTAGGGATCGTTATTGACTAGTAAACATGATCAGGATTGTTGCCCTGTCACACGGCGGGATTCAATGGATATTTATCCAATTACCCATTATTCCTTAAAAGTTAATTTCATGCTATTTTCCGTCAAGTGCCCATTCAAGCTATCTTTGCCCTGATAAACACATTTCATATCATATATAATCGTAAAAATTCATAACATGCTCATCATCCATTGACACTTGTTCATAAAGAATAAGTCTTAACATAAATAATATATGATCATTAAGATAACAAATACCAAGTCATTTCACATTCATTCGCCATAAGCGGCACGTATAAGAAATCATCAAGTTTTACATTTTGCATTCCCCAATTTTTGCTCCTTTGTCACCTTCATTCTTTCACCTGTCTATGGGTTTGAAAAACAAAACGTGAGTTGAAAACTGAATAAGCAAGTTGTATATTTTACAGGCAATTCATTTTGAAGGCAATACTTTTCATTTAAAACATCTTGGAAACCAACATTATACCCTCTCGAGGGTATATCATGAAAACATGATCCTTATACCCGTCATGGGTACATCATGACAATGCAATCCATCATGACATCATAGGATGCAAGCTAGCTAGGCGGCCATCCGTCTCCATCTTCTTCCATCTCAGGGAGGGCGCCGCCGGCCCTTTGCCTATCTTAGCGACTTGGTCACACCAAAGGGGGATAATCGGTCCACTTACATCTTTAAGATGGACCTCATGTTTTGTTCACATGAACCATTCTTGACATGCTAGCATGATTTTTCTTTCATGAATTCATATGACAGTATTTTTCATAAACATTTAAAAAAGCAGTTATGCAAATTAGTTAGCAAATAAAAGGATCATTTTAACACATATTGAACTAAGGAATGACCATCCTTAAATACTTTATAATAAGTCCAAATATCATTTGCTAATCAAATCAAAGCAGTTAAAACATCATTTGCTACTATTTTAGAATAAGTTGAGAAACAAAATCATTTAGAAAATTTGTTTGCTTACCTTGGTCACGTCAGCTTTCCAGGTCAACCTTTTCTTTTCCTTTGCCCATACATGTAAGAATGAAATAGCATTCATATAATTTCCATTTTCTTGCATTCAACTTAGTTTTCCAATCTATTTTCATTAACATTCACAACCCACTTGAATTCCAAGTCGGGTGTACATACACAGCATAACTTATGCATCATACCATTGATTACACCACATGTTTAATTCCCATATTTAGGGTAACATTCATATTTACCATAGCACATTCATTAGTCACCATATACAGGTTTATTACTCTCACTTATCATTTTTCACATATTTTTCAAAATTCACACGTTGTGCTCATTTTTAAGCACTTAGTTGATGTCCTAAACCTCATATATTAATCTAAAATTTTGAGATTATCATTATTTACCAAAAAAAACAACATAATTCACGCATTTCATCATATTTACATGCATTTTTGCATTTTAACAACTAACATAAACCATTTATCATTTACTCATGCTTATCTCTCCAAATATGTCTATTTTACAACACGTAGATCATGTGTTTCTTAAAATTTTTCAAATCAGAAACTTTCTTTATAATTAAGCATGATTAAACTCCTTAATTAACACTTCACTTAGTATATTTTTATGGAATTTTAATCCACTAATCATAGGGTTCCAAAACAGCAACTTTGGGACCCGTTGTATACACTTTCAATGTCTCTTTTGATACTTATATCAAAACATATTTTTAATCTCTTAATTCCAGCAACTAATCATACTTTTCTTAACCCAAATTTAGGGTATTATCACATATTCAAGGTTCATATATTGGTTGCTTACAAAACAGAAACTTCACATTCATGTAGGGTACCCTTCTTGCCCTTACTTTGGATGTCCCTATGTATGCCCCTAAAATCAGATTTTGGGCAATCTTTCCGAAACCATTTTGAACGTCCAAAGTACCTTAGGTTTAGAGTATTTTACCCACTTAATCATCCATAAATAATTTATACTAATTTATGTTGGAAACAATGTTCCAAACAAAACAAATTGACCAAAGCATAAGTTTTGATGATTAAACAAAGACTAATTTGAGTATATAAAGTGTACTAATGAGTTTGCCAAGTGTTTAAGGAAAACAAAGAAGTCAAGTCGATTACCAAGTCGACTTGGACTTCGACTTGGGGTGAAGTCGATACCTAAGTCGACATCACAAGCGACTTCAAATGGCAAAAGGTGGATAGCATTGAAAATAGAAAACTAGCAAATGAAGTCGCAGGCCAAGTCGACTCCAGGTGCGACTTAGGAAACCAAGTCGCAGATGAAGTCGACTCCAGCATCGACTTCAGGTATCCAGAGCTGAAAAGTGGAAACGAACATGACGAAGTCGCAGGCGAAGTCGACTCCAGGTGCGACTTGGGCGAAGTCGCAGACGACGTCGACTCCAACTACGACTTGAGGAGTTCAGACTTGAAGATTGAAGTTTCAAGCTGATTTCAAGAATCCATTTGGACTTTATCAAATCCAAATAGGATGCAAAGTTCATTCTCAAAAAGCAACTGAAGTTTCTTGAAGATCAAACAAGATCTATAAATATGAAGAAACATTTCAGAATGAAAATGATTCAAAGAAAGAAAGCCAAGGATGATAGAAGCAGACTAAATGAAGATCAAAGAGTTTTCAGCAAAACCCGAGCCAAGTCGCAAGTCAAGTCGACTTTAGGTTCGACTTGAGTCGAAGTCTGAAAGCCAAGTCGACCCAAGACTCGGACTTGGAAATCTGAAGAACTGGAGTCGCACACGAGGTCGACTCCAGGTGCGACTTGGAAGCCAAGTCGCAGGCCAAGTCGACTCCATCTTCGACTTGGGTATAACGTTCGAATTTTCGAACGTTGGAGTTCATTTATTGCGCACCAACCACCTCTACAACGTTCAAATCCTTCTCTTTCTATATAAGGACCCTCAAATGAACGTGAATATACACAAGAACATTACAAGACACTGCTATATACTCTACAAAGTCCAAAGAGAGAAAAGAAGATCTAGAAAGGAATCCTATTTGCTTTTCTCCATTTCTGAGTGGTCCATATACATTCTAAAGAAGAAGAGAGTTTCAGGTTGCAAGCTGCTTCATCAAGAATCATCCAAGCTGCTTCTGAATTCTTCCTCGAGCTCAAACTTGTCTACACATCATTGTAAAGTGTAGATTTCTTTGTTGTTTCGTTTAATTGTGATTGGACTTGATCTAGTTTGAGGAATTAGGATCAAGTGTATGCTAAGTAGTGTGTGATTGGAGTGAGACTCATCACCTACTTGAGCAGTGTGTTATATGCCCCCTAGAGCTAGAATCTAGAAGAGAGCAGTGGCTCTAATTGTATTGAGAGAATACAATAGTGGAACCCAAGTCACAAGGAGTGTGAGCTTGGAAGAGTGGAGTAGGGAGGTTGCCCGAACCACTATAAAAATCTTGTGTGTTTGATTTATTTATCTGTTCTCTACATTATATTACTTTCCATTTCGATTCTTCATTAAGGGGACTGGATTAATCCGGGATTAAGTTTCTGTTTAAGTTATAAATTTTTAAATACCCAATTCACCCCTCCCCTCTTGGGTTTTGCCATTAACTCGGGACCAACAAGTGGTATCAGAGCGGTTCTTTGAGTTCACCAAAGAGATCTTATTAATATGGCATCCCAATCTACTTCCGTTCCCGCATTTGCTGAAGGTGAATCCTTTACAAGGCCACCGTTGTTTGATGGGAGCAATTTTGGATATTGGAAGCTTCGTATGAAGCAACTCATCATGGCTACCGACATGGATTCTTGGATTGCTATCCAAGATGGAGTAACCTTACCTACCGATGAAAGAGCTTCCAAATGGACCGATGAGGAAGTAAGAATTGTTAAGAGCAATGCCAAAGCTATGAACTCTTTATTTTGTGCTCTTACTGCTTCTGAATATGATAGAGTATCCTCTTGCTTAACCGCCAAAGAAATATGGGATACGCTAACCTCTATCTATGAAGGAACTTCTCAAGTCCAAGGGACGAGAAGAAATATTTTGATTGGAGAACTGGAAAACTTTAGAATGCTAGAAAGAGAAAATATCTCTGAAATGTTTGCTAGATTCTCTAAAATTACTAATGCTCTAAAAGGTCTCGGAAAGGCTATATCTGAATCTGAGCAGGTCATGAAGATCTTAAGAGCTCTACCCGAATCATGGACTCCAAAGATCACTGCAATAGAAGAAGCCAAGGACCTTGACACTCTAAAGCTTGAAGACTTAATTAGCTCACTCATGTCACATGAGCTAATCAAGAGAAGAAATGAAGATCAACATAGGGGCAAAAGAGCAATTGCTTTGAAAGCCGCGCAAGACACAGATGACTCCTCTTCTTCTCAAAACGACGATGAAATCGCCCTACTCACAAAACGTTTCAGAAAATTTGTGAGGAAAGGCAAAAATTTCAGAAGCTTCAAGGATAGAACTCCCAAAGAGAAGAAGAAAGAATCAACCAAATGCTACCGATGCGGCGGTTCGGGACATATGCAAGCTCAATGTCCAACTCCCGAAGAAAGCAAAGCAAAAGAACAAAGAAAGGATCGAGGGGACAACAAAAGATTTCAAAGATACAAAGGAAGAGGCATGTACGTGAATGACGAGGAATCTACAACGAGTAACTCCTCAACCGATGAAATCGAAGTAGAGGAATGTGCAAGAATCTGCTGCATGGCACAAATCGAGCAAGAAGAACAAAATACCTCAACAAAATGCACAAGTAATGAAGAGGTAAGTTCCAAACTCTCCCATTCTAAATCAAGTTATTCTTCTTTTCAAGAATGCCTCAAATGTACTGAATTAGAAGAACTACAAACTGCATATGATTCATTATATGAAGAAATGAAGAAATTAGGAAGCAAGTTTACAATTAAGAAAAGACAATGTGATGCAGTAATAATTGTAAACGGTAAACTTGCAGAGAAATTAGACAAAATGAAAGAAGAAAATGATTTGCTGAAAAAGGAGAACGAATCATTAAAGGAATCATTAGCTAAGTTCTCTAATCCAGGAGAAAGTGTTAAAATTTTTCTGAATATGACCTCCCAAACACATAAAAGAAGTCTTGGATATCATACATTTGAGCAGGGAGAAAGTAGTAAATCAAATGTGCAAACACTTGAGAAATATCAAACTAAAATGGCATCTATATACAAGCCACAAAAGAAAAACTTTAAGTGGACTAGAAGACCAACGACTGAATCATTGCATACTTGGAGGTCTACTACAAGATTACCTATGGCTTGTAATTTCTGCAATAAAATGGGTCATAAAACTTACAAATGTAATTTTAAGAAATTATATGACCGTGGTGCAAAATTAGTTTGGGTTCCAAGGAACACAAGATTTGGACTTTCCAAGTTAGAACAACAAAGATTGATTTACATTACTAACCCAAATGGACCCATAAAATGGGTACCAAGGAGATAAGATTTACTTGCTTATTTTTTTCAGATATGTTTTAAGGCAAAGGCAAATAATGAATGGTTCATGGATAGCGGTTGCTCAAGGCATATGACCGGTGAAAGAAGATTATTTCATAAACTTAAGCCTTGCAACGATGGAATGGTTGCCTTTGGTAATAATGAAAAAGGTAAAATTAAAGGTAAAGGAAATATACGTAGTATTTCAAATGCATGCATGGAAGATGTTTTGTTTGTTGAAGGACTCAAACACAATTTAATGAGCATTAGCCAATTATGTGATAAAGGATACAAAGTTGTGTTTGAATCATCCATATGTAATGTATTTGATGGAGTACATATCATGTTTAGTGGTAAAAGACATGGAAATGTATATTTGGTTTCACTTGATGAATTGAATGGTCAATGTCTAATGGCCATTGATAATGATCCATGAGTTTGGCATAAAAGGCTTGGACATATAAACATGGGAAACATAAAGACCCTATGGAAAAAGAGTTTGGTAGAAGGATTACCAAAATTGAAATATGACAAGGACAAGATTTGTAAGGCATGTCAATTATCAAAACAACCCAAGATGTCTTTCTCTACCAAAAAGGAAATTTCCACCACCAAGCCACTTGAATTGCTACACATGGATCTATACGGGCCATCCGACATTCTAACCATTGGTGGAAAGAAATATGTATTTGTCATAGTTGATGATTTTTCAAGATTCACATGGATAATTCTCTTAGCTAGTAAAGATGAAGCCTTCTCTATGTTTGCAACTTTTGTAAATTTGGTGCAAAATGAAAAACAAAGTACTATTGTGACCATAAGAAGCGATCATGGTGGCGAATTCGAAAACAAACGATTCATGGAGTTTTGCAATGAAAAAGGAATTCACCACACATTTTCTGCACCAAGAACTCCACAACAAAATGGAGTAGTAGAAAGGAAAAATAGAACTATACAAGAAATGGCTAGAACTATGCTAAATGAGAGCAATCTATCCAAGAAATTTTGGGGTGAAGCTGTAAGTACAGCTTGTCATGTATTGAACCGTGTCACCATTCGAGCAATCTTGAAAAAGACCCCATACGAACTATGGAAAGGAAGAAAACCAAATATTTCTTATTTTCATGCTTTTGGATGTACATGTTATGTTTTGAACAATGGAAAAACTAACTTGGGAAAGTTAGATGCTAAAAGTGATGAGGCTATATTCCTTGGATATTCATCAAATAGCAAAGCATATAGAGTTTTCAATAAACGAAACCAAGTTGTTGAAGAATCCATACATGTTGTATTTGATGAAATTAACCAAACTCCGAGAAAGGAGGATGAACTAAGTGATGCAGATGAGACAAAAGGCAAAGAACAACCAAAGGAACTCGAGCTCAAGCCAGAAAATCTCATGGAGGAAGAGGTAAGTGAAGGTAATGATTCTTATAAACCTCCAACTGATTTAAAGTTCAAAAATGCCCATCCAATTGAGCAAGTTATTGGAAATGTATATGAAGGAGTGAAAACTAGAAGATCAAAACAAAACGTTTATGGTCAATATGCCTTTGTATCTAAAATTGAACCAAATACCATTGAACAAGCTCTCAATGATGAAAATTGGGTTATTGCAATGCAAGAAGAGCTAAACCAATTCGAAAGAAACAATGTATGGCATTTAGTTCCTAGACCAAATAATCACACTATCATTGGTACCAAATGGATATTTAGGAACAAATTAGATGAAAGCGGACTGGTAATTAGAAACAAAGCCAGATTAGTAGCCAAAGGGTATTCTCAAGAAGAAGGAATCGATTTTGAAGAATCATATGCACCCGTGGCTAGATTAGAAGCCATACGTATTCTACTAGCATTCGCTTCTTATATGAATTTCAAATTGTTCCAAATGGATGTAAAAAGCGCATTTTTGAATGGCTATTTGAATGAAGAAGTATATGTTGAACAACCCCCTGGTTTTGAAGAAATGAATCAATCAAAGTATGTTTATAAATTGACCAAAGCGCTATATGGATTAAAGCAAGCTCCAAGAGCTTGGTATGAAAGGTTGAACAAATTTTTGATTGATCATGAGTTTCTAAGAGGAAAAGTAGATACTACTTTGTTCATCAAATACAAAAACAAAGATATTTTAATTGTACAGATTTATGTAGATGACATAATTTTCGATGCTACTAATGAAAATCTTTGTCAAGAATTTTCTAAGATTATGCAGAGCGAGTTCGAAATGAGCATGATGGGAGAATTAAATTTCTTCCTTGGACTGCAAATTAAGCAACAAAGTGAAGGGATATTCTTGAACCAGTCCAAGTACGTCAAGGAAATGCTCAAGAAATTTGGATTGCAGAATAGCAAAGGGGCAAACACTCCAATGAGCTCTACAATCAAGATCGACACGGACGAAAACGGTAAAAGTATCGATCAAAAGCTTTATAGAAGCATGATAGGATCCTTGTTATATTTAACTGCTTCTAGACTCGATATTCTATTCAGTGTTTGTATGTGCTCTAGATTTCAAGCATGCCCAAAAGAATCACATCTCCTTGCTGTAAAAAGAATTTTTAATATTTGATAAAAACTACCAATCTTGGACTGTGGTATCCAAAGGGGTCAACCTTTGATCTAATCGGCTATTCGGATGCAGATTTTGCCGGATATAAGGTAGATAGAAAAAGTACCAGTGGAACTTGTCAGTTTCTTGGACATATGTTAGTTTCATGGTATTCAAGAAAACAAACAAGTGTTGCTCTATCTACTGCAGAAGCCGAATACATAGCCGTCGGTAGTTGTTGTGCCCAATTGCTTTGGATGAAACAACAATTGAAAGATTATGGCACTGATTATGTTGATATTCCTATTAGATGTGATAATACAAGTGCAATTTGTCTGACTAAAAATCCTGTACTGCATTCAAGAACCAAGCATATTGATGTGAGACACCATTTTATTCGTGAACATGTTGAAAATCATGATGTATGCTTAGAATATGTGAAAACTGAGGACCAAATTGCTGATATCTTTACCAAACCATTAGCCAAAGAATCATTTTATAAAATTAGGAATGATATGGGTATGATAGAGCTAAATTAGGGAAAATTAAATAAGAAAATTAAAATTGAAAAATGTCAAGTCGATGAGTCAAGTCGACTCCAAGGGCGTCAAGTCGACTCCACTTCAGAAGCGAAGTCGACTCCGCCAGAGTCGAAGTCGACTCCGCTCCCAGGCGAAGTCGACTCCGAGGGACCGAAGTCGACTTCGCCTAGGGCAAAGTCGACTCCGAGGGACCGAAGTCGACTTCGCCTAGGGCAAAGTCGACTCCGCGCGCGACGTTTCGCATTCGGCCGTCTCTTCCCTCTTTTTCTTCTCTTCTCCTTCTTTCCTTCCTCATTTCCCTCCGGCCTCTCCATTTTTCCCTCTCCGGCGACTTTGCCTCCCTCCGGTTTTCTCTCTCTCACTCCCTCAGTTTCTTTTTCTTTCTCTTTCTCTTTCACACTATCTCTCAAACTCTCTCTCTCTCTCACTCGCATTCCCTCTCAGATTCCATAAACTCCAAGCTCCAAATGGCACCAAAGAAAGCCGTATCAAAACCATACCCCAAACGGGTTCCCACACAACCACAACCTTCATCTCAACCAAAAGAAGTTCCTAGAAGAACTAGGACTCCATCAAAAAGAGCTAGAGAGGAACCATCAACTTCGACGGGTAAAAGGGTACGATTCCAAACCACTACTCAATCATCTGATCAAGCACCCAGGTCGGAAAGTCAACAACAAACCTCACAGAGCACACAATCCGGGACAAGCAGAAGGGGCACTGCAGCTGGAAAAGCCCAAGTATTGAAGATGCCCACTACCTACTTCAAAACCGAGCTTCAACATAGCCGTTTTTACAAAAAGTTCTACGAACGGAAGGTATTCATACCCAAGATTATAGATTTTAATTTCTTGAAAGAATATGGATCCGACATAGAAGATCTATTGGATTTTCAAGGATGGACAAATTTGTTAAAGGAAGACGAAAGGGTCTTTCCAGATCTTACTCGAATGTTCTATTATCTATGGGATGAAGAATACTTTGGAACCTTCGTCAAAAGAGTAGAAATGGATCTTGGAATCGGGATAGTTGCAGGTCCGACTGAAGTAATGAGTCATTTAGGACACATACTTGGAGTCCCGTATGAGGATGAGCCTATTCCAGAAGACCTCACATTGGATCAAATGTATAATCAGCTCACCAGGAGCAACAAGTACCATCCGGGAATCAAATTCCTTCGGTACATGGATCTTTCACCCAGGCTACGAGTGCTCAGACTTCTCATTGCCCACTGCATCTACCCAAAGGGCGGTGGAAGAAACCAATTAAACCCACAAGAAGCAGGGATACTATGGAAAGTGGCCAACAGGGTCAAGGTGAGCTTACCAAAACTATTTCTTGAAGCCTTGGCATCTAGAAAAGATAACCCACGAGGAGTCCTCCCTTATGGCACGTGGATCACAAAGATTCTTGAATTCTTCAAAGTGGATATTGAAGGCGAGCCTTTCGAAGTGCTCAAATCCACAAATGTCATAAATAAAGCACTAATCCAAAGAATGAAGATCAATCTGCTTGAACTAAGGCATGAAGCCTCAGAAGAAGAGCGAGAAGACAATGCACAAGCTGAGGGGGAGCAACCTCCCGAAGCACAGCCCGCTCAAGAGGTGCCAACATCTCCCATATCGCACGGATCCTATTCTCCACAAGGATCTGCTGCACGAGAAAGGGTGCCTCCAACCTCATCTGAGGAGGTCACTCTAAAAGATTTACGAGATGAAATCGTTGCCGTCCGTGAAGAAATGGGTCACCAAGAAGACCGGCTGACAAGTCTTGTGACTGAAGTATTAGCGGCAATCAATAATATGCATTCCCGACAAGATCGTATCGATCGGGAATTGCGTACCATCCGATATCATCTCTCCTCCGGCCGTCACAAGAAGCGACCCATGCCTGAACTTGATCCCTTCGAATCGGGTTCAGTTCATCACGAGCCTTCTCCTGCACCTGTTTCATCCTACTACTCATCCGCCCATGTCCGTCCCATCAAACCAACTCAATCTATCTATCTCATTTCCCAATTTCAATTTACCAAGTCTTTGGTAATTGACAAATTTTTTGAGTGATTGACAAAAAGGGGGAGAAAAGATAGGTTTGAGTGTTTTCTTTTTGGGTTGGGTAATTTGTATAGGTTTCATTTTTGTTTTACATTGTATTTTGAAACTTGATACATATATGAAAGTTATGCTTGCAATGATTAATATGTTTAAATGATATGAATGATATAAAACTAATGCTCTGTCATGATACATATATGAAAGTTATGCTTGCAATGATTAATATGTTTAAATGATATGAATGATATAAAACTAATGCTCTGTCATGATACATATATGAAAGTTATGCTTGCAATGATTAATATGTTTAAATGATATGAATAATATGAAACCAATGCTCTGTCATGAATATAGTTTTTCTATGATAATGGTTTGAAAAGCTCTGAACTATATGGTTGAAAGTACCTAGGACAATGCTCTGTTTTTTAAACAAATATATATAAACATGATTAAAGTGTTGAAAGGTATCAACTCAAATGTAGTTTTGTCAATCATCAAAAAGGGGGAGATTGTTGGAAACAATGTTCCAAACAAAACAAATTGACCAAAGCATAAGTTTTGATGATTAAACAAAGACTAATTTGAGTATATAAAGTGTACTAATGAGTTTGCCAAGTGTTTAAGGAAAACAAAGAAGTCAAGTCGATTACCAAGTCGACTTGGACTTCGACTTGGGGTGAAGTCGATACCTAAGTCCACTTCACAAGCGACTTCAAATGGCAAAAGGTGGATAGCATTGAAAATAGAAAACAAGCAAATGAAGTCGCAGGCCAAGTCGACTCCAGGTGCGACTTAGGAAATCAAGTCGCAGACGAAGTCGACTCCAGCATCGACTTCAGGTATCCAGAGCTGAAAAGTGGAAACGAACATAACGAAGTCGCAGGCGAAGTCGACTCCAGGTGCGACTTGGGCGAAGTCGCAGACGAGGTCGACTCCAACTACGACTTGAGGAGTTCAGACTTGAAGATTGAAGTTTCAAGCTGATTTCAAGAATCCATTTGGACTTTATCAAATCCAAATAGGATGCAAAGTTCATTCTCAAAAAGCAACTGAAGTTTCTTGAAGATCAAACAAGATCTATAAATATGAAGAAACATTTCAGAATGAAAATGATTCAAAGAAAGAAAGCCAAGGATGATAGAAGCAGACTAAATGAAGATCAAAGAGTTTTCAGCAAAACCCGAGCCAAGTCGCAAGTCAAGTCGACTTTAGGTTCGACTTGAGTCGAAGTCTGAAAGCCAAGTCGACCCAAGACTCGGACTTGGAAATCTGAAGAACTGGAGTCGCACACGAGGTCGACTCCAGGTGCGACTTGGAAGCCAAGTCGCAGGCCAAGTCGACTCCATCTTCGACTTGGGTATAACGTTCGAATTTTCGAACGTTGGAGTTCATTTATTGCGCACCAACCACCTCTACAACGTTCAAATCCTTCTCTTTCTATATAAGGACCCTCAAATGAACGTGAATATACACAAGAACATTACAAGACACTACTATATACTCTACAAAGTCCAAAGAGAGAAAAGAAGATCTAGAAAGGAATCCTATTTGCTTTTCTCCATTTCTGAGTGGTCCATATACATTCTAAAGAAGAAGAGAGTTTCAGGTTGCAAGCTGCTTCATCAAGAATCATCCAAGCTGCTTCTGAATTCTTCCTCGAGCTCAAACTTGTCTACACATCATTGTAAAGTGTAGATTTCTTTGTTGTTTCATTTACTTGTGATTGAACTTGATCTAGTTTGAGGAACTAGGATCAAGTGTATGCTAAGTAGTGTGTGATTGGAGTGAGACTCATCACCTACTTGAGCAGTGTGTTATATGCCCCCTAGAGCTAGAATCTAGAAGAGAGAAGTGGCTCTAATTGTATTGAGAGAATATAATAGTGGAACCCAAGTCACAAGGAGTGTGAGCTTGGAAGAGTGGAGTAGGGAGGTTGCCCGAACCACTATAAAAATCTTGTGTGTTTGATTTATTTATCTGCTCTCTACATTATATTACTTTCCATTTCAATTCTTCATTAAGGGGACTGGATTAATCCGGGGTTAAGTTTCTATTTAAGTTATAAATTTTTAAATACCCAATTCACCCCTCCCCTCTTGGGTTTTGCCATTAACTCGGGACCAACAATTTATGCATCATACACATCATAAAAAGGGTAAAAATCGGTTAAGTTGTAAACCTTAAGTTCCATCCTTTCTAGGGTTCATGTCTTTTCCCCAAGTCAACATATATAATTCATTTAATCATGAATCATAACATAATCATAATAATAAATCAAAACAGCAACATCACATGTGAGTTTAAGAAAATTTAGCTAGGTTTATCACTCATATTCAACCCTAATCTCCATTTTCTTCCTCTTCAACCCTTAATTTCGTTCTTGTCATTCAATCCTCATTCAATATCCTAATCAAGGGCATCATGAATCATCCTTTAAGGGTTCATTATGAATCATATTCATGACTCATAAATTGAGTTAGAAAACTAGGTTTAAATAATTCAAAACTCAAGATAAACTTACTTGATTTGAATCAAACTTGAACTCAACTTCTCTAACCTGAATTCCTTGCTTCCTTTGCCTTTTACTTTCTCTTCTTCTCTCCTTTTTGTTGCCCTTATCTTGCTGGAAAAGGGACGTGCACAGCTGCTGTGGTTAGGGGGTTTTCCTCCTTAAAATTTTTCTCTTTCAACACTTCATACACATGGACGTCCACCCCTTATGTAAGATGGATTCTTTCCAGCTTTGTGGCCCCACTTGCCACATCAATTAGAGGATAATTAAATCATGTTTATCCCATTGATGACATAGCACAATATGCTCCAAGTAAATTAGAAAATTATCTTTGTAAAAATTCATCAAAATCCATTGCATTGATGATCATAAAGTTGTCCACACATTGATGTCCAATTGCAGCAGCCTTTTTGCAATTTTTTTCACAAAATGCAGCTTTAATTTATGGACATTTAATTACCCTAGCTAATAGCTTACTTAGGGGTCCATTTAACATATTTAAAAAATCACAAAAAAATCAGTAACAGCCCTTTGGACGTCCACCTCTCTTGTAGCCTCCCTTGCTGTCCACTTTACATCATGTCCATATGGCCTTAATTTTGACATTTGGCCACAATTTTACACTCAATTTAATTGCTCATTTACTAACCTTGATTCCCTAGCAATATTAGGTGTGGATTTTATATAAAAAAAATCATAAAAATCCACCTTTTAGAGCACTTGGACGTCCATGCTGTGCCACCTCCATGTGCCTTCCTTGAGCTAGCCATTTAGCCATTAAATCACTTCATTAATCACTTGATATTTTCATGGATTTTGTCATTTTAGGAAATTCATAAAATACCCTGGAAATTACCTCCTTTTGACACCTCATTTTTTCCATTAATTACTTTAACTTTAATATAAATGCAAGCTACTTTAAGGTGCAAAAAGTCAAAGGTGCACACCTTTTTTCGTGTAGGCATAATACCACAACACTTATCTTAATCTAATCCTTTCATTGCATGGATCTCATAATTTTAACCGTCCATTTCAAATTTCGTCTCAATCCGACTTTTCTATCTCAAGTTATGATCATTTGAAGTCATCTTTGGATTTTAGATGGAAATGATCAATTATCACCCTAATCCCATCACGATTTTCATAAACCAACCTTTCTATAAAATTGGGCACAAAATTTTCTGCTTACCCTTCAAATTCCATCTCAATTCACCTTACTGGCATCAAGTTATGAATTTTCTAGCATTTTTCAACTTAACTCAATAATTATCCTTCTAATTTCCATTAATCACATCATGGAAATTAAATTAATTATTCATGTCACACTAATACTTTTCAATCCTCATTAAGCCACTTTAATCATATTGACTCATATTGACTTATAATCATCATTCACATCCATTTGCCCTAATTGCAATAGATCATTAAAACTGCAAAGAAATCATTCATAATTCAATCAAATCATACATGAATCATATTCATGTGCCAAATTCATATACATGAATCATAGGTGGGTTAGGGTTCCACAATCCTCCCCCCTTATAATAGGTTTCGTCCCGAAACCGTCTATCCTTTAAACAGTTGAAGGTATTTTCTTTCTACTTCTTCTTTTAACTCACATGTAGCTTCACTTTCGGAATACTGGTTCCATTGTACCTTTACATATTCGATTTCTCTATTCCGAAGCTTTTATACCTTATGATCCAAGATTCTAATTGATCTTTCCTCGTAGTTCAAATGATCCTAGATCGGTAGGTTTTCTGCTACCAGTACATGGGTCGGATCCGAGATATATTTCCTAAGCATAGAAATATGGAAAACATTATGTACTAAGGCTAGTGCTGGAGGTAAGGCTATTATATAGGCCAATTTTTCAATCTTCTCCAACACTTCAAATGGTCCAATGTACCAGGGATTCAACTTGCCCCTTTCTCCAAAATCTTGTAACTCCTTTGAATGGCGTGAACTTTATGAACACATGTTCTCCAACTTGGATATTCAAATCTTTTCTTTTGCAATCTGTGTAACTCTTTTGTCGACTTTGGGCTGTGAGTATACACTAGCGAATGACCTGTACCTTGTCTGCCATTCGTTGAGATAAATCTAGGGCTAGCTTTTTCTCTCCAACTTCATCCCAGTTTAAGGGCGTTCGACACCGCCATCCATATAATGCTTCAAATGGAGCCATTTGAATACTAGCCTGGTAGCTGTTATTGTACGCAAACTCAGCTATAGGTACATATTCATCCCACGAACCTAGAAATTCCAATGTGCACATACGCAGCATGTCCTCGATAATTTGATTTACTCGCTCCGTTTGTCTATCTGTTTGGGGATGAAAAGTTGTACTAAACTTCAGTTGGGTGCCTAGAGTTTCGTGTCAACTTTTCCAAAATCAAGATGTAAATGTCGCGTCTCGATCGGAAACTATTGACTTAGGCACTCCGTGTAGTTTTACTATTTCTTTATAGTATGCTTTGGCCAACCTTTCTACTGTGTAGGTCCTCTTTATGGGTATAAAATGAGCTACCTTGGATAACCGATCTACTATGACCCATATAGAGTCGTTTCCTGCTTGATTTTTGGGTAATCCTTCGATGAAATCTATTGTAATGTTGTCCCACTTCCATTCAGGAACTTCCAACGATTGTAACTTCCCAAATATCCGTTGGTGGTCGGCTTTCACCTTTTGACAAGTTAAGCACTTAGCTACATATTCAGCAATCTCTCTTCTCATGTTATTCCACCAATATGCTTTCTTGAGATCCTGATACATCTTAGTATTTATCGGACGAATGGAAAATGGCGAAAAATGCGCCTCTTTGAGTATCTGTTCCTTCAACTCTGCTATATTAGGTATACAAAGGCGACCTTTATACCAGTACATACCTTGTTCATCGACAGCAAATTCATTCAACCCTTTTTCTTCATCTTTTCCGCATGTGCATGTATGTCTGTATCCTTTTGCTGCGTAGTCTTGATCTGTTCAAATAGGGAAGATTGTATGTATATTTGTAATAACCTTGTTTGAACTATAAGTGGACATACAATCAATTCTAATTGTCTTATCTCTTGAAGCAACCCTTCCTCTTTTGTAATAAGGTGCGCTATGCTGACGTTTTTGCTCAATGCATCAGCTACCACATTTGCTTTACCTAGATGGTATAATATATCCAAATCGTAATCCTTTAACAATTCGAGTCATCTCCTTTGCCTCATGTTCAACTCTTTTTGAGTGAAAATATATTTAAGACTCTTGTGATCTATATAGATTTCGCATCTAGCACCATATAGGTAATGTCTCCATATTTTTAAGGCAAACACCACTGTTGCTAATTCTAAATCATGAGTGGGGTAGCTTACCTCATTGGGTTTCAACTATCGTGATACATAAGCTATCACCTTTCCTCTATGCATCAGCACACATCCCAATCCCCTTCTTGAAGTGTCTCTGTAAACCATAAATCCCTCATTTCCTTCGGGTAGGGTTAGGATAGGTGCTTCTACCAACCGTTGCTTTAACTCTTGAAAACTGTGCTCGCATTCTTCAAACCATACATACTTAACTCCTTCACGAGTCAATCTCGTTAATGGGGCTAATAACTGTGAAAACCCTTCAACAAACCTTCTGTAATGTCCTGCCAATCCTAGAAAACTTCGGATTTCCATGACAGTCGTCAGCCTCTGCCACTTCAATATCGCCTCAATCTTTTGAGGGTCGACTTGAACACCTTTTTCTGATATTATATGACCCAGAAATCCTACTTGACTCAACCAAAATTCAAATTTCTTTAACTTGGCATATAATTTTTCTTTTCTCAACCTCTCCAATACTCTTCGCAAATGAATTTCATGTTCTTTCTTCGTTTTTGAGTAAATCGGGACATCGTCAATAAATACAACCACAAATAGATCGAGATAGTTCCGAAATACCCTATTCATCATATCCATGATTACAGCAGGGGCATTAGTGAGCCTGAAAGGCATCACTAAAAACTCATAATGTCCATACCTAGTTCGAAAAGCCATCTTATGAATATCGGTAGGACTTATTCTTAACTGATGATACCCTGACTGTAAGTCAATCTTAGAGAAAGTTGTAGCTCATTGCAATTGATTGAATAAATCATTGATCCTGGGCAAAGGATATTTATTTTTCACCGTGACTTTATTTAATTCTCTATAGTCAATACACAGTCTCAGACTCCCATCCTTTTTCCTTACAAATAATACTGGAGCTCCCCAAAGTGATACACTGGGTCTGATAAAACCTTTGTCTAATAGCTCCTGTATTTGAATCCTCAACTCATTCATTTCATCTGGTGTCATTCTGTATGGAGTCTTAGATATCGGAGTTGTACCTAGTATGATATCTATAGTCATAACCATCTTTCTTTGTGGAGTTAATGTGGTCAATTCCTTTGGAAATACATTAGGAAATTCCCTAACTACCGGAATTTGATTTATTTCTATCTCCGTTCCTTTCTCCACATTAACTGATACCAAATAAGCTTGGCACTTTTGGCAAATCATCTTGATCGCCTTCATAGACAATATCAATATAGTTGAATTTTCTGGTTGTCTTAACTTCCCAATGGCTATCTCTTTTTCTGGAGCCGCTTCAAATTGTACCTTCTTACTTTCGCAATCAATAGTAGATCCCCATTGACTCAACCAGTCCATACCCAATATTACATTAAATTCAATCATAGGTAATAGGATCAAGTCGGCTTCTAAAATCAACGATCCTATCCTAATTGGGCATGCTTTGCATACTTGGCTAGAGCTAGCTAACCTATAAACAGAGGATTCTATGTGAATTATCTTATTGGTCTTTTCTACCGGTAGTGCATGGGTGGCCACATATTGGCATGCTATGAATGAGTGACTAGCACCTGAATCAAATAAAGCTACTGCCAAATTTCCTAAAATGTAAACCATACCTGTGACCACCTTTTTTTCTTGCTCTTGTGACTCTGTCCGAGTCAAGGCATGCACTTGTACTGGGTTTGTAGAGGTTCCCTGTTTATTTGCTGCTCCGGCTATCCTGAGTTGTGTGGGTCTTCCACGTCCTTGTGACGTTTGTGCCTTATTTGGGCAGTTCGGAGCGATGTGCCCTACTTGATCACAAATGTAACATTTTGTGATCTTTACTTCACCCATTCTACATTCCTTGGTTATATGGCCAGTTTGCCCACATTTATAGCACTGATTTGAGCCCCTCAAGCACTCGCCTATGTGACGCCTTTGACACTTTCTGCATGAAGGCGAACTTTTCTTCTTTGGGGCTCCTTTTCCTCTTCTCATACTTCCTTTCCTAGCCTTTTCCTTCCCCGTTTCTGTTTCCTTCGTACCTGGACTGAACATTCTTGACCCTAGTCTCATTTCTTGAGTTCTTAATACCTCAATCTCTAATGCTCTTTTCCTCTCGAGACGCGAAGCATAATCCTTGATTATCAGAGGGGCAAGGATTTCCCTGAGGTATGGCCTCAATCCCTATTGGAATCTTTGTGCCTTATTTTCTGGCATATTAGTGATCCAGGGCACATACCTGACTAAGGCATTGAACTTAGTGGCGTATTCTGTGACAGACATCCGCACTTGATAAAGTCTTTCAAATTCTATCACCTTCTGACTTTGTAATCCTATGGGGAGGTACTCTTTATTGAACTCCTCAACAAATGTCTTCTAGGACACCTCTTCCGGTTGTGGCATAGTGACCAGCATTGTTTTCCACCATTCGTGTGCATCTTTAGCCGATAAATGTGTGGCACACAATATTTTCTGTTGATCATTACACGGAGATATTCTAAATAGTTTCTTGATTTCCGTTATCCATTGTTCTGCCTGTACAGGGTCAGGTTCTCCTGCAAACTTTGGGGGTCGCTGGGCTAGGAATGCATTAATTTCCTTTCAATCAGCTCCCATTAATTGATTTTCATCTCTTATTGGTGCTAGTGTGGGAGTTGGGTCAGCCGTCGGAATGGGTTCTTCTCTTTCAGTACTACCCAACTGGGCCTACTCTCTCTTCTTGAGTCTAGCCTGTCTTGACTCGAGCCCTTCTTCTACATCCCTTTTTGGGCTTATATTCTCTCATCTTTGACGACTTCTGGGATTTTGCCTATTTAGTTCTGGTTCAGGCCTCTTGGGTCTGCCACTAGTCTCACCAACCTCATGGCAGCTAGAGACTTCTTTAGTAGCAATTTCTTTTCCTTTATTGGTTCTCACTCCTGATTTTGTTTCCACCATGGTGCTTTTCTGAATATATAAAAGCACATAACTTTCATTCATAGTTAATGTCAGATCATCATATACATATCTTATCATCATATTATTAATGGCCAATTCACACAATCACAATCATGTGATATTATCCATCATCATAAACATCCATAGTCATTCATTCATTTCATATATTTAAAACTCTTAATTATAGTTATATCAACATAACTATTCACATCATTTATATCTCAAACATTCCATTCACAAACCATAGTTTCAACATAATGTAACATAACACACATACATACAACTCATATTTATATACACATCATCCTATCATAGCATAGTATCATTATCCCATTATTATACATACACATTCTTGTAAAAATAAGAAAAATTTATCGTCTACCTGGACCTCTCCATATATAACGCCTAGGCGGGATCCATGTGGGTTCCTCAGTGATTGTACTAGTATCAGACCATGTAGGATTATTCCTGTGGTGCCCCAAACCGAGGCGTCCACATAGTCCTTACTCCAAGATCTTATCAATTGGTAAACGTGACTCAGGATTGTTGCCCTGATCACACGGTGGGTTCTTAATTGGATCTCATCAAATTTTTTTTCATTTCTTTCTTTTTCTTTTCTTTCATCACATAAATGTATACTCATCATCATTCATAGTGGACTCATCCATATCATCATAAATCATCAATTTGTTATATTATTCATAACTTCATAATTTTATACAATTTATGTCCTTTCTCATCACATCCCATTAGGGAATCTATTCATACAAAAATCTACTAACCTTTGTAGATTTCTCTTTTCCTTTAGCAACACATGCCCTTCATCTCTTGGCATTCCCTACACCTGTCTGAGGTTGGAAAAACAAAACATGAATCGAAACTCAATAAGCAAGCATTTTTAATTTTAAATGCATTCCTCTCCATTTGGTAGAAGACACTTACCAAGTGATCAACTACCAATGGAATAGAAACCTTTTCGTAAATTATTTTTGGAAACCTTTCAAAAACCAATCATGTAAACTATTCGTAAACGCATTTCTCTCCATTCGATAGGAGACACTTAGCAAGTGATCAACTATCAATGGAATAGAAACCTTTTCATAAACATTGGATGTGCAAATGCTTCCTTTCCACTCCTGACATAAACCTTCGTGTGCGGGTACGCTAGCCCAGGGAACATCTCACATAGCATGGTCCAATATACCGGCTGTCTCCGACTTGGCCTAATCAAGGGGAACCTATCCTCCTCTCGACGCCTACATGGTTCCTACATGCATGACTTTTGATGTCCTCGGCATTATATACCTCTTACACCAAGTGACTTGTCATTCTCATGTAGAGAATTATTTGCACCATCCCTTAAAAACATCATTTCAAATCCATGCTTTCCTTTTCAATCCATGTATGAAAATGCAAAGCATTCATTCACACATAACATTCCTTGGCATCCACCTCTGGGGAGGACGCCGTCGGCACACAGCCCATACGACTCGGCAATAGTGAAGGGGGATCCTCTGATCCGCTTCTACCTTCACTAAAGCCTCTTCCTTGTGCCCCCACCTCTTGGGAGGGGAGGACGCCGTCGGCACACAGCCCATACGACTCGGCAATAGTGAAGGGGGATCCTCTGATCCGCTTCTACCTTCACTAAAGCCTCTTCCTTGTGCCCCCACCTCTTGGGAGGACACCGCCGACACACAGCCCTTGCGACTTGGCAATGGTGAAGAGGGATCCCTGATCCTACTTCCTCTACCAAAGCCTCTTCATTATGCATCATACATGTGCACATGTCCATGAACATCAAATGATATCAATATGCCGTCATAACTTTTCATAAAAACTCATAAACATTCATCATTTCAAAACATTATAGGAATGACCACCCTTAAACAAATTTCATAAATACTTGAGAATAAAACATATTTTCAAAGTTGTACTTGCTTCCAAATCATCATTTTCAAAAGGATTGCTTGCTTAAAAATCATCATTTTCAAAAGGATTGTTTTCTTACCTTCTCGGTCTGTGTCTTTCTCCTTTTCCTTTCCTTTTCCCATACATGGAAAAATGATATTTTATCTATATCATTCCATGTCTTAGTTTACTTCCCATGCATGCTTTATAATCATCCATTACCTCATTTTTATAGAAGTTAACATATAAATATACTTGGTTATTACCTCCTTATATGGATTTTTATCCATAAATTCTTTAAAAATTCCATCCATATATCCTCATAAAATATAAAAATAAATCTCAAATTTTCCCAAAATCACGTTATTTACTGTTCATGGTTACTGTAGCATATCACTGTCGCAGTTACTGTTCATCCGAGGTTCAGAGACGTGGTTACTGCTCATGGGTTCCAAAAATTGATATTTTTTCTAAAAATAAAAATAAAAAATACCATGACATAGCTTATAATTAGTATATCATGGAAAATTTTATACATTTTAAATTTATCATCATTTACTTGGCTAAATAAATCATTTTCTCCATATACTAAAAATCAATATAAATTTACTTAAGCATAATCCTTAATTCCAAAAATCATGAAATTAATATATCATCATTCCAACATCATATTTATCATATTCATTCACCCCAAATCATCATTTATCAAATTTGGAGCATTATTTTGACATGTCATATGCTATCTTCCCGAATGCTCCATCTTTGTTCCAAATTTTTGATGTTTCGGCATAATTTCAATTAAGCATTATATCTATACTTATTTTCTTATGCTTAGGAATTATCTAAGCATGGTTTTACCTTACTTAACACTCAAAAAAATTTGGAAAGAAATCACTTACCCGAAGTGAAGATATCCTTCTTTTTCTCACACTCTCTCTCTAACTTTCTCCTCAAGTCTAAAACATGGTGGGGGTGAAAAATGCTCAAATGGAGCTGGGATGAAGTGCCTTGGACGTTCACCCCTGCCCCCTATTTATACTTTTTAATTTTTCATCAAATTGGAATTTACCCCCCTTGCTTGAGGTATTAAATTGCAAATGTATTTTTTCTAATTTTAAAAGGTGCATGGAGCCTTGTGCAGCCCACCCTAGGCCTGCTCCATCCCCCCTATGGCAGTGCTATTTTTTCTAGATTTTTAATTTATTAAAATTTATTTATTTTAAGCTAATTAAATCCTAGCCGTTGATTTATGATAATGATGATCATGGACCATTGATTTTGGTCAAAATCTCACCCACCCCAGCAGCCATTGTAGCTTTTCATTAATTATTTGATTAATTAAAATTAACTCAAAGTCAAATTCTAATTAATGAAAAAGTAAAGCTACTTTTTTATCTTCAAATGATGTTTAATATTGACCCTTGATTTATGATTTTTGATCAATCTTGGACTACTCATCATGTTCATCATCATATTTTGGCCATCCATAAAAAATTTTATCTCAATCCAATGTCCGGATTGCAAGATATGAATTTTTTTTCATTTTCTTAACAAAAATCCATAAAAATCCGAAAATACTAAATAAATCAAAAAGTTGCTATGTTGTCCTATTGTGGGAAGCTTCCTTTTTTGTCTTTTGTGATTAAGTTAATCCAAAGTGATTAACTCATCATTTTACTTTAACCACATGATTACTATTCATGTGTCACTATTCATGATAATTGGAATTTGGTAACATATTTTGTGGACATTTTATACCAATTTGGTGGGTAATTAATTAAAATTAATATGAAATTTGGTTTAAAATGTAATTTTGCAACATTTGGGTATTAAATATTAATTTCAAGGAATGTAAACAATTTTTATAATCTTTTGGCTTGAAATTACATTTTATGTGTTGCCATGAAATTAAATGGGCTTTTGAATAATTTTTATAAACCACTAATGATTTTTGTAAATTAATGATTTTTTTATGCAGGGAAAACAATTCCACCAAGGTGGTCCCACATGGAAATCAAATCATCCATCATGTCCAATGTGTCCAGCCATTTCATCACATGCAGAAATATCAATTCACGCACCAAGCTGCCAGCATTGCAAATCAATTACTACGGCCCACCAAAGATCAACGATCTGCATTACTCCACCATGCCAAATTTTGCTCAAACTATCCAGAGAATTGGCCTTCCAATTAATCAGCACCATTCAAGTAAACCATGCATGATCATCAGTTAATCCAGCCATTTGAAAATGAATTCAACATTCAAGCATGATCAGAACATCTAGATTTTTTTTCTTGCAACTCATCATGTCCAAAAATGGACAGCCTAATCACGTGACCAATTCAGCACCCATTTTATACCAGATCACGTCCATTCATAGCTGTTCATTAATTCATATTAGACCCTAACAAATCAATCCAGCATTGCTTGATCACGTCCAGCAGCATATATTTGATTTTCCATTTCAAAAATCACATCTAGCTACCCATTAATTCAGGTCTATTTCACATGATCACAACCAGTAACTTATCACCACCATGCATATCAGCAGTTGCTGCCCATTGTCCAAATCACGTCATGTAAATAAATCAGCAACTGTCCAGACTCACGAGAATGAGCAGCAGCACATTTACACATCCACGCCCATATTTATCAAACTGTCATATGCATTGAAATGGACCCCACATGCTGTCCATTGATGCAGCAACATTCATGTAATTTCAGCACCGGTGGCCCACCAATCACGAGATACAGCTGCCCATTTTCCAGCATTGTATTCACGTGATTTAAACAGCATTCACATATGATGGCCCACCAGCAGCAAATGACCATCACGTGATTATACCATCATCATTCAATCCAGCCATTAAAAAATTGTTGTCCACCAAATCAATGCCCAACAACGTGATCACATCCAGCAACAAATTGAGATGGACCCCATAAAATCAGCTACTGCCCCATCACGTCCTCATGCCACCATGAATTTTCCAGCAACATTCACCATATTCATGTGAATTATTTATGGGCCATGCACCTGAATTTTTTTCAGCAGCAAATCTCATTCACGTCCCCACTTCAAATTTGCAGCAGAAATGACGTGAATGCAGCAGCAATTTTAAAGACGTGGATACAGATTGCAGCAGCAATATTACATGCTTTGACGTGAATTCAAAACGTGAATGCAGCAGCAATGTTTTTTCTGCACAATCACGTGATCTCCATCCCCATCTGCCCACAAGCAATTCACGTGAGAATGCATCAAGCATTCAACACATGGACCCTACATGAAAGGCTATAAAAAGAGGAGAGCACTGGACGAGCAAAGGGAGGGGGCACACACAGCATTCCGCAGCAGATAGAGAAGGAGTTCATCCGGGGGAAGACAGTTCATTCCGTAGCAGTAAAATTCCCAGAAGCTAGCAACAGAAAATCCCTGCAAAGATACCATTGCAAAAAAATGTTTTAGCGGGGATTTTAGAAGAAGATTAGAGCATAATTCTGAGAAAGAAAGAGAGTGAAAGCAAGGTGGAGAGCACGGGCAAAAAACAGACTGGCGAATTGCCTGGAGCGGCTGACTCACCATCAGCGCTTCAAACCAATAAGCTTTTCTATATTTTTCCTTTTTAATTTTTGTTATCTTGTTTAAGATGGATTGTAATTTTAATTTTATTTTGAACTTAAACATGCTTGGCTAAACCTTAAAATCTAGGGTTTAGGATGTAGCATGCATACAATGCAGCGTGGTGTGGATTTTTAATTCATTTATTTTGGATGTTGTTGTTAATTTAATATCTTGTGATTTTTATGCTTGCTATGTACATGGGCCCGTACTTTGGCATGATTCCATATATTAGGTGATAGAACCGAAAGGTGGAAATCTAATATACAAAAATCAATATATTAAACCTGAAAATCTAAGACCATGAAAATAGGCATGAATACCTTGAGGAATTACATGAATAAACCACAGAACTTAATGGATTCTAATTAACTTAATCCCATGAGAATAGGTGGTTAAGAAAATTAGGGTACACCTTGTAGGTTTCGAGAGAAGGTGCAAGGATAAATTAGAGTTTGTTCTCCTTTAACAAATAATATCCAAATTAAATAATTATACCACTACCCGTTGCAAAATACGCATGTGAAATCCTAGACCCTAGGTATTTGCACTTTCGCTTTCTCTCATCATTTTTAATTTGGACTTCTTCCCATTTTATTTATTTTCTTTCCCTTTTATTTGTTGTATTTTCTCCCCACTTTTCTATTTTATTTGCTATATTCTCTCCATATCCGACACGAAAGCATTTAAAAGTAAAATTTATAGTCTCGAATTCCCTGTGGATCGATAATTTATATACTACAATCGACGACCCGTGCACTTGCGGTGAGATTGCGAACAAGTATTTTGGCGCCGTTGCTGGGGAATTCGGCGTTGCTTTAAATTTTATTTTTAGATACTTTCTTTATTTTTATTTGGTTTTATTGTTCTTAATTAGCTAGTTAATCTTTGTATGCACCCACATACCCAAAACTTTGCAAAACAACTAGCTGAAAAACTTTTTGTTGCTGATCCTGAGATTGAACGTTCTTTTAGGAGAAGAATTCGTGATTACAAGCAGCAGAAATATCCTGAAAACACCATGGCGGAACGAAACAATCAAAACCCACCACATCAGGAGCAGGAGGAAGGCCAGGTCGAGAACAACGCTCCTCCAAGAAGGATAACACTTAGCGATCGGAACAGCCCGAACCCTCGTGGATTTCGATCTTGCATAGTCGAACCAGAGATTGATGGAAGAAATTTTGAACTAAATCCCGGTCTCATCCGGATGGTTCAACAAGACTAATTTGCAAGACTTCCCTCTGAAAACCCAACTGTACATATTACTAAATTCCTGCAATTATGCAATACAATCAGGGTACAAAACATTCCACGCAAGGTAATTCGTCTGCAGCTTTTCCCATTTTCTCTTCGAGACAGGGCAAGCGAGTGGTTCTATTCTATGCCACCTGACACTTTCAACACATGGGATGAGCTGTCTACAGCATTCCTGGAAAAATTCTTTCCACCAAATAAAACTAGGAAAATCATAGACGAGATTAATCAATTCGTACAAAAAGATCGCGAAACGCTATATGATGCATGGGAGAGAATGAAAGATCTACAGCGCAAGTGCCCTCATCATGGTATCTCGCAAGGAGATATTATTGAAAACTTTTTCAATGGACTCGATCGACCTAGCCGAAGCGCCGTCAATTCTGCCACTGGTGGCCGATTCATGCAACTTACTGACGAGGAGACTCTCAAACTCTTTGATGATTTAACTCTTTATGATTCTCAGTACGGCGATGTCCGAGGAACCTCTCGGCAAGGAAATATATATGATATTGAATCCATACATGCTATACATGACAAACTTGATAAAATTTTGCAGCAAAAGAAGCAGGAATCCAAGGACCAGAATGCATCTTCTTCTGGACACATCTCATGTGAAATCTGTGGAGCTTCACACTACACAACTGAGTGTAGTTTTGCCATTAAAGACACCACAGGCGAGCAAGCTAATGCAATCAACAACCAGTATGATACTCGTGCATATGGTAACTCTTACTCTAATACTTACAACCCTGGATGGAGAAACCACCCCAATTTTTCTTGAGCAAACCAGTCAAACACACAAAATTTTGCTCAAAATAATAAGCCACCTGGTTTCCTTAGAAAACCATTAAACCAGCCTTCATATCAAACCCAACAAGCCCTACCTGCACCACCTCAAGCACAACCCACTGAGTCCATGCTCGAAAATATCATCCTAATGCTCAAGAAAAATGATGAAAGAATGGACCAAATGCAAACCCATATCAAGTTGATTGAAAATCAAATTGCTCAAAATGCCACAGCCTCATCCCAAAGAAACTAGGGTAAACTCCCCAGCCAACCTGAAGTAAATCCTAGGGAGCAGGTGTAGGCGGTTACCTCGCGGAATGGAAAGCAGCTCGACCCACCTCAAATGGTCAAAGAAAAGGATACCGAACAGAGAAAGAAGCAAGAAGAGGAGCCACAGCCAGAACCAGTGGTGGAAAAGTCTTATGCACCACCACCTCCTTACCAGCCTCCTCTCCCCTTTCCACAAAGGCAACGACAAGCTAAGCTCCAAAAGCAGTTCGAGAAGTTTATTTCTACTCTTAAGAACCGTTGATTAATGTGCCTTTCATTGACATGCTTTCTCAAATGCGAGCTTATGCAAAATTTCTCAAGGACATGCTATCCAACAAAAGAAAACTCGAGGAGTACGGAACCATTTCACTCACTGAGGAGTGAAGTGCTATTTTGCAGAACAAGTTACCTGAGAAGCTAAAGGACCCTGGAAGCTTCTCCATTCCTTGTGCTCTTGGGAATGTCCAAATCCGCAAAGCACTATGTGATCTTTGAGCCAGTGTAAGTTTGATCCCACTCTCCATCTGTAAAAAGCTGAACATGGGTGATCCAAAACCAACGTCTATGTCTCTCCAACTGGCCAACCGATCAATCAAATTTCCAGTCGGCATCCTTGAAGACGTTCCCTTGAAAGTCGGCAAATTGTTCATCCCAATCGACTTTGTGGTCCTCGACATGGAGGAGGATCGCCAAATCCCGATCATTCTCGGACGACCTTTCTTAGCCACTGCTGGAGCCATCATAGATGTCAAGAATGGTCGACTCTCACTAACAGTTGGAGATGAAAAGGTTGAATTTAATCTTTCTGAGGCAACAAAGCACCTATCAACTGATAACTCTTGCCTGCGAGTCGACGTCACCAACTCTTTGTCGATCGAAGAAAGGGATGACCCGATGGAGGTATGTATCATTCAGAGTGCAACTATTGAATATGATAACCCCGAACTGTCTGCTTGTGCCACTCTCTTGGATGGAACCCCTTTTATCTCACCTGCTGCCGACTCACCTCTTGAGAAGCTGGATATAGACATCAATTCCTTTCCATCGACAAAAATAAAGGAAGAAGCACCAAAGATAGAGCTCAAACCTCTTCCTAAAGATCTCAGGTATGCATTTCTTGGTTCAAACGATACCTATCCAGTCATAATCAATGCAAATCTTTTCGAATCTCAATCAGATGATCTATTAACTATACTAAGAAGACATAGGAAGACAATTGGCTACTGTATTAATGACCTACCTAGTATTAGTCCTTCTCTATGCATGCACAGAATTCTAATGGAGGAAAATTGTAAGACAAGCATTGAACCTCAAAGGCGTCTGAATCCAAACATGAAAGAAGTGGTGAAAAAGGAAATTTTAAAACTTCTTGATGCCGGAATCATCTACCCTATTTCTGATAGCAATTGTGTAAGCCCTGTACATGTGGTACCCAAGAAAGGCGGTATGACTGTCGTGAAAAATGATAAAAATAAACTTATTCCCACAAGGACAATCACAGGTTGGCGAATGTGCATCGATTATCGCAAATTAAATATTGCCACCCGAAAGGATCATTTTCCATTGCCTTTCATTGATCAAATACTTGAACGACTTGCCAATCACTCTTATTTTTGCTATCTGGATGGTTACTCTGGCTACTTTCAGATTCCAATTCACCACAGGATAAAGAGAAAACCACTTTCACCTGTCCATACGGCACTTTTGCATACAGACGCATGCCTTTCGGTCTTTGTAATGCACCCGCCACTTTTCAACGATGCATGATGGTCATATTCTCTGATTACATTGAACACATAATGGAAGTATTTGTGGATGCTTTTTCTATTTATGGCACCACATTTGAATCATGCTTATCAAACTTGTCTAGGTTTTACAGAGATGCGAGGAAACCAACTTGGTGTTGAATTGGGAAAAATGTCATTTCATGGTACAGGAAGGAATTGTATTAGGGCATTTAGTCTCAAGCGGAGGTATTGAGGTTGACCGGGCAAAAATAGAAGTCATTGAAAAACTACCGCCACCCAATTCGGTCAAAGGAATTTGGAGTTCCCTGGGACATGCCGATTTCTATCGGTGTTTCATTATAGATTTTTCTAAAATTGCTAAGCCTCTGACTAACCTACTAAATCAAGATGTAAAATTTAATTTTTCTGATGACTGTTTAAACTCATTTTGCAGGTTAAAAGAAGCTTTGACCACTGCCCCAATTATACAGCCACCTGACTGGAGCCTACCATTTGAAATCATGTGCGATGCAAGTGACCATGCAGTTGGGGCAGTTTTGGGTCAACGGAAGGACAACAAGCCAGTGGTGATTTATTATGCAAGCAAAACCCTAGATGACGCTCAAGTCAACTATGCTACCATTGAAAAAGAATTATTAGTTATTGTATTCACTATTGATAAATTTCGTTCTTATCTTGTAGGATCAAAGGTGATTGTCTACACAGACCATGCGGCCATTCGCTATCTCTTTGCTAAGAAAGACGCTAAACCAAGGCTGATTCACTGGATTTTGCTATTACAAGAATTTGACCTTGAAATCCGAGATAAGAAAGGCACAGAGAATGTGGTAGCTGATCATCTGTCGAGACTACCATCAACTGAGAAGATTGATCTATCTAAAAATGAACAAATTAATGAGGAATTTCCTGATGAATCCCTGCTTGCACTTAAAGAAGCGTCAATGCCATGGTATGGAGACATTGTTAATTACTTGGTCTGTAAAGAAATTCCACCCAATTTCAGCTATCAACAGAAAAAGAGATTGATGGCGGACGTAAAATACTACATATGGGAGGACCCATACCTTTACAAGAGATGCAACGACGGTTTGATTCGCCGATGTGTACCAAACGAAAAAATCCAAAGCATCCTTTACCACTATCATTCTTCACCATATGGTGGCCACATGGGTCCCACCAAAACAACAGCAAAAGTCTTACAATCTAGTTTCTTCTGGCCCACTTTGTTCAAATGCTCGATCTTTTACACTAACCTGTGACAGGTGCCAAAGAACAGGAAACATTTCGAAGTGAAACGAAATGCCACTCACAAGCATTCTCGAGGTCGAACCATTCGATGTTTGGGGCATGGATTTCATGGGACCTTTCCCATCCTCATTCAACAACCAGTACATACTTCTAGCGGTTGATTACGTAACTAGATGGGTGGAGGTAATCGCTTCTCCAACAAATGACTCACAGGTGTCGCCAAATTCTTAAAATGCAAAATTTTTACCAGATTTGGGTATCACGAGCAATCATAAATGACGGAGGAAGTCACTTCTGTAACAAACAAATGGAGCAACTGCTCAAGAAATATAGGGTCACACATAAAATCACCACCTCATACCACCCACAAACAAGTAGTCAAGCTGAAATCTCAAACCGCGAGATTAAACAGATACTTGAGAAGACGGTATCCCAATCATGACGAGATTGGTCAAGGCAACTCGATGATGCTCTTTGGGCATACCGCACGGCATTCAAGACTCCGATTGGAACAACACCTTTCAGACTAGTCAATGGAAAATCATGCCACTTGCCAATAGAGCTTGAGCACAAAGCATATTGGGCAATCAAATTTTTGAATTTTGATTTGAAATCTGCAGGAGAAAGGCGTCTACTACAGCTTGATGAAATCGAGGAGATTCGACTCGACTCTTGTGAAAATTCAAAGATGTACAAGAAAAGATAAAATTTTGGCATGACAAACACATCCGGCAAAAGGTAATCAAAGCTAATGACATGGTGTTGCTTGTTAATTCTCATTTTAAATTGTTTCCAGGAAAATTGAAGTCGAGGTGGTCAGGACCATTCAAAGTATTACAAGTGTTTCCTCATGGAGCTGTTGAAATCTAGAGTGAAAAGACGGGAGCATTCAAAGTCAATGGGCAGCGCCTCAAACCCTACTTCTCAGGGGATCACAATCCAATAGGAGTCATCCACTCCTTCTGCGAAACCACGCCACTCAATTGAAGATCTGCAGTCAGGTTGATGACTTTAAACCAAGCGCTTTTCGGGAGGCAACCCGAACTTTTTCTTTTTCTATCAGGGAAGTTTTAGTTTTAATTATTTCTTTTAGTTCCTTTTTAGAATTTTGATACTTTTTAATTTTGAGCTTTATTGGTTATTTTCAGAAATTGCTTGGAAAGAAGCACCATGGGATGCAAATTCGGCTCAACTCACCAAAACAGGGAAGTTAACATTTCACATTTTTACAATACTCCCTTTTATTTTGATGGCATGATTTACATTGAGGACAATGTCAACTTCAAGTGTGGGGGTGAATGCGTTGCAATAATTTTCCCTAAATATTTCTTTCACTACCCTGATGTTTATATTGTTGTTAAAAAAACTACGGAAAATTCTTGCATAAAAGGTAATATTAGACCCCACTTTGAACTCTTGAATACCTTAAAAGCAAACAATACGTAGAATTTCAAGATCTTTGAGTGAGGTAAAGTTGAAGCTTAATGAGATGTTAAATTTTTTTTTGAACATGTACTTGTTGAAAATACTTGGATTTTTTGTCCCAAATCACTTGATAAAACTGATATACATAGGAACCGATCTTGTTTTCTTTCAAAATCAGAGTAATCTTCTCTAGTTTAAAAGTTTTTTCTAATACAGACAATTGTCATTTAAGAAGGTAGTTTTTCCCATATACATGAAAAATTTTATTCTGGTTGAAGAAATTTCCAAAGCCAAAAGTCTATTAAACTAGTTCATGTACGTGATTAAGGAAATTTTTGAAAATATAACTGTTGTTTACCCCTTTTGAGCCTAAATTTTCCTTAAACCACAATTCCCACTCCGTTGAACCAACTTTGAAATTGAATTCTGAGCTGAAAAGTGAAACAGGAAATAATATCTCCTAGTTGTGCAAATAATGACTTCCCAGATACCTTGAAATATGGTGAGGGAAATTATTGCCGGACTTGGTTTAAAAAAAATTCACGGATCTAAACCAAGGATAAGAACAGGCTTAAAAAAAAGAAGAGAATAAAAGCACTAAGTGTGGGGGTAACATTATTTCCTGTTATAAAATGAGGCTCAAGTCATGCAGAGACGGTTCAAAATTCATTTCATGTATCAAACCTGACCGTTGTCCTACTAAGTCCTTATGATCCTATGAATTGGCTAATTGAGTTGGCAGAGGAAATTTAAATGCAAAAATTTGATGAGATGTATATGAGGTAATTTGACTAATATTTTCTGCACTACTATCGTCACTTGAATTATGGAATGTGTGTATTGAATAACTTAATAAATGGTAAAGATATCTGATAATTAAGAGTATATTGCGGGAGTTTTTAACTCTTAATAATTGAAAACAAATTAGGTGACAGAGTATGCAGTATTAGTCACGTGAGAAGGGATTGTTGACTAAGAATTTTCAATGACTATTATGTTTCAAATTATTTAATACTCTCATTAGTTTTGATGATGGCCAAACATGCAATTTTTGCTCAAAGCTTTGAAATTTTGCAATTTGTTCTTGAATTCATTTATATTTGCTTGAGGACAAGCAAAAGTTCAAGTGTGGGGGTATTTGATAATTGGAATTTGGTAATATATTTTGTGGACATTTTATACCAATTTGGTGGGTAATTAATTAAAATTAATATGAAATTTGGTTTAAAATGTGATTTTGCAACATTTGGGTATTAAATATTAATTTCAAGGAATGTAAACAATTTTTATAATCTTTTGGCTTGAAATTACATTTTATATGTTGCCATGAAATTAAATGGGCTTTTGAATAATTTTTATAACCCACTAATGATTTTTGTAAATTAATGATTTTTTTATGCAGGGAAAACAAGTTCCACCAAGGTGGTCCCACATGGAAATCAAATCATCCATCATGTCCAATGTGTCCAGCCATTTGATCACATGCAGAAATATCAATTCACACACCAAGCTGCCAGCATTGCAAATCAATTTCTGTGGCCCACCAGAGATCAACGATCTGCAATACTCCACCATGCCAAATTTCGCTCAAACTATCCAGAGAATTGGCCTTCCAATTAATCAGCACCATTCAAGTAAACCATGCATGATCATCAGTTAATCCAGCCATTTGAAAATGCATTCAACATTCAAGCATGATCAGAACATCTAGATTTTTTTCCAGCAACTCATCACGTCCAAAAATGGACAGCCTAATCACGTGACCAATTCAGCACCCATTTTATACCAGATCACGTCCATTCATAGCTGTTCATTAATTCATGTTAGACCCTACCAAATCAATCCAGCATTGCTTGATCACGTCCAGCAGCATATATTTGATTTTCCATTACAAAAATCACATCTAGCTGCCCATTAATTCAGGTCTATTTCACATTATCACAACCAGCAACTTATCACCACCATGCATATCAGCAGCTGCTGCCCATTGTCCAAATCACGTGATGTAAATAAATCAGCAACTGTCCAGACTCACGAGAATGAGCAACAGCACATTTACACATCCACGCCCATATTTATCAAACTGTCATATGCATTGAAATGGACCCCACATGCTGTCCATTTATGCAGCAACATTCATGTAATTTCAGCACCGGTGGCCCACCAATCACGAGATACAGCTGCCCATTTTCCAGCAATGTATTCACGTGATTTAAACAGCATTCAAATATGATGGCCAACCAGCAGCAAATGACCATCACGTGATTATACCATCATCATTCAATCCAGCCATTAAAAAATTATTGTCCACCAAATCAATGCCCAGCAATGTGATCACATCCAGCAATAAATTGAGATGGACCCCACAAAATCAGCTGCTGCCCCATCACGTCCTCATGCCACCATGAATTTTCCAGCAACATTCACCATATTCACGTGAATTATTTATAGGCCATGCACCTGAATTTTTTTCAGCAGCAAATCTCATTCACGCCGCCACTTCAAATTTGCAGCAGAAATGACGTGAATGCAGCAGCAATTTTAATGACATGAATACAGATTGCAGCGGAAATATTACATGCTTTGACGTGAATTCAAAACGTGAATGCAGCAGCAATGTTTTTTCCGCACAATCACGTGATCTCCATCCCCATCTGCCCACAAGCAATTCACGTGAGAATTCATCAAGCATTCAAGACATGGACCCCACATGAAAGGCTATAAAAAGAGGAGAGCATTGGACGAGCAAAGGGAGGGGGCACACACAGCATTCCGCAGCAGATAGAGAAGGAGTTCATCCAGAGGAAGACAGTTCATTCCGTAGCAGTAAAATTCCCAGAAGCTAGCAACAGAAAATCCCTGCAAAGATACCACTGCAAAAAAATGTTTTAGCGGGGATTTTAAAAGAAGATTAGAGCATAATTCTGAGAAAGAAAGAGAGTGAAAGCAAGGTGGAGAGCATGGGTAAAAGACAGACCGGCGAATTGCGTGGAGCGGCCGACACACCATCAGGGCTTCAAACCAATAAGCTTTTCTATCTTTTCCCTTTTTAATTTTTGCTATCTTGTTTAAGATGGATTGTAATTTTAATTTTATTTTGAACTTAAACATGCTTGGCTAAACCTTAAAATCTAGGGTTTAGGATGTAGCATGCGTACAATGCAGCGTGGTGTGGATTTTTAATTCATTTATTTCGGATGTTATTGTTAATTTAATATCTTGTGATTTTTATGCTTGCTATGTACATGGGCCCGTACTTTGTCATGATTCCATATATTAGGTGATAGAACCGAAAGGTGAAAATCTAATATACGAAAATCAAGATATTAAACCTGAAAATCTAAAACCATGAAAATAGGCATGAATACCTTGAGGAATTACATGAACAAACTACAGAACTTAATGGAATCTAATTAACTTAATCTCATGAGAATAGGTGGTTAAGAAAATTAGGGTACACCTTGTAGGTTTCGAGAGAAAGTGCAAGGATAAATTAGGGTTTGTTCTCCTTTAACAAACAATATCCAAATTAAATAATTATACCACTACCCATTGCAAAATACACATGTGCCTAGACCCTAGGTATTTGCACTTTCGCTTTCTCTCCTCATTTTTAATTTGCACTTCTTCCCATTTTATTTATTTTCTTTCCCTTTTATTTAATATATTTTCTCCCCACTTTTCTATTTTATTTTCTATATTCTCTCCATATCCGACACGAAAGCGTTTAAAAGCAAAATTTATAGTCCTGAATTCCCTGTGGATCGATAATTTATATACTACAATCTACGACCTGTGCACTTGTGGTGAGATTGCGAACAATTCACGTGCACTATTCACGTGCCCTATTCATCTGAATTTCATAAATAATTATTTTAACATCTATTCCCACATATTTTCATATTTCATTAATATATTACTTAGGTTTTACAATCCTAGAATTTTATACGTGTCTAAGATTGGGGTTTCACAATTTCCTTCTTCACTATCATCATCATCATCATCACTATCATCTCCACTTTCATCTTCTTCCTACTCGACAGGTTCGAGGTATTCTATAGGGTCATCATCATCACTTTCACCACCCAGTGCAACGAGTTCACCAGTACTCTCGGCTACGTGTATAATAACCTCATCGGGGTGAGGAGGGGCAAGTGATTCTATGATTCCCTGAGCACAATACTACTCTATGAAGGGGGTCATCATCTCCTTTTCCCTTTGATGTATCCTCTCCCAACTCATCTCATGTCGGAATTGGACACTTCCATGCTCAAACCTATACCATGGTCCTAGATCAGGGGGTGTGGGTGCTGGAATGTTATCCCAAAAACATTAAAAGTTCAGTGCATGTATATCATCAGTGGGAACCCGTGGGGTCCTTGGAAGGCCAAAATAGGATACTGTAAGAACTTCAGCTCTAGGAGTCCGACTACTAGACTCCTCTAAATTTTGTCTGTGCTGATAGGGACTGACGTAATAGTCTCTTTGAGAGTGTGATGGAGGGTGCCTAGGTGGAAACCCTGGAGGAACTGATGGAAAGTGGTCTGTGTTCTGCTGGGATGTCCACCACCTATTCACATTTTCATCCATCCATCGCCTCTTCTCCTCTTCCTCCATCTCTTTTCTCAATTCATCGACATCATAACTCTCTTTCCTTTATCCGTCATCTGTTCAAACATAACAAATTAGCTACAGTGTAAAAACAGCATATTGCAAATTATTTTGCAATTTATCATCATATATCATGCATCTCATCATGATAATCACATATCAAATCATCATAAAATCATGTATATCTTATAATATTAATTCAATCATTATACTAAGAAGTTTTCCATGTCTATTTACCAGTCCATGCTTTGATACCAAGCTCTGTGGCGCCCCCAACCCGAGCGTCACATCCTGAGCCTTACTCCGGGATCGTTATTGACTGGTAAACGTGATCAGGATTGTTGACCTGTCACACAGCGAGATTCAATGGATATTTATACAGTTAACCATTATTCCTTAAAAGTTAATTTTATGCTATTTTCCGTCAAGTGCCCATTCAAGCTATCTTTTCCCTGATAAACATATTTCATATCATATATAATCGTAAAAATTCATAACATGCTCATCATCCATTGAAACTTGTTCATAAAGTACAAGTCTTAACATAAATCATATATGATCATTAAGATAACAAATACCAAGTCATTTTACATTCATTCGCCATAAGCGACACATATAAGAAATCATCAAGTTTTACATTCTTCATTCCCCAATTTTTGCTCCTTTGTCACCTTCATTCTTTCACCTGCCTATGGGTTTGGAAAACAAAACATGAGTTGAAAACTGAATAAGCAAGTTGTATATTTTACAGGCAATTCATTTTGAAGGCAATACTTTTTATTTAAAATATCTTGGAAAGCAACATTACACCCTCTTGAGGGTATATCATGAAAACGTGATCTTTATACCCATCATGGGTATATCATGACAATGCAATGCATCATGACATCATAAGATGGAAGCTAGCTAGGCGACCATCCGTCTCCGTCTTCTCCCATCTCGGGGAGGGCGCCGCCGGCCCTTGGCCTATCTTAGCGACTTGGTTACACCAAAGGGAGACAATCGGTCCGCTTACACCTTTAAGATGGACCTCATGCTATGTGCACATGAACCATTCTTGAAATGCTAGCATGATTTTTTTTCATGGATTCATATGACAGTATTTTTTATAAACATTTAATAAAGCAGTTAGCAAATAAAAGGATCATTTTAACACATATTGAACTAAGGAATGACCATCCTTAAATACTTTAGAATAAGTTCAAATATCATTTTCTAATCAAATCAAAGCAGTTAAAACATCATTTGCAACTATTTTAGAATAAGTTGAGAACAAAATCATTTAAAAAATTTGCTTCCTTACCTTGGTCACATCAGCTTTCCGAGTCAACATTTTCTTTGTCTTTGCCTATACATGTAAGAATGACATAGCATTCATATAATTTCTATTTGCTTGCATTCAACTTAGTTTTCCAACCCATTTTTATTAACATTCACAATCCACTTGAATTTCTAGTCGGATGTACATACACAACATAACTTATGCATCATACCATTCACTACACCACATGTTCAATTCCCATATTTAGGGTAACATTCATATTTACCATAACACATTCATTAGTCACCATATGGAGGTTTATTACTCCCACTTACCATTTTTCATATATTTTTCAAAATTCACACATTGTGCTCATTTTTAAGCACTTAGTTGATGTCCTAAACATCATATATTAATCCCAAATTTTGAGATTATCATTATTTACCAAAACAGCAACATAATTCATGCGTTTCATTATATTTTCATGCATTTTTGTATTTTAACAACTCACACAAACCATTTATCATTTACTCATGCTTATCTCTCCATACATGTCCATTTTACAGCACTTAGATCATGTATTTCTTAAAAATTTTCAAATCAGCAACTTGCTTTCTAATTTAGCAAGATAAAATCCTTAATTAACACTTCACTTAGTATATTTTTATGTAATTTTAATCCACTAATCGTAGGGTTCCAAAACAGCAACTTTGGGACCCGTTTTATACACTTTCAATGTCTCTTTTGATACTTATATCAAAACAGATTTTTAATCTCTTAATTCTAGAAACTAATCATACTTTTCTTAAAATAAATTTAGGGTATTATAACATATTCAATGTTCATATATTGGTTGCTTACAAAACAGCAACTTCACATGCATCTAGGGTACCCTTCTTGCCCTTACTTTGGACGTCCCTATGTATGCCCCTAAAAATCAGATTTAGGGCAATCTTTCCGAAACCATTTTGAACGTCCAAAGTACCATATGTTTAGATTATTTTACCCTCTTAATCATCCATAAATCATTTATACTAATTTATGCATCTTACACATCATAAAAAGGATAAAAATCGGTTAAGTTGTAAACCTTAAGTTCCATCCTTTCTAGGGTTCATGTCTTATACAAAAATCAACATATATAATTCATTTAATCACGAATCATAACATAATCATAATAATAAATCAAAACAGCAACATCACATGTGAGTTTAAGAAAATTTCAGCTAGGTTTATCTTTCATATTCAACCATAATCTCCATTTTCTTCCTCTTGAACCCTTGATTTCATTCTTGTCATTTAATCCTCATTCAATACCCTAATCAAGGGCATCATGAATCATCCTTTAAGGGTTCATTATGAATCATATTCGTGACTCATAAATTGAGTTAGAAAACTAGGTTTAAATAATTCAAAACTCAAGATAAACTTACTTGATTTGAATCAAACTTGAACTCAATTTCTCTAACTTGAATTCCTTACTTCCTTTCCATTTTTCTTTCTCTTGTTCTCTCCTTTTTATTGCCCTTATCTTGCTGGGAAAGGGACATGCACAGTTTCTGTGGTTAGGGGGTTTTGCTCCTTAAAATTTTTCTCTCTCAACACTTCATACACATGGACGTCCACCCCTTATGTAAGCTGGATTTTTTCCAGCTTTGTGGCCCCACTTGCCACATCAATTAGAGGGTAATTAAAGCATGTTTATCCCATTGATGACATGGCACAATATGCTCCAAGTAAATTAGAAAAATATCTTTGTAAAAATTCATCAAAATCTATTGCATTGATGATCATCAAGCTGTCCACACATTGACGTCCAATTGCAGCAGCCTTTTTGCGATTTTTTTTCACAAAATGCAACTTTAATTTATGGACATTTAATTACCCTAGCTAATAAATTACTTAGGGGTCCATTTAGCATATTTAAAAACTCACGAAAAAATCAGCAACAGCCCTTTGGACGTCCACCTCTCTTGTAGCCTCCCTTGTTGTCCACTTTACATCATGTCCATATGGCCTTGATTTTGACATCTTTGGCCACAATTTTCCACTCAATTTAATTTCTCATTTACTAACCTTGATTCCGTAGCTATCTTAGGTGTGGATTTTATATAAAAAAAATCACAAAAATCCACCTTTAAGAGCACTTGGATGTCCATGGTGTGCCACCTCCATGTGCCTCCCTTGAGCTAGCCATTTAGCCATTAAATCACCTCATTAATCACTTGATATTTTCATGAATTTTGTCATTTTAAGAAATTCATAAAATACCCTGAAAATTACCTCCTTTCGACACCTCATTTTTGTCATTAATTATATAATTAATTACTTTAACTTTAACATAAATGTAAGCTACTTTAAGGTGCAAAAAGTCAAAGGTGCACACCTTTTTTTGTGTAGGAATAATCCCACAACACTTAGCTTAATCCTATTCTTTCATTGCATTGATCTCATAATTTTAACCATTCATTTTAAATTTCGTCTCAATCCGACTTTTCTATCTCAAGTTATGATCATTTGAAGTCATCTTTGAATTTTGGATGGAAATGCCCATCAAAATTTTCATAAACCAACCTTTCCATAAGATTGGGCACAAAAGTTTGTGCATACCCTTCAAATTTCATCTCAATCCGCCTTGTAGGCATCTAGTTATGAATTTTCTAGCATTTTCCAACTTAACTCAATAATTATCCTTCTAATTTCCATTAATCACATCATGGAAATTAAATTAATTATTCATGGCATACTAAGAATTTTCAATCCTCATTAGGCCACTTTAATCATATTGATCCATATTGACTTATAATCATCATTCACATCCATTTGCCCTAATTTCAATAGATCATCAAAATTGCAAAGAAATCATTCATAATTCAATCAAATCATACATGCATCATATTCATGTGTCAAATGCATATACATGAATCATAGGTGGGTTAGGGTTCCACAAGAATTGAAATACTTTGAAAATGTTTATGCTGATGTATTAAAAAGGTTTTAAGGATGACCAACTCAATAAATTGATGATATAAAGTGACTGATGACTGTTTTGCTTGAATGATGTTCAAAACTTTGTGAAAACTCTTCTCTATATAAGAGTGATAAAGATGTTGTGTGGTCAAGACATATAATGCCGATATAAATGGAGGGAATGTGTATGCATATCCTTTGTTCATAAAAAGCCCAAAAATGGAAATAAAAATGTCTACAAAAAAAGCTTTATCGTTTCGATTATTGAAATATTTCGAAATTGATTTATCGAGATGATCCTAAAATTATTTACCAGCAAACAAGAAATATTTTTTAAAATAACATTTTCCCAAATATTGCAAATGTTTTGGAAAATTGATTTACTAATATGTCTCCAAAATTCTTTAAGGGTGGTCATCCTAATTTTATGATTTAAAAATGATTTATGAAATGTTTTATTTTTAAAATGATTATGCCCAGTTCTCGATTTGAGAAGAGCTCGTTCTGAGGACTGCGATGGATCATGTTATATCAAGTTTTGATTTAAAAATGGAACGGTCTAAGGACTATGTGGAATTTACGAAATCAAGCTAGCATGAAAATGCGAGTATAAAGGAGTGTGCACGAGGATCATGTACTAGGTCCAGGGTAGAGGCGATTGCAAACCGAAATGGTTGCAGACTAGGGTCCACCTCTACATGTGGCCGAGTCGATAAGGGAAGGCCGGAGGCTGGTGGCGTCCTTCTTAAAATGGGAGCAGGATCGTGGACGACCGCCTAGCACAGCGGTGCTGTCACATGAAAAGTTTCTTTCCTACAAAAGGATAATCACTTGATAAGTGTCACCTACCAGAGGGTTAGAGACGTATATGCATATGTTTTGTTTTAAAAGCCCCCAAAATGGGGACATGAGAATATTTTAGGACATAACAATGTCTACAGAAAACAATGTTTACATGAAGATATTTTAGGACATGATTACGTCCACAGGAAACAATGTTTACATGAAAATATTTTAGGACATGAGAATTTCCACATAGATAAAATGTTTATATGCATATGCATTGCTTTTGAAAAGCCCAAAATTTGAGATATAAAAGGTTTATATGAAAATGTCTTAGGAAATACAATTGTCCCCATGATTAAATGTTTATATGAAAGTGTTTCAGTACATACAATTGTCTTCATGATTAAATATTTATATGACAACGTTTTAGTACATAAAATTGTCCTCATGAAAAAAGGGTATATATGAAAATGTTTGAGGACATACAAATGTCCTCATGAAAAAAAAAGAATTTGTGAAGGGTTTATATGAATAGTTTTCATGAAGGGTTTATATGAAAGGTTTTCATGAAAGGTTTCTTCCTGTCGGTAGTTGATCGCTTAATAAGTGTCTCCTACCGAACGGCGAAAAGTGCATTTATATGAAAATGCAAAATGCTTGCTTATTGAGTTTATCACTCACGTTTTGTTTTCCCAACACTAGACAGATATAAAGTTCGGGCATAACTGAAAGTGGCCCTCGAGAAAACCTCAAGGTATAATTTATTGCAAGACGGGTATGAATGAATGTGTGCAGTGATCATGGAATTTGGGTTATGGATATGTATGAGGTGAATAAATAAGTGGAACTGGTATTCTTTAATGAGTTAACAAATTGTTAGCTATCATGTAAGAACTGATATGTTTAGAGAATGACTGAATGCTTTATTAATCATGAAGATATGTTACAAAAATGATGAGGGAAATGGAAAAAAATTCCGCTAAATTAAATGGATTCAAAAATCTTGCGCGTGCATAGGGCAACAATCCTGTGTCACATTTACCAATTGATAACGATCCCGGAGTAAGACTCAGGTTGTGACGCCTAGGGTTAGAGGCGCCACAATACATGAACCTAGGTTAGCAAATCTTTATACAACTAATTGAAATAGAACAAAATTGATATAGTTAAGAGTCAAGGATTCCCGATTTCCCATTCATCTTACTTAATCTTAAGAATCCCAGCTCATTCTCACACTAACATTAGCTCTTAATGTATTTAATTTCTTGTTAATCTCTAATTCCTTTTCAATCAATCATTTAATCCTTTTACCTATCAAAGCCAATGGACTTTCGAGATGCTAGTTAGTTTAACCTAGTCCTCATGGGAATGGTACTCAACTCACATTTTATTACTTATACAGCATGTATACTTGCGTTAAAACGAGCAACTTAATTAGATATATACGTAGTTCGTCAGTTGGTTATGACTAGTTTCCGATGCTAGTTTGTATGAAATATGCTTGATGTCTTGCTCTAACCTATAGGAGGACTTAGTGCATAGATGCATGAGGAGATGATTATGCAAATCAAGCTTGTGCATGATAGGTTTGGGGAGAGTGTGAAGCATGAGATGCAGGGGATGCATGAGGAGAGGGTGGATGAGAATGAAGCTGTCGATGTAAAAAAGGAGTTTGGAACTCCCACTTCAATGGTGCTTCCTCCTTGAGTGCTTCTGGAGCTGGAGGTTCTTATACTTCTGTTCCTGCTTGAATTTGAGCTTCTTTGAACTGCTCAATATCTATCTTCATCCCTATGAGAAGTGCCTTGTCGATTGTGTTTGCGGTTTAAGCAATTCAAAGGGTTCTCCATCCAAGATCAACTTCAAAATGTTGAAGAATCTTTGTTATTCACATTCTATGAGGAATAATTGATGATCCCAAGTTTATGGAAAAATCCAAGGTGGGAAGGGTGATTTGGGTTTTTGAAAAAAAAATTCATACTTTAAAATTTTAACTCCTTGTGAGTTTAGTCTCCTCGAATGAAAACATAGAGAGTTAGAGAGATAATCATATCATGCACAGGAAATATAAAGAATAATTTTGGTTCGGGACAACCTTCTCTACTTCACTCTTTCAAGAATACGTGCCCTTGTGTCTTAGTTTCCATTATCTCAATGAGATTAGAGCCCTTGCTCTCTTCTAAATTATAGCTCTAGGGGGCCTTTACAGCAATAACACAAGTAGAAGGTGATTTCCACTCAAACCGTACACTGCTTGTTTCAACTTGACCTTAGTCTCCAACATCAAGTTAAGTAACACAATACAATAAGAATATATGAAGGAAAAGATTTTACACTTTACAAAATTCTTGTAGGCAATTGAAGCACTCAAGAAGACTCTTGAATGCTTATGAAGGATTAAGACTTACTACCCTTGCAATGAAAGTGAGTGTCTCTCTTTGTAGAGCACTTAATGCACAATTAATGACTTGTAGAAAGGAAGACAAAAGCTCAATACATTTTCTTGCTAACACTCATAACTCCTTTCGACATCTCTTAAATAGTTGTGGAGTTATTTTGAATATTGGAGGGTAGGTGGATCACATTAAATGAGCCAACGTTCAAATTTTTATGACCGTTATGGGCCAAGTCGCATATGAAGTCAATTTCGGATGCGACTTCACCAAAGTCACAAACTAGAGTCAATTTGGGGTGCAAATTCATTATCCTCCTCCTTGAAAATATTTTCCTCCTTGTGTACTTCTCCAGGTTCCATTTTAAGGTCGAATTGGCTTGAGACTTAACCCAAGTTGAAAGTGAAGTCGACTTGGGTTGCACTTCACATTATGCTGTGTGCTTATGATAACTGGGAAAAAACAACATATTTTGTGGATATTTTTGTACCAAATTGGTGGGTGATTAAGTGAGTTTAACGTGAAATTTGCTTTAGAATATGTATTTGTAATATTTGCATATTAAATATTAATTTCAAATTAGTTAAATAATTTTTGTGATCTTTTGACTTGAAATTATATTTTTTATTTGTTGCCATGGTTGAATAATTTTTATATTAACAACCTATTAATGGATTTGATGAATTAATGATTGATTATATTTTTCATACAGATTTGTTAATTCAAGCTGTGGGGCCCACCACAGATCACGTTCAAACTGCAATCCATCTAGGCCGTCCAATCTGCATATATTTTACACCAAGAATCAACGGCCAGAAATCCATCTGATTAATGCAAGCCGTCCAAGCAACAGAAATTAATGTGCTGCAACATTCAGCACTGTTGAATCAGCCATTCAATGTCCAGAAATTCAGATCATCATCATCATCCATTTAACGCAGTGGGCCCCAACAATATCACGTCCTGATTTTTCAGCCCCTGCAATAAGCTGTCCGCTTAATCCCAAATCAGCAACCATCCGTGAAAGAAAATCAAACCGTCCATTTATCCCATCCAAAAATGACCGGCCAGCCGCATTTAAATAAATCTATGCCATCCATTTAATTGAAGCAGTAAAAAATTTTCATCAACCGTCCGTTCCAAAATAAAAATTCAGCCACTCATTTCAACGTCCAGATTAATCCATGCGATGATCCAGCCTTGCAATCAAATTGCAGCAATTCAGAAATTCTTTACACCGCCCTAGCTTAAATATCAACCGTTCATTTTTTTTATTAGCAGCAATATCCACCGTGCAGACGTCCAGAATTTCAGCCACCGTCCAAAGATCACCGCCCTGATCATCCATGCATTCCCAGCACGCATCTGAATTGGATGTGTTATATTTGGCGCAACAGCATATGCAAACAGCTAGGAGTCGTGAATTCTTGAGTAAATTCTCAAGGGCGCACGTGCGCACAAGGAGTTTCGCAACCATGATAAGATCTGCTGCACTCTTATATATACAGGAGAATTACACAGCAGAATTAGAGGGGAGAAAATTCTGAGTAAAGAGAGCACTGGGATACAGAGGAGGCAAAGAGCACGGGCCAAGAGGCGGAGCAGCGAGTTGCGTAGGGCGGTCGACACACCATCGGGGCTTTCAACTAATGAGCTTTTCTTTTTCCTTTCTTTTTTATTTTTATTGTCTTGTTTAAGATGTATTTCAATTTAAAATTTATTTTAAAGTTAAACATGCTCGGGTAAGCCCTAAATCTAGAGTTTAGGATGTAGCATGCGTATAATATAGTGTGGTGTATGGTTTTGATTTATTTAAGATAGATATTGTTGCTAATTTAATATCTTGTGGTTTAATGGTTGTCTAGTGCTTGAGCCCCACATTGACAATAATTTCATATATATTAGGCGATGGAACCGAGAGGTGGAAATCTAATATCCGACAATCAAGCTATTAAATCTAAAAATCTAAGACCATGAGAATAAGCATGATGACCTTGAGGAATCCACGAACGACCATAGAACTTAACAAATCTTAATTGACTTAATCCCATGAGAATAGGTAGTTAAGAATAAATTAAGGTTAGCCTTGTAGGTTTCGTGTAAGGCCCCATTGCCTAGATATTCTCAATAACTAGTCAATGGGTACCATACAATCTAAGAAAAATTCAGCAGCAACTCCCCATAACATATACGAGGTGGTATAAAATGCAAGACTGCTATTCAGAAGCATTTCAATTTCATTCTAAATGTGACATTTAACTCTACATTTATATACTTGTAAATTCATATAATAAGGACATTCAGATAGAAGGAAAAGCATTGAAATTTATCCTTACATAACAAGCAAACTAAAGGATCATATATATGCATCTACATAAATTGTAATCAAGTTCAAAATACTAAATACAACATGTTTGTCAAAGTTGAATATGACTGAGTAATTGTTTATATATATTAATATCAAAAGAGATCATAAATTCCAAAATAACTATGATCAGAGATATTAATCTAATGGTCTCCATGATTAGGTCCTCCACTCAACCCACCTTGAGGCTCCCCACCTATTCTCTGATCTAAAGGCAAAAAACAAACCATTCGAGTCTAAATAGACTCAGTAAGTAGATAGTAGCAAAAGTAGAAATAAGTAAAATTCTGGATACACATGTCATGATCAATATAAGACATATGGGTCCAACATCCACTCCCAATAGCATATGTATATAACCACATATAAAGAAAACGACACGAACAATCTTTTACTCATGTCAATCAAGGGTCACGAACAATCCTCTCCTCATGTCAATAAAGGGTCATGAACAACTTTTTTGCACCCACACATTTTAAATAACACATCATACATAACAAACAAAAATGAATGTCACAAACTACAAACATAACATCAACAAAATTTACAAGGTTTACTTTAAATTCAATATAGCAACTGTCACACAAGCATTTCACCAAACACATGGTAGGCGTAAAAAGAGGAACCTCTAGTTCATACTCTCGTTTCAGCCGAATCGAGTAGCATCACATTTTAATGATGTAAACACTGCTAGTGAGTCATTTATTTTATAAAAATTGCACATTAACAGTAGATTCCACATAAACCCTACTAACCCTAAGCTGTTATGAACCCTGCGCCCCAAACCACGAAGTTGTTGGAGATACATGTTCCCCCTAGCCTCATATCATGTTTAACATGAAATTTCATCACTAAATCGAGAATGGGTGACATCTACTTACCTCGATTGTGATTTTCCCCCAAGAATAGTTACCTTAAACTCAGTTCTTTGGGATTTTGAGCTTTGTTGAGATGAATCAATGATCTACAAGAGCTTGGAAGAGCTTTTGACACGGTTTATGGCTAGATCGACACTGAGAAGGAGAGAAAAAGAGAAAGAGGAAGAAACAACAGGAGAGAAGAAGAGAAGAGAGAAAGAAGGCGCACAAATAAAACCCTAGCGGGCCTGTTCTCATTTTAACTAGTCCCGAGCATGGGCTGAGCCTAAACACAATTTTCACTTGCTTTTCCTATCTATATAACTTAGTAAATTAAAATTTTCTCTGGGGATGCTGCCCCCTTCACCCCCACAAGAGGCGTTGGCCCCTTGACCCTCGTGACCTGACCAGGCAGGTCGAACCCCGTGCCTACTCTGCAAGGTGAAAGATAGTCATAGCGCTCAACAATGGCATGTTAATCATACACTCTTAAATCTATACTCAATAAATCATATCATAACCAAGCGGTGCAACCATCGAAATCTTCTAATGTATAGGTCATACTCATGTCCTAACCTGCTCATGAATGGTGTCCCATACAACCCAATGTGCTAAGATTAGAGTATATGCATATATGCACTAAACGTCCCCTAGATGTCATGTCCATATATGTTATGCATCCCATTAACATCATTAATTCCTAGTAACATGTTCGTAAATTACCTCATAAGCAAAAAAGGGTTATAATGAAAATAAAAATAAAAATAAAATAAAATACCTGATCCTCACAATTCGAGAGAATGTATAATGATAAATTAGGGTTTGTTCTCCTTTAACGAATAATATCCAAATTAAAGAATCATACCACTACCCGTTGCAAAAGACCCATGTGAACCCTAGATCCTAGGTACTCACATTCTTGCTTTCAAAATTTCTATCTAGTTCTAAATTCTATTTTCTTTTTTCACTTTTTTTATTTTTTAATTCTCCTTTATTCTTTTAATTTGATACAAGTGTTTAAATTCAATGTTTTAAGTCCTGAATTCCTTATGGATTGATATTTTATAAAATATAATCTACGACCTGTGCACATGTGGTGAGATTGTGAACAACTTAGAACTTTTAATCTTCATAATTTATAAAACCTTGATCTTTGAATGTTTATATCTTCATTATTTAATCTACTTAGTATCAATTCTCATTTAGTCTTCTTAATTCTTATGTGGTCTTAAAGATATAGTCTCCTTTGGCTCAAGTCTTGTGCTTGGTTGTAATGCCCCATTCCTAGAAATACTCAATAACTAGTCAATGGGTACTACACAACCTAAGAAAAATTCGGCAGCATCTCCCCATAATATACAAGGGGTAATATGGAATACATGACTTGATATTCATAAACATTTCAATTTATAACATTCAATCCTATATTTATATACTTGCATTTTTATATAATAAAGACATTCATATAGAAAGAAAATCGTTGAATGTTACTCATACACATCAAGCAAACCTGGTGATCATGCATATGTGCATCCACAAAGATTATAATCCAATCCGAAATACCAAATACAATTGTTTATCAAAGTAAATCCATCTCAATAATCATCTACATATACGAATATCAAAAGAGCACAAGTTTTAAAAGAACTGGAATTAAAGTTATTTTGCTATGGTCTCCCAAATGTGATCTTCAACTTGTCTCATCTCGAAGTTCTCCACCTGGCCTGTGATCTAAAGGCAAAATAACAGCGATATGAGTCTAAATAGACTCAGTAAGTAGATAGTGGTTAGGACAAAGTGGAAATAAGTAAATTCTGGATGCACATGTTGTGTTCATGATAAAATGTATGGGTCCAAACACCCACTCCCAAGATCGTATGCATAAAAACTACATATAAATAGAAGAACACGAACCGTCCTCTACTCATGTCTATCAAGGGCCATGAACAACCCTCTCCCCATGTCAATCAGGGCCATGAACAACCCTTTACAACCTAACATTTTAAACAACATATTATACATAACAGACAGGGATAAATGCCACAAACCACACATACAACATCGGCAAGGTTTACTTAAATTCAACACACAAAACTGTCATACAAGTATTTTATCAAACACATGATAGGCGCAATATAAGGGAACCCTCAATTCATACTCTCGTTTGAGCCGAATCGATTAACGTCATATTTAACAATATAGAAACTGTTAACGAATCCTTTACTTCCTAAAAATCGCACATTCATAGCAAATTCTTCACAAACCCTGCTTACCCTAACTGTTACGAGCCCTACGCCCCATACCATGAAATTATTCAACGCTACACACTCCCACCAATCCCACATCACATTTAGCATGAAATTTCATCACTAAATTAAGAAGGGGCGACATCTACTTACTCGTATCGTAATTTTTCCCAAAAACAGTGATCCTAACTTGGATCACAGAGATTTGGAGCTTCCACGATTGGAGTCAACGATCTTCAAGCAGTCGGTAGAGCTTTCCTGAAGGAATCTATAGCTAGACCAAACTGAATGGTAGGGAAAGACGAGAAGAAGTAGGGAACAGGAAGAGAAGAAGAAGGAAAGATAACCGGATGCGGGATGAAATAAACCCTATCGCGCGGGCTTCCCTTATTACTGAACCCCTGTCGGGTCGGGTCGGGTCAAAGCATGGGTCGGGTCTAATTGCAATTAGTAATTTACTCTCTCACTCATACGACTTAATAATTAAAAAAATTTCTGGGGGCGCTGCCCCCTTGACCCCCGCGACCTGACCGGGCAGGTCGAACCCTGTACCTACTCTGCGAGGGGAACAATAGTTATAGTGCTCATCAATGGAACGCTAATCATACACCTTTAAATTTACACTCAATGTGCCAAGATTATAATACATGCACATATGCACTATGCATCCCCTAGATGTCGTGTCCATATATGTTATGTATCCATTAACATCATAAATTCTTACTAGTATATTCGTAAGTTACCTCATAAATAGAGAAGAGTTATAATAATAAAAAAATCAAATCAAATCAAATCAAATACCTGGTCCTCACATTGGTGCTTCAACTCTTCATTATTTGAACTCCATTTGTTGATATTTGGGCCACGTTTGGGAATGAGCATACATGGGAATAGGATGCAAATTGTGAGATTTTATTTTCCAAGGCTAATAATTATTTCATCAATCAAATTATTTTTTCACTTTTATCCCTAAATTCCAATCATTTTCCCTACTAATTATATACAACAAACCTATTTATTTCAACTGTACCCCTTTCATTTTCTATCAATCACACATTTCTCAAAATATTTCTTTTTCCTTTTCCCACAATCCTACCATTTTTCTCAATACCGAATGTCCCCTTGATTTCAATTATTCAAGATTTGAATTCCTTGGCATCAAGTCGTGTACTTGAGTTGACTTAGTTTTGAAACTTGATCTAATTCACAAGTGGAGTCGACTTGGGTATGCAAACTGCAGTGTATATTGCATGCTTGAAACTTCAATTACTTCATTCTCATGCTTGAGTATCCCAAGTCTTGTTGCGAAGTCGACTTGAAATTGACTTCGCCTAAGTCACATTGTGATACCCAGACCCAAGTAGGGCTCATATATGTACATTTGGCATGTAAACATGAATTATGTATTTATTGATTGATTGATGAATGATTTTATGATTTAATGATATTTTGCAATTAGGGTTATGATTAAGAATGGTGATTAAGATTAATCGTCAAGCTCAATGAGAGTCAATATGACTAAAGTGGCTTAATAAGGATTGGAAAATGTGAATGTGCAATGAATAATTATTTCATTTATCATGATTTAATTAATGAAGATTAGAATGGTAATTATGGAATTAATGTGATAAATGCTAGAAATTCATAACTTGACTCCTATCGGCGGATTGAGATGAAATTTGAAAAGTAAGCACATGATTTTGTGCCCAATCTTATGGATGGATTGGATTAAGGAAAATTTGATGAGATTAGGATGATAATTGTTTATTTTCATCCCAAAACCAAAAGTTAATTTCAAACGACTATAACTTAAGATAGAAAAGTCGTTTTGAGACGAAACTTGAGATGAATGGATAAAACTTTATGGTAAATATTATGGAAGGTTTGGATTAATCCAATTATCATGAAGACATGCTTAATCACAAAAGGACAAGGTGGCTTTGACTTTTCCAACAAGCATTTATAAAAAAGCAAGTGGCTTAATAGCTTGAATTAATGCCCCATATGAGGTGTCAACCAAGGGTTTTTGAGCTTGATTTTGTGAATTAATCTAAATCAAAAAATCCAAGATAAGTCTCATGCATTTATGCTTGAATTAAGTGGCTAATAGTTAGCCTCAAGGAGGCTTGAAAGGTGGCACAAGGAGTGGACGTCCAAGGGGCCATGTAATTGGATTTTTTTATTTTTTTAACTTAAAGTCAAAACCTAGGAAATCTACATGAAGGGGGAATGTAAATGCTCATAAATTGAAGATGGATTGGTGGCCAAGAAAGCCATAAGGGCTGCCATGTGGACGTCCAAGGGAGAGGGGCTAAGTAGCTCACTTATGAGCTAAGATTTAGAAATTCCTAAATAAGATAATTAGCCATTACTTGGACATGAATGGGCCATGTCATCAATGGATAAGATGCCATTAATTACCCTCCAAATGATGTGGCATGGTGGGCCCAAAAATCGAGAAAATGAAGGGGTTAGAGAGAGAAAATTTCAAGGAGAAAAGAATTCTCCAAAGCGGGCAGCAGCTAGGGCATCCCAAAATACCAAGAAATGAAGGGAAAAGGAGGAGAAAAAGAGAAGGAAATGGGGGAAGAAAGAAAGGGATTCAAGCTAGGAAAGTTTGGATTCAAGTTTGATTCGATTCAAGTAAGTATACTTCATGTTTTGGGTTCTTTAATCCTAAGTTTTTCACCTCAAATTATGGGTCATGAATTTGATTCATAATGAACCCTTGAAGGATGATTCATGATGCCCTTGATTAGGGTATTGAATGAGGATTGAATGATATGTATGAAATCAAGGGTTCAAGAGGGAGAAAATGGAATCTAGGGTTAATTATGGGATGAGAAGCTATCTTGAATTTTCTTCAATCCCTAAGATAAATTGCTGTTTTGCTTAAGCACCATGATTAGGACATGAATCATGTTCTTATGAATTATACATGTTGATTTGGGGCATATGCATAGGGACGTCCAAATGGGGCAAAATGGGGTACCCTACATGTATGTTATGTTGTTGTTTTGTAGACAATTAAATTATGAATATTTTAGAGGATAAAATACCCTAGGATTAGGGTACTTTGGATGGCCAATAGAGGTTGGGAAGGTATGCTCTAAATCTGATTTTTAAGGATATGCAAAGGGGTGTCCAAAGAGGGGTGCACAAGGTGTCCAAGACATGTATGAAAGTTGCTGTTTTTGAAGCAACCAATACATGAATTTTAAATATGTGATATTACCCTAAATTTGGGTTAAGAAAAGTATGATTAATTTTTGAAATTTACAAATTAAAAATCTATTTTTATTTAAGTATCAAAAGATGCATTGAAAGGATGAAAAGGGGGTCCCGAAGTTGCTGTTTTGGAACCCTATGATAAATGGATTAAAATTCCATAATTAAACCCTAAATTATATTTTAATTAAGGGGTTTAATCATGATGAATTGGGATACGAGTTTCTGTTTTGAAAAAGTTTAAGAAACACATAAGTTATGTGGCATAAGATGAGTGTATGTAGAAGGATATGTATGGACAAGCGATAAATAACTTATGTGAATTCATAAAATGAAAAAATGCATGAAATAATGGTAAAATGCATGATTATGTTGCTAATTTGATGATTAAGTATAATCTCAAATTTTGAGATTAATATATGAAGCCTAAGACGTCAAATATGTGCCTAAAATGAGCACCGGCGTATGAAATATGAAAAATATGTGAAAAATGACAAATGAGAGGCACTGAACCTCTATATAATGATTTAATAAAAGATTATGATGTGTATAAAATTTTACCCTACATAGGGGTATTAAAAATGAATGAATAGATGATATGATGTTTAAGCTATGTTGCTATGTATGAATACCCAACTTGAAATACAAGTGAGTTATGTAAACTAATAGAAATCATATGAGATTTACATATGACTTAAGAAATATGAAGTTGAGAAACCTTGCTTGAACTTGATTCTTGAAGTCTCAAGTGAGGGTTATCCAAGTGTTTTAAATGATTAAAAGGAGATTAAATTCAAGTTGAAAATCCTATGGCATATATATTCCTATGTTATTGAGATATATGAATGGAATGAAAAAAATAAACCACTAACTAAGATTACATAGTTATGTGGTTGTCAAAAGACTTATAAGTAAGTCATATATATATATATATATGTGTGACCATTGACAAGGGTGAAGATGGACATGCATTCCAAAGAAAGAATGATTTAAAGTTAATGTGTTATGGACTATATAGGATTAAACCCATATGACACGTATATGTGAATTGAAGAAAAAGACAAGGCATACAAGCACAACATATGATGAAAATGTATAAGGTAATCATGTTTACTTGTCTAGGAAAAGGCAAGGAAAGGATGGAAGGTGCAAAAGGATCGCCACAGGAAAGCAAGCAGAACTTTTGAAAATGACATTTTATTCTCAAATACTAAAGTTCTTTCAAGTTGCTTTACTTGAATGCTTTTAAAGCTATTTAAGGGTGCTCATCCCTCTGTCTTTTTTATTATGATTTGATTACTGATTTTATTGAAATGAGTAAATCCCTCTCTATTTGGAAATGGCATGCCAACATGGATTTAAAAGATGTTTCATTGAACCGATGTTCAAATGGATGGTGCAAAGAATTTTCTATATGAGAATGACAAGTTGTCATGTCTAAGAGGTATATAATGCCGGGGTGACTAAAAGTCATGCATGGAATGGAAATCAAGCAAGCTAGTCGAGGTAGTAAGAGGACCGGATGTCTCCCTTAACAAGGCCAAGTCAGACAAGTCCGGCGTCATGGATGGAAAGGATCATGGTATGAAAGGATGTTCTCCGAGCTGGCGTACCCTCACATGAAGGATTATGTCATAAATGGAAATGATGCATTTGCACATCAAATGTTTATGAAATGCCCAAAAATTGGGTTTACATGAATGATTTTCACGAATAGTTTCCATGAATGGTTTATGAAAATATTTTTATTCCACTGGTAGTTGATCACTTGCTAAGTGTCTCCTATCGAATGGAGAGAAATGCATTTAAACGAGAATGAAAGATGTTTACTTATTAAGTTTCGACTCATGTTTTACAAATCAAGTTGAACCAAGCATGCAACTTGAGTACAAGGAAGCCAAAATCAAGACATTTTAAGTCCGAAGGTGATCAGTTTGGAACAACCATGAATATTCAAATATGATTCAAAGTTTGAGACGCAAAATTATGAGTGAAAGTTCATAAGGAAATGAACAAGCCAAACATACAAGAAAACTAAAAGGCCACATGCATAACTCAAAGACATTTGAAAGCAATATAAGACAAAAGAGAGGAACCTATGCTAAATGATCAAGGTTATAAAACGTGCAAGTTCAAATGAGCAAAATGGAAAGTGAAGTCGCAATCCAAGTCGACTTCACTTATAGTTCAAGTCAAGTCTTAGACCAAGTCTACTCCAGAGTAAAACTTGACTTAAAAATTGAAGACTGAAGTTGCAACCCAAATCGACTTCAATCTGCGACTTGGGTGAAGTCGTGTCCGAGGTCGACTCAAAGTGCGACTTGAATCGCAACGGTCGGAAAAATTCGAACGTTGGCGCATTAAATGCATGTCATCTACCACCAAACATTCGAATTTACTCCTCTCCTATTTAATACACATCAAACGAAAGAAAAAAGAGAGATCTAGAGCGTTGATTAAGCTTCAACCTTCCCATTTTCAAGCATTTAAGTGACCATAAAAAAGACTTTCCAAGAAGAACTGAGTGATTGACTGAAAGTGCTGAATTGTTCCACCAACAACTCATTCCCCACGTTCTTCTCTGCGTGAAAACTTATTCTCTACACATTTGTAAATTGTAGTATTATGTCTCTTTATTGTTTATTTGTGTTTTCGCTTAGTTTGGTATTGGATACCAAGACCAAGTGAAGGCAAAGTAGTGTGTAATTTGAGTAATCCTCCTCACCTACTTATACAGAGTATGTAAAGGCCCTCTAGAGTTGGAATCTAGAAGAGAGCAAATATTCTAATGTTATTTCCATTTTCATAGTAGAACCCAAGGCACAAGGGTGTGTTATTTAAGGAGTGGAGTAGAGAGAGTTGTCCCGAACCACTATAATCTTTTGAGTTTGTTTTGCTTATTCTACTTGCATTTATATTCTCCACATTTTTCATTCAAGGGGATTTACTTCACGAAAGGTTATATCTGCAATACCAAAAGATTTTTAAGAGCCCAATTCAGCTCTCCCCTCTTAAGTTTTGTCATTAGCTCGGGACCAATACTTTGTTTCTCCAATATCTCTGTTTCTTCCATCCCTTCATCTTCCTTTGTCTTATCCCTAAACACATGCATTATTTCCTATCGCTTCCAAGTTTTTATGATTCCCTAGCCCAATTTACTTTTCTCCCCCATTTCCTCTTCCTATGTAAAACTATATAAATCAACGGTGATATATATAATGTAGTCTAAGAAGCTAGATGATTGTAAGATTTTGATGAATCAATAGTTGAAAATGTGAAAGATTACACGAGTTGTGATACATGGTGCAATTCTAGTTATTGAGAAATAGATGTGTGAATTTTAAAAAGTTTGATAGATGCTCTGCATGGATTTGCACAAGTTTGTTAGATGATTGTGGATATGCGGAAAACCTTGATTTGATTGAGTGATAAATATTTGATATTTAACCCTCATGTGTGGACTCTAAACTGGATAAAGGCATTATTTGGAGTTGATTCATTTTAAAATGTGTTAGGCATAGGTGAGATTCCTAGCATGTTGATAATGGATATGTATGATTATAAATGAGATTTGAATGACAGATTTGGATATGTGATGAAAATGAGTCTAATTGTATAGTTAAGCCCAAAAGAATTATGATAATAAAAATAACCAAGAATCATTAATGAGAACTATGATTTGCAAGAGAATGATTCTAGATATGATTAAAATGTATTCATGATGCTTGACAATAAAATTGAGAGGATAACTCTGAGAATTGAGTCATTTTGGGTTAATGGTGAAAATTTGGTAAGAAATGAACTTCAATGGAAAAATTTTGAAAAATAAAATCACGTGATGGTTTCGAGCATATATTGGACCCTAGATATATATATGATGTGTGGGAAGTGATTTTAGAGGCAATGGAGGTGATATATATATATATATGATTTAGGCAAATGAGACCCCTTGTAAAGGCAAAATAACTAAGAGTTGAGTTAATAAGTTAAATTTTATATAAGACATATTTTGAGAAAAATGACATAAATATGATATTATGATAATAAGATATGTGTATGAATGATTGGTTTAGTTTTAGGAATGTTTCGGCATATTACGACCACTAATCTTGTGATTGGATGGAAATTGTCGGTAAAGTCATGTAGTAAAATACATGCAAAATTTTATTTTCATGGAATTTTGAGCCAAAATTTGGTAGAAAGATATTAGTTGAAGTTAGGAATCCAACACAAAAAGAATCGTCCCAATCGGAATTGTTTAGAGAGAGTTATAGGCAAAATGGTTCAAGATAGCTGAAAACAGGCCATTTATGAGCCCACATGGGTCAAACCATGTGATTTCCATAATCAGACAAGCCGAATAGTGTGGGATGCTATTTTAAGTAGGGAGGGTCTGAACTCACCCTATTTCCATGTCATTTTCTTTCATTCTTTCCTCTGTGACCCTAGTTCTCTACCCATGAAAAACTACTCAAAAGTGCTTAATTCCACGTAGTTTTACATCAAGAGAGCTTGATGGATCAAGAAAAAAGCTTGAAGCTTGGAAGATTTTGAAGATCCTTTGAGGAAGAAAATAAATTTAAGGTAATTAGGTTGTTTTATTTTCAAAATAATCATGGATTTGAGTTAGAACTATGATGTTTTTGAGATTGTTTGTGGGCACCGTGTTTGTTTTCGTGATTTGGATGAATTTTTGAGAGATGGGGCTTGTGTAGAGATTATAGAGAGGTTGAAAATTGAGAGTTTTGATGAAAATACTTGCAAAGGACAAAATGAAAGTGTTTGGAAGTAATTTGGTATGATATTATTATGTGTTGTGCGGAATTTCATGAATTTTGAGTGAGTTTAGTTTGATTTTCATTTATTACCTATAAAATGTTTGTTGAAATGTCTAAGTAAGGCTTAATGTCTAGAAATCATGTATAAATGGATGTGTAAAACCTTAATGATGTGAATAAGGTGTTGAAAATGTTTGAGGGCATATATGATGTAGAATTATTTGAATAGAATTTGTGACATACTTGATGAATATGAGTTGTATAATTTGAAATGAGGTTTGAACTTTGTGCTTAAGGATATGGTTGGATGTATGCTAGAATTTGAGATGAATTAACATGGGCTATGTATGGAATGGATTTCAGATGGTTTTGTATGAGTTTTTGCATGCTGCATGTTGATTTAATGAATCGGGGCTAAGCTCTTTAAAAACTGGTTGGATTTGTTGGTTATGTGTTTATTCATAATTTTGATAAACCAATGGCACATGGTTTGAAATTAGCATTAGGCATGATTTTAGCATGAGCATGATGCACATGGCATGAGTAACGCATATGCATGATTTGCATAGGGTTGTTCATGGCCCTTTATTGACATGAGAATAAAATTGTTCATGGTCCTTGATGGACATGAGGTTGATTTGTTTCATATGTGTGTTTGTGGCATGACATGATTGTGTAAGGCTAGTAAGAGTCTGGTATTTGCATTGCATGCGGTGGCATAACATATGATGAATTTGATATGAATTTGTAATTGTTTTTACCGATCACACCTACTTACTGAGTTTGCCCAACTCATGTATTTATTTTTAACATTTTTAATAGGACTAATATTGCAAGCACCTAGCTATAAGCTCTGTTCTCAAGCTGAAGTGATATATATAGCTATTTGATTAGTTGCAAGATGTATTTATACATTGGGATCGTGAGTCATGGATGTATGGCCTGTTAAGGCCTTTTTAATATTTTCGGGAATTATAAATGTGTATTTTACTTCCACCAAGATGTAAATGATGGAAATAGTTATAGTTTAATTGGTTTTTGTTGTCATATGCTTATTTAAAGAATTAATTGTGGATATTTAGGGTTGCTATAGGTGGATTTTTATAAACACGTGATCCTTTGCATTCAAAATTTTGGTAAATCCTGGGGAGATGCTATCAGATCTCTGCCATAGTGACTGTCGGTCCAAGGCGATAGTCAATGGGGTGCTACATCCAAACTCGCTTCCCTTCTAGTTACTCCTTTTCCCATCTCTACCTCCTCCATCCTTGTCTTACCTACTATTTATACCTCCCTTATTTACCTCATTCCTCAATCCCTTCCCCTCTCCCTTTTGAGAAATCCCTTACTTACTCTCCTAATTTTCCTTTAACTATTGGACTCTGATTTTCTCTTGATTTCCATCCTCATACCCCCCCCCCCCAACCTGCTATCCTTTACCCCTTTCTCCCAAAGCTGTCATTCCCTTCAAAAAGCCCTACTTTCACCCTTTGTTACTTCCATATTTTGTTTCCCTGTCATATCCTCTAGCGCCCTCCTTTCCCATTCTCTAGTCTTCCCTTTTTCCATTGTCCATCTTTCTTTTTACATTTCAATATGTCTAACTTTCATAATATTTGTTTAATTACTCAAAATTCTATGTCACCTGAACTCTTAAATCATAATTGCTCACTAAATTTAGCTAGACACAATTAATTTACTACTTAATCCATAAAAAAGATAGAGGGGCTTACAAATATGCATGAGTTTTGATCTTTTATAACCGGGCGTAAAAGCCCGACATTTCCTACTACACTTGCATGTTGTTCGATCCTAAGCACTCTATGTCACCTGTCCATTTAAAAATTTAGCTAGCCAAAGATAAAAGGATGTTTAACAGAAAAATGAAAATAAAGTATTTAATATAAGAATAAATTTATTTTTAAAATTTGTAGATTTACACTTTAGAGTAGATTTTCAAATGATTTTCTTTATATTTTTTAAGAACAAAAAAAAAGAAAAAAAAAATCTTTTTGAGTACACGAAACAGAGATGCAGCGATCAAGGAAAACTATTTCACTGCCGTCGTTGGCCTTCTCCACTCTCAACATCAATTTCCCTAGTAGTGGCATTGCTACTACTATTACCACCAGCAGTCGCAGCATCCCATCTTTCCCTGCTTAAAATCTTTTCAATGCTAGAATCCCACCTTGGTGACCACAACAATAACCCAAATCCTACCTCCTCCAAACTTTTAAAATTTTCGTTCCTCCTTCGCCTCGATCCCTTCTTGTAAGAAGACGAAACCACTATAGGTTCTTCCCCATGCGAAGAAGTCACTTGGCACATTCAATTCCTATCTGCTGGCATGAGCTACAAAGCCACTTAGAGGATTCTAACACAAGGAATAGTGGATGAATTCCTTCACGCAGCAGCAGTAGGAGGTCCAACTCTTGACAATCGCCACCAATCTAGCTGACTCATCAATTACCTCATTCTGTAACATTTGCAACATCCACTGTTACCTCCAATGCATCAACGAAGAAGCCTATAGTTGTCGGGTCATCGTTTTAGGCTCATACCGCCTATACTCCCATTGACAGCTATATGACTTGGAAGAGTAGAAATTATGCTACCTACGAGAAGCCCTCACGCTCGATCCCGTTCAATGATTGGGAACATTTTTAGCAGCAAACCGAGGCTCAGAGCATGTTGTGCAACAGTACTTTTTTGAAGTCATTGATGATGTCGATAGTGATAGATTCATTCTCACAATGCTGTCGATGCTTGCTTTGTCTTCCAACTCCTCCTCAAGGAAATTTGTAGCCATGGGTTTCATAAGGAATTGACAAAGAGGGCATGTGGAGTGGGAATGAAACCACATGTTGATGCAGTTGGTATCAAAGTTGTGGTGGCACTTGGAGAGCAGTTGACCCTTCTACCCCTCTTCGAACTTCGACAAGTAAACGGCACACTCCAGCGGCTATGGGTGGGTAATTTCCTGCAGCAACCAGATGAGGCGCAACCGCAGGGGTTGTGTGTGTATGAGAGAGAGAGAGAGAGAAAGAAGTAGAGTTGATGGTAGTCTACATATCAGTGAGAGAGAAGATCCGAATCTAAGAAAGTGAGACGGAAAAGCAACTGACGGAAGGACGGATGACTAATAGAGGGAGTTGATTGAAAATTTCCTATGACCCATAAAGGAGTTTTTTATAAAATATCCAGCTTATTAATAGCTCTGGCAGCAGCTACGCTGAATTTTTAAATGGATGGGTGAGATTGATTTGCTTAGGATCAAACAACACGCAAGCGCATAAAAACTCATTATGCATGAACTTCAATACCAATAACTACTAACTACAAAACCATAAAAAAATAACAACTAACTGCAAAGACATTGACCGAAAAAATACAATTCTCCAGATAGAAAGTGATAGCGGTCATCGAAAAAATACAGTTCTCTACATAGAAAGTGAAAGCATGAAACAGTATCTGTAAAATATTAGTCGATGAATTCGTTTGGTCAGAGATGAAAAAAAAATGGAGAAAACATTGCACTAAAAATTTAGATAAAGCAAGAGTATTATTGCGATACCAAGAACGATGTAGGTCCATACATGTAAACTAGGCATTTAATTTGATTAATTGTATTATTCAATTTAATGATTCATTTTAAGGTCATTGATTAACTACGATGCTTCAATTAATCACCATAGCTCAATGTGGGTTAATGTGTATAAAGAGACACAAAGAGGTTTAGGAAATGAGGATATGTCATGAATAATTATTTCATATATTATGATTTAATTGATGATAATTATGGGATTGATGTGATTAATGTTAAAAAATTCATAACTTGACACCTATAAGGCAGATTTACGTGAAATTTGAAGGATAAACACATAATGATGTACTCCACCTTATGAATGGAATGGATTATGACAATTATGATTTAATTAGGGTGATAATTATTTAATTTGATCCAAATCCAAAAGACAATTTCAAATGACCATAACTTACGCTATAAAGGTCATTTTGAGATGAAATTTTTCATGGATGGTTAAAACTATATGGCTTATCGTATGGATGAGTTTGATTAAGCTAATTATCATGAAAAATTCTTAATCAAAAAAGGACAAAATCAGTTGACTTCTCTTCAAAAAGGGAGAAATGTCATTAATGGAAAAGTCAAAGGGGTTAAAGCTTGCGATGATGTGGATTTTTAAGGCATTTTTTATAATTCAAAATTTTAGATTTTGAGGATAAAAAGTCCAGCAATATTCTAAGAGATTAATGGCTCAAGATAGGGCAGTTTGGTGTAGGCACAAAGTGCCAAAACAAGGGGTGGCAAGGGGGGACGTCCAAGGATAAATGTGGGCAGATTTTTACCTTTTAAAAATTTATAAAAATAAAAATTATGGAGATAATTATGCCAGCAGCAATGGGATAAATATGGAATTATCTAAACCTCAAATGAGGTGGAAATTAAAAAGGAAAAAAGGGGCAGCAATATATAAACAAGAGAGAGAGAGAGATAGGGACGGTTTCAAGTGGACAGCTTGTTGTAAAAACAAAATATTCTAAGTCCAGCAAGGTCGAACGTCCCCAAGCAAGGAAAAAGAGAGGGAAAAGGGGAGAAAAAGAGGAGAAAAAGAGTAGGAGGAAGAGGAAAAATCCAAGTTTGACAAGTTGGAGTGAAACTACACAAGTTCAAGTAGGTATCCAACTAAGTTTGGGTTGTTTATTTCTAAGTATTTCTAGCTCCAATTATGGGTCATAAATTGATTTATTTATGAACCCTAAATGATGATTTAAGAAGCTTTTAATAAGGTTGCTAAATGCTAAGCGAGTTAGAAGATTCAGTTCAAGCTTTTGAGCATGATGTGTATGACTTTAGGGTTAATTATCCTAGGAATATTATGTTGGAATTTTTGGAAATTCCCCATTTAAGTTGCTGTTTTGAGCATGTGATATGTTTGGAATATGTTAAATATTTCCATGATTAATATATGTTGAACTAAACTTGATTTATGGGCCTTAGAAGGATGAAACATAAACTTGACAATTTGATGAACATTCTACTCTTTTGAGATGGAATTTGTGCATGAATTAAACAAACTAGTATCTGGATGATTTAAAGGGTAAAATACCCTAAATTTAAGGTAGAGGGGACGTCCAACATATTGGGGTGCAACTTGGTCCGGGTACTCGCGGATCGACCCGCTAGGTACCCTAAATAGGGTAGATTCGGTTCGGTTCCTCGGGCGAAATACCCGTTCAATTTCGGGTAAGGGTCGGTTCCGGTTTTGGGTACCCGAATTTCATATATATATATTTATCCAGCGTACTCCAGCCCTAAGATTCAATTGTAGCAAGCACAGCCACCGCATCTCTCCAATTTCAGGGCCGAAGAACCCAAATTCCACGACCCCATCTTCTCTTCTTTCCGACACAGACATCTCTCTTCTTTGTTGCGGCGGATCTACTCTAGCAAGAACCGACAGACCCCAATTCCTTTCCCCTCTGCGACAGAAATCGTGGCAACGGCGCCGGCAGAAATCGTTGCAGCTGGCGGCAGAAGATCGAGCAGCAGCGCCGGCATAGCTCCCCTCCACGGCAACAACCAACAAGGCTCGGTGATCTCTCTCCCCCTCTCTCTCCCTCCTCGCTGGCAATAAGCTCCATCTCACTCCCAGAGATGATTGTCCACCAAATCAAGAACCGTCAGCTCCCTGCAGTTCCCTAACGTGGCTGGAATAACCCCATAGAGATCATTCTGTCTGAAATCAACGAAACGTAGCTTTTTGAGCCTCCCTATAGTCACTGGAATGCTTCCGGTGAACTGATTCCCGAAAAAATCTACCTCTTGCAAGCTCAAACAGTTTCCGATAGAGGCAGGGATTTCACCAGATAGCTGATTTTCGAAAACATGCAGCAATTCAAGTGAACCCAACAATCCAATCTCTTGCGGAAGACTCCCGCGCAAGTTGTTGTGAGAGAGTGTGAGTGTCTGGAGATTGCTGAGGTTGCCGAAGGACCGAGGAATGGATCCGAAGAAGCTATTGTTCTTGAGGTAGAGATCTGTGAGATTAACGAGCTGGCCTAGTTCGGTGGGGATTGTCCCGTTGAGACGATGATTATCAGCCAAATCGAGCTGCCTCGGCGCTTGGCATTTTCCAAATCTGGATGGAATTTTGCCCACGAATTCATTGTCGGAAAGAATCAAATGCTCCAATTTCAAACTCGATTTCGAACATATGCTATCGCAAAGGGAACCAGAGAGGTTGTTGCCGGCCAACACCAAGTAAATCAGTTGTCCCATATCTCCCAACTCCTCCGAAATCTCTCCAACAAGCTAGCCAGCAATTTAATGCTCTCTGCCACATCACTGCTTGAGCTCTGCTTAAGCTTGAAAGGTTTCTCCATGTGCTCATCACTCACTTCAGGACCCTTGCTCTTTCCTGCAAAGGTCCAACCGCATCAACATCAGCATCATTACAAACTTGAGCCTTCCCAGAATCAATCCCATGCCTTAAAACATGTCATGAATTATTCATTTCTTCCTTTGGCAAAGCCTGTGGGTCTGACTCTCTAACTCCATTCATGCAACTAATGGGATCACCTTTAGCTTGAGAATTACAAGTCCCGTTCAGTAAACTATCCATATGGGAGTAGAACTGCCAAGAAGAATGAAGCGGCTCCATTCTATATTGCTTCTTCATTTATTCAATCTTGTTGTTGCATTGGATTGGATTTTTATTTCTGCCACTCTGGTTGGAGACCTGATGTGCAATATCCTGCCAATCACTTCCCTTGAGCTTGGCACGGTTTCTAAGCAACCATTTTGATTGATATGCTCCTAACAGGCTCAAAACACCCCTTTCAGTCCATTCATCCCTCTTACCCTTATCGGGTATCTTTAACACTGCATAGTCTGCATTCTCTCTTGGGCTCATTTCTGGGAGTGACAGCTGAATGCTGCCAGGCAACTGATCATCTGTTGAAGGGGGCTTCACTTGCTTTTGTTTAGTTGGGAAATGATTCCTGGATTGTGAAAATTTCTACATGTATCAATGTCTCCAACTTGATATGTTTTTTCAATTATTCAAGTTTACAGATTGTGTATCGTGTATAAGTCTGGTTGACATTTCAGTTTCATTGGAAAATTCTTTTCATAATATAGTATTTCTGTATTTGGAGCCAATTTGGATGCATGACGTTTGTAGGAACCGATTTGGAACCAAACTGGAACTGACCCGCACTTGAAAAAATTGGGTAGGGTAGACTCCGGACCGACCCGCTTTAAAATAGGGTAGGGTAGACGTTTTTAAAAAATGGATAAGGGTAGGTTCCACCCCTACCTGGGGGTACCCGGACCGACTTGCACCCCTACCAACATAGGGTTGTAAATAAATTCAAAAATTTGTTTTTGTTGGACATGAAATGTGAACGTCCAAGGGTGGCAAGGAATGAATGGAAAGTTGCTGTTTTGGCAACTTGATTTATGGACATTGGTTTTATGAAAATATCCTAAGTATGAAACAAGAAAAGGATGTCCAAGGGATAAAATTAAAAATATAAAAATCTGTTTATGGGACATATGTCAATATGGACGTCTAACATGGGAAAACAAGAAGGAAAAGTTGTTGTTTTGGAATTATGTAATTAAGAGGTTTTAATCTCATGATTATACCCTAAATTATGTGCTAAGTAAGTGTTTTAATTAAACCAAAATGGAGGACAAGTTACTGTTTTGAAAAATTTAGTAACACATAATATATGTGTAACTAAGAGGGTGCACATGAAGGGTATAGATGACAAGGATGAAAAATGACTAAATATGAATTGTTAAAATGCAAAAATGGAAGGAAATATGGTAAAATGTGAAAATAATGGGCTGTTTTAATAAAATTAAAAAATCTCAAAAATTTGGGATTAATATGTGAAGCCCTTACTCATAAGTATGTGTCTAAAGTAAGCACCAATGTGAGAAATGTAAAGAATGGATGTTAAATGATAAATGGTAAGTAATGAACTTCCATATGCTAAGTTAAATGGAAGGTTATAGTAAGCTTGAAAATTTTCCCTAAATAAGGGCATTAAAAATGGAAAGAATAGATGCTATAAAAGCACAAGTTATAATAATGTGTGAATAAGAAAATGAATACCCAACTTGAAAAATAAGTGGGATAAGTAAATTGATTAAAATCATGTGGGTTGGGAAACTATGTGATGTGCAAGCATATGGGATTATGTTTATGAATGCAATGTCATTTTTATGTGTATAGGAAAAGGCAAAGAAAAACTTGACGAGGAAACTTGAAGTAAATTCAGGTAAGCAAGCAAATTTTTAAAACTTGCTTTCACAAAATTATGAAAATATGTTGCAAATTTCTATTTAAATGCTTTAAATTATCTTGCAAATGGATGTTTAAATTTTTTTAGAATTATTTAAGGATGGTCATCCCTATAACTCTTACAAATGCTCTTGAACACTGTTTTATTAAATGATATTTTGAAATTATGGCTCAAATATTTATTTATGAAAATCATGCTAGCATGTCTATGTCCATGTCTATGTCTATGTTCATGTTGATGTTCATGATACACAAGATACTAGGTTCACGTTAAAAGTATAAGTGGACCGATTGTCCCCCTCTAGTATGACCAAGTTGATAAAATAGGCCAAAGGTCAGCGGTGCCCTCCCTGAGATGGGAGCAGGATGATGGGAAGGTTGCCTAACTAGCGTACCATCATACGATGTTCATGTTTTTAATGAAAATAATGCATTGCATTATTCGTGATATACCTGTGATGGGTATGATGTTGTATTTTTATGATATACCCACAAGTTGGTATGATGTTGATTTTAAAGATATTTCTTTAAATGAAAATTTTGCCTGAAAAATAAATTGCCTGAAAACTATGAGCTTGTTTACTAAGCTATACTCACGATTTGTTTTTCAAACCCTAAGATAGGTGCAAGGATTGCTACGAAGGAAGAGCACATGTTTAGATGAAGGATAATATTTCATGAATTTCTGTGTATGCAACTACATGATGAAAAATGTATTATGAATTGAATATTTGCAACTTATTGCAATTTATGAAATTTACAATGTTGATGAGTGATATGGATTGGTGTGTGTTGAATTGTTGAAAAAATATTGACAGATGATGAATGTACACTTTAATATGAGATGAATGCCATGGAATTTTCTGTATATGATGGAACATAATGGGTATGAATTTAATGTGGCATGTGCATATCAGGGTTTGACGTTGGCCAAGGACGACAAAATTGTGCAAAAATATCTAAGTGCCATGTGATTAATTTCTATGGACTGAATTATTAATCCATATATGGGTTACGATCCCGCCGTGTAATAGGGCAATAATCATGTTCATATTTACCAATCAATAAACTATCTCGAAGTAAGGCTCATGTTGTGACACTCGGTTTGGGGCGCCACAATTATGTAATATAATAGAAGTTATAGAGTAAAGAAAAAATAAAATGAATAAGGTAGTTGGATGAAAATATGTAAAAAAATTAATTACAATGTTAAATAATAATAATTATAGAAAATTGGTTAGTGCCAACCCGACCGTAGCCACGAGAGGCTGTGTTCGTCTTGATGAACAGTGCTAAGGTGCCCAATTCCATTGCTATTTTCTGTAGCTGCCTTTGCTGATCATTGCTCAAGAGCGTGATTCGTGCAATGGATTCTCCATCACACAGGTGCAATTCTGCATATATTACCATCACACTGGTGCAATTCTGCATATATTACCATCACACTAGTGCAATTCTGCATACATTACCAGCTCCGAATATGACGGATTTCTGATTCTTCCATCCTTGTTGGTCATCTAAAAGTTATCATTTCCCAAACATACCCTTCCTTTAAAAAGAAAGCATAGCAAAGATTCGCAACTAGTAGCCACTGGTTTTTTTTCAACAGCTTCGTCTCCTACTTCTCACGACCGCTCGTTTTCACACAAGCCTGTTCCCTTCTCTCTCCGTCGGACTCTCTTGGGAAAACAAGCTTCTGAGTCCAGAAATGAAAAACTTCTTTTTAGTTGTTGGTTGGAAAATTCAAATGCCGGACAAAAATCTCCTTTACGCGACATGTTTTCAAAAGTTTGAGGTTGTGCTGAAAACCTCTTTTACATAACGCTTGCACTTTCTTTGACGGAACTTGATTATATTCATCATGATATATTTCAAATTAAAATACAATATTCATTTATTTTTATAATTATTTATATTTTTTGATTTTTTTCATAAACGTATTTTACTAAGAGTATTCCATCTATATAAAATGTTTTACAATACTTTTATATATTTATTTTTTATTTATGAAAATCAAGTTTTTTCAGAGGTAGAAATGACTTAAATGCCCTTGAAATTGGTATTTTTTAAAAATTAAAAAATAAATATATAAAATATAGTAAAATGACAAAACTTGATATATGGATTAAATACAATTAGGAAAATATATTTATGAAGAAAAATAAATAAAAATAAAAATAAGATAAAACAAATAAACATTGTATTTTAGTTTAAAATATATCATGATGTATATAATCGTGATCCTTGCTTGACACGTTTGTGACACCCCGTTGTCTAGACATTCTCAATTGTCAGTCAACGGGTGTCATATGGCCTAAGAAAAATTCGGCAACACCTCCCCATAATCTATAAGAGGGTGGTTTAAAATACAAGACCTATTATACATGAACACCACAATTCCCATCCCAAAAATCTAATGTGCAGCTCTACATTAACATATTTATATATGCATACTATAAAGACATCCATATGCTAAGGAAGTCATCACAATTAATCATTAGACAGCAAGGTAACCTAAAAGATCATACATGTTGTGATACCCGGACCCAAGTAGGACTCAATGGGATGCATTGAACATATATACATGATTTATATATGATTTAAATAAATTTTGAATGATTTATGGATGATTCTATGATTTGATGATATTTTGCAATTAGGGTTTAATTAGGAATGGTGATTAAAAATTTAATTGTCAGAGCCCAAAGTGAGTCGGTATGACCCAAGCGGCTTAATGAGGATTTAATGGTGATAATGTGTCATGAATTATCATGTTAATAATCATGATTTAATTTATGGAGACTAAAATGTAATTATGAAATTAAGATGAAAAATGATAGAAAATTCATAACTTGACGCCTACAAGGCGGATTTCGATGAAATTTGAAAGGTAAGCTCACAACGGTGGGCCCAATCTTATGAATGGATTAGATTAAGGGAATTATGATAGGATTAGGGTGATAATTAATTATTTTTATCTCAAATCCAAAAGATAAATTCAAGTGGTCATAACTTGACGTAGAAACGTCGGATTGAGATGAAATTTGAAACGATGGAATAAAATTATGAAATCTATGAGATGAATGGAATGGATTAAGCTAATTATCATAGAAAATTACTTTCTTGGAGAGCAAGTAACAAGTTGCTTAAGAGCTAAGTAAAGAATGGACAATTGTGGAAAGTGAAAATGGAATTTACTAAAATGCCTATGGGGTTACTTGGGTACCAAGAAAAGTAGCTTATAAAAAGAAAAAAAAAGAGAGCAAGGGGGTTGGACGTTCCAGAAGCAAGGAAGAGGAGAGAGAGAGAGAGAGAGAGAGAGAGAGAGAGAGAAGGGAGAAAAAAAAGGGATTTTCTCCAAGGGCCAGAAGCAAGTACGTCAAACTCAGCAAGGAAGAGGAGAAAAGAGGAGAAAAAGAAGAAGGAAAAAGGGAAGGAGAAGCTCGGGAAGCTCGGGGCAAAAAATCGGCGAAATTGAGTAAGTACCCGTTGAGTTAAGCCTTCCAATTTTCAAGTTTTCTTCTTGATATTGGAATCATGGTTTTGAATCATAATAAATCTCTAAATAAAGATTAACAACATGCTGGAATTAAGTATCGATTGAGGGTTTTGCATATGTATTGAAAAGAGATGCAAATATGGGAGCAAAACCTAGAAGAAATGAGGTAGAAATATAAAATATGGAAGAAATAGTTAAAGAATGATTTATGGCACGAAAATTTGTGGGAAGACTTATTATGGGGTGATTAAGAAACTACCAAATTTTCATCTTAAAAGGATAAGTATGTTGCAAATTAAAAATCTAATAAAATCAACCTGAACAGGGCTGCACGGGTGGCAGGATCAGCTGGACCAAAGGATTTTTAATAATTTTTATACAAGGAATTCTGGGTTGAAAATTTTACAGGATATAAAATAAATATTTATAATCACACTAAACAAATAAAAATTAGGTTTTTATGGGTATAAATATACCCAATAATTTATGTGATTAAGGCTATCTGAAAAGGGGTGCTGCTGTCCAGCAAGGTAACAATACCAAAATAAATATAAATGCTTAATTTTTTGTGCTGTAAATATTGTTTTTGGTTAATTAATATAGTTATTAAGGTATGTTAGAAATTTTAGATTAAAAATACTTTATTGGATATTAATTCAAGATTTTGAGAATTCAATGTGCCTGAATTCAGCATTATGGACAACTTAAGGAATAAATTAAGATAAATGTTAAATTTCAGATTTTTGTGATGGAATTTGATTTATAATGGTATATAAACAAGTTATTATGAGGGTATTATAGGTAAACGAGATTATCCTAAATATGATTTTTTGAAGATATGCAAAGGGATGTCCAAAGAGGGGTGCAAAGGGTACCCAAGATATATATGAAAGTTGCTGTTTTGGAAGAAACTAATATATGAATTTTAAACATATGTTAATACCCTAAATTTGGGTTAATAAAAGCATGGTTTAAGGCTGAAAAATTTGGATTAAAATTTATTTTAAACCATGTTGCTAAAGGGAGCATTGAAACGACGAAAAATGAGTTCTAAAGTTGCTGTTTTGGGAACCCTATGATAAATGGATTATAAATCCAAAATCAAACCCTAAATTATGTGTTATTTAAGGGGTTTAATCATGCTAGAATTAGAGACAAGTTTCTGTGTTGAAAAATTTTAAGAAATACATGATTTATGTGTTTAGAAATGGACGTATATGAAGAGATAAGTATGAACACCCGACTTGAAAGACAAGTGGGCTAAGTTAGTGTAATATAAGACCAAATGGATTTATGTAGGTTATAAAACCTAAGGAATATAAGTAATTGAAGATGATGCAAATAAATGAAATGTTATTTTCATTTATCTAGGCAAAGGCAAGGAGAAGAATGGAAGAAAATGATTATGGCGATCTTAGGTAAGCAAGCGAGTTTTCTAAAATGATATTTTCTTTCTATGTGATATTATGTGATTAAAGTTGTTTTATGATGATGTTTAAATGAATGAGCAAGCACAGGTTTTGAAAATAATGGCTTTAATGAAAAGCCACAAGTTTTGGAAAATTACGGTTTTAATGAAAAGTCGTAAGTTTTGGAGAAGAATGGCTTTAAGGAAAAGCCTCAAGGTTTGCTTCATGGGAAGCAAGCAATACGTTTTAAGATAAGGATTTTATCATCAGTGTAGCTAAAGATTGGCAATGCTTTATGTTAATGGATTGAGAAATTTGCTTATGAGTAAGCAAGTTCTCCATGATTACGTTTTCAAAGCATTTCATGTTTGATGCCGATGGTTTTAAGAATTTACTTTTAAGTAAGAAAGTTCTTTATGATGCTGTTTCAAAAGTATTTTTTAAGAAAAAGGGAATTTTGCCCTTTTTCACAAAGCAACAAATGTAAATAAGTTTTGAATTTCTCTTATGATGTTTAATAATAAATAATCATGTTAAAAAAAGGAGATTTGATTTATGAAAAATATTTATTTTGCTAGTTCATGATAATTAAATAATAAATGATGATTTCGACGTAGTTCATATGTTTTAAAATGATATTCAAAAAGTTTTGATTTCGTTTAGATAAGGAAATCTATGTTGAAAATATTTTGAAAAATATTTATACGGATGTGTTGAAAGTGATTTAAAGATGACCAACCTCCTATGTTGATTTCATAAAATGGTTTGATTTCGGGTTGCTAAATGGTATGCAAAAGATTATGCAAGCCCTTTATGTAAAAATGACAAAATTGATATGTGGTCAAGAAATTAATTTTAAGGTGATTGAGAAGGGGTTAGCACGGTTGCATAACTTTTGTGTGCAAAAGGCCCCGAAATGGAAACCAAGAAAATGTTAGAAAATATATAGTTTAATTTTGAAGATTCAAAGGTTTTGAAATTATTTTATAAGGATTTTAAGATGTATTATTTTTCAAACATTTCAAATCTTTATCAAAATATTTTACTTAAAATGTTTCCAAAAAAGAATTTAAGGAAGGTCATCCTAAAATTAGATTTCAAATGACAACTCGTTTAAAGTGGGTGCCTCGCTTTACAAGTTAACACGGACCGCAGTCTATGATGTATTTTTGAAAATGATTTTTAAATATATAGACTTTGGTCTAAGATTTTTTTATGGATGGATGCAGACAGAGGTCTGTGATCCCGGTTTAAAAGGACATGAGCTGCGGTCTGTGGTTCTTCAAACCAAACGGACTGCGGTCCGTCATAATAATGTACAATGTACCAGTACAAGGAATAGGCAAGTTGTAGAGCACGGTTGGGATGACCGGAGCCTACTCTACATAAGGCCAAGTCGCTAAGGGATGGCAGGAGTGCCAACGGAACCCTCCTTGAGATGGGAATAGGATAAATAAACAGCCGCCTGGGTATCATGCTGTTAAGGATTCTCTTCCAAAAGGTAGCATGATCACTTGCTAAGTGTCACTACTGGATGAGGAGAAATGTGTTTACATACGTTTTGCTTTTCAAAAGCCCAAAGATTGGGATATAAAACATTTATACAAAAAGTTATCCTAAATTGGATTTCTATAAGCCATTATGCATAAGTTACCCTAAAAGCAGGGTGTTTTACACAAAATGTGTAAATATTAAGAATAAAAGAAATAATTTCTATGCAAAAGTTTTCATAAAAAGGATTTATGACTTGTTTGCTATAAACAAGCCCCAAGATGGGGATTATGAAAAAAAGTTTATGTTGGACAATGTTTTGGACATGAGAATGTCCATTTCCAAAAGGTTTATGTGGAAAAAATGGTTAGACATGAGAATGTCCATTTCTTAAAGGGATTTATGTTGGAACATGTGTGGACATAAAAATGTCTGTTTCTAAAAGAGTTTAAGGGATAAAGGTGTTTGTGGACATATGAATGTCCATTGCCAAAAAGGCTTACGGAAAATGTATTTTGGACATAAAAAATCCATTATCAAAGTGTTTATGTGAAAAAAGTTTTAGGACGTATAAACGTTCGATTCCAACAAGGTTTAAGTGGACAAATGTTTTAGGACGTATGAACGTCCAATGCCAAAATGATTTATGTGGAAAAATGTCTTTTCATGGACATGAGAATGTCCATTGTTAAATATGGTTTATATCAAGATGTTTTTGGACATAAAAAGTCCCCTGGCCAAAATGATTTATGAGAAAAATATTTTAGGAAATGATTTTCAAGGAAAGTTTTGCCCCAAAATGCTTACTTACTGAGTTATCACTCACGTTTTGTTTTCCAAACCTCAGACAGGTACTGGGAGACTCAAGTGGTCGAGGACCTAAGAAATGGAGAAAATCTACGAGATAATACCATGTGGGCTAAAAAGAATAGCCATGGTGAGTGGAATGTTATGAATGAAAGTATTTAGGTATGTTAACGTATATGTGAACTTGTTTAAAGTTCCGAGTTCTAGGTGAACTAATGATTGAATATATGTATGTATGAGATGGGAATGCCATGATTTGGTCAAGAGGGCCTATGATGTATAACAGCATGTTGAAATGGATTAAAGGATATGTACAAGTGTACCATTACTTATGTTATAAATGAAATGATGATGAATGAAGAAACGAAAAAAAAAATTTGGACGAGTTCCAATTAAAATCCCGCCGCGTGATCAGGGCAACAATCTTGATTCGCATTTACCAATTGATAAGATCTTGAGGTAAGGAAGTGACGTCTCGATTTGGGGCGTTACACACTGTAACGCCCCATTCATAAAAATACTCAATAACTAATCAACGGCGCTACACAATCTAAGAAAAATTCAGCAGCATCTCCCCATAACATACAAGGGGTAATATGGAATACATGACCTGATATTCATAACATTTCCATCTGTAACATTCAATCCTATTTATATACTTGCATCTTCATATAATAAGAACATTCATATAGAAGGAAATCATTACATATTTTCCTTACACAACAAACAGATATAATAGTCATGCATATGTGCATCAACAAGGATTATAATCCAATCTGAAATACCAAATACATTATAGTTGTCAAAGCGAATCCGCCTAAGTAATTGTCTACATATATGATTATCAAAAAGAGCACAAGTCTAAAAGAACTGAAATCAACATATTGTGCTAGGGTCTCTTATTGTTTGATCTTCAACTTGTTCCATCCTTAAGTTCCCCTTCTGACCTGCGATCTAAAAGCACAATAACAAATGATATGAGTCTAAATAGACCCAGTAAGTAGATAGTGGTTAGCACAAAATGGAAATAAGCATAATGATGGATGCTCATATAGTGATGAAGCTAATACACATGGATCCAATACCCACTCCCAAGATCGTATGCATATAACCATACACACAGATTGAACAACACGACCAATCATCTACTCATGTCCATCAAGGGCCATGAACAACCCTCTCCTCATGTCAATCAGGGGCCATGAACAACCCTTACAACCAACTATTTGAGATAACGCATCATACATAATAGACAATGAAACATATCGCAAACCACGCATACAACATCAACACAATTCAGATTCAACACATAGATCTGTCACACAAGCATTTTATCAAACACATGATAGGTGCGAAATGAAAGAACCTTCAATTCATACTCTCGATTGGGGCAAATCAATTCACGTCACATTCCAACAATATAACAACTGCTAAGAAGTCTTTTACATCATAGAAATCACGCATTCAAAGTAAATTCACCATGAACCCTAACTGTTACGAACTCTACGCCTAATACCATGGAGTCGTTAGAAGCTATACATTCCCTCTAGCCTCGCATCGCGTTTAACATAAAATTTCATCACTAAATCGAGAAGGGGCGACATCTACTTACTTGAATCGAAATTTCCCCCAAAAACAGTGCTCCAGACTTAGACGGAGAGATTCGGAACTTCCACGATTCGAGTCGATGATCCTCAAACAGTCGGTAGAGCTTCCTTGAATGAATCCGTGGCTAGCCCGAACTGAATGGTGGGGAAAGAAGAGAAGACGCAGAGAACGGAAAGAGAAGAAGAAGGATGATAGCCGGGTGCGGGATGAAAAATGAACCCTAGCGCGCGCGGGCTTCCTTTATTACTGAATCCCTATCGGGTCGGGTCGGAACATGGATCGGGTCTAATTGCGAGGGAAACAATAGTCATAGTGCCCATCAATGGAACGCTAATCATACATGCACATATGCACTATACATCTCCTAAATGTCGTGTCCATGTATGTTATGTATCCATTAATATCGTAAAATTCTTACTAGCATGTTCATAAGTTACCTCATAAATAGAGAAAAGTTATAATAAAAATAGAATAAAATACCTGGTCCTCACACACACACACACACACACACACATATATATATATTCATAAGTCCATGTAGATTATAACCAAGCTAAAAATACCCAAGTACAACATGTTTGCCAAGTGGTATCAACTAAGTGTATACATTCACTAGTATCAAATAGAAATACATGACTCAAATATAACTGTGAATATAAGTATAAATCCAATGTGGTTTCTCCCCGGGGTTATGTCCTTCTCTGATCCCATCCCGAGGCTTTTCACCTGGCCTATGATCTATAGATGAAGTAATAGATCATATGAGTCTATAATAGACTTAGTAGGTAGATAGCAGTAAACAAAGGAAGTAAATCAATTAAGTTTCATGTTGCATATGCCATGATCATGATGTAGCAAAATAATTTCTAAGTAACTATATACAATATATGGATTCAATACACATGTTCAAGAACATATATATATAACCATGTGCCTTTAACGTGTCATGCACAACCCTTACTTCATGTCAATCAAGGGCTGGGAATAACCCTATCTAATCACTTTGCTGAACGACCCATCACTCAATACACATAAAGCAAATGTTGCAAATCATACATAGCATTAAAACCATCAATATGAGTTTACGCCATGTTTAGTACAAGCATTTCATCATATACATGATAGACATCAGAAAATAAATCTCCAGTTTTCCATACGAATCCAACCCATTCAAGCTCTATCGCAACCTGTCTAAGCTATATTGCGGCCCACTAGGGAGAAATTAGCAATATGTCATTCGTTTCACCAAACTCACGTAATGATCCTAAACACTCCAGGAATCCGGCTAACCCTAGCTTGCACTATGTCCTAAAAATACTACATTCCACAAGGCTGATGGGTGATGTCCATTCCCACTAGCTCTATAACATATTTAATTATGAATACAATTCTTAGCTTGAGGAAAGGGAACATCTACTTACCTCGCTCATGATTTTTTATAATATCAGCTACACTAACTTCGAATTGTTGGGATTTCGATCTGTTTTTTATGCAAAGAAGAGACCTTGAGGTGATTTACATGATATTGTGGAGGTTTAGTGTTGGATTTTGGCATTGAGGAGACGAAGAAGAAGATAGAAAAGGAAGGAAAAAGAACGAGAAGGGAAAAAGAAAAATGAATCCTAACCTCGTGCCCCCCCCCTTAAATGGACTTGCCACTTGGCGGGCCAGGTCAGACACAGGCCTAAGAACTAACTTATTCCCCTTTTCTCATCTCACACTATTTCGTTACTTAAATTTTATCCAGGGGTGTTACCTCCTTCACCACCCACAAGGGGCATTGCCCCTTTGACCCGTGCAACCTGACCGGGGAAGTGGGAGATAGTCGTAGTGCCCCAAACAACACGTCAATCATATACCTCTAAATCACATCATAACTAGGGCCCGTAGCTATAGAAACATGCAAGTATATAAACTCATACTTATATCTAACATACTTGTAAATGACGTCCCATACACCCTACGTGCCAAGGTTATAATACATGCATGTATACATTACACATCCTCTAGATGCCATACGTATATACGTTGTACACCACACTACTATCATTAATTCCCAGCAATATATTTATAAATTACCTTATGGACAGGAAAAAATTATAATTTAAAAAAAATACCTGTTCCTTACAACATTGGATTGTTGGAAAAGCATATGTTGATTCTAAGCTAATGCTATCTCATTCATTGAATTTTTTGTTAGAATCCTAAATTTAACATCTGGAAGAATTTTTTCTATTTTAGCTTAATTCAACACACAATTAATACCTTACAACCTTGACTTGTTGCAATCAAACATATAATTTAATCATACAATTTGATTCATACTTCAAGAGGAAAGATTGTACTTGGGACTCTCTAAGATGATTTTGTGAATTTAAATTACTTAACAAGATTATGATACATTTGGGAAGTGACCAAATTTTTATATGAAAAGATTTTTGGATAAAAGTATTGAAATTGAAGAAAATGATATGATATAATAAACGTAATATGAGAAGAAAAAGAATAAAGCTAAATAAATAGTGTACTTATATAGAAAGTCATATAAAAATGATTAAAAAGTATGTACAGGAAAATGTAAAAAAAAATTAAAAATTTCAATAGTTTCAAAAAGTAAAAAGTGTTTGTTTGAAATTTTTCATATGCAGTCAAACATCCTTTTAATGTGTCATATTTAGTTAAGGGATAAAAAAGTTAACATAACTAATCATGATAGATAATATATAAACCTTTAAAATCTTTTGAATCAAGTTAGATGCATGAGTATATAACTTTAAACTAATTTTATTTACAGTGTGTCAAACATTATTTTAAATGGTTTTGACTTCACAAAATCCCATTAGTGGAGCTTGTCGTACACTCTAAAACTCAGCATTTCCATTATTGTGTAAAGCTGGAAAAGTTTTACTTAAATCACTACTCTTTTAATAATGTTGTTGTACTTGAGTTTTTCTTTTTTTTGCTTTTTTTTCCAGAATTGGCTATTTAAGTTTGCAAAATAGCATATTCAACTCAAGTTTTAAATATTTCTAGAGCTTACTCTCTAAGTTTAGATTTCATAAATCAAATCCTCCTTGAAAAATGTTTAATAATTTTTTTGGATGAATTTTCCCTACTTGCTTTTAAAAGTTTTTCAATGAAAATTTTTACGAAGTTTCCACTTAAAATTTTATTTTATGCAAAAAATAAATAGGGCAAATTTTTGTTTAAAAGAAAATTATGGGCTGCTATTTTCTTACATAGAGTTCAATTTAGTAAATCAATTTTGCAAATATTTAAAACTGGATGAATACTTTTAAGAGTCAATTATGCAAAAACCGTATTCATAAAAAGATTATGCAAAAACCGTACTGTTTCATGAAGTGCATGCAGTAGTTATTGTTTAAGGGGTTAATTATATGTACGACCAAAACTTATATCCACATTACAGATATAACGACATATTTATAAAAATAATATATAATCATATATTTTACTTTAAATTCTAAATAAGATGACAACGTTAAAATTTTCATTAAAAATGATATGAATGTTCAACATTATCCTTCATATTATAAAAAGAAGTTGTTCTAATTAAATATTATTAAAAATTTGATGAAATGTTATAAAGTAAAAGCAAATTTAATCACTGATTCGATTCTTTTTTGTAATGTTGTTATAGCTTCTATGTCATAGTTTCTAGATCACTCTAATCAAGCTGCTAATCTAATAGCAAATGGACTTCCTTCAGTTATTAATTCTTCAATGGTTTTAGTATATCTATCTTCGTCTTCTCTTAAAAATTTTAATTCTTCTTTTAATTCTTTAATTAAAGGGTTCATGCTAATAAATAATAAATTTGTTCTTCTATTTTATTAATTGCAAATTGGACGAATTTTAATGCTTGAACAGTTTCTCTGTAGGTGATATAATCGTGAAGATGGCGAGTATAATCACATTGTGAAATAATGTAACATAACAGAGTTCTATCTTGTTTTAATTCTTTTAATCTTTTACTTAGATGTCTTACCTGAAATGGTAGAGGCATAGTTAATCTTCATCAAAAATGTATCCCCATTCTAATTCTACACCGAATATAATTTCACTATTAATAATATGTGTAATACTATTTGAGTGTTCTGGCAATTGGGTTTTTATTTTAAACAGAATTTCGTTATGATTTATCAAATAATCAACATGTCATAATAATAATCTAAAAATATTGTATTCTAACCATTCATTATAAGAAAAAGGAACTTTAGACATTAAAGCTGAGTATTTACATAGAGATTGACATCGAGCTTACAGGAGATGAAGGGAGCTCTCGAGAACTACTCAACACTAACACTCTTGTAAATATCGAGATACTCTTAAAGACTAGAAGGCTCGAAGACTCTTCGGTGCCCTTAAAATACTTAACACTCTTATTTATAGGGGACGGACTTTACAATAGTTGAAGTCCGAAGCGGACTTCAAGGGCGTATAATTCCGTTGTCTTCTCAATTGGGTGTCGTGTACTGGATATGGATGGAGTCGAGCTGCCCGATGAGAGACATCTTTAATAAAGCATCTGCTTTAGCATCTCTGAATAGTTCTTTTTGTCCTTCAGAATCTTAGAATAGTAATAAAGTTTCTTGAATAGTACGATTTGCCCTGTTGCCTTTTGATAATGGAGCCTTCTCAATTAGAAAGAGATTGTGATAAGATATCCATTTGATCTGAATCCACTTGGCAGCGGCGCCAAAAACTTGACGAACTCTGTATATGTAAATTAAAATGCTCGCTATTTACGCAAGTATACGTGTTATTTCAAGTAATAAATAGTGAATAGAGTATCGTTCCCACGAGGAATTTTTAATCGGAATTATTAATTAGTTTAACTACTTTCGGTGAGTAAGAAATTCTGAGTTTGTAGATTTAAACTAAGGCTAACAACTGCAATAAGAAATCAGAGTAGAGTCTATGGAATGAGTGGAATACTAGAAACGGGTTTAATAATCAGGGATGGCAGATGGATAGCTCGGAATCCTTGAATCTAAACTATATCGCATTGGTTCTTTTTCATTGGATTGTGCATGGATTTACTAGCCCAAGTTCAATAATCTTTATATATGTCTTTCAACACTATATAAAGCTAATTACACCCTATTTAATTGCTATGTTCCTATACCGTTAAATAAAGTGAAATTGATAAATTCATAACCTATTTAGTGACTACACAGCGTTTAACAGTATATTCTTATCCGTTAAATAACTCCCCTTACAAAGAGAAAACCTATGCCCTGCACATGGATCTAGCGAAAATTTTCCTTTTCCAAGGATAAATCAAACAATTAAATCATCTTACAAGGTAGCTAATCTTGTAAAAAGAATTAAAACCGCACATGCAAAGGTAAATCACACACAATCATATGTAATATCAAATATTCATTCTTAACTTTTAAAGAACCAAGACAATATAGTTTAGAGTTCAATTCATTCTAACTATCCATCTAATGGAGGTTTAGTTCAAAGACATGATCATAATATCAATCACATCCATATTGAAAGTATCCATGAAAGCAGAGAAAGAAAAATAGAAAGAATAAGAGAAAAATGATTTTTCGGCGGCTTCCACCTACGAAGTTGAATCCTTTCTTCAATCTGTGCTTTGATTGTGTTTTCGTCTTTCTCTTCTATGTAATTCCATTCCTAGGCTCTACCCAGTTCGTCCTCACGCACGCAAACCCCTAGGATCTATTTATAGAGTGGTATTGCGTAACACACGCACTGAAATCCGTGCATACGGATGCGTATTGGTGCCTAGGCGCCAACTCTCTGTGTGCTGGGCAACTTGGAACTTTTCTACAAATCCTAGGAGTTCATACATTGGCACTTAGGCGCCAACTCCCTGGAGGTTTCATGACTTGGAGCTTCTCCCGGACACACTTGTGTGATCATGCCTGGCGCCTAGGGCCCCCTGGATGGCGCCTAGGTGCCAACTCCCTGGAAGCTATTGTGTTTGCTGACCTCAAAACCCTTTTGAATTTGACTACTAGTTGATGAAGTGGCGCCTGGGCGCCTCTAGCTGGCGCCTAGGCACCAACTCCCTAGGAGAAATTTGCTTGCTAAATTGTGTTGGAGTCTTGGAGATCCTGGCAAGGGCACGTAGGTTGACGCCTGGGCGCCATCCACCTACCTCGTGACTTGGTCTCGATTTGCATTCCACTCGCCCGCATGCCTTCATATGGCCCATCCTTCTTGCAAAAAATAGAAAAACCAAGTAGATGGACTAAAAGTGCCTAATTAATGCTAAAAATGCATAAAAACTAAATAATGCTCCTAAAATGCTAAGGGAGTGAAAATTAAGCTAAATGGATGCAAACTAAGCCTAATCTCTCGGACTAACGCACAAATAAAGTCTGAAATGGGCCATGATAACTCGTATTTTTACGAGTTATCACACCCCCAAACTTAAATGTTGCTAGTCCTCGAGCAACACATGCAAACACAATAAATAAATGACTAAATGAATGAATAAATGAATGAATGCAAATACTGTCAACTCTGTTTGCTTCCCGTGATGCTTTGATCAATCCATTTATCTATTCAACAAGGTTAAGATTAATCTGACTTGAAAAATCCTCCATTACACAAAACAAGACATGCCTTTTCATTCTCAAATCAAGTTACATGTGGGTTCCAAAATTCCTTAGTACATGGTCATAATTCAACATGTTAATCTTCCACTGGATTAGAAAACTGGTTAGAAAATTAATGGAAACAGGCAAACTAAGGTTTAAGCTGAATTAACTGGTTACAGAAAATAATAATAAGTCACTGGATTCAATTTCTACCAACTGCACATTATTTTCCCCCCAAATTTATTGCAAAAATTCTCCTCACCATATTTCAGGATATCTGGAGATTTATTTTTTTGGCTCCCCTCACCATATTTCAGGATATCTGGGGAGAATTTTGATTTTAAAGCGTTATTACTGTGATTGTCCTTTGCTTTTTTACGCGAACCTTATCATTTGTTGATGCCAAGTCCCAGTTACTCAGCTTAGGTCAATCACCCCCTTTTTATTTTTCGTATTTTATTAGGGGTACTGAACATGCCTGTGTGATTTATGTGAAATAATACCATTTCTGAACCCATTAAAGTACTTGGTCATCATTTATTTAATTCAGTTCTCATCATCTCAGTCTAGAAGATTGACATATAATTGAATTAGAACAATGTATAATGAAATCCTTTTAATTCTTTCATATGTCAATTGCAACTTACTTTTAATACTTGGTTCTCAATCTGTTGCCCATTTTTCATGAATTCAATTTCAAGTCAACCTTAATCACAACCTTGCACATTTTCAATAAGATGGATTGAAACAAAGATAACTTTCATTAACTGGAATTGACATAACATGCAACATAACCAAACATGAAAAACTAACCTATGGTCGAGAATTATACACCCCCCAAACTTGAGAGATGCATTGTCCACAATGCATGATGACCTAGAATGACTTAATAAAGGAAATACAATGAAAAGTAAAAATAAAAATAAAATGAAAGGACTGGGACACCCTCAAGAATCGAACTCCGTCGCGTCCTCGTCCTCGCTGTCGGCTGGCTGGGGCTAAGATGGCTGCCCAAAGCAGGCTCGGACCTCCGGCGGCGTCGATGGGAAGGTTGGGAGAGTCGAGACGTCGATCTTGCGGTCCTCAACAATCCGCCGTAAGTAGGCCTCCATCGCCCTATCTTGTTGACGCATGTACCTGGCTTCGGCTGCAACCAAGTTCTCCAAGTTGGTTAGCCACTCGCCCGTGGATAGCGGCTGCGAGAAGGGACCCGCTGGTGGAGCTGCTCTGGGCCGCGTCGTGGTGGTGTGGACCCGGGGCTGGGTGCGGTAGAAGAGGTCATCAATGATTGCCTGACAGTTCAGGGCCTCCTCCGTTTGCTCCCATCTAACTCCGGCCCGCTTGCAGAGCCCGGTGATGAGTGATGGAAAGTAGTAGCTGCCCCAGGGCGTGGTCGCGTAGGCACAGATCCGGTTGTAGATTAGCCTGCCCATGTCTATCGACATGCCACTGTAGATGGCGTGAATCAGCAATGCCCTATCCATTGTCACCTCACTGACACGCATCGATGGCATCATCCGAGCCGAGATGAAATGGAAGAACATTCGCCCGTCGTACATCATCTCGCTACGCTTGAAGGACATGAGCTGTCTTCCCGTAGACTTCGATGTCGGAGGCCTTTAGCAGAGATGCATGGTGATGGAGTTGACATCTCGGTCTTCTCCCGCCAAAAATGCCTCGTACTGGTCCAGGTGATCAAAAGAACACAACCCGTAGTAGGCGTTGATTGCCTCAACATGGAATGGGACGATCTTGCCCCGGACCTTTACCCTGCCCTACTCATGTTCTACCGCATTAGCGTAAAACACTTTTACAACTGGGACAATCACATACTCTGGCTGTGCAAGGAATTTCTGCCAACCTCGAGCATTCAATTTGTTGATGAAGTGATCGGAGAAAGAAGTAATCTTAATTCCTCTCTCTGGAATCAAATGTCTCTTCTGGAGCGAGTCCGTGTACCACTTAAAGGCCTGAGCGGACACGAACTTGTTTGCGTCGAATTCTATCGGCTCCTGTACTTTCTTCCTCTTGGCTGATGATGATGAAGTCATATCTCCAAGCACTAGTTTCCAACAATCAACAATTCAGCACAACTAAACAAGCAACACTCCAACAATGCACCCAAAACCGTGCACAAGCAATCGATAAGCCAACAATCACCAAGCCAATCAAACCAAACCAACCTCCAACCTGCCGCCCAATCCACACAATTCAACCAATCCAATCCAAATCTCCACTCACACAATTACCAAACACTTCTAAGTAATGAAAAGGGACCAAAAATGGAGAAATGTTTACCCACCGAAGCTTTCCGCCTGAAATATGGACCTCGAGTTATTTTTGCACTGGCGCAGGGGGGCGGGGTACAGCGCTTAGACGCCGATCTGCTGACAACGGGTTTCCGGCTCCGAACGAAGAAAATGAAGATGGAATGGCTCAAAATGGAGCCTAAATCAAGGGAGAAATGTTGGGAAAGCTAGAATAGGTGTGGGGCTTAGGATTTGGTGATGAAAAATCAGATTTTTAGATGGATTTGAGTAGATCTAAGCAAAGAGAGAAAACGGAATGGGAGGATGATTCCTTGATGAAATGTGGTTGGGTTTGAGTTGAAATGGCTTGGAATCAACGGAAGATTGATTGGGGATGAGAACAAGAGGTTTTTAGCGCCGAGGAGTAGGGTTTAGGGTTTAGAACCCTAACCCTGAACTTTATAAGGCGTCCGGGTCGCGCTATACACAACCTGGCGCCGAGGCACCAGTTCATCCTCCGTGTTCTTCCAGTTTTTCATCACGGCGCCTAGGCGCCGATGTTCTTCAACAATTTTTTTGAATTTTTCTCCTGGCTGCTCCCAAGCATGATCTTCGTGAAATTATGCTCCAAATTATTTTCCTGAAAATAAAAATAAAAACACAAATGAAAATGAAAATTGAGCAATGGGTTGCCTCCCATTCAGCGCTAAGTTTAACGTCTTCAGCCCGACGTTCCTGCTGTTCAATCTTCTTTCAGTTTCACCACCTCAAACTTCCTTCCATTCAGACTGCAACATTGACGCTCATATTTACTTTTAGCCCATTTTAGTGGATCAGTTAGTTCTTAAAAAGACTATACAGGTGTTTGTCAGGGTTTTCACTTGATAGTGGCTCTAGGGTTTTGCATTTGTCCATTGAGTCATGCCAAGTCTGACTTTCCGGCAGGTGGAATAGAGGCATCTAGATATGATAATGTTCAGTTTCCTTAACTGTATCCCCTTCTATTCCATCATCAACCTTTTCTTTCATGTCCTGGTTTTCCACCGGCTCGGTGAATTGTTCGAGCCCGATGTGATCAGCTAGTCAGTCTTCCGTATAAGCAGTTAACTTGCGGTCCTTATTTGCAATCTCCTTTGGGTCCTTCTCAATACCAGTCGAGGAAAACTCTTGAACCTTTGAATTGACCATATTAATCATTAAGCAATCCTCTAAATCAGTTGGGCTCTGTATTGCCTTGAGCACATTGAACGTGACTTTTTCATTTTGCACTTGCATAGTTAATTCTCCAGCTCGTACATTAATTATTGTGTTTCCCGTTGCAAGGAAAGGTCGACCTAGAATAATTGGCACATCCCTGTCTTCTTCGTAATTCAGGATAATAAAATCATCAGAAAAAATGAACTTGTCCACCTTGACAAGAACATCCTCAATAATACCCTCCGGATACATAATAGATCGGTTCGTCGGTTGCAGCGTTACTGTCGTAAGTTGGGCTTCCCCAAGGCCCAATTTCCTGAAAATAAACTTAGGCATGAGATTAATGCTAGCTCCCAAGTCGCATAGAGCTCTCCCGAAGTATTGGTTTCCAATTGTGTACGGGATAGTGAAACTCCCTAGGTCCTTCAGCTTAGGAGGCAGCTTCCTCTGCACCATAGAGCTGGTTTCCTCTGTTAACGCCACTGTCTCGAATTCCGTCAACCGTCTTTTCTTTGATAGCATGTCTTTCATAAATTTGGAGTAGCTCGGCATCTGTTCCAAGGCTTCAACAAGAGATATGTTGATATGTAGCTGCTTTAATACCTCTAGAAATTTCTTGAATTGGCCCTCCTTTTTAGTCTTTGCGAATCTTTGAGAAAATGGAGGAGGAGGCCTTTGATTTGTGGCGATTTCATCGTCCGATTGCTTTTTAGTAGTATCTGGTTCCTCTGGCTCCTATGACTACTGAATCAGAGCATTAGTGGGCTCAGATACCGATTCTGGTAGAATTGCATTGGGTAACTGTTTCCCACTACGCAACGTGACTTCTTGCACCTATTCTTTGCCTTTTCCTTTCGGATTTTTCTCTGTATCGTTCGGTAATGAGCCTTAGGGCCGATTGTTCAAGGATGAGGCTAGTTGGCTTATTTGTGCTTCCAAGTTCCTGTTCGTAGTGATCTGAGATTGCATGAATTGCATAAAGAGGTTTTCCAGATCAGATTTCTTCTCTTCTCGCGGTGGTCGATTGAATTGCATTGGTCTTGCTGGTTGTTGCTGCGGGGGCTGCTGCGAGAATCCCGGTGGCTGATTTGGCCTCGTTTGGTTGTTCCATGAGAAGTTAGGATGATTTCTCCAGCCTGGGTTGTAGTTGTTTCCATACGGATTTGCTAGATTTTTCTGGAAATTTTCCACGTAATTAATGGACTCTGGATTGGAGGCAAATTCATCATTAGGATGGCCGAACTCGCCACACCACGTGCAAATATCTGTTGTTGTCGGCTGCTATGGTGTAAATGCCCCTAGTGCACTGACGTTGGCTGGCTTGGACTGCCGGGATAAGGCGTCGATGTGGGCTTTAATCAATGAAACTGCAACCAGTTGGAGTAGACTCCCACTTCGGCTCCTGTCAGATGGTAGTTGATAGGTATTGGCCGCCATGTTTTCAAGTAGGGCATATGATTCTCGATAGTTTTTCCTCAGCAGAGAACCGTTTGACGAAGCAGGTCTTTGAAGCGATCCCACACCTCTGATAGGGTCTCCTCTCCGTGTTGCTTGAATGAGACTATGTCCATCCTCGACTTGGCTAACTTGGCAAGCGGAAAATATTTCTCCAGGAATTTCTGAGCCAAGTCATTCCATGTGTTGACAGAGTTCGGGGGCAAAGAGTCTAGCCACTCCGAAGCTCTATCTCGCAGAAAAAATGAAAAAGTCCGTAGCCGCATTGCCTCGTCGGAGACTCCATTCTACTTGAACATGTTCATGATCTACAGGAAATTCTATAGAAGGCAGTGTGGATCTTCATATGCTAGACCTCCAAACTGCCCAATGGATTGGAGCATCTGGAAAATCACCTCAAAGTTGTTGGTGTCAATAGGAGGAGGTGTGATGTTAGTATGAACTACATTTCGGCCCAGCGCAATGAGATCCCAAATGGGCTGTTCCAAATCATCTTGAGGTGGATGATTTGGAATCTCAATCCTTTGGTTCTCCTATTGGTTTGCGTGAACGTTCTCGTCCTGGTTCTCGATGCGTTCTATAGTATGCAGTTGGCTCCTAGCTTCCCTGCTCTTTCGACCCCTTCTCAAATAAGTTCGTTCAGGTTCCGGATCAAAAGGAATTATAGTCTCCTTTTCGGCTCTGCCTCGGCGCATGCAAAAATCAGATTTACTTGCAAAGACCAATTCAATTGAACTAGAGGAAAAAATTCTAAACTAAAAGAAATTATGAAAATAAACTATTTTACAGAATTATACAAGGAGGCAATAAAACTAACAATAATTAGTTAAACAATTCCCTGGCAGCGGCGCCAAAAACTTGACGAGCTCCGTATATGTAAATTAAAATGCTCGCTATTTACGCAAGTATACGTGGGCTGGTTGCTCCATATTTTTTGAATTTTTTATTTTATAAAATATGTATATATGCAGCTAACATGTTGGGATATATAAATGAGCATTTAATTATGTGAAAAAAATTCAAGAAAATTCGTGAATTGCAGCTGCCATTGAAGGAGGAAATGTGGACAGCTTGTCTCATGCATGTGGCGTGCAATGGTTGGTGCTGTTGCTGCCATTTTTTGTTAATTTTTTTAACACCAAATTAATACAGGATTTAATGGATAATTAGGTGTATAAATTTCTCACATTTTTGGATTTTAAAAAATGATGAAAATGGGCAGCAAGTGACTTGCAAGGGCTGGACAATTTAGACGGTCTTGATGCATGCAGATTTTTGCAATTAAGAAAATGTGAAAAAAATAAATTATATGGCTAATAATTATCCAGATCATTATGGGGATAAGTATGCATTAAGTGGCTGTGGAAAATGGCTCCAAAGTGGGGCCCACAGCTGGAGAAAATCCAGCTCCACAAAGGCATGCACGTTCACATGAGAGAGAGAAGGTGTGAACGTCCAAGGGGTTTTCTTGCTTAGCAAGAAAGCCAAATTTTCTAACTCCCAGCCCCTTGAACGTGAAAAACAAAGGAAAACCAAAGGAAATTCAAGGGAAAAAGAGGAAGAAAGAAAGAGGAGAAGTGGAGGAAAGCAAGCCTTTCAATTTTAGATTGAATCCCCTCAAGTTCAAGTAAGTATATGTGTTATTTGGAATTGGTTATCTTGAGTTCTTGAACTCCAAAGTTCTAAATATGAAATGGATGTTTAAAAATGCTTTAAAGTGATGATTCAACATGCTTTTGAATGAATATGGAATGGGTTTTAGCTTGCATGCATGAAACTCCATGATTTAGATGATGACAAGTGGAGTTTTGAATGATATATGATGTTATAAATTAAATTATGGACGGATTAGTAAATCGATGAATTTTAGCATTAAAATTTTTGGTAGTAATCCTTATGTGGTGATTAAGGAATTACCTAATTTTCATCTTAAAAGGATAAGTACTTTGCAAATTAAAAATCGGATAAAATTCGCCCAAACAGGGTAAAACGGGTGACAGGATTATCTGTAGAAAATGATTTTTAATACTTTTTATACAAGCATTTTTGGGCTAAAAATTTTACATGAAATATAAGATATATTTAGGGGTATAAAAAAATTAAAAATGAGATTTTTATGGGTGTAAATATACCCCATAATTAACGTCATTCAGGCTGTCTGAAAATGGATTCTGCTGTCCAGCAAGGTAAAAATGCCAAAATAAATATATAATGTTAATATTTCGTGCTGAAATTTTTATGACAGTTAATTAATGATTTTATTAAGTTATTTTATAAATTTCAGATCAAAAATACTTTATTTGATATTAATTCAAGTTTTTGAGATTTCAGTACGCCTGATTTCAGCATATGTGGATAGTTTGAGAAAAAAATCAAAAAGAAATATGAAACCTATGTAGAAATGATCCAAATTGATATATGTGTTAAATCATTAAATATTTATTAATAAAAGTGAGATTATATGCTGAAATTTCGGATTTATATAATTGTCTAAGGTTATGTGCCAAAAGACACGTTAAACGGGTGAAAAATGGGTTCCAAACTAGTTGTTCTGGAAACCTATGACAAGAGGATTTAAACCCCATAAAAGTACCCTAAATGAAGTGGTAATTAAGGGTAATTAACCCTCTGAAATATGGATTAAATTTCTGCCTTGGAAAATTTTATGAAATATCTTATGTATATGTTGCCAAATGGGCATATGAGAAGGAATAAATATGCAAGGTTGATGAATGACTTGTGAAATTTATTTTTGTGCAAAAATGCATGAATATTTGATATATTTTATGAATATATTTCTGTTTAGGAAAATTTTTCATAACACATATTATATGTGTCATTAAGAGGGTTTAAGTGCAAGATATGCATGATGGAAAGGGGTAATGAGTTAATTTGATTTGCTAAAATGCAAAATGGATGAAAACATGTTGAAACTTGTAAAAAAGGTGCTGTTTTGATAATCTTTGTTAATCTCAAAATTTGGAATTGATATATGAAGCTTAAACTCATGAACATGTGCTTAACGTAAGCACTAATGAAGGAAATGTGAAAAATGGATAAGTAAATGACAGATGAAGGATATATGTTAATGAAAAATATATGAGTTGGAAAACTAAGTTATGTGTAAGCATATGAGATTTGTATGTGAAAATATGTGGAAAATAAGCTAAATCTATGTTTTGATGATTAACAAATCAATTTGAGTAAGTCTTGGCTACTAACATATTTGTGGAAGTGTTTAAGGGATATACATTTGAAGAAAATAGAGCATGGAAGGCCAAGTCGATCCCCAAGTCGACTCCAACATCGACTTCAATGTGCCAAATCCTTCTAGAGTTGAAAAAGTTAAGCTGAACTGCCGAATTCGCAAACGAGGTCGACTCCGCATGCGACTTGGGTCGAAGTCGCAGACCAAGTCGACTCCATTATCGACTTCAACATGACAAAACCTTCCAGAGTTGAAGTCCAGAGCCCGAAGTGCCGAAGTCACACCCCAAGTCGACTCCACTTGCGACTTGAGGTGAAGTCGCAAACGAAGTCGACTCCGGCATCGACTTCGATCGGGCAAAAGAGAAATTTCAGAAGACAAGTTGGGATTAACTGATTTCAAGACAAACTTGTATGAAGATGAAGATCAAGCTAACCTAGATGCTCAAACTGAAACATATGAAGACTAATCCAAGTCCAAGCAAGATGCATAAACTCAACCAAGAACTTGTTCAAGATTACATGATTCAAGACTCATGGATTCAAGGCTTACAAAACATGGAGCTAATGAAAGCAAGCTAAAGTGAAGACACAATGATTCAAAAAGAAATGAAAAATGCAAAAGAACAAGGCATGAAGAAATCTAAGCAAAACAAAAGCATCCCAAAGATTTCAAGTTCGTCAAGCTAACTGACGAGGTGAAGTCGCATACCGAAGTCGACTCCACCTGCGACTTGGGTCAAGTCGATGACCAAGTCGACCCAGCAAGGAACTTGAAGTTGCTACGGACAGGAGAAGTCGCACCCGAAGTCGACTCCATCTGCGACTTGGGCGAAGTCGCACCCGAAGTCGACTCCACCTGCGACTTGGGCGAAGTCGCACCCGAAGTCGACTCCACCTGCGACTTGGGTCGCAACGGTCGGAAAATATTCGAACGTTGGCGCATTAAATGCGCGCCACCTATCTTCAAACATTCTGATTCCCTCCACAATTATAAAAGGCATTCAATGAGAACGATGGAGGCAGCTGAGATTCATTAACTGCTCATAACTCCTATCTCTAAGAGCTTCAAGTGATCAAGTCAATCCTTAGAAGAAGAACTTTGCTTCAAACTGCTAAAGCTCAATTGCTGATTCTTCAAAGCCAACACTACAAGTTCTTCACTGCGCCAAACTGCTTTTACACAACTGTAACGTGTAGATTCTTTTGTTGTTATTATTATTGATGTATTGAACTTGATTTAGTTTGAGGAACTAAGATCAAGTGTAAGCAAAGTAGTGTGTGATTGGAGTGGAACTCATCACCTACTTGTGCTGTGATTTGTTGATGCCCCATAGAGCTAGAATCTAGAAGAGAGCAGTGGCTCTAGTTGTATTTGTGAAATACAATAGTGGAACCCAAGTCACAAGGGGTGTAAGCTTGGAAGAGTGGAGTAGAGAGGTTCCCCGAACCACTATAAAATCTTGTGTGTTGATTTATATTTCTGCTCTCTACATTATATTGCTTTCCATTTCGTTTCTTCATTAAGGGGACTAGATTAATCCGGGGTAAAGTTTCTGTTTAAATTATAAATTTTTAAATACCCAATTCACCCCTCCCCTCTTGGGTAATTGCCATTAACTCGGGACCAACAGTTTCAACAGCATTTTATAAGAAAAAAGAAATTTTATCCTTTTTCACAAAATATTGTTTGTAAATGAGTTTTGAGTTATTTCTACAATAACTCGCGATAAACAATGATGAAAAAGATTTGTTTTGCTAGGTCAAGATAATTAAATAGTAAATGATGTTTTGGACATAGTCTATATGTTTTAAAATGATGTTCGAAAAGTTTTGATTTCCTTTAGATAAGGAAATCTATGTTAAAAATGTTGAAAAAATGTTTATACGGATGTGTTAAAAAGGGATTTATGGATGACCAACCTCCTATGATTGATTTCATAAAATGGTTTGATTTCAAGTTGCTTAATGGCATGCAAAAGACTGTGTAATTTTCCTTTATGTAAAAATGATTGATATGTGGACAATTATTAAATTTTTAGGTTTTGGACAAGGGGATAGCAAAATTGCATAACTTTTGTAAACGAAAAGTCCTGAAATGGAAACCAAGCAAATATTAGAGAAAAATATGATTTATTTATGGAAATCCAAAGGATTTTAAGATGTATTGTTTCTCAAACATTTCAAATGTTTATCAAAATATTTTACTCAAAATATTTCTAAAAGAACTTAAGGAAGGTCATCCTAAAACTAGATTTCAAATAACAACTTGTTAAAGTGGGTGCGCTCGCTTACAAGTTGACACAGACTGCGGTCTGTGATGGATTTTGAAAATAATTGTTAAATATAGACTTCGGTCTAAGATTTTTGTGCATATGGATGTAGGCTGCGGTTTGTGATCCCGGTTTAAAAGGACATATGCTGCGGTCTGTGGTTCTTCAAACCAAAACGGACTGCGGTCCGTCAGGATAACATACGATGCACCGGTACAAGGAATAGGCTGGTTGTAGAGCACGGTTGGGATGACCGGGGCCCACTCTACATAAGGCCAAGTCGCTAAGGGATGGTAGGAGTGCCAGGATGCCCTCCCTGAGATGGGAGCAGGATAAATAAACAACCGCTGGGCTAGCGTGTTGTTAAGGATTCTCTTCCAAAATGTAGCATAATCACTTGCTAAGTGTCATTAATGGATGGGGAGAAATGCGTTTGCATACGTTTTGCTTTTCAAAAGCCCAAAGATTGGGATATAAAAGCATTTATACAAAAAGTTATCCTAAAAGGAATTTTTATGAGCTAATATATATAAGTTACCCTAAAAGACAGGGTGTTTTAATGGGAATAAAAGAAAATGTTTTTATGCAAATGCAGTTATGAAAATGATTTATGTATTTAAATTGCCTTGTTTGCTATAAACAAGCCCCAAATGGGGAATTATGAAAAGGATTTATGTGAAACTTGAGATGAACATAAGAATGTTTATTTCTAAAAGAACCTAAATGATAAGGGTTTATGGACGTCAAACGTCCTATGTTAATTTGTTGGATTTTATAATGAAAAAATATTTTTGGACATAAAAGTGTCCTTTGCCGAGAAAGGCTTATGTGATTGATGTTTTAGGACATATGAATGTCCATTGCTAAAGAAAATTATGTGAAAAATATTTTGAGACATAAAATGTCTCTTGGCTAAAGGATTTTATGATGGTTTATGTTAATGATGTTTTGAGACATGAGGTGTCTCCTTTGCCTAAGAATTTATAAGAAAAATATTTTGGACGTAAGACGTCCACTGGCAACTAATGATTTCATGTAATGTCTATGAACATTGAAAATGTTCACATAAGAATTAAAGGGATTCTATCAAAGAAGGTAAAACGTGTACGTTTTGCTTTAACAAGCCTCATGTGGCTTGTATATGATTTTAATAATGAATGCTTGATGAAAATGTTCAAGGACATGGAATTGTCCTCATGAACAAAAGATTTCATGATGGTATTTTATGACATATATATGTCCTCAAGAAACAGGTGTTCAAGATGTTTATGAAAAAAGTTTTTAATGAAACCTTGCCCTAAAGATAAAATGCTTGCTTACTGAGTCGTCACTCACGTTTTGTTTTCCCAACTCTTAGACAGGTACTAAGGAAACTCAGAAGGTTGTGAACCTAAGATGTGGAGGAAGGTACATGATGATAGCCTGTGGGCTATGAGGAATAGGAAAGCATAAATATGCTAAGGTAAGCTAATGTGTATGTGAACTTAATTAGAATTTTAAGTTCTATATATGATACAAAGATTGAATGTATGAATGTATGGATATAAAATGTGATGCTTAGGTCAAGGAATCTTTCACTGCAGAAAGGCAGGTAAAGATACTATGTGTTTATGTATATCCGAACTTAGCTAGAATTCTAAGTTCCATGTGAATTAATCACTAAATGTATGCAAGTATGATTTGTATAATGATTGAGTGTATGTTGACAGACATGTAAAGATGCTTTGAATGAAAGGATGAATTTTATTACAAGTGAAATGTCACAATGTGTGATGATTGTTGGGTCAAGTTATGAATGATGACAGATGAATAAATGAAAAAAAAATTTGGACGCATTCCAATTAAGAACCCGCCGCGTGATCAGGGCAACAATCCTGATTCACATTTACCAATCGATAGATCTTGAGGTAAGGAAGTGACGTCTCGGTTTGGGGCGCCACATCAACTTCCTGAATACTTGATATTCTAATTTGATTTCATACTTTCAAAATTTTTATTTTTAATATCATGATGATCATTAATTTAATTGTCCAATTAATCAAATGTGCTAAATTAATTTCTGGGTGCATAAGTGCAGTTTAAATATTTCAGAAATTTTATTTAAACCTGCTGGACATTAATATTGTATTGTTATTTTAACCCCTGGCACATTAATATGAATTACATATATACCGTTTTAAAATTTTTAAACAACATTTCTGAACATTAAAATATATGCTGTTTCAATTAAACAGATGCTGGACGTTGATATGATATATATGTCATTTTTAAATTTTTTCTTTCTAAGCAATCTGCTATAATTATTCATAATCTGCTGAACGTAAATTTGACTTTCTGAATATATGACATTTTTAGTTTAATCTCATATTTTCAGAACTTATATATTATGCTGATCGTCAACTATTTCAGATTTTAGAATTTATCAAATATGTTAAATAAATTTCTGGATACATAAGTACCGTTAAAATCAATGGTTGTAACTTCATGTTTAATCTATGGCTGGAAAATTCTGGGTATAATTAATGTTAAAGCAGATTTTTATTTCCTTATAATCATGTTTAAAACATGATTTATAAATAATGAAGCAATAGGTTAATCCTAATTGTTGTTTCAAATCTGGAGGTATGTGATGTTAGAAACAAAAATATGAACGACATAGTAAAAGAACGATTTTTGCCATAAAAATTTGTGTACAAGCTCATTATATTATCATTAAGGAACGACCAAATTTTTAGATTAAAATATTAAGCAGCTTGAAAATTAAAAATCTGAGAAGATTAACTTACACAGGGTAAAACAGGTGACAGAATCAGCTGAAGTAAAAGATTTTTAATAATTTTCGTAGATGGATTTTTTATCTGAAATTTTGATATGATATATAATATATCATGATTTTCACTCGAAAAAAATAAAATATGATTTTTTGATGCCATAAATACGGTTTAAAATTAACGTGACTAAGGCTTTTCCTGATTTCACAACACTGTACATCACAGTAAAAATGCCAAAATAAATATATAATATTAATATTTCTTGCTGAGATTTTTATGAGGGTTAATTCCTGTATTTATTGATATATGATAGAAATTTCAGAATTAAATACCTTGATTTGATTTCAAATCAAGATTTGAAAGTATCTGTACGCCTAATTTCAGCAAATGAGGACAGTTTGAGAAATAATCAAAAAGAAATATGAAACCTAAGTGGAAATGACCCGAATTTATATATATATTATTCATGAGTATAATAAAGGATTAAGGATATCAAGAATGATTAATAATTGATGTTATAATATGTATATGGAATTAATGGATAAATAAGAAGATGGAACAAAATGAAAATAAGAAGACAAGGACTGTTTTGGAATTTAATAATAAGTTCCAGAAATTTTAAATGGAATCTATTTTCATTACAATGTGTAAATAATGTTTACAAAAAGGTACAAATTTATGATCACTAAGTAAGTGATTAAGTACCTAAGATGCGATTTTAGAAAATATAGATATATAGGGCTATTTGAGGAAAATTACAAAAATTATAAAAAGTTTAGACCCAAATTATAAGCCCTTACCCTTAAGCAAATATTTTGAGAGATTTTCTCAAATAATATGTCAATTATAGGAAATAATGCTAAGTATAAAATGTTAAATTCCAAGATGTTGGATTTAGCTAAGTGTTACAAATCCTAAGTAAGATTTGGAAAATTAACCCTTAAATAATGATATCAAAATGAATCGAATGATTAGACCTTGAAACAAGTTCAACCAAATGAGGATAAGAGTGGTTGGTATTAGCCAAATATGTAAACGTGGTTGGACGATAATTATATTGAATTTATGGAAAAAGGAAGATAAACGGCTTATTTGAATTGGTGACATCAAATGACTTAGGAAGTTCATAAGCAATTGCCTTGAGAAGTTGACTAAAGGAAAGAAAATAAGAATTAAAAATGGAATTGATAAGTGAGAGATGGTAAACATAAGTGAATTGGTAAAAGGGTGATGACAATATTGAACTAAAGGTAGAAATGAGTCAAAGTTGTATAAGATGAAAATACATGGGTTAGAAAAAAATAAGTTCAAATAAATAAGATATGTAAGCATGGAATATTGTAAAGAAATGGTCTTTTTCATTTGTTTAGAAAAAGGAAAAGAAAAGGTGGAAAGTACAAGTTGACTATCACAAGTAAGCAAGTTACATGCTTTCTAAAATATTTCTAAATGTTTGCAAATTGTTTGCTCACATGATTTATAAAATATATTTAAGAATAGTCATTCCTATAATGCTTTACGTGAAATGATTGCTAACTACTTGTTAATTGCTTTTATGAAAAGTTTATGATTTATAAATATTATGCCAGCATGTAAATGTGAATGATCATGGTGCACGAGGATTAGGTTACGAGAGAGGTGTAATTGGACCGGTTATCCTCCTCTAGCGTGACCGAGTCACTAATACAGACTGAGGCCGGCGGCGACCTCCCTGAAATGGGAGCAGGATCAAGTAGTGGACGCCTAGCTAGCAATCCATTTGGAAAAATGTCATGTATGCTTTGAATGCATTTTCATTTTCATATTATGCACAAAAAAAATAGAAAATGTTTACTTACAAAAGGAAATGACTTGCTTACTGAGTATTAGTACTCATGTGTTGTTTTCCAAAATTTAGTCAGGTAAATGGAGATGACCTATGGAGAAGGACAGGTATAAAAAGAATGTCAAAATGTTTACATTCCTTTGCATGTGTGAAAAGAAAAAGATGAATGTATAGTATGATCAATGTTATATTGAATGTTGATTAAAATAATTAAGTTGAGGCAGTACAATCGGTATGGAATATGTGAGAAAATGCAGAATTATATGTAAATGGTGTATATGATGATTTTTCTGTAAAGACAATCGTTATGACTCTGATAATGTAAAGACAATAGTTAAGACTATGATATGGGAAATGCTTTCCAAGTTGGATGAATAAAAATGTTATCTGTATTGATGTTATATATATATATAATTGACGTGTGATCAGGGCAACAATCTTGAGCCACGTTTACCAACCCTTTTCGACCCCGGAGTAAGGACTATGTGGAGCCTCAGGTCGGGGGTGCCACAAAACGTAACTCAGAATTGTTGCCCTAATCACACGGCAGGATTTTTAATTGGATCTCGTCCAATTTTTTTTTCTTTCATCACATAACAAACATTTGTCATCAACTTTACACATGATACTCATAATATCTCATTACATAACATCATATCATCATATATGAACACATTCTTGATATCAATTTCACATATATTATTCATATCATAATAACTGACTTATCTACATCACAAGTTCTTTCAATCTGAATATTTCATACATACATATTTTGAAAATTCCATATAATCATTCATACCATATACAGACCAGCTTGTTGAAAAGTTTCCTTCATACTCTTTTCCTTTCCTGCATGGCCTGTGTTGTACCTATCTATAGTTGGGGAAAACAAAACATGAGTCAAAACTCAATAGCAAGCATTTTTCATTTTAAATGCATTTCTCACCTTTTAGTAGTAGACTCTTAACAAGCGTTCGACTAGAAATTGGATGAAACTTTTTCATAAAAATCTTTCATAAACATTTCATAATCCCAATTCATGGAAAACATATGCTGTAAAACTTGACATATAAATTCTTTTTCCATGGACATATTTTTGTTCTAAAATATTTTTCATCGAAACTCCTTTTCTCGTAAGACATTCTCATGTCCTAAAATACTTTTCATAAAACCCTTTTTAAGCATATGCAACATGCAATACATCTCTGTCCATCTGGTAGGTGACACTTATCAAGTGATCATCCTTCCTTAGGAGAGAAATCCTTTCAGGTGATAGCCCACGAGCCAGGCGGCTATCCGTGTTCAGGGAGGGCGCCGTCGGCATTTAGCCTTATTCAAGTGACTCGGCCTATGCAAAGGGAGCTCAATTTGCAACCACGTCCAGCTTGCATCTCCTTTACAGTAGACCTAGTACATAATCCTTATGCACACTTTTCCTTCACATTCACATGCTAGCATGATTTTATAAAACCACAGACCACAGTCTGTATCCTTTTTCTGAAAACTTGATGCTAGCATGCTTTTAAAAAAGACTACAGACCTCAGCCTGTATTCCTTTCAAATCTTGAAAACTGGGCTTAACCCATGTTAACGAGTTCTATACTCAAAACGTTTTATAAGGATGGCCAACCTTAAAACATTTATATTTCATAAATCATTTGAAGTATTCAAGGAAAATATTTCAAATAACAATATTTTATAACCGTTTTGTAAATAATCTTTGAACGATAAAACGTCGTTAAAAATATTTGAAACCAAAAGGCTTTTCTTACAAATGCTTTTCCCATTTATGGGTTTTTTTATTATCAAAGGACATGCAAGTACATATTTTCATCTAATATCATATACTTTTGTCCACCTGTCTTATTGTTCATTTCTATATATGATAGTCTTGTATAATCCTTTAAACATTACTCAAATCATTTTTGAAATTAATTTATCGTGTTGGCCTTCCTTAAATCCTTCTCGAAACAATAGATTTTGGAAACTCCAAAATAATATTATTAAAATACTTCAAAACCTTGTAACAAAAATATTTTAAAACATTTATTTTAAATACCATTTTAAAATCTCATTTTCCATCCAACACAACCTTTTCAACATTTGCATTTCAATATTTTTCAACATTAAAAGAATTTGCTTCTAACGAAGCAATTTCCAAAACAATTTAAAATTGTAGAATAAAATCGTATAAAATTGTATTTTCAAAAGGGTTGCTTGCTTACATTATCCTTTGATTGTTACCGTTACTCAAGTCATTTTGTGCAATCGGTTTATTGGTCGGCCTTTTTTAATTCTTCATTTAAAATAACAAAGTTTACAGATCCCAAAATAAATCAATATTTAAAGAACTTTTGAAAATATTTCATTAAAACACTTCAAAACCTTTTCGATATAACCTTTTCAAACATTTATTTAAAGTACCATTTTAAAAACATATTTTCCTTTCTCTACAATTTTCTTAACACTTCCATTTCAACATTTTCATCCCAACATTCCTTAGCATTTAAAAAGGATTTACTTATAATGAAACAATTCTAACATATTTCAAGGTTGCAACATAAAATCGTACAGAATCACATTTTCCAAACGATTTGATAGCTTACCTGCGTAGTCAACTTGTACCCTCCACTTTTCCTTTTCCTTTTCCTATACAAACGAAAAGGACTATTTATAACATTCCAGGCTTGCACAATGAACTTATTTTTCTAACCCATATATATTTTATCTCATACAACTATCTCCTAATCACATTTACATATTTGGCTAATACTAACCATCCTTCCATCATCTATAAATCACTAATTAAACATGATTAGAATAGAATTTAAAATCTGTTTTTGAACATTTATACATATACTCAATATTTCATGGCTATTTAGACCATGAAAATTCAAACATTACAGCCTAGCTATTTTTTGACGTCACCTGATTAGGAGTCATATTTTATCAAACTAATAAATCATTTTAATAATTAATTAAACATTATATATACATGGATTAATTTCCATAAATTAAAAAAACAACCCATGCCTGTCTAAATTTTTAAAAATTTACAACCTTTCTTTCATCATCCATAAATCATATATTAAACATGGTTTATACAGATTTAAAAATTTATTTTGAACCTGTTTTCACGCCTATCATTTTTATCATTTCAATTTACTAATTCAACATAGATTTAACAGAAATAAAAATCTATTTTAAACGTCACTTATACTCGATATTTTCAAGCCATATATTAAACATGATTTTAACAGAAATTAAAATCTGTTAATTCAACATGAAACCAAATAGGGTATATTTTTAGCAATATAGTCATCTTTTTTTGTAATTTTTTTATTATCAAAATTTCTCATTTACTTGTTGTCCATTTCATGTCCACAAATCTACCCTCCTAGCTATCCATGTTCATCATGCCATTTCACTGCATCAAATCCTAGCTGTTCATCCATTCCAATTTCCAAGGGCTGCTACGTCCAAACTTGTTGCTGGAATTCAGGTGGTTTTTTTTAACTAATTTTCCCATTTATTTGCTAAATCATTTAACGATAAAAACTCAAGCTAAATTATTTAAACAATTTTAAATCATGCTAAATTAGTTTAAATCATGTTGAATGATATCTGAACGGTATCAAATCACATATTCATCCATTAAATAACTTAAATAAAATACAACTGCCATTATTTTATAATTCCAGCAATTATATATATATATATAATACAGCTGCTAAATTTTCATAAATTCAGCTATTAATTTTATACATGCATAAATCTGTTGGGAACGGTAATCCATTCCAAAAATAAAAATTCAATTAAAAATGAAACAAAAGGAATTAAATAGAACCTGGCTTGGAGCGTCTTTTAGTTTTGCTAGAAGGAAACTTTTTTTTGAATAAAATTGTTGCTGCCCATTGAACATCCAGTAACTTATTCAACAACATATCATATATATGCTTTTGCCCTTTTCAATCATGCAGCCTTCTCTTTAATTCAGCAACGTCCAGCAATAACACTAGTAGCGTCCAATATGCCGCTGCCCTTTTTATACATGGTATTAGATGGTTGATCATGGTTGTTTTTCAACCTTACTTGAGTCCACCACTTGGTTTAATTCAGCTATTGGATTTTTAAAACGTCCAGCATTATATATAGTTGTCCGTGCACCGTCCATCGCTCCAGCGCTGTTTCTTTTCATTTTTGTTTTTTTTTTGCATTAATAAATTAATTCATAACTGCCTATATACACACTTATATATTATGAAAAAATTTCTTATTAATATATATATAATTGCTCACAAAAATGCACCTTTTGGAATTTTGAAAAAAAATTTATTTTAATTTAATTAACTAATTCATATTTGGATAAAAAAATCTCTTTTTAAAATTTTGGAGACCTTTTTTCCAAAATTTTATTCCTTCATTAAATTGGGCGTATTTATTTAAGCTTAAAATTTCACCTTAATCGGAGTTGTGTACCTATTTTTATTTAATTATTGAAAAATGGATATGTATATATATATATATGTCTCCACAAAATTCACATACATTTCCAATGTGAATTTTGAAATTTTCATAATTATTCTAAACAATTCTTCATAATACATAAAAAATTTCATCTTGAAATAATCATTATAGACCAACTTATGGTCTTTTGAAGCTAATTCATAACATTAATTATGATAATAATATTTTTAATCATAATTTTCAAAATTCCACCGTTGATCACATAAGTTACCTCATGATCAAGTTATCCTTAAAATTTTATCGCAATTGGACTTCAACATTGTCCGATATGCATTTCCTAAGAAATTCCCAATTTAACCATATTCTTGAATTTCCAAAATGACATGGAAAATGAATTTTAATGAGCTGCCACCTAAGCATTCTCCATCGATTTTTGTCTTTCCGTGATTATCGCTAATCCCTACTTTACTTAATCATTTTTTTCCACTAATTTTCATTTCCCATATGGGTTACACCTGAACCCTTCATTTTATGAGATTTCGATTTTTATCCTTTAGACGATTTCAAGCTATATTTATTAAGCTTAAAATTCGGGGTTTCACAGTTAAGAACCATCCCCATGTTATCCCTTTTTCCCTTTTTCATTTTGCCGAATTTTTTGGACATTTCTCCCTTTATCTCTCTCTCTCTTTCTCTCTCCTTTTCTTCTGCTGGAACGTCCCCTTGCTACCCTTTTTGCTCCTTTTATAAGGGTGCTTGCTTACTCATTAAGCTTCGTACATTACTTACTCATTAAGTAACCTACTCGACTTACTCATTAAGCAACCTACTTTACTTACTTCCCAAACAACCTCTTACTTGCTCCCTAAGAAGGCAATTTCTCATAATAATTAACTTAATCCAATCCTTCCATAATATAGATTTCATAATTTTATTCACCCGTTTCAAGTTTAGTCTCAATACGTCTTTTCTACATTAAGTTATGATCCTTTGAAATTATCCTTTGGGCGTAAGATGAAAATAAACAATTATCATCTTAATCCCTTCATATTTTCCTTAATCCAATCCATTCATAAGATTGGGCATAAAATCATGTGCTTACCTTTCAAATTTCATCTCATTCCGCCTTATAGGCGTCAAGTTATGAATTTTCTTCATTTTTCAACATAATTCCATAATTATCATTTTAATTTCCATAAATTAAATCATGAAAATTAAAATAATTATGTATGCTACATTAGCATCTTCTAATCCTCATTAAGCTGCTTCGGTCATATTGACTCACATTGGGCTATGACGATTAATCTTACTCACTATTCTTAAACATAACCCTAATTGCAAAATATCATTGAATCGTAAAAATCATACATAATTCATGTTTACATGCCAAATGCACATACATGAGCCCTACTTGGGTCTGGGTATCACATAGGCCTTAGGCCGGTGGCGCCTCCCTGGAATGGGAGAGACGTTGTGTGGCGCCCGAACCAAGGCGTCCACATAGTCCTTACTCCGAGATCTTATCGATTGGTAAACGTGACTCAAGATTGTTGCCCTGATCACACGGCGGGTACTTAATTGGATCTTGTCCAAAAAAATTTCTTTCTTTTATTTTTATTCGATACATAAGCATACACTTTATTCATAATAGTCTCATCCATATCATCATAAAATCATTCATATCTTCTTTTATTGAAATAATTCACAAAAGTACAATCATGTTTGTAATATCCATAAAACATGACTTCAACGTGATTATCACACATTTGTCCCTTTGGACGTATACATAGAACTGCAATTACATTTGCAGGTCATTTCTACCGGGCATCCTTTATGAGTTAGCTCCATAGCCTGTTTGTCATTTTAAAAACACATATGAGTAATAATACTTAGTAACCAAGCCTTTTTCTTTGGCAAGTAAATATTTTCTTTTTATTCAAATGCATTTCTCCCCATTTGGTAGGAGATATTTACCAAGTGATCAATTACCAATAGGACAGAAAATTTTTTATGCATTTCATGAGAATGCAATGCATTCATTCATTCATAACTTTTTTTTGTGCCTCCAACCTCTGGGAGGACGCCGCCGGCACACCGCCCTTGCGACTTGGCAATAGTGAAGGGGGACCCTCTGATCCGCTTACTACCTCCACCAAAGTCTCTTCCTTGTGCACCATGTTCATACATATGCCGGCATGACATGCTCCATAAAACTTGATAAATCATTTAGAAAGTAATTTAACAAGCAGTTAGCAATCATTTCATGTAAAGCATTATAGGAATGGTCATCCTTAAATTTAATTCATAAAATACGTAAGCAAATAATTTGCAATCATTTAGAAATATTTTAGAAAGCATATAGCTTGCTTACCCCCTCAGTCTGTGTCTTCCACCTTTTCCTTTCATTTTTCTATACAAGGAAAAATGATATTTTATCTACATCATTCCATGTCTTAGTTTGCTTCCCACGCGTGCTTTATAATCATTCATTACCTCATTTCTATAGAGGTTAATCTTATAAAGATACTTGGTCATTACCTTCTTATATGGATTTTTTTATCCATAAATTCCTTTAAAAATTCCATCTATATATTCTTTAAGATATAAATACTAATCTCATCTTTTTCCACCCAATTTACGCTTTTTTACTGTTTATGGTACTGTTCATGATCACTGCTCATGGATACTGTTCATGGGTTACTGTCCATGTTTACTGTTCACCTGAGGTTACTGTTCACAGCAACGTGGGTTACTGTTCATGGGTTCCAAAAATTGATATTTGTTTCAAAAATAAAAAATACCATGACATAGCTCTTAGTTATTATATCATGGAAAAATTCATGAATTTTAAATTTATCATTATGAACTTGGCTAAATAAATTATTTTCTCTAAGTACTAAAAATCATCATAATTTCACTTAAGCATAATCCTTAATTCCAAAAATCATGAGATTAATATATCATCATTTCAACATCATAATTATCATAATCATTTATCTCAAATCATCATTTATCAATATTTGAGCATTATTTACACATATCATACATGATTTTCCCGAATGCTCTATCTTCGCTCCAAATTTTTGATGTTTTGGCATAATTCCACTTTGGCATTATAACCATACTTATTTTCTTATGCTTAAGTATTATCTAAGAATAATTTTACCCTACTTAACATCCAAAAGAAATTTGGGTAGAATTCACATACCCAAAGTGAAGAACTCCTCCTTTCCTTCTCACTTTCTCTCTCTTTCTTTCTCTCCTCCTCTTCCTCTTTCTCTTTAGCTTGGGAAAGTGTGGGAGCAAGGGATTTTGCTCAAATGGAGCTAGGTTGGAATGCATTTGGACGTCCAAGGCTCCCCTATTTATAGTATTTAATTTTTCATGAAATTATAATTTACGCCCCTTGCTCAAGGTATTAAATTATAAATGTATTTTTTTCAATTTCCAAAAGGTGCTTTGAGTCATGTGCAGCCCAGCCTACACTGTTCACGCCCCCTATGGCAGCCCTAATTTTTTTATTTTTGATTTATTAAAATTAATTATTTTAGGCTAATTCAATCTTAGCCATTGATTTTTGATGATGATGGATTTGGACCATTGAATTTGACCCCAAAAGTCCAAGCTCATCCACGCCCAAGCTGCTCCTCATTTAATTATTTTTCTTTTTAATTAATAAAATAACACAAAAGCCAATTTATAATAAATGAAAAAGTGGTCTAACTTTTGATCTCCAAACAACGTTTCATCTTGACTTTTGATTCATGATTTTTGTCAAATCTTAAACCATTCATCATGATCATCATAATATTTTGGCCATCCATACAAAATTTCATCTAAATCCAACGTCCGGATTGCAAATTATGAATTTTTCTTTAATTTTTCACGAAAATTCAAAATTCCATTAAAATATCAAAAAGTATTGTTATTTCGTCCTGTAGTGATTAAATCTCCTTTTTCGTCATTTTGTGATTAGGTTAATCCAAGTGATTAACCCTTAATAACATGTCTTAATCCCTAGGTTACTATTCACATGTACTATTCAAGTGCACTTAATCCCACAATTGCATTTCTTTAACCTCTAATACACATGCTTTCATACTGATGAATATATATTTTATTAATATATTACCTAGGGTTTACAACCCTAGGGTTTTGTACACGTGTCTAAGATCGGAGTTTCATACGTCGGAAACGGATGGTTGCCTAACTAGTCACTATCCTATGATGTCATGTTTAAAAATAGTGCATTGCATTGTTTATGATATACTCTTGACGAGTATAAGAAATCATGTTTTATACCCTCGAGTGGGTATAATATTGCTTTCCAAGATATTTTAAATGAAAATGAGTTGTCTTAAAACTTTATAGCTTGCCTATTGAGTTTCGACTCACGATTTTGTTTTTCAAACCCTAAAGACAGGTGAAAGGAAGCACCAAGTAAGGAGCACAGGCGGAGCTTCAAGGATTAATGAATTTTTACGAACACCTGTATCTGACTTTATAAATGAATGGTTGTATGATGACACTATATGATTATCTTGAGGTTGTATGAGAATAATGTTATGTTATTTGACTATGGATGGCAAAAAAATTTTATGGAAAAATGCTACAGTATGAATTATCATATTATGAATGAGTATGAATTTTTATGAGATAACATGTGTATTCTCAATTGTTATAATGACATAAAAGGGCATTTGATGGAAATGGAAATGTATTAAATAGTATAAACTCTTGAAGAGTTAAGATTAAATGGATAAATATCTAATAAATCTCACCATGTGACAGGGCCACAATCATGATCGCGTTTACCAATCAATAACAGTCGGAGTAAGGCTAATGTCGTGACACTCGGGCTGGGGCGCCACAAATTTCTTCTTTCTTTCTGATAAAACTAGCCGTTGTGATGAATTATATTTTGAAAGTCTTTAAATGTTTCCGGTGTTGCTGAATAGAATCTGAATATAGTAGTATATCATCAATATATACTATAATGAATTCGAAATAAGGATTGAATACATCATTCATTATATTTTGAAATTTTGATGGTGCATTTTTTAATCCAAAGGGCATAACATTCCATTCATAATGTTCAAATGATACAGTAAACGTTGTTTTGTATTTATCTTCCTCTACTATTTGAATTTGCCAATATCCAGATTTTAAATCGAATTTTGAGAATATTCTTGGCTTTATAATATTTTGTAATAGATCATTTTTATTTGGAAGAGGATATCTTATCCATTTTAGGACTTTGTTTAGAGGTTTATAATTTATTACTAAGCGTGGAGCTCCTCTCTCTATTTCTGCTGCGCTGTTGACATAAAAGGCAGGGCAACTCCATGGCGACTTACTTGGTCTTATTAATTTTTTATCTAATAAAATCTGAATTTCTTGTTTGCAATATTTAAATAATTCTAAATTTATTTGAAGAGGTCTAGCTTCAATTGGAATTTTGTCTTCATTAAATTCTTCTATACAAGGTAGTTTAACTATAGGTTTCTTTCTGTTCCAAAATGCATTAGGAAGTTCATAATGTACTTCTATGGTTAATTCTTTACGAAAAGCTTCTATAGATGTTTTAAGTGGTCCTCGTATTTATTGTTCAATATGTTTAATAGTATTTTTTTCTTTAAAACAACACAAAAAAATTCTTTTTATATAGTAAAGTTTCTTTTAATTCTACTAATAGTGACATCTCTAGAGGTTTTATGAATAAAAATATAATCTCTCTATTTTGAATTGTGGTGTGTATTCCTTCATTTGTTACAGTGAAAGGTTTAATCATTTGTAAAAATGGGATTCCTAGAATAATTTCTTGTTGCATATTTTTAATTAATATAAATGGGGTTTGAAAACATATATTTTTATTACAAATTTGAGCTTTTGATAATTTATATTTAATAGTCATATTTGTGCCATCAGTTGTATCTATAGGCGAGTTTGTTGTTTCAAAATATTAAGGGGATATTATTCCTTTTTTATACAGTTTAAATCTACTTCTGAATCTATTAATGCTATTAATTCTATAGAAAAATCTTCGGAATAATCTACAATTTTTAAAATGATTTTTGAATACCATTTTTGGGATATAATTTTTTGAGTTTGTTGATATAAAGTATGGAGTGAAGATTCTGGATGTCGAGATCCTTTTCTTTTATAATTTCATTTAAATATTGTTCAAATTCTTCTTGCTTTTGTTCTACTTGTGTCTTATTTTAGTTAAACTTTGTAATTCTAAGATTTGAATTCTATTTTTTAGCTCAAAGATTTTTGCTTTCATTTTCTTTATTTTTTGATAAAGTTCAGGAATAGTTGGTGGTTTAGGAACTCCTTTTAAATATTTTTCTTAATTTTTTATAATGTTAAATAATGAGCCAGATTCTTTCATAGATGATACTTCCTCTTTGGGGGATTTTTTATTTGAGATATTTAAAAATTTATTAAGAATGTCAGTTCTTTGTTGCGGGTCTTGAACTTGATTTATTAGATCTAATAGAGCTTTGTCTGTAGAGTTTAACACATTTATAGAATAATAATCTGAGTCATAACAAGTTTGATATTCATTGGGGGAATAAGAATAGTTACATAAATGTTCGGATTCAGAATCTGAAGAAGTTTTGTTTTGAATAATTTAATTGGTCTTCATCTGTGCTATCTGTGTCGTCACTTGAAGTGGTAACTAATTCTTTAAGTTTTTTAGTAATAACTTCTAGGCTTAAATCTTGTTTTGCTAATAATTCTCTTACTTGTCCTTTATAACATTTAGAAGAATAATGTCCTAGTTTTCCACATTTATAGCACTTTATTTCTTTTTTAGGTTTGGATGGTTTTGATTTAGTTTTATGATATTTTTTATAGGTTTTATGGGAAGGCTTTCTTGAATATGTAGGATAATTATTATTTTGACAGTTATTTCTTTTATAAGACTTAGATTTAGGAAATCTTGATTTTCTCATAAGATTCTTTTGAAATGGTAATTTCTCTATACCATATTGAGGGAAAAATTGAGAGAAGTCTTGAGATTTTAGGAAATGAGTTTCTTTCATTTTCTTTTTGTGACATAATTCTGTCCCTACTGATCTTACCTTTGAAAATAGAGTTCCCCAAGTATAGTTTTCATATACTAACTTCCCTCCATTTTTTTGTTTTATTAACATTTTTACTTTATTTTCTATAACAGAAGGTAATCATTACAAATTTTTTCTTTATATATTGGCTTGGATCCATCGTCTAATGATTGTACATCAGTTAGAAGTACATCTTTGTACTATTTAAAATTAGACATTTGTTTACATCTTAATTTTAATAATCTTTCTCTAATAATTGCTTGATAGTCTTCTATTCTTCCCAAAAATTGATAGATTATTGTACTTATAAGAGTATTTATAGGTTTTTCATCATTTAGTATAGCTATCTGTTTCTCAGGTGTTAATTGAATTTCCCACCAAGCTTTTAATTATCCTGTAAATCCCTAAGCTAAAGTAATAGCACCTACTCTGGCTGCAAATCTTCTTAGTTGCATTAATAATTAGGTATATGTTATCATACTATTGCACATATTCCATATTTGATATTCACTAGCTCCATCTATATTCCATTCGTATATTGAGTTTTGATTAAATTCATTTACTGTTGTTTTTCTTTCTTTTTCAAATTGATGATCTACCGGAGATGATCTTTGATAATAGTTTTTTTATATTTTTCATATACATTCTTTGTAAAAGGCGGGAGCCCGCATTCATCTCTCATTTCTCCCATTCATCTCTCATTTCTCTCTCATTATTCCTCTCAAGAGAATCCTCTTCCTTCTCCTAAAACTCAATCTTCATCTAACTCCCAAAGATCCATCAATCTTGGAACCCATGGCACCTACGGTTGTATCAAAACCAAGTAAACTTCCCATCTCCAAACCTTCTAAATCACATACGGGGGAGGACATGCCTCGTCGACAACGAATGTTGTCCAAACGAGCCCAAGAAGAGGCTACAACCTCTACAGGTCGTCGAGTTCGGTTTCAAGAAGGTAACCCCTCTATCTCGGCACCTAGAGAAGAAGAAAAATTTGAATCCGGTGATAGCATAGACATGGTGGAAAGAAAGAGTATACCCCTACTCAAAGGGGACAAGTTTTTAAAATGTCAACCGATTATTTTAGGACTGAATGTCAGCACAGTCGGTTCTACAGACATTTTTATGAGAGGAAGACATTTTTGCCCAAAATCATAGATTTTAAATTCTTGCATGAATATAAGTTTGGAATTGAAGAATTATTGGATTATCAAAGTTGGACCGGATTGTTAAAAGAGGACGACAAGATATACCCTGATTTGATTAGGTTGTTCTACTATCTATGAGATTGGAAGTATTTGAACACCTACGTGAAAGGGATGAAAATAAATTTGGGGCACGGACATGGTATCAGTAAAAGAACTACAATTGACAGAGTGGCAAACATTCTAGGAGTGCCTCGTGATGACGAACCACTTCCAGTCGGCTTGACCCTTACCCACATGTACAATCATTTGATGAAAAGTAACAAATATCATCCGGGTATCAATTTTTTGCATTATATGGACCTATCTCCGTGATTGAGGGTCCTACTACTACTGCTCATAGCTCATTGTATCTATCTTAAAGGAGGAGGCCAAAATCAAATCTCAAGAGGCTGAAATCCTATGGAAAGTGGCAAACTGGGTCAAAGTCAGTCTTCCAAGGCTATTTCTAGAAGCCCTGGAACTAAAAAAGGAGAACCCAAGGGGTGTATGTGCGTATGGCACGTGGATCGCAAAGATTTTAGCACACTATCATGTCAACTTGGATGGAGAACCCTATGAGGTGCTCAAACCCACTAATGCCATCAACTGTGCCTTGTTAATCCACATGAAGATTGACTTAAAGGGATTTCGAGCCGATCGATTATAGGAACGAATGGGAAATGAGTTCCAAGATGCTCCCGCTGATAACTCGTAAAAATGCAAGTTATCATGACCTATTTCAGACTATTTTTGCGTGTTAGTCCAAGAGATTAGGTTTAGTTTGTATCTATTTAACTTAATTTTCACTTGCTTTGTATTTTAGGAGCATTATACAGTTTTTATACATTTTTAGTATAAATTAGGCATTTTTAGTCATTTATTTAGTTCATTCAATTTTTGTAGGACGGACGGGTAAATTACAGGCATGTGGGCGAATCGAATGCAAAACAGAGCCAAGTCAAGAGGCATGTGAGCTGGCGCCCAGCGCCACCCTACATGTCTTAACCAGAATCTCCAGCACCTCACACAACAGAAGGCTTCCAGAGAGATGGTGCCTAGGCGCCACTAACATGCAAACAAGTTCCAGGAGAGTTTTGAGGTCTCAAGATAGAATAGCTTCCAAGGAGTTGGCGCCAAGGCATGATTGTACAGACATCTCGAAAAGTTTTCAAGTCACTGAACATCCAGAGGGTTGGCGCTCAGGCGCCAAAGCATGAACTCCCAAGACATTTAGAAAGGTTTCAAAGTCACCCAGCACACAGAGAGTCGGCGCCTAGGCGCCACTACGCATCCATACGCATGGGTTTCTGCACGTGTGCTGCGCAAACCAACCTGTTTAAATAGAAACCTAGGGGGTCATGCGTGGGAGAGAGAGCCCTGACGGAATAGACACCCAGAGAATGAAAAGAACTCGTTTTAAAGCGCGAATTGAAGAGAAGATTCAACCTTGTTGGTGGAAACTTTCGAAAAATCAGTTTTCTCTTCATCTTTCTATTTTTCTTTTTCTGTTTGTCTGGATACTCTTATAATGGATGTAAAGAATTTTTATATCATGTCTTTGAGCTAAAATTTCTTTAGATAGATTGTTAGGATGAATTGATATCTAACTATATTGTAGTGGTTCTTTAAGATTCAGGAATGAATATTTGATTTCTATATGATTTTGCGTTGTGGATTTACCCTTGCATGTGATGTTTAATACTTTTTACAAGATTAGCTACCTTGTAAGATGATTTAATTGCATGATTAATCCTTGGAAAAGGAAAATCTCCACTAGATCCATGTGTAGGGCATAGGTTTCCTCTTTGTTAAGGGGAGTTGTTTAATAGATAGGAATATACCGTTAATCCTTATGTAGTCAATGAACAAGTTATGAATCTATCAATTTCACTTTATTTAATGGCATGGGAACATAACAATTGAATAGGGTGTAATTAGCTTTATATGCGTTGGAAGACATATATAAAGATTATTGAACTTGGACTAGTAAATCCTGGTGAAATCTCATGAAAAGGAATCAATGCGATATACTTTAGATTCAAGGATTCTGAACTATTCATCTGTCATCCCCAATTGATAACTCCTTTCAGTATTCCAGTTATTTTGTGAAACTCTTTTCTATTTTCTTTTTGCAATTGATAGTTTTAGTTTTAAGATTGAAATCCAAATTCTTCACTCACCGAAAGTAATTAAATTGATTAATAATCCTAGTTAAACCATTTTCTCGTGGGAACGATACTCTACTCACTCTTTATTACTTGATTCGACACGTATACTTATGTTGAAAGCGAGCAACTTTAATAGATATATACGCAGCTCGTCAAGTTTTTGGCGCCATTGCTGGAGAATTGGTTTAACTAATTATTGTTAGTTTTATTGCTTTCTTGTACAATTCTGTAACCATAGTTTATTTTTATAATCTCTTTAGTTTAGAATTTTTTCACTAATTTCAATGAGTTGGTTTTCTGTAGTGTTAATTATGTTTGCATGCGCCGAGGTAGGGCCGGCAAGGAGTTCATTATTCCTTTTGATTCAGAACCAGAGAGAACTTATTTGAGCAAGCATCCCAAGAGCAGGGAAGCTAGGAGTCAACAGCATACCATGGAGCGCATTGGGAATCAAGACGAGAACATTCACGTAAATCAACAGGGAAACCAAAGGGTTGAGGTTCCAATTCATCCACCACAAGACGATTTGGACCAACCTATTTGGGATCTCATTGCGCTAGGACAGAATGCAGTTCAAACTAGCATTGTATCTCCTCCTATCGATACCAACAACTTCGAGATCAAATCGGTGGTATTTCAAATGCTCCAGTCCATTGGGCAGTTTGGAGGACTGTTTTCTGAAGATCCACATCGCCATCTGCGAAATTTCCTGCAAATCATGAACACATTCAAGCATAATAGAGTCCTCGATGAAGTAATGCGGCTACGGACCTTCCCGTTTTCACTAAGGGATAGAGCTTCGAAATGGCTAGATTCTCTGCCACCGAATTTTGTCAATACGTGGAATGACTTGACTTAGAAGTTCCTGGAGAAATATTTTCTACCTGCCAAGTTAGCCAAACTGAGGATGGACATAGTCTCATTCAAACAATACGGAGAAGAGACTCTATCAGAGGCGTGGGATCGGTTCAAAGACTTGCTCCGAAAGTGCCCACATCACGGAATTCAGCCATGGGTTCAAATTCAAATTTTCTATAATGGTCTCCAAGATTCCACCCGTCAAATGGTGGATTCATCGTCAAACGGTTCCCTGCTGAGGAAAAGCTACCAAGAATCATACGCCCTACTAGAAAATATGGCGGCCAACACTTACCAACTGCCATCTGACAGAAGCTGAAGTGGGGGTCTACTTCAATTGGACGCAGTTTTATCGATAAAGGTCCACATCGATGCTCTATCTAGGCAGATTCAGAACCTATCCAAGCCTACCAACGTCAATGCAGTAGGGGCGTCTACACCACAACAGCCTTCAGAAGCAGATATTTGCACGTGGTGCAGAGAATTTAGCCATCCTAGTTATCAATATGCCTCCAATCCAGAGTCCATTAATTACGTGGGAAATTTCCAAAGAAATCCAACGAATCCATATGCAAACAACTACAATCCAGGCTGGAGGAATCATCCTAACTTCTCGTGGAATAACCAGACGAGGCCGAATCATCCACCCGGATTCTCGCAGCAGCCCTCGCAGCAATAAGCAACAAGACCAGTTCAATTCAATCCACCACCTCGAGAAGAGAAGAAATCAGATCTGGAAAATATTTTCATGCAATTCATGCAATCACAGATCACGATAAATAGAAATCTAGAAGCGTAAATCGGCTAACTGGCCTTAGCCCTAAACAACCGACCTCAAGGTGCACTGTCGAGCGATACAGAACAGAATCTGAAAGGAAAAGGCAAAGAACAGGTGCAGGCAATCACATTGCATAGTGAAAAGTAGCTACCCAACGCAACTCTGCCAAAAGCGGTAACTAAAGCCACTAGTCCTCTGATTCAGCAGTCACAGGAGACAGAGGAACCAAATACAACACAAAAGCAACCGAGTGCTGAATTAGCCACAAATCAAAGGCTGCCTCCTCCATTTCCTCAAAGATTCATAAAGAACAAAAAGGAGGGTCAGTTCAAGAAGTTTTTAGAGGTACTAAAACAGCTACAAATCAACATACCTCTCGTCGAAGCCTTGGAACAGATGCCGAGCTACGCCAAATTCATGAAAAATACTCTGTCAAAGAAAAGGCGGTTGATGGAATTCAAAATGGTGGCATTAACAGAGGAGACCAGTGCAATGGTGCAAAGGAAACTGTCTCCTAAGCTCAAGGATCCAGGGAGCTTCACTATCCCATGCACAATCGGAAACCAATACTTCGGGAGAGCTCTATGCGACTTGGGAGCCAGCATTAATCTCATACTCAAGTCGATTTTCAAAAAATTGGGCATTGGGGAAGTCCGACCTACGACAGTCATGTTGCAACTGGCAGACCGGTCTATGACATATCCGGAGGGCATTATTGAAGATGTTCTTGTCAAGGTGTACAAGTTTATCTTTCCTGCAGATTTTATTATCCTGGATTATGAAGAAGACCGGGACGTGCCAATTATTCTGGGTCGACCATTCCTTGCAATGGGCAAAGCTATCATTGACATATAAGCTGGAGAGTTGACTATGCGGGTTAAGAATGAACATGTTACCTTTAGCGTGTTCAAAGCGATGCAGCTGCCAAATGATCCAGATGAATGCCTGATGATCGATATGGTGGATTCAGCGGTTTAAGTTGAATTTCAAAACACAGCTTATACGGACATCCTGGAAGCGTCGCTAGTTGGAGAAATCACTGAATCTAACGACGAATCGGCAGAGATGATACGTTACTTACAGCAATCTCTAAATTTTTCATGATACCCGCAGAAGTTTGAATCGCTGGAGCTCAAACCAGAGTCATTCAAACACTTGAAGTCGTTAATCGAAGAGCCGCCTGTTTTGGAACCGAAACCTCTGCTAAAGCACCTCAGATATGCCTACCTGGGAGCGGAATCCTCACTCCCGATGATTATTTCTTTTACATTAGATCCCGTGCAGGAAGAAAAACTGCTCAGAGTGCTTAGAAATCATAAAAAGGCCATAGGATGGACCATCGCTGACATTAAAGGCATCAGCCCATCTTTTTGCATGCATAAAATTCAAGTGGAGGAGAATTCCAGACCATCCATCGAAGCACAGAGAAGATTGAACCCGATCATGAAAGAAGTGGTCAAAAAAGAGATCATCAAATGGCTGGATGCAAGCATTATGTACCCGATCTCTGACAGCTCTTGGGTCAGCCTAGTGCAATGCGTCCCGAAGAAAGGTGAGATGACAGTCGTCTCCAACGAGAACAACGAGTTGATTCCGACCAGGACAGTTACTGGTTTGAGAGTTTGTATGGACTACCGCAGGCTGAACAAAGCCACCCGAAAGGATCATTTTTCGCTCCATTCATTAATCAGATGCTGGACAGATTGGCGGGACAGGAATTCTATTGCTTTCTGGACGGCTATTCAGGATACCACCAAATCATGATCGCACTGGAGGACCAAGAAAAAACCACATTCGTGTGTCCATATGGCACGTTCGCATTCGGGCGAATGTCATTTGGCCTATGCAACGCCTCAGCAACATTCCAGCGTTGTATGATGCTTCTTAGAGGTATTCATGGATGATTTCTCGGTATTCGAGAATTCCTATGACGAGTGTCTGGCCAACTTATCAAAGATGTTTCAGCATTGTGAGGACACAAACCTGGTTCTTAACTGGAAAAAGTGCCACTTTATGGTAGGGAGGGCATTGTACTTGGGCACCGGGTCTCCAAACAGGGAATCGAAGTGGACAAAGCTAAAATTGAGATGATTGAGAAATTGCCTCCACCCACCTTTGTCAAAGGCATTCGCGGTTTTTTAGGACATGCGGGGTTCTACAGGCGGTTCATAAAAGACTTCTCCAAGATGGCCAAGCCGCTATGTTCGCTGCTCGAGAAAGATGCTTCATTCGAGTTCACCGACGAATGCATGGAGGCATTCCAGAAGCTTAAAAAGAATTGGTTTCTGCACCAATCATCATTTCTCCAAATGGAACCTCCCATTCGAACTAATGTGCGATGTAAGCGACTACGCAGTGGGAGAAATGTTGGGCCAGCGAAAGAACAGAGTTTTTCACTCCATCTACTATATCAGCAAAACCTTGAACGCCTCGCAAATGAATTATACCATGATGGAAAAGGAATTGCTAGCAGTGGTTTTTGCATTCGACAAATTCAGAGCCTATCTGGTGGGGACCAAAGTGATCGTGTACACAGACCATTCGGCCATAAAGTATTTGAACAAAAAAAGATGCAAAGTCACGCTTGATCCGATGGGTCATATTGCTTCAGGAATTCGACCTCGAAATTAAAGACCGGAAGGGATCTGAAAATCAAGTAGCTGACCATTTATCCCGTCTCAAAAGAACCCAGCCAGTTCAAGACACGGAGCAGATTCGAGAAGTATTCCCGGATGAGCAGCTCTTTTCTATCTCTCCATGCAATCCACCATGGTACGCAGACTTCATAAATTATATCATCAGTGGATTGTTGCCTCCAGAGATGAATTCACATCAAAGGAAGAAATTTCTCTATAACATGAAATTTTATTTCTGGGATGATCCATTCTTGTTCAAGTAATGCCCAGACCGGTTATATCGGAGATGTATTCTCGAATGTGAAAATGAATCCATACTGCAGAGCTGCCATTCATCACTGTATGGGGGTCACTTCCAAGGAGAGAAAACTGCAGCTAAAGTACTCCAATCCGGGTTTTACTGACCATCTTTGTTTAAGGACGCTCATTTTTATGTCAAAAGATGTTATCAATGCCAGTGGACAGGTAATATTTCCAAAAGACATGAAATGCCTCTCACTAATGTCATTGAAGTGGAAATATTCAATGTTTGGGGTATCGACTTCATGAGTCCATTCATCCCTTCCTTTGGAAACCAATACATTCTAGTAGCTGTTGATTATGTTTCCAAATGGGTTGAAGCAATCCCCACTCAAGCAGGCGACGCCAAAACGGTTTTCAAATTCATAAAGGAGAATATTTTTACGTGTTTCGGCACGCTCCCGGTGTTTATTAGTAATGGAGGCTCTCATTTCTGTAATCGGCAATTCATGGCAATTTTGCACAAATACAGAGTACGCCACAAGGTGACGACAACTTGTCATCCACAAGCTAATGGACAAGTCGAATTGGCCAACAGAGAATTAAAGCAAATTCTAGAGAAAACGATCGGGTCATCTCGCAAAGATTGGTCTATCAAGCTGGACGACGCACTATGGGCATAAAGAACTGCCTACAAAACCCAGTTTGGAATGTCTCCTTACCAACTGGTTTATGCAAAAGTCTGTCATCTACCGCTGGAGTTGGAACACAATGCTTACTGGGCGATAAAGAAACTAAACCTGGACATGCAACAAGCAGGGGAGCGTCGATTGCTGCAACTTAATGAGTTGGACGAATTCCGAATGCAAGCCTATGAAAATGCCAAGATCTATAAAGAAAAGGTGAAGAAATGGCATGACAAGAAGATTCTGCCACGGAAATTCGAGACAGGTCAGAGAGTCCTGCTTTTCAATTTCATATTGAAATTGTTTCTAGGAAAGTTCAAATCCAGATGGTCGGGACCGTTCGTGGTGCTAAAGGCGACTGAGCACGGAGCAGTGGAAATATTCAACGAGGAATCCGGTAACAGTTTCGTCGTGAATGGGCAACTTTTAAAGCATTATATAGGAGATGATCTGCAGCGTTGCAAAGAGGCGGTGGAATTAAAAGATCCTTGAATAGCGGGAACGTCAGGCTGAGGACGTTAAACTTAGCGCTGAATGGGGGGCAATCCATTACTCATTTTTATTTTTTATTTTTATTTTTGTTTTTGTTTTTCTTTTATAGGAGAATGACTTGGAGCTGAATTTCATAAAGATCATCCTAGGAAGCAGCTGAGAGCACAATTTTTAGAAAAAAATCACTGAAGCACATCGGCGCCTAGGCGCCACATCGGGGCACCCCGGCGTAGTGATGAAGATTTTGAAGAACACGGAGCAACGAACTGGCGCCTAGGAGCCGCAAGATGGCGCCCCGGCGTCGGGTCGTGGACAGCACGACCCAGATAACCTTATAAGGCTCGATTTAGGGTTCTAAACCCTAACGCCGAGCCCCGGCACTGACTTTTCTCCCTTTTTCATCTCCAACCTGTTTTGACTTGATTCCAATCCATTCTAACTACATTTAATCATCAATCATCCCACCAATCTCACCTCCATTCATCCCTTTTCGTTTTCCATTCCGTTTTCACTTTTTCCCCTTTCTTAGATCCACCCAAATCCACCCAAAAATGGAGTTTTTCCATACAATATCACAAGCCTCATCCCTAAACTTCATTTCCCATCCATTTCCCCTCCTTTTGGGACCCATTTCAAGCCCCATCACCTCTTCTTCTTCTGGTCGGCGCTGAATTTCGTTGTCAACAGAGCGGTGCCTAGGCGCCACCATACCCGCCCCGGCACCAGTGCAGAAAAAGCAAATTTTCATAATTTCAAAATTACAAAGCTCCTGGGGAAAAATCTCTTGTTCTTTAGTGAATTCTAGGTGTGTTTCAAATTATTTGGTGTTGGATTACTGCAATTTGGAATTTGGATTGGAATTTGGGTGGTTGGACTGCGAATTGGAGTTCATTGTGCAGCTTGTGGGGGTTTGCTTTGTTGATTTGGCTGTGGACTATTGTTTGGCGATCACTTGATATATATTGGAGACATGGCTTCTTCGTCCTCTACCAAAAGGAAGAAGACTCAGGATCCGATTGAATTCGACGCTAACCGGTTTGTGTCCGCTCAAGCTTTCATGCGGTACAGGGACTTGTTGCAAAAGTGCCACCTGATTCCAGAGAGGGGAATCAAGATTGTTGCGTTCTCCGACAACTTCATCAATGAGCTGAATGCCTGCGTTGGCAGCAATTCTTGGCACAGCCACAGCCTGCGATTGTCCAAGTGGTCAAGGAATTCTATGCAAATGTGGTGGACCACGAGCAGGGCAGGGTCAAGGTTCGAGGAAAGATCGTCCCCTTTCGCTCCGAGGCGATCAACTCTTTTTACAAGATGCCCACTTTTGATCGCCCAGACCAATATGAGGCCTTCTTGGAGGGAGAGGACAGAGACGTCAACTCCATCACATGGCATTTCTGTCAAAGACCACCGACATAGAAGTCGACAGGCGGACAGCTCACGTCCTTCAAGCGCAGTGACATGCTCTATCATGGGAGGATGCTATTCCACTTCATATCTGCTAGGATGATGTCGTCGACCCACGTGAGCAAGGTCACCATGGATAGGGCACTCCTACTACATGCCATTTATAGCGGGATGACGATCGATGTGGGGAGACTGATCTATCACCAGATCTACGCCAGTGCGACAATTCCCCGGGTCAGCTACTACTTCTCATCCCTCATCACAGGGCTCTGCAAGAGGGCGGGAGTCAGATGGGAACCGACAGAGGAAGCCCGATGTGAAACCCTAACCCAAGTAAGCCATATGTATGCATTGAGCATGTATTTGATGATTATTTATGAATTATGGAATTATGAAGGTATTTTATGATTTTTGCTAATTATGGCAATTAGGGTTATGGGTTAGCATTAATGATGTGATTAAGCATTTTGAGCCTAAATGAGATAATGGGTTTAGAATGAATTATTTGTGATTTAAGTGTGCAATTATATCATGAAAAATCATTTTTCATGATTTAAAATGAATTATGGAAATAAAGATGGAAATTGTCAAGTATGAAGGAAAATATTATAAAATTCATAACTCAACGCCTAAAAGGCGGATTCAAGTGAAATTTGATATGAAAATTGTTAATATTAGGCTTGGTATTATGGAATGAAAAGATCATGAAAATTCTTGATGAAATGAGAATTATGAATTTTTAAGTATATGTTCATTTCAACCGTTAACTTCAAACGGCTATATCGGGAGCTAGGAAACTCGGATTGAGATGAAACTTGAAAAGGTTGAATGAAATTGTGAGATGTTTATGTTGAATGGCTTGGATTAAGCATGAAATGTTGGGAAAATACCTGAATTGAAAAAGGTGAGCATGGTTGACTAATACACCTCAAAAGTACTCTACATTTAATGCTAGAGTACAAAGCATGAGTGCATAAATTTACTGACATTTGAGGTGTCAAGTGCAGGCCATTTCTAAGGTATTTTATGATTAATATAAAATGCAAATATCTAAATAAAATCCCAGCAATGAATGTTCATAATTAATGAAGCTATGAGTGCTCAAAAAGAGCATAGGAGATATGGACGTCCAAGTGATGACATTATTGGATTTTTGAGCAATTGTTATTTTATAAATGATGTGTTTATATGGCTAACATGTTGGGATGTATAAATAATCATTTAATTATGTAAAAAAAATGCAAGAAAATTCGTGAACAGTAGCTGCCCTTGATGAATGCAAAAGTGGACAGCTTTGTCTCTTGCAAATGACGTCCAAATGATGGGCTGATTGCTGCCATTTTGCTAAAATTATTAACATCAAATTAATACATGAATTAAGGGGTAATTAGGTGTATAAATTACCCACATATTGGAATTTTAAAAATGAAGAAAAATGGCTGAAAAATGGGCAGCAGCTGGACATTATGGTGGAAGCAGATTGACGGTCAAGATGAGGGCAGATTTTGGATTTTTAGAAAATGGTAAAAACCCATTTTACTTGGCTGTAATTGTGCCAACACATAAGGTAGATAAGGGTGCATTTAAGTGTGTGGAATTGCAGCACAAGTGGGGCCCACAAAGCTAGAAAATCCAGCTACACAAGGGTGATCGTGCATGTGGGGAGAGAGAGAGAGAGAGAGGGTTCTTGGAAATTTCCAAGGGCTGGAAATTCCTCCCCCAAGCAACAGCAGCTCACGTCCCCAAATTGGCCAGCAAGGAGGAAGGAAAACCAAGGGAAAAGAAGGGGGAAAAGGAGAGATTTCTCATTTGCTCAAGTAAGTATATGATTATTTGATTTTTATGCATCAAATCTGTAAAGCAAATGATGCTGAAAAATAAATTATGGTCGGAACAGTAGATGGATTATTTTTGGCATGAAAAGTTTTTAGAACAATCTGTTGGTCCCGAGTTGATGGCCTAACCCAAGAGGGGAGGGGTGAATTGGGTTCTTTAAAATTTCTTCTGTAAACTTAAAAATCTTAATCCCTTGAAAAAGTTAATCCCCTTTTTAAGCGAATGGAGAGCAAATAAGATAAAGCAGTAAAAATAAGTAGAACACAAGATTTATAGTGGTTCGGGCAAACCTTCCCTACTCCACTCTTCCAAGCTCACACTCCGTTGTGACTTGGGTTCCACTATGTATTCCAAGAATACACTTAGAGTCACCGCTCTCTTCTAGATTCAAAGCTCTAGGGGGCATACACAACTAGAGCCACTTGCTCTCTTCTAGATTCAAAGCTCTAGGGGGCATATATATTCGCTTGCACAAGTAGGTGATGAGTCTCACTCCAATCACACCCTACTTTGCATACACTTGATCTTAGCTACTCAAGCTAAATCAAGATTTATACAACCAAATAAAGAAATGAATAAAAACTACACTTTACAGATTTGTGTAGGCAGTTTTGAGCTCGAGGAAGAAATCAGTAATAGCTTGAATGATGATTGTTGAAGCAACTTGCAGTTTGAAGCTCTTTCTTCCTTTGAAACACTCAAATATGGAGAAAAGATATTTGAAAGTCTTTCTTGCACTTCTTTTCTTTCTTTGATCTTTAGAGTAGTGTCACCTTTTTTTTTTTTTCACGTTCATTTGAATGTCCTTTTATAGATTGAGGAAAATATGAACGTTGTAGAAGTAGTTGGCGTGTAATAAATGAACTTTAACGTTCGAAAATTTGACCGTTATACCCAAGTCGAAGATGGAGTCGACTTGGCTTGCGACTTGGTAACCCAAGTCGCATCTGGAGTCGACTTCGTCTGCGACTCCAGTTCCTCCAATATCCCAAGTCTGAGTTTTAGTCGACTTGGTTTCAGACTTCGACTCAAGTCGAATCTGAAGTCGACTTAGCCTGCGACTTGGCTCGGGTTTTGCTGAAGCTGCTTTGTTCTTCAAGATTCGGCTTGATCCTTGCAAAGCTTTTGAGCTGATAGAGTCCTTGCATGATATATGCTTGTTCCTCGCTTAGTCTTGGACTCACTTGGTCTCCATAACTTGGGTGTTGCCTTATTTGAATAAGCTTGAACATTTGCCTTGGCTTGATAGACTTGATTTGAACATTGAATATGAATCTTAGCTTTGATATTCAAGAATCTTAATTTGTTTCTTTGTGAATGAACTTTTCATTTCATTTGGGTTTGAAAAAGTTCAGTATGATCCTTGGAATAAACTTGAAACTTCAATCTTCAAGTCTAAAATCCTCAAGTCGAAGTTGGAGTCGACCTTGTCTGCGACTTGACCCAAGTCGCACCTGGAGTCGACTTCGTTTGCGACTTGGGCAGCTTCGTGCCCCCAAAATCAACCCTGGACATTTTCTTTTGTTTGAAGTCGATGCTGGAGTCGACTTCGTCTGCGACTTGACTTCCCAAGTCGCAAGTGGAGTCGACTTGACCTGCGACTTCACCTGTTGCGCTTTTGGGATTCATTCTTAAGTCGATATTTGAGTCGACTTTGGGATCGACTTCACCCAAGTCGAAGTCCAAGTCGACTTGAAGATCGACTTGACCTCTTTGCTTTCCTTAAACATTTATCAAACCCATTAGTACCTTTTATATACTCAAATTAGTTCTTGTTAATCATCGAAACTCAAGATTTGGTCAATTTTTATTGTTTTAAACATTGTTTCCAACAATCTCCCCCTTTTTGATGATTGACAAAACTTCATTTGAGTTGTCATGTTCATATGTCTTTTTGAAAAACAGAGCATTTGTCATATAGGTCAGAGCTTTTTGAAATTTCAACTATTATATCATTTTGGCATATTGGATTTCAAGCAAATCATTTTCAAGCAAAACATATTAAGCAAACATAACATTCATCAATAGCATATATATGTATCAAGTTTCATGCAACACAAAAAAATGAAACCTAGATACAAAACTACCCAACCCAAAAGAAAGTTTTACTCAACTCACCTATTCTATCTCCCCCTTTTTGTCAAACTATCAAAAATCGATCAACTTTTAATGATTTTGTGAATTGAAATTGGGAGATCGGATATAAGATTGGTTTGATGGGACGATTTTGGGCAGATGAGTAGATGGAGATATCATGATCGGGAGATGCTGCTTTATGAACTGAACCCGATTCGTATGGATCGAGTTCGGGCATAGGCCTCTTCTTGTGACGTCCGGAGGCGAGGTGATATTTGATGGTACGCAGTTCCCGATCCATGTGATCTTGTCGGGAATGCATATCAGTGATAGCATTCAGCACACCGGTCACTAGGCTAGTCATCCTATCTTCTTGCTGACCCATAGCTTCCAAGATCTCGTTTTTGAGGTTTTGAAGTGCAGCCATTTGATCTGAAGTAGGCGGCACGCGTTCGGGTGCAACGGATCCTTGAGGAGAATGTGATCCGTGTGATAGAGGAGATGCAGGCCGTTCAGGCGATGCCTCGGGAGCTTGCTCCCCCTCAGCTTGTGCATTGTCCTCTTGTTCTCGGACTGGCTCGCCAAGCTTCTCTCGGATGCGATCATCCCTAAACTGCTCCAAATTGATTTTCATGCGTTGGAGCAAAGCCTTGTTGATAGCGTTGGTCGTCTTGGGGACTTCAAATGGTTCCCCATCAATGTCGAGCTCAACCCGCTCAAAAATCTTGGTGATCCAAGATCCATAAGGTAACACGCCTCTCGGATTGTCTTTCCTGGATGCTAAGGCTTCTAGGAATAGTCTGGGAAGACTGATCTTGACTTTGTTCACTAATTTCCACAAGATCATTGCTTCTTGTGGATTCAATTGATTCCTTCCGCCTCCTTTTGGCAAAATACAGTGGGCGATTAATAGACGGATAACCCTGAGTCTGGGAGAAAGATCCATGTAATGTAGGAATTTGGTGCCTGCATGGTACTTGTTGCTTTTGGTTAACTCATTGTAGATCTTGTCCATAGTCAGATCCTTGGGAAGCCTCTCTTCATCAAAAGGTACTTGAAGAATATTTCCAATTCTTCTCAAGGCTTCATCTTGATCTGGATAGTTGTTACTCCCAAAATTTATTTCAGTGCCTTTGACATAAGTGCAAAACTTGGTGTTGTCCCATAAATAATAAAACTGTCTTGTGAGATCAGGATAGATCCGTTCATCGGATTTGAATAGTTGTATCCATCCTTGGAAATCCAACAACTCTTCTATGTCGAACTCATAGTCGTTGAGGAACTTGAAATCTATGATTTTAGGAATGAATACCTTTCGTTCATAGAAGTTTCTGTAGAAGCGACTATGCTGTAGCTCTGTCCTGAAATAAGTAGTGGGCATTTTTAGAACTTGCCCCTTCTTGATAGGAATCCTTGAAGAATACGAGCTTTCAGGTTGGCTTTCTGATCGTGGGGCTCTATCAGTTGACTGGGTTGTTGTCTGGAATCGAACCCGTCTACCTGTCGAGGTTGATGGTTCCTCTCTAACTCGTTTGGATGGAGTCCTTGCTCTTCTAGGAATATCTTCCTCTGTGGAAGATTGGGATGGCCTAGGCACTGGCCGTTGGCTTGGCTTTTTGACTGCTAGTTTAGGAGTTTTAGCTTTTGGAGCCATTGAAATTGGAGTTTTGGAGTTTGGAATCTGTGAGAGAAAAAGAAAATGGAGATTTGAAAGAACTTTGAGAGAGAGAGCTGAGAGAGTTGGGAGAGAACAAGAGAAAGAGAGAGACGGAGAGGGTCGCCGGAGGAGAGAGGAGTTGCCGGAAATGGAGGTTGTCAGAGAGAAAAGGGAAAAAACAGAGAGGATTTTGTCGCCGGAGGGGAAAAACAGAGAGGAGAAGGCGCGGGAAAATGAGAGAGAAGAAGAGAGAAAGGGAAGAAGAGAAGAGATGCGGAAGTCGGACGGTCGCGCTCGCGGAGTCGACTTGCCCTAGGCGAAGTCGACTTCGGCCCCTCGGAGTCGACTTCGTTATTGAAGCGGAGTCGACTTCGCTCCTGTGGAGTCGACTTCGCTCCTGAAGCGGAGTCGACTTCACTTTCCCAAGTCGACTTGGCCGAGTCGACTTGGCTCCCATGGAGTCGACTTGACCCATCAGTTTTGCCTTTTCAAATTTTGGTTTCTTTGTTTTATTTTTCCTAATTTAGCTCTATCATCCCCATATCATTCCTAATTTTATAAAATGATTCTTTGGCTAATGGTTTGGTAAAGATATCAGCAATTTGGTCTTCTGTTTTTACATATTCTAGGCATACATCATGATTCTCAACATGCTCACGAATAAAGTGATGTCTTACATCAATATGTTTGGTTCTAGAATGCAAGACTGGATTTTTAGTCAAACAAATTGCACTTGTATTATCACATCTAATAGGAATATCAACATAATCAATACCATAGTCTTTCAACTGTTGTTTCATCCAAAGTAGTTGGGCACAACAACTACCGGCGGCTATGTACTCGGCTTCCGCAGTAGATAGTGCAACACTTGTTTGTTTTCTTGAATGCCATGAAACTAGCATATGTCCAAGAAATTGACAAGTTCCACTGGTACTTTTTCTATCTACTTTATATCCGGCAAAGTCTGCATCCGAATAGCCGATTAGATCAAAGGTTGACCCCTTTGGATACCATAGTCCAAGGTTTGTAGTTTTTATCAAATATTTAAAAATTCTTTTTACAGCAAGTAGGTGTGATTCTTTGGGACATGCTTGAAATCTAGAGCACATACAAACACTAAATAAGATATCGGGTCTAGAAGCAGTTAAATATAACAAGGATCCAATCATGCTTCTATAGAGCTTTTGATCGATACTTTTACCGTTTTCGTCCGTGTCGATCTTGATTGTAGAGCTCATTGGAGTGTTTGCCCCTTTGCTATTCTGCATTCCGAATCTCTTGAGCATTTCTTTGACATACTTGGACTGGTTCAAAAATATTCCTTCACTTTGTTGCTTGATTTGCAGTCCAAGGAAGAAATTTAATTCTCCCATCATGCTCATTTCGAATTCACTCTGCATTATCTTAGAAAACTCTTGACAAAGTTTTTCGTCAGTAGCACCAAATATTATGTCATCCACATAAATTTGTACAATCAAAATATTTTTATTTTTGTACTTAATGAACAAAGTAGTGTCTACTTTCCCTCTTTGAAACTCATGATCAATCAAGAAACTATTTAACCTTTCGTACCAAGCTCTTGGTGCTTGTTTTAGTCCATATAACGCTTTGGTTAATTTATAAACATACTTTGATTGATCCTTTTCTTCAAAACCAGGGGGTTGTTCAACATATACTTCTTCATTCAAATAACCATTCAAAAATGCGCTTTTTACATCCATTTGAAACAATTTGAAGTTCATATGAGAAGCAAATGCTAGTAGGATGCGTATGGCTTCTAATCTAGCCACGGGTGCATATGATTCTTCAAAATCAATTCCTTCTTCTTGGGAATACCCTTTGGCTACTAACCTTGCCTTGTTTCTAATTACAAGACCGCTTTCGTCTAATTTGTTCCTAAATACCCATTTTGTACCAATGACTGTATGATTGTTTGGTCTAGGAACTAAATGCCATACATTGTTTCTTTCGAATTGATTTAGCTCTTCTTGCATTGAAATAACCCAATTTTCATCATTAAGAGCTTGTTCAATGGTGTTTGGTTCAATTTTTGATACAAACGCATATTGGCCATAAACGTTTTGTTTTGATCTTCTAGTTTTTACTCCTTCATATATGTTTCCAATAACTTGTTCAATTGGATGGGCATTTTTAAATTTTAAATCAGTTGGAGGTTTGTAAGAGTCATTACTTTCACTTACCTCTTCCTCCTCTGGATTTTCTGGCTTGAGCTCGAGTTCCTTTGGTTGTTCTTTGCCTTTCGTCTCATCTGCATCACTTAGTTCATTCTCCTTTCTCGGAGTTTGGTTAAATTCATCAAATACAACATGTATGGATTCTTCTACAACTTGATTTCGTTTATTGAATACTCTATATGCTTTGCTATTTGATGAATAACCAAGGAATATAGCCTCATCACTTTTGGCATCTAATTTTCCCAAATTGACTTTTCCATTGTTTAAAACATAACATGTACATCCAAAAACATGAAAATAAGATATGTTTGGTTTCCTTCCTTTCCAAAGTTCATATGGAGTCTTTTTCAAGATTGCTCGAATGGTAACACGATTCAAAACATGACAAGCTGTACTCACAGCTTCACCCCAAAATTTCTTGGATAGATTGTTCTCATTTAGCATAGTTCTAGCCATCTCTTGTATAGTTCTATTTTTCCTTTCAACTACTCCATTTTGTTGTGGAGTTCTTGGTGCAGAAAATGTGTGGTGAATTCCTTTTCCATTACAAAATTCTATGAATCGTTTGTTTTCGAATTCGCCACCATGATCGCTTCTTATGGTCACAATAGTACTCTGTTTTTCATTTTGCACCAAATTCACAAAAGTTGCAAACATAGAGAAGGCTTCATCTTTACTAGCTAAGAGAATTATCCAAGTGAATCTTGAAAAATCATCAACTATGACAAATACATATTTCTTTCCACCAATGGTTAGAATGTCGGATGGCCCGTATAGATCCATATGTAATAATTCAAGTGGCTTTGTGGTGGAAATTTCCTTTTTGGTAGAGAAAGGCATCTTGTGTTGTTTTGATAATTGACATGCCTTGCAAATTTTGTCTTTGTCATATTTCAACTTTGGTAATCCTTCTACCAAATTCTTTTTCCAAAGGGTCTTTATATTTCCCATGTTTACATGTCCAAGCCTTTTATGCCAAACCCATGGATCATTATCAATGGCCATAAGACATTGACCATTCAATTCATCAAGTGAAACCAAATAAACATTTCCATGTCGTTTACCACTAAACATGATATGTTCTCCATCAAATACATTACATATAGATGATTCAAACACAACTTTATATCCTTTATCACATAATTGGCTAATACTCATTAAATTGTGTTTGAGTCCTTCAACAAACAAAACATTTTCCATGCATGCATTTGAGGTACTAAGTATATTTCCTTTACCTTTAATTTTACCTTTTTCATTATTTCCAAAGGCAACCATTCCATCGTTGCAAGGCTTAAGTTTATGAAACAAACTTCTTTCACCGGTCATATGTCTTGAACAACCGCTATCCATGAACCATTCATTGTTTGCCTTTGCCTTAAAACATGTCTGAAAAAATAAGGAAATAAATCTTATCTTTTTGGTACCCATTTTATGGGTCCATTTGGGTTAGTAAGAGAATCTAATCTAAGTTGATCTAACTTTGAAAGCCCAAATCTTGTGTTTCTTGGAACCCAAACTAATTTAACACCATAGTCATATAGTTTCTTAAAATTACATTTGTAAGTTTTATGACCCATCTTATTGCAGAAATTACAAGCCAAAGGTAATCTTGGAGTAGGTCTCCAAGCATGCAAGGGTTCAATCATTGGTCTTCTAGTCCACTTAAAATTTTTCTTTTGTGGCTTGTATATAGATGTATTTTTAGTTTGATTTTTCTCAAGTATTTGTTCATTTGATTTGCTACTTTCTCCTTGCTCAAATGTATGATACCCAAGACCTCTTTTATGTGTTTGGGTGGTCATATTCAGAAACATTTTAACATTTTCTCCTGGATTAGAGAACTTAGCTAATGATTCATTTAATGATTTGTTCTCCATTTTCAGCAATTCAGTTTCATCTTTCAATTTGACTAATCTTTCTGCAAGTTTACCATTTACAATTATTGTTGCATCACATTGTCTCTTCTTAATTGTAAACTTGCTTCCTAATTTCTTCATTTCTTCATATAATGAATCATATGCAGTTTGTAGTTCATCTAATTCAGTACATTTGAGGCATTCATGAGAGGAAGAATAACTTGAATTAGAAAGGGAGAGTTTGGAACTTACCTCTTCATTGCTTGTGTCTTTTGTTGAGGTAATTTGTTCTCCTTGCTCGATTTGTGCCATGCAGCAAATTCTTGCACATTCTTCCGCCTCTATGTCATCGGTTGAGAAGCTACTCGTCGTAGATTCTTCATCATTTACGTACATGCCTCTTCCTTTGTATTTCTGGAATCTTCTATTGTTCCCTCGATCCTTTCTTTGTTCTTTTGCCTTGTTTTCTTCGGGAGTTGGACATTGAGCCTGCATATGTCCCGAACCGCCGCATCGGTAGCACTTGGTTGATTCTTTCTTCTTCTCTTGGGGAGTTCTTTCTTTGAAGCTTCTGAAATTTTTGCCTTTCCTCACAAATTTTCTGAATCGTTTTGTGAGTAGAGCAATCTCGTTGTCATTTTGAGAAGAAGATGTGTCATCGGTGTCTTGTGCGGCTTTTAAGGCAATTGCTCTTTTGCCCCTGTGTTGATCTTCATTCCTTTTCTTAATTAGCTCATGTGACATAAGTGAGCTAATTAAGTTTTCAAGCTTCAGCGTGTTGAGGTCTTTGGCTTCTTCAATTGCAGTGATCTTTGGAGTCCATGATTCGGGTAGAGCTCTTAAAATCTTCATGACCTGCTCAGATTCAGATATTGCTTTTCCAAGACCTTTTAAAGCATTTGTAATCTTAGAGAATCTAGCAAACATTTCAGAAATATTTTCTGTTTCTAGCATTCTAAAGTTCTCTAGTTCTCCAATCAAAATATTCCTTCTCGTCCCTTGGACTTGAGAAGTTCCTTCGTAGATAGAGATTAGTGTATCCCATATCTCTTTGGCGGTTAAGCAAGAGGATACTCTATCATACTCGGAAGCAGTGAGAGCACAAAATAAGGAGTTCATAGCTTTGGCATTGCTCTTCACTATTCTTACTTCCTCATCGGTCCATTTGGAAGCTCGTTCATCGGTAGGCAGTATTACTCCATCTTGGATAGCAATCCAAGAGTCCATATCGGTAGCCATGATGAGTTGCTTCATACGAAGCTTCCAATATCCAAAATTGTTCCCATCAAACAATGGTGGCCTTGTAAAGGATTGGCCTTCAGCAAATGCGGGAACGGAAGTAGATTGGGATGCCATTTCAATAAGATCTCTTTGATAAACTCAAAGACCTGCTCTGATACCACTTGTTGGTCCCGAGTTGATGGCCTAACCCAAGAGGGGAGGGGTGAATTGGGTTCTTTAAAATTTCTTCTGTAAACTTAAAAATCTTAATCCCTTGAAAAAGTTAATCCCCTTTTTAAGCGAATGGAGAGCAAATAAGATAAAGCAGTAAAAATAAGTAGAACACAAGATTTATAGTGGTTCGGGCAAACCTTCCCTACTCCACTCTTCCAAGCTCACACTCCGTTGTGACTTGGGTTCCACTATGTATTCCAAGAATACACTTAGAGTCACCGCTCTCTTCTAGATTCAAAGCTCTAGGGGGCATACACAACTAGAGCCACTTGCTCTCTTCTAGATTCAAAGCTCTAGGGGGCATATATATTCGCTTGCACAAGTAGGTGATGAGTCTCACTCCAATCACACCCTACTTTGCATACACTTGATCTTAGCTACTCAAGCTAAATCAAGATTTATACAACCAAATAAAGAAATGAATAAAAACTACACTTTACAGATTTGTGTAGGCAGTTTTGAGCTCGAGGAAGAAATCAGTAATAGCTTGAATGATGATTGTTGAAGCAACTTGCAGTTTGAAGCTCTTTCTTCCTTTGAAACACTCAAATATGGAGAAAAGATATTTGAAAGTCTTTCTTGCACTTCTTTTCTTTCTTTGATCTTTAGAGTAGTGTCACCTTTTTTTTTTTTTCACGTTCATTTGAATGTCCTTTTATAGATTGAGGAAAATATGAACGTTGTAGAAGTAGTTGGCGTGTAATAAATGAACTTTAACGTTCGAAAATTTGACCGTTATACCCAAGTCGAAGATGGAGTCGACTTGGCTTGCGACTTGGTAACCCAAGTCGCATCTGGAGTCGACTTCGTCTGCGACTCCAGTTCCTCCAATATCCCAAGTCTGAGTTTTAGTCGACTTGGTTTCAGACTTCGACTCAAGTCGAATCTGAAGTCGACTTAGCCTGCGACTTGGCTCGGGTTTTGCTGAAGCTGCTTTGTTCTTCAAGATTCGGCTTGATCCTTGCAAAGCTTTTGAGCTGATAGAGTCCTTGCATGATATATGCTTGTTCCTCGCTTAGTCTTGGACTCACTTGGTCTCCATAACTTGGGTGTTGCCTTATTTGAATAAGCTTGAACATTTGCCTTGGCTTGATAGACTTGATTTGAACATTGAATATGAATCTTAGCTTTGATATTCAAGAATCTTAATTTGTTTCTTTGTGAATGAACTTTTCATTTCATTTGGGTTTGAAAAAGTTCAGTATGATCCTTGGAATAAACTTGAAACTTCAATCTTCAAGTCTAAAATCCTCAAGTCGAAGTTGGAGTCGACCTTGTCTGCGACTTGACCCAAGTCGCACCTGGAGTCGACTTCGTTTGCGACTTGGGCAGCTTCGTGCCCCCAAAATCAACCCTGGACATTTTCTTTTGTTTGAAGTCGATGCTGGAGTCGACTTCGTCTGCGACTTGACTTCCCAAGTCGCAAGTGGAGTCGACTTGACCTGCGACTTCACCTGTTGCGCTTTTGGGATTCATTCTTAAGTCGATATTTGAGTCGACTTTGGGATCGACTTCACCCAAGTCGAAGTCCAAGTCGACTTGAAGATCGACTTGACCTCTTTGCTTTCCTTAAACATTTATCAAACCCATTAGTACCTTTTATATACTCAAATTAGTTCTTGTTAATCATCGAAACTCAAGATTTGGTCAATTTTTATTGTTTTAAACATTGTTTCCAACACAATCCTTATGCTATGATTAAGGAACGACCCAAATTTTCCGCTTAAAAGGATATGTATGTTGGAAATTAAAAATCCGTGAATATTAGCCCAAACAGGGTAAAACGGGTTACAGGATCATCTGTAGAAAAGGATTTTTAATAAATTTTCTACAAGGGTTTTCAGGCTGAACATTTTACAGGATATACATTACATATTTTGGATTATAGGAAAAAATTAAAAATGAGGTTTTGATGGGCGTAAATAGACCCCATAAATAACGTCATTCAGGCTGACTGGAAATGGAGTTTACTGTTCAGCAAGGTAAAAATCCCCAAATAAATCTGTAATATTAATATTTCGTGCTGAAACTTTCATGACAGTTAATTGATGAAGTTATTAAGGTATGGTAGAAATTTCAGATCAAAAATACTTGATTTGATATTAATTCAAGATTTTAAGATTTCAGCACGCCTGATTTCAGCATATGTGGTTAGTTTGAGAAAGAAATCAAAAAGAAATATGAAACCTATGTATAAATGATCCAAATTGATTTATGTGTTAAATCATTAAATATGGATCAATAAAAGTGAGATTATATGCTGAAATTTCGGATTTATACAACTTCCTAAGGCTATGTGTCAAAAGACATGTTAAACGGGTTAAAAGTGGGTTCCAAACTAACTGTTTTGGAAACCTATGGAAAATGGATTTAAACCTCATAAAAATACCTTAAGTAAAGTGGTATTAAAGGTTAATTAACCCTCTGGAAAATAGGTTAAATTTATGAGTTAGAAAATTTTATGAAATGCATTGTGTTTAAGTGCTAAATGAGCTTATGTGAAGGGATAATGATAAACGGGTGATGAATGACTTATAAAAAAATGATTTTACGCAAAAATTCATGAAAATGAGATGAAATCCATGTTTATGGATCTGTTTGGAATGACATGTTAGTAATCCAAAAGTTAGGATTTGAATTATGAAGTTTAGGCAATGCTATGTACATAGAAGAAACACCCGTATGTGTATTTTTAGAAAAAATGGGAAAAATTGCGAAGTAAGCTTAATAAAGCTATGAATGATGCATATGGAATGAATACCCTAATTTTAGGGTTATGTGCATGTTATGTGTATAGGCTATGATGTGTGATAGCCAAATGTGTGAAAACGGTGTTAATATATGCAAATTAAGCCATATATGTGTATGATGAATTATGAAGGATATATGTTAATGAAAAATGGGTTGGAAAACTAAATGGAATGCAAAGACAAGAAATATATGAAAAACCATATTATGTTCATGTAGGCAAGGAAAAGAATGGAAGGAAAAGGGATTATGGCGATTTTAGGTAAGCAAGCAAACTTTCTAAAATGCATTTTCTTTCTATGTGATTGATATGATTGAAATGTCTATGTTTATGCTTATGTTTTTACGAATGGGTAAGCACAAGTTTTGAATATGACGGCTTTAATGCAAAGCCATAAGCTTTGAAAAATGATGACTTTAATGAAAAGTCTCAAGGTTTGCTTCATGGGAAGCAAGTGACACTTCTTAAGATAAATAACTTATCCTAAGTGTTGCCAAGGATGGGAATGCTACATGCTAATGGAATTGAGAAATTTTGCTTAAGAGTAAGCAAGTTCTCTATGCTAATGTTTTTAAGGATTTCATGTTTGATATCGATGGTTTTAAGAATTTGCTTTTAAGGAAGCAAGTTCTATATGATATGGTTCAACAGCGTTTTATAAGAAAAAGGGAATTTTACCCTTTTTCACAAAATATGTTTGGTAAATGAGTTTTGAGTTATTTTTACAATAACTCGCGATAAACAATGATGAAAAAGATTTGTTTTAATAGGTCAAGATAATTCAATATTAAATTACGTTTTGAACATAGTCCACATGTTTTGAAATGATATTTGAACAGTTTTGGTTTCCTTTGGATAAGGAAATCTATGTTGAAAATGTTGGAAAAATGTTTCTACGGATGTGTTGAAAGGGATTTATGGATGACCAACCTCCTATGAATGATTTTATAAAATGGTTTAATTTCAGGTTGCTTGATGGCATGCAAAAGACTATGCAATTTTCCTCTATGCAAAAATGATTGATATGTGGATAATTATTAAATTTTTAGGTTATAGACAAGGGGATAGCATAATTGGATAACTTTTGTAAACAAAAGGTCCTGAAATAGAAACCAAGAAAATATTAGAGAAAAATATGTTTTATTTATGAAAATCCAAAGGATTTGAAATTCTTTTGATTAAAAGGATTTTAAGATGTATGGGTTCTCAAAGGTTTCAAATGTTTATCAAAATACTTTACTCAAAACGTTTTTGAAAGAATTTAAGGAAGGTCATCCTAAAACTGGATTTCAAATAACAACTTGTTAAAGTGGGTGCGCTCGCTTACAAGTTGACACGGACTGCGGTCTGTGATATGTTTTTGAAAATAATTGTTAAATATAGACTTCGGTCTAAGATTTTTGTGCATATGGATGCAGGCTGCGGTCTGTGATCCCGGTTTAAAAGAACATGGGCTGCGGTCTGTGGTTCTTCAAACCAAAACGGACTGCGGTTCGTCAGGATAACGTACTGTGCACCGGTACAAGGAATAGGCTGGTTGTAGAGCACGGTTGGGATGACCGGGGCCCACTCTACATAAGGCCAAGTCGCTAAGGGATGGCGGGAGTGCCAGCGGCGCCCTCTCTGAGATGGGAGCAGGATGAATAAACAGCCGCCTGGCTAGCGTGTTGTTAAGGATTCTCTTCCAAAAGGTAGCATGATCACTTGCTAAGTGTCACTACTGGATGGAGAGAAATGCATTTGCTTATGTTTTATTTCTGAAAAGCCCAAAGATTGGGTTATGAAAATATGATTTTATGAAAGTATCCTAAAGGGATTTTTATGAAATGGTTACCCTAAAAGAAATGGGGTTTTACACAAAAGTGTAAATAACAAGAATTAAAGGAAATGTGTTTATGCAAATGCATTCATGAAAATGGTTTTCCTTGTTTGCTATAAACAAGCCCCAAGACGGGGAATTATGAAAAAGATTTATGTTCATTTGTAAGAGAGCCTAAATAAAGAATGTTTTTGGACATAAGAATGTCCTTTGCCGAGAAAGGCTTATGTGATTGATGTTTAAGGACATATGAATGTCCATTGCCAATAAGGTTATGTAAATGATGTTTTGAGACATGAAATGTCTCTTGATTTTATGATGGCTTATGCGAATGATGTTTTGAGACATGAAATGTCTCTTGATTTTATGATGGCTTATGTGAATGATGTTTTGAGACATGAAATGTCTCTTGATTTTATGATGGCTTATGTGAATGATGTTTTGAGACATGAAATGTCTCTTGATTTTATGATGGCTTATGTGAATGATGTTTTGAGACATGAAATGTCTCTTGGCTAAAGGATTTTATGAGGGCTTATGTTAATGATGTTTTGAGACATAAAATGTCTCTTGGCTAAGGAATTTTATGATGGTTTATGTTAATGATGTTTTGAGACATGAGATGTCTCCATTGCCTAAGTATTTATGTGGTTTTGGACGGAAAATGTCCACTGGCAACCGAATGATTTCATGTAATGGCTATGAACATTAAAAATGTTCATATAAGATTAATGGAAACTCATCATTAAAGGTAAAATGTATATGTTTTGCCTAAACAAGCCCAGGCGCGGCTTGTAAATGATTTTAAGAATGAATGCTTTATGAAAGCATTCAAGGACTTGAAATTGTCCTTATAATAAAGGATTTCATGATGGTATTTTAGGACATACGCATGTCCTCAGGAACAAGGTATTCCCAATGTTTATGAAAAAGGTTTTCAAGAAGCCTTGCCCTAAAATGCTTGCTTACTGAGTTGTCACTCACGTTTTGTTTTCCAAACCCTTAGACAGGTACCGAGGAAACTCCGAACGTTGCAAACCTAAGACGTGGAGGAAGGTACGTGATGATAGCCTTGAAGGCTATGAGGAATGGAAAAGCATCAATATGCTAAGGTAAGCTAATGTGTATGTGAACTTAATGAGAATATTAAGTTCTATATATGATTCAATTGTTGAATGTATGGATGTATGGATATGAAATATGATACTTAGGACAAGGAATCTTTCACTGCAAAAAGGCAGGTAAAGATGCTATGTGTTTATGTATATCCGAACTTAGTTAGAGTTCTAAGTTCCATGTGAATTAATGACTGAATGTATGAAAGCATGATTTATACAATGATTCAGTGTATAATGACAGGCATGTAGAGATGCTTTGAATGAAATGATGAACTTTATTACAAGTGAAATATCGCAATGTATGATGATTGTCATGTCAAGATTATGAATGATGACAGATGAATAATCGAAAAAAATTCTGGACATATTCCAATTAAAAACCCGCCGCGTGATGAGGGCAACAATCCTGATTCACATTTACTAATCGATAGATCCTGAGGTAAGGATGTGACGTCTCGGTTCGGGGCGCCACACCCGAATTGCCAGGCAATCATTGACGACCTATCCTACCTTGTAAGATGATTTAATTGCATAATTAATTCTTGAAAAAAGAAAATCTCTACTAGATCCATGTGTAGGGCATAGGTTTCCTCTTTGCTAAGGGAAGTTATTTAATGGATAAGAATATACCGTTAAACCCTATGTAGTCAATGAACAAGTTATGAATCTATCAATTTCACTTTATTTAATGGCATGAGAACATAACAATTGAATAGGGTATAATTAGCTTTATATGTGTTGGAAGACATATATAAAGATTATTGAACTTGGACTAGTAAATCCCTGCGAAATCTCATGAAAAGGAATCAATGCGATATACTTTAGATTCAAGGATTCCGAACTATCCATCTGTCATCCCCAATTGACAACTCCTTTCAGTATTCCAGTTATTCTGTGAAACTCTTTTCTATTTTCTTTTTGCAATTGATAGTTTTAGTTTTAAGTTTGAAATCCAAATTCTTCACTCACCGAAAGTAATTAAATTGATTAATAATCCTAGTTAAATCATTTTCTCCTGGGAACGATACTCTACTCACTCTTTATTACTTGATTTGGCACGTATACTTATATTAAAAGCGAGCAATTTTAATAGACGTATATGCAGCTCATCACCCGCTCAACAAGAAGCAGAGGAAGCTCATCCTGAGAGAGAGGATTTGCCCCATCATGATCCAAATCCATCTCCACCTCCCACTCCTCCAGTTCCCGCCTCGCCTACGTCCCACGATCTTGTTCGCCTCACGGATTGCAAGCAACCGATCATTTCGCCTGTTTTCCAAATCAACCATCCACCTCCAAGGTCATTCTTGAATACTTACAACCCATGGAGAGCCGTATTCCTCAGGAATTGGGAGCTATCAACATTTCCTTAATGGAGATGCATGGAAGGCAAGACAAGTTGGATCAAGAATTGACAATTATTAAATATCAACTTGCCTTGGGTAGTGGTCGTAGCCGACTCATTCCCAGTCTACCTGATTTTGATCCTTACTAGGGAGAACTCGTCCGAGCTGAACACACCGTTTAGGCCCCGTCGTCCCCATTCTCTTTAACCTGCACTCATCCCATACCTCCACCTCATTCACTCTCCTACTCTATTTCTGCTTTTGCATGTCACAAATCTCGCTTCCCGTTCCTTCTTTTTTGATGTTTGACAAAAAGGGAGAGAGAGAGAGAGAGAGACGATAGGGCATAGTACATTTTGGTTTGGGTAGATTGTATACATTGCAATCGTATCATTTTCTGTATATTCATGACTTGAATTGAATGAAATCCTTTTGTATTGCGAAGTTATGTGACTTAAATTGAGTGAATATTTTACCTTGTGATTAAAATGTTATGTCACTTGAATGTAATTTGCCATTTTGTGAAATATTGTGCAACTAATAAGAATTGAGAAAAGAATCCAATGCTTCTTAAAAGAAATACCTCTTAAAATAATAAAAATGAAAGGTTTATCTCAAATTGGTTTTGTCAATCATCAAAAAGGGGGAGATTGTTGTAAACATGAGGCAAATTAACACAATCCATATTTTGATAATTAACAATTCAATTTGAGAATTATCTTTATACTAATGTGATTATTCAGTGATATTAAGGTTCAAATATTCAAAGGGCAAAAGATAAGCAGGTCAAGCCGCATGTCAAGTCGACTCAGGCATCGACTTAGGTGAAGTCGATACCGAAGTCGACTTCAGTATTGACTTCGATGCCCATAATTTTGATAGCGCTGATATCTGGACTTCTAGACAGACAAAGTGACTTAAGTGAAGTCGCAACACCAAGTCGACTCCACCTGCGACTTGAGAGAACTTCAGAGATAAGGGTTGAAGCTGACAAAATCAAGTCGCATTTCAAGTCAACCTCATCATGCGAATTGGGTGAAGTCGCACCTGAAGTCAACTCAAACTCTCGACTTGAGTGTAAATAAAGATCAAGATGTTCCTAAACTCCTCATTCAGAAAAATGAAGTCTAAATCAAGAGATAAAGACAAGCTTGAGTAAAGATCACTAAAAGTTTTTATCAAATGATCAAAGAATTTTGAATAAGCTCAAATATCATGAAAAATGGAAAGAACTAAAGTTCAAATGAAGATTCATATGCATGAAATGTGAAAATCAAGGGAAGACAAACAAACAAGGAGATCACATTGAGTCAAGAGCTCCAAGAAAATCAGATAGCTGGTGAAGTCGCTTCCGAAGTCAACTCCACCTGCTACTTGAGTCAAGTCTGAAGACCAAGTTGACTCCAGTCTGAAACTTGACTAAAGAGGCAGAGGACCGAAGTCGCATCTAAAGTCAACTCCAGTCTGCGACTTGAATGAAGTCACGTCTTAGGTCGACTCCAAGTGTGACTTGAATCACAATGGTCGGAAAAATTTAAATGTTGGTGCATTAAATGCACGCCACTTACCTCCAAATGTTCAAATTTACTCTCCCCTATTTAAGATACCTCAAATGAATGAGGGAGACAAGAGACATAACATTAATTGAGTTCAACCACATCATTCTCCAGCATTTATGCAATCTAAAAGAAAGTCTTCAAGAAGAACTCTGTGTCAAGCTGCTAAGTGTTGAACTACTTCATCATCAACTTCCTCTACAAGTTCTTCTCTATGCAAGAATCAGTCTACACATTTGTAAAGTGTAGTTTCTTTATTTATTTATTAATCATTTGTGTTCCACTTCGTTTAGTATTGGAAACTAAGACCAAATGAAGGTAAAGTAGCGTGTAATTGGAGTATAACTTGTCTTCTAATTAGTGAAATCCAAGACAATAAAGTGTGTTCTTTGAGGAGTGGAGTAGGGAGGATTGTCCCGAACTACTATAATTTCTTGAGTTCTATTGTTTATTGCTCATATATTTCACGTTTTTCATTCAAGGGGGTTAAAACTTTCAAGGGGTTAAGCTTTCAAGTTACGAAATAATTTTTTAAAAGACCCAATTCACCCATCGCCTCTTGGGCTTTACCATAAACTCGGGACCAACAATATGGCTCTTGCTGGCGCTAATTTAATCACTCTTATCAGCATATGTTGTCCCTTTTAAAAGCAATGATAAAGACAATTTTGTTAATTTAAAAATTTTTACCTGCTTATATTTATAATTTAAAGGTAAAATATACGATTGTTTATGTTCATAAATATATAGTCATGTGTAAATTTATATATAATTTATGGTTGTATTTTGAATTAACATTTTTAAATATTTCTAGAGCTAACTCTCTAAGTTTAGGTTTCACAAATCAAATCCTCATTGAAAAATGTTTAATAATTTTTTTGGATGAATTTGCCCTACTTGCTTTTAAAATTTTTTAAGTAAAATTTTTACAAAGTTGCCACTTAAGGGTGCATTTGAGAATGAATAAAATTTTAATGAAAATTTTTGGAGAGTAAAAGTTGTCAAATGATATGATATGATGGGGGTAATGATGAGGAGTAAAGATAATAAAGTTAAAATAGATATGTTAGTTGTGTGAAAATGATTGAAAAGTAAGGTAGTTATATAGGAAAATGTGAAAAAATGATTAAAAATATGATAGTTATAGAGAGTAAAAAGTTTTAGATTGAAAAGTTTATTTTGACATTTTTATCCATTGCCAAACACACCCTAAAATTTTATTTTATGTAAAAAATAAATAGGGTAAATTTTTGTTTAAAAGAAAATTATTTGCGGCTATTTTCTTACATAGAGTTCAATTTAGTAAATCAATTTTGCAAATATTTAAAACTGGATGAATACTTTTAAGGGTCAATTATGCAAAAACCGTATTCATAAAAAGATTATGCAAAAATTGTATTGTTTCACGAAGTGCATGCAGTAGTTATTGTTTAAGGGGTTAATTATATATACGACCAAAACTTATATCCATATTACAGATATAACCACATATTTATAAAATAATATATAATCATATATTTTACTTTAAATTCAAAATAAGATGACAATGTTAAAATTGTCATTAAAAATGATGTGAATGTTCAACATTATCCTTCATATTATAAAAAAGAAGTTGTTCTAATTAAATATTAATAAAAATTTGATGAAATGTTATAAAGTAAAAGAAAATTTAATCACTTTTTACTCATATATATAGTACCACGTCTGATATTACGATTAAGTACTTTCACAATTCTTACACCATAAAAGACCTTTATAACCCTCACATCAATGAAAGATATTTTTGTAAATATTCACACTTATGGTGAATTTATATGACCAAAACTTATATCCATATTATAGATATAACCACATATTTATAAAATAATATATAATCATATATTTTACTTTAAATTCAAAAAAAGACGACAATGTTAAAATTGTCATTAAAAATGATGTAAATGTCCAACATTATCCTTCATATTATAAAAAGAAGCTTTTCTAATTAAATATTATTAAAAATTTGATGAAATGTTATAAAGTAAAAGCAAATTTAATCACTTTTTACTTATATATACAGTATGACGTCTGATATTACAATTAAGTACTTTCACAATTCTTATACTATAAAATGTTGGAATCAATAACAAATTAAGCACAATCCATGTTTTGATGATTAACAACTCAATTTGAGATTGTTTTGGGTACTAATGAGATTTGTTAAAAATGGTTAAAGGCTAAAAACCTAGATTTCAGAACCTGGCAGACCACGTCGCAAAGCCAAGTTGACTTAGCCATCAACTTGAGTGAAGTTGATACCCAAGTCGACCTCAAGATTGACTTAGAGAGAGCAAAACCTTCCAGCATTGAATTTGGGAACCAAGACAGGTGAAGTCGCAGTCTAAGTCGACTTTACTTGCGATTTAGGTGAAATTGCAGACCCAAGTCGACTCCAGTATCGACTTTAGATGTTCAATTTCTTCTAGAGTTGAAATTGGGGTAGAAGACAGGTGAAGTTGCAACCGAAGTCGACTCCATATGCGACTTGGGCGAAGTCTCATTCCCAGATCGACTCTACGTGCGACTTGAGTGAAGTTTGACCCCAAGTTGACTCAGGCATCCGACTTGAGTCAAGTTGAAGACAAATACAATCCAGATAAGCAAATATTCATGAAATAATCATTCAAGATGGCATATCATTCAAGGAAAAATCATTAGTTACATCTATGGATTACAAAATCAGGAAAAACAAATCATTCTAAGATTAAGGCCATGAAGACAAAGCTTTCAAGAGAAGATGAACATGCCAAGTTCCAAGTTTAAGCATTTAACTTTCAAAGAAATCCAAATTCCATCATGTGCATACAGAAAGTGAAGTCGCACCCGAAGTCGACTTCACCTGCTACTTGGGTCAGGTCCAAGACCAAGTTGACCTGAAGTGGAACTTGAAGACATGCTGGAGACCAAAGTCGCAACCGAAGTTGACTCCAGTCTGTGACTTGGCTCCACATGCGACTTGGGTCCCAATGGTCGGAAAAATTCGAACATTGGCGCATTAAATGCGCGCCATCTACCTTCAAATGTTCGAATTTACTCCACTATTATAAAAGAACATTCAAGAGGACATGCTAAAGGTTAGAGAAAGCATTCATTGTGTTCACCTTCCACCATCTCAAAGCATTAAGTGATCAATATCAATTTCAAGTGAAGAACTTTGCTCCAACTTGCTAAAAGCTACATCGCTGATCAAATTATTCTCTCTACAAGTTCTTCCACGAGCTGAAATCTGCCTACACAACTTGTAAAGTGTAGTTTCCTTTATTTGATTCATTATCTGTATTTGATACTTGGTTTGATATTAGAGATTGGAACCAAGTGAAAGCAAAGTAGCGTTGTGACTTGAGCGTGACTCGTCACCTACTTGTGTTGTGTTTTGTGCAAGTCCCCTAGAGCTGGAATCTAGAAGAGAGTTACTGCTCTTGTTGTATTTGACAATACATTAGTGAAACCCAAGTCACAACGGGTGTGAGCTTGAAAGAGTGGAGTAGGGAAGGTTGCCCGAACCACTATAAAATCTGTGTCTACTACTGTGGCTTGCTTATCTAATTTTATTGCTTTATTTCTCTCCATATTCTCTGCTTATTTCATTAAGGGGATTAAACTAAACAGGAGAAAAGTTTTCTATTTAAGTGAAAATTTTAAAATATCCAATTCACCCCTCCTCTCTTGGATAATAGCCATAAACTCGGGACCACTATAAAAGACCTTTATAACCCTCACATCATTGAAAGATATTTTTGTAAATATTCACACTTATGGTGAATTTATAAAACCCCCACGTTTTGGTAGGAAAATAAGAATTAATTTATCCACAACCGTGAGGAATCTAGCACGGATGTTGTGGCTTCACAATCACTGTTCGTGACCGGGAGACATGGCCCTTGCTGGTGCTAATTTAATCACTCTTATGGGCATACGTTGTTCTTTCAAGAGCAATGATAACGACGATTTTGTTAATTTAAAAATTTTTACCTGGTTATATTTGTAATTTGAAGGTAAAATATACGATTGTTTACGTTCATGAATGTATAGTCAAGTGCACATTTAGATATAACTTGCGGTTGTATTTTGAATTAACCTTTTGTTTAATATTATTGCGAAGCTGCGCTGACTCCTGCCCAACACGCCCACGCACCGTAACCCTCCCCCACCCCAACACCAAAGCCTGACATGCCCAACTCATTGCCATTTTCCTCAGCTGTCTTTGCTGATCGTCGCTCGAGGGCCTGATCCGTGCTATTGATTCTCCACCAACAGCGAATATCGATCACTCCTCGCCCTGGCGCGGTTGGGCATACGGTACCAGATTCGAATGCGAAGCAAAGCAGAGCAGAGATTCGCAACTGTCGTCGCTACATCGCTAGTTTCTTTCAACTGCTTGATATTCCCACTTCTCACGACCGCTCTTTTCAACTTCTTTTCCTCGCTTCTTTCTGACACTGTTGGAAGGACAAGCTTCTTAGTCGAAAAGTGAAAAGCTTCTTCTTGTTCACTCACAGTCACTGCGGGCGGAGGATTAGGGGCTATTAGAATTCTTGGGATTTTGGCAGCAGATAGGTAGAGAGATGTCGGCGGTGTCGGAAGGCCCGCTTCCATACGATGCCGTTCAAGAGAATTACTCGCCCGATGATACGATCATCTTCGTTGGGGTCTCTCTGGTTCTGGGGATTGCCTCTCGCCATCTCCTTCGGGGAACCAGGGTGCCCTACACCGTTGCCTTGCTCCTCCTCGGCTTTGCCCTCGGAGCTCTCGGTTGGCTGCTCCTTCCTTTGCTATCTGCCTTTTTAAAATTTCTTTTTAATAATTAAGTCCTTCTGAATTTTTTTGGCGGAAGAGTGCCATTCGAATTTCCCGGGATCTGTTTGGGCTGTAAATTCTTTGTTGGCAGAGAAGATGCTAACCAGATATCCACGTTCTTTAAGACCCGATGATGGGGACTATTCGATGCGTGCCAATCTATGGCCGTGCAAACCTGCAAGTATTAAAGTTGAAAAGCTGGTTTCCTTGTTGTCTTTATCTTCAATACACTTCCTGTGTCATTGTTACTGGATCCATCTCAGAACCCACAAATACAAGCCATTGGCTTGGCAAGTGCTGTGGAAAGAATTTTTATTTTTTATGCATTAGGATCTTCTACTGATTTTTACTGCATGTTTCTTAAGGCTTCTATCTTTTGGAACACTTCTGAAAGTCTCAACGGTTAGTAGTAGAGCAGACTCTATCTTTCGAGTTTGAATTTCAAAAAGGACCAATCGGACTTACGTGTATGCCATCTTAAAGGAAGAAAAAGGCTACTTGTTGCTAGGATGAAAACTATTTGCAGCGAGAAGCATCGGAGATGCTGTTTACAAAAGCATTGAAGTTTTTTATGATTCTAAATAATTTAACCTGATTCTTCCTCTAGACTTTTGGTATTTTGGAGTAAGAATCAGAGTGTAACATAGTTCATTAGTTTGGTCATTTATTAGTCATTAGATTGCATTGAACTCAACTATGATAAATTTTTTAATCAACCTATATATTCGGATCATCTACCTTGATAAAAAAAAACCTGTCAAACGTGCTTTATGGTAGCAAAATAGTGTTTTTCTTTTTTTTTTGTGGGGCGGGGGTTCATAAAGCTAAATTTCTATCAATCTATAAAATCGTTTATCCTTGTTGCTTCCATAAAGTTCTGTCATGATAGTTGTGTATCTCACTGGTGATAATGTGCCACTTTCAAGAGTTGAAAGAGACTGCTAGATCTTTTGTTCACACAGGAATTTGTTAAATGGAAAGAATTATGCAGCACAATATATCCAACTAAGGAATTCTTTAAAGTAAAAATAGGGAAGACTCAGTTTAGTGCTTTTTTCGGGTGATTGTGCCCTCTCCAGCTCTCCTGGGATGTCGATCTGTCGTTGCCATGTATGAAGGTTGGTATCTCTGTGCTTCCTGATGTTGAGCAAATATCGTGCTGACCTTTTGGAGTTTATTTCTCTGAATTCTTGATCCTCTTCCCGTATTCTCTTCATTAAGAGTTTTTAGTAACACTGGTACAAAAATATGCTTATAACTCAAACAGATTCAGAATGAGAAGCTTCTACTTGCAAGCCAAGAATATGGTGCAGAAACTTGAAATGAATAAATTGTATTCAAATAATCAGAGTTCATCCCAGGAATAATGCGATAATCTGCTAATGCATCTGAAATCAAGAGATTGTCTGCTGATGCATCTGAAGTCGTGTATCAGTTTAATATTGCTCCTGTAACCCTCTTCTCTATGCAGGGAAGCTTTTGTTTTCCTTGGAAATTGAAAGGTTAAAATAGAAATTTCTTTTTCCTTTGGAATTGTTATATTTTGTTTGATTCTTTTATTTTGATTGTACTAGTTCTAGTGAAACCTAACTCTAATCCTATTGTTCAGGTTGAAATTTTGGTTACTTGTAATTTCACCTACATATAGTATTTTAATCAAGATATCAAATGGTTAAAATAACATAATTAAAGAACATTAAAGAGATAGTACACATCATTTTAAATTCAAGAATTAATGCATGCAATGAATTATGATGAATACAAAGACAACATAAATGAGTGTTGGTACATTTTAAATATTTTAAAAAATAGTCACGTCAAAATTAAAGTATCTTTAATAAACAGTTGGTATAAATTGAAGAAAACCAGTCGTAGCTAATTTATCACTTTATAAATATTCCAAAAATTAATAAATTTTCATAGATAGTTTTAATTAAAAAAATAAATGTGAAAAAATAATGCGAAAAAATAATGTTGGATAAAGGGTATTTAGAGTATTTTTTTTAGATGGATGGTATTTAGAGTATTAGAGATGCATATAAATGCACATTGATCGTTGATGCAATAAATTTTCAAACATTTATGTTTAAGCACAAACTATTAAAGTATATAGGGAAATGATTTAATGCAACTAGTTGCTATTTTGACTTATACTATTTTTTTTTTAAAAATTCTAACCATATGTAGCATTCACTCATATGTATTCGTCTATGATTCCAAAATTCACATATTTTGAAAATTTTATTTGTTCTTATCAAAATCGTTTTTATATGTTATGTAGTTATTTGTAAAAAATGTAACATTTTCTAAATATTCTAAATTTTTTTTCATAGATAGTTTAATTTATAAAATACATGTGAAAAATAAATTTTGCATAAATGCTATTTAAGAATATTAGAGATGGATATAAGCGTCGATTTTGTTGCAATAAATTTTCAAACAATTATGTTTAAGCACAAACCTTGTTTAGAAGAAATGTCTATTGAAGAGAGAGAGAGAGAGAGAGATGCTACTGAATTACGGTGCAGTCTACTGCGAAATGGGCCCCACACATATTAAGATGTTATGATATTTTATACAATCATTTATCCATTTAAAAATCATATTTTGGACGGTTTAGATGATGAAAATACCACTTTAAAATTGATATTTATGTTAAACAATTTTATTATATTGATTTTGTACCATTTTAAGATGAGACCCGTACACATGTTGGATTTGAATGAAAATTTGTATGTTAATAAAGTGAATAATTCTAAATACAATTGATGAGGTAGATTTTCTATTCATGATCATGTAGGGCCTACATTGCATGGATTGCACGATGCGGTCGCATGCACTGTGACTTCTTCTTATATGTATATGAGAAGTTATTCTGTGTATTTACAACATCATAAGTTACAGTGCATTTAGCTTAAAATGGGCCCCATATGATCATAAAATATACATTTGTTCCACCAGTTGTATTTAAAATTATTTCTTTTATTAGCATACCAATTTTTATCTAAATTGGATTTGTATAGGCCCAATCTGAAAATGTTACAAAATTAACGTAAGAAAATTGTTTAATGTAAATATCAATTTTAAAGTTGTTTTTTTAACATGTAAATTATCTACGATATATTTTATAATAAATGGATAAATAATTGTATAAAAGATTAATACATTTAAATGCATGTAAGGTCTATTTTGAGCCAAATGCATCAAAACTTAAGGTGCATGTAAATGCATTGTATCATCTCTCTTTCTTTCTCTACATATATATAACCTATTAGGTGTAAACGGATTGTACCATAATTATGGTGCAATCCATTGCAAAATAAGCCCTACACGTATTAAAATGTAATAATACTTTATACACTAATTTATCTATATAAAAACCATATTCTTGACAGTTTAAGAGGGTGTTTGGGAAACCATAAAACTTTTCAATCTAAAGCTTTTTACTTTTTACAATAATCATATAGTTTAATTATTTTTTCACATCTTCCCATACAACTGCCTAACTTTTCAATCATTTCTATAAAACTGCATATACAACTAACGTATTTATTTTAATTTTAATTTCTTTACTCCTTATTATTACCCCGATCATATCACATCATTTTCTATCAATTCAAAAACTTTTACATTAAAAAATTTTCATCAAAAGTTTTATCATTTCTCAAACACACCTTAAATGTTGAAAGTACAACTTTAAAATTGATATTTGTATCAAACTATTTTATTACATTGATTTTGTACTATTTTAAGATGAGACCATACACATGTTTGATTTAGATGAAAATTGGTATGCTACTGAAGTAAATAATTCCAACTACAATAGGTGCAGTAGGTTAACTTCATGATCACATGGGGCCCTTTTGCAGTGGAATGTACTATAATTATGGTGCAATCTAAATGCGCTGGAATAAATTCCACATACATACATACATACATATATATATATATATATATAAATTGTTCCAGTGCATGCGACTGTATTGTGCAGTCTATGCACTGTGGGCCCCACATGATTATGAATAGGAAATCTACTCCACCCATTGTATTTAGAATTATTTATTTTATTAACATATTAATTTTCATCAAAATCCAACATGTGTATGAGCCCCATCTTAAAATGGTATAAAATCAACGTAATACAATTACTTAACGTAAATATTAAGTTTAAAGTAGTATTTTCAACATCTAAACTGTCTAAAGTATGATTTTTATATGGATAAATGATTGTATAAAGTATCATAACATTCTAATATGTGTGGGGTCTATTTTGCAGAATTACGATGCAGTCCGTTTGTACATATATAAGGAAATGATTTAATGCAACCAGTTGCTGTTTTTACTTAGAGGGCCCTTTTCCTGTGATGTCGGCTGTGAATCATGGGATTTGCGGCCGGCTGAAATACCTATTCTTTGTTTTATTTTATGGATGCCCCATTTAGATTGGCGACCATATCAAAATTTACATTTTTTTAGCCTCCATATCAAGAAATATGTAAAAGACCCAAAAGATGTGAAATCTGATCTGAAAACCGATGTAAGTGGGGTCCACACAGCCCTGAAAAATGAAAAAAAATAAAAATAGGTATTTTTGTCCCGCTGGAAATCATGTGGTTTGTGGCCAGTCGTATAGAATTGCCGTGTGCTTACTTATTTTTTAAATAAAAATTCTAAACCATGTGTAACATTCACCCATATGTATTCAGTTATGATTCCAAAATTGACATATTTTGAAAATTTTATATGCTATGTATTTGTTTGTAAATTTTATAGTTACATATTCAATCTCAAATGATGTTAAATATTTATAGCTATAAGTTTCTAATTGATGTGAATTTTGGCATCCTAAATGTATGGCTATTAATTTATATTACCATGCAACAAGTTGCATTGGGTCTTTACCCAAATATATATTATACATGTAGTAGATTCAGGTTGGTTTTCAGTAAACTTGGAACTGAACATATTCAATATCTGATTCGTTTTAAACCTGGCTTGAAAATACCCAACCCTAACCCTCGTTTTCAGCCGGGGTTAAATCTGGTCCAAGTTGCAACCCTAGTTTTCACTTGACTAACTGCCAGGTCTTAATTGCAAGCATTGAGTATGGAGTCTTATTATGTTAGTACTTTGTTTTCATTTACTTTTCTGGCAAGTTCTCTCTCTGTTAATTTTGATGAGCTTCAAGTCATCTAGTTCGAGTGTATGACCATTTGATGTTCTGCTGTCAGAGTTAGAATGCGATACGGAGATTTAATCTGTGATTCTTCCATTTGCAGAATATAGAACAAGTCATGGTTTGGGGAAATTAGGAGCGGGCATCCGCCTCTGTAAGTTCTAATTCCTGAATTATGGTTTAAGTATGATTTATGCTGCTAATACTGACTTTCAACTTCTGCTGACTTTTTGATGCGTTCAAGAAACTAAGGTGTCATAATAAGGGCTTTGATGCTGTTCATTTGCAGGGGCAAATATTGATCCCACCCTCCTATTGTCTGTTTTTCTTCCTGCACTCCTCTTCGAGAGCTCCTTTTCTATGGAGGTGCACCAAATAAAGGTTTGTGCTTTCCAAGGTTTTTAGCAATTTAACAAAATGACCATCTTTGTGAAGAACGGCTTCAGTTCAAGGCTTATTGATGTTGACAATAAACTTAGAAAGTGGAAAGGAGAAACTGGAAAAGTGAGGAAAAAGAGGGAATGACGTTAAGAAAAAAAAGGTAATGATAAGATATGATAGGGGATAATTATTAGAAACGAAGTACGTAAAAGCAAAATACTTAATTTTTTTCTGTGAAAGCTGAATAATAATTGGAATTATAGTTAATAATCAAGAAAAGTTTGGTTGTAAGATATTAGAATAAATTAAAATGTGGGAAAAAAGAAATGGCAACTTTTCCTTGCTTCTTTTTTCTTATTCTCTAGTTTGCCTAAGTCTGCTTCATGGAGATGAGAGAATCTTGTGGTGTGTTCCTTACACTTGTAAATGCCTTAATGCATACATTGATGCACACTGGTTAAATTTGTAAAGTCTATAAAAAATTTTAACCTGGATGTGCCACCAATCATGTTGTCTCTATACAAAGGCTGTCTTTCTTTTTCTTCTATTTAAGCTCAATGCACGCTTTATTTCAGCCAACTTGCTTAAATTGTTTCAGTAAATTATAACATCTACTGGTTACGGAGAATATCCAGTATGTCTATTGTACAAAATAATTTTTGAGCTATTATTTAAAAAAATGGATTCATTTGGCAACTGCTGGACATGGTCTGTTTAAAGCCCGACCTGGGTTTTCTGAATTAAGTCACATGTTCAGTGTCAGGATCCACATGTTTGAAGATGAGATTTCTTATTTTGAGACCTCTGGGACTTCATTTGCAATTTGCATAGTTTGGATTATTGAGCAAAACATGGTCAATGACTGAGGGTGTTCCTGATTGAGTCTTGAATCTTGATGGTGGAGAAAAATTCCAATGCTTGCATACTTTGCCAGTCTGAATCCAAGTTTGCATTCTGAACCATGTCAAGCTGGCCATATTCTCAATGATGGTTCATAATTCTTCTCTCGGAAATTTTGTAATGCTTTCCATAGTGGGAAAGAAAAATTAAAATTCTGTTTGGCTGAGGACAAGTTAAATTGAGAAAACTAATCCTTTTATATGCACAGAGGTGCATGGTACAAATGCTGCTACTTGCTGGTCCTGGTGTTCTCATATCAACTTTCTGCCTTGGTTCTGCTTTGAAGGTATTTTATCTATTTATTCTATGGATTGATGAGGAGGTTTTTGCTGACTATGCCATTTAGAGAAATTTTGTATTTTTCTTCTTCCTAAATTACTTGCAATGCATATGTTACAGCTTGCATTTCCATATAATTGGAACTGGAAGACATCATTGTTGCTGGGAGGGCTTCTTAGTGCCACTGATCCAGTTGCTGTTGTGGCCTTGTTGAAAGACCTTGGTGCAAGCAAAAAACTAAGTACCATAATTGAAGGAGAATCCCTGATGAATGATGGGTACACATTGTCTCCATAGTCTTCTATTTACCTGTGCACCATATAGATATTATGTGCCTCTCAGGCAGGCTATTTGTTAGTCATAGATGTTTTAAATACTTGTTTATTTTTATTTTTATTTTTTGAAAAATGAAAATTTTTCTTCATCATCACGGCATCTATTTTTCTCCAAAATCTTCTATTTCAGGACAGCCATTGTGGTCTATCAGATGTTCTTCAAGATGGTCCTTGGTCAGAGCTTTAATGCGGGCTCCATCATTAAGTTTCTGTCGAGAGTTTCACTTGGAGCGTATGTAACACTGCTGTTCTAGATGAAATGTTAATGGGAAGAGTTTGATGTTTCTAATAAGATTCTTTCCTTTTTCAGTGTAGCCATTGGCCTTTTGTTTGGAATATCATCTGTTTTGTGGCTGGGGTTTATTTTCAATGACACGGTGATCGAGATTACATTGACTCTTGCTGTGAGCTACATTGCTTTCTTCACTGTAAGCTATTAAATGAACTATTGCGTATCATATTTTAATATATTACTCTGTGAAATGCATTTCACTTTGATTGTTGTTAGAAAGTGGGATTTGACATGATAACTAGTCATAGTTAAATGTATGATTTGTTAGGTGCAAAGTTATTAATAAAGGATTGGGCGACAAGAGGATGTTTTGATGGTGCTATAACATGCTTTAATGTTTTGCTTCTTTGACAGTCTTTTCTTTGCATGTAGTATTATATAAGTCTAAAACACTGTGCTTTGAGTTAACATTTAATCAAACTTTGTGCATTAGATGTTCTCTGGTACTACAAGTCCCTTCTATTAAGTGAAGGACAGTGGTTTCGATGTGGTAATACTGTGCATCTCCATCTGAGCTGAGCATGGTTGTTTTCAAATTCATTGAAAATAATCTTGATAACTATTTGTATTCCTCTACCTATCTTTGTGGCGCCCCAAACCAAGACGTCACTTCCTTACTTCAAGATCTATCGATTGGTAAATGTGAACAAAGATTGTTGCCCTGATCACGCGGCGGGTTCTTAATTGGATCTCGTCCAATTTTTTTTCGTTTTCATCTGTCATCGTTCATAACTTTATATAACAATCATCACACATTGTAACATTTCACTTGTAATAGAATTCATCATTTCATTCATAGCATCCTTTCATGCCTGTCATTATTCACTCAATCATTGTACACATCATACTTGTATACATTTAGTCATTGACTCACATGAAACTTAGAATTCTAACTAAGTTCATATACACATAAACATAGAACTTGGAATTCTAACTAAGTTCATATACACATAAACATAAATATTGCAATCATATCAATCATATAGAAAGAAAATGCATTTTAGAAAGTTCGCTTGCTTACCTGAGATCGCCATAATCCCTTTTCCTTCCATTCTTTTCCTTGCCTATACGCATAAAAACGACATTGCATTTATACATATAATCTCACATGTTTGCACATAATTTAGTTTTCCAACCCATATATTTTCATTGACTATATGACCCACTTGTTTTACAAGTCGGAGGTTTATACATAACAACGCAACTTGTGCGTCATATTATCTATTCTTTTCATTCTTAGTATCCTTACTTAGGATAGTTTTCAAGCATATCATGATCTTTCATTTATCTCAATGAAGTTTCATTATCCTTCATTTATCATTTACTTATCCATTTTTCACATTTCTTTCATTAGTGCTTACGTTAAGCACATGTTTAAGAGTTTAAGCGTCATATATCAATCCCAAAATTTGAGATTAACAAATATTATCAAAACAGCACCTTATTTACACGTTTCAACATATTTCCATCCATTTTGCATTTTAGCAATTCACATTAACTCATTACCCCTTTCCATCATTCATATCCTGTACTTAAACTCTCTTGAAGACACATATAATGTGTTATGGAAAATTTTCCTAAACAGCAATATATTCACAAAATATATCATATTTTTATGCATTTTTGCACAAAACCAAATTTCACAAGTCATTCATCACCTTGCATATCTATTCCTTTTCATATGCCCATTTGACAACATATACATAATGGATTTCATAAAATTTCTAAGTCAGCAATATAATCCATATTTCAGCATGATATCAACCCTTAATTATCACTTTATTTAGGGTATCTTCATGGGATTTAAATCCATTAATCATAGGTTTCCAAAACAGCAACTTTGGAACCCATTTTTCACCCGTTTAACGTGTCTTTTGACACATAACCTTAGGTAGTTATATAATTCCGAATTTTCAGCAATTAATTCAACTTTTCCTAACCCAAATTTAGGGTATTAACATATATATCAATTTGGATCATTTCTACATAGGTTTCATATTTCTTTTTGATTTTTTTTTCTCAAACTATCCACATATGCTGAATCAGGCGTACCGAAATCTCAAAATCTTGAATTAATATCAAATCAAGTAGTTTTGATTTGAAATTTCTACCATACCTTAATAACTACATGAATTAACCAAAATAAATATTTCCAGCATAAAATATTAAGCATTTATATTTATTTTGGCATTTTTACCTTGCTGGACAACAGCATCCATTTTCAGTCAGCCTTAATCACGTAAATTATTGGGTATATTTATACCCATCAAAACCTAATTTTTAATTTTTTCGTGTGATCCTCAATATGTTTTATATATCCTGTAAAATTTTCAGCCCAAAATTCCTCGTATAAAAATTATTAAAAATTATTTTCTACAACTGATCCTGTCACCCGTTTTACCCTGTTTAGGTTAATCTTCTCGGATTTTTAATTTGAAACCTACTTATCCTTTTAAGCTGAAAATTGGGTCGTTCCTTAATCACCCCATCATGATTCTTCTAAAAAATTTTCATGCTAAAATTCATCTATTTACTGTTCCGTTTATATTTTAGTTTACAACATCATATAACTTCCAGATTTGAAGCATAAACTCAAAATAATCATATACTTACTTGATTAAATGGGTGATCCCTCCTTTTCCCCTTTCTTTTTCCTTGGTTTTCCCTTCCTTTTGGCTTGCTAGGTGCTGGACGTGAGGCTACCTTGGGGAAGAAGATGGAGTTCAGCACTTGGAAGAATTTTCCAAGCCTCCAACCTTGTGAACGTGCTTGACTTGGTGGGGCTGGAATTTCCAGCGGTGGGCCCCACTTGTTGCTGCATTTTCCACAACCATTGAATGCCCTCTTATCCTCTTATGTGCTGGTGAACTCACAGTCATATAAATTAGCATTTTACTATTTTTTAAAAATCCACAAATCTGCATTAATCCAGGCCGTCCAAATCTGTCCAGCCCTTGCACGTCACTTGCTGCCCATTTTTATTTTTTTTTTTCCATTTTTTAATAATCTCAATTTGAGGGTAAATTATACACCTAATTAGCATTTAATTAATCCATTAATTTGGCATAAAAAAATTAGCAAAAATCATTACAGCAGCATCAAACTGTGCACGTCATTTGCATACACAAGCTGTCAATTTTCGCATCATCAATGAGCAGCTGTTGCTCACGAATTTTCAGAGGGTTTTTCCACATGATTAATGGCCCATTACTTACCCTAGGTGTTTAGGTATTTTAGATGCATATTTGGGATTTTTAAAAAATCCAAAAACCATACTTTATCACCCATGGGCGTCCCTTGTGTTGACACACCTACATGCCTATTGAAGCTACTCCCTTAGCCATTTAAAACCCTGCATTTAAGCAACTGATTTTCCATGGATTTTAGCATTTTTGTTAATTCATAAAATCCACTTGGAATTGCCTCCCTTTGACACCTCATATATGCCATTAAATTATGCATTTAATCCATGTACTCTAGCCATTAATGCATGGTACTCTTGGGTGTAAAAGTCAACTATGTGCACCTTTTTCAATTCAGGTATTTTCCCAACATGATTTGCTTAATCCAAACCTTCCAAAATGTTAATCTCATAATTTTATTCAACCGTTTCAAATTTCATCTCAATCCGATTTTCCTAGCTCAAGTTATAGCCGTTTGAAGTTAATGGTTGAAAATGAGATGTGATCAATAAATCATTAATCTAATTTCATCAAGGATTTTCATAATCCAATAATCCCATAATACCAAGCCCAACATCATCAACTTTCATTTCAAATTTCACTTGAATCCGCCTTACAGACGTTGAGTTATGAATTTTTTATGATTTTCCAACATAATTCCATAATTTCCATTTTAATCTCCATTAATTAAATCATGGAAATTAAACTAAACATTTATGCCACATTAGCATGTTTTAATCCTCATTATGCCCCTTTAGTCACCTTGACTCATATTGGGCTCCGGCGATTAAATTTTTAATCACCCTTCTTAATTAAACCCTAGTTGCAAAATATCATAAAATCCTAAAATCATCCATACGTCATTTAATTCACATAGAAATCACTTGTATATGTCCAATGCATACATTGGACCCTACTTAGGTTGGGGTTTCACAATCTTGTTTTATATTAATTTGATTTTGACCACAAGTTTACATTATTGACTCCAACTAGACAAGCTGAGTTGTATTGTGAATGCGAGGAAAGAAAAAAAAATTTCTGTTCAATATAAAGATACTGAACCACAGAACCAGTATAGGTGGGTATCTTATGTTTCACTAATGGAGTTGACAGAAACAATTGTGATAATATTTCTCCACCCAAGAAGGTAGGAAAAGGATGATATCAGGAATAAAGCTAAGAAATTTGAAATTTTTTTCCTTATGCTAAATGGCTATCTATTACAATATATTTTTATAAAAACCAAAATTTAAGGACTACTATTACTGGAATTATCAAATTTGTTCAACATCCCTTTAGCTATTTGTTTTTATTCAATAAAAAAACATTGATGTGTCTTTCTTGTAGGCTCAAGATGTTACTGATGTTTCAGGTGTCTTGGCAGTAATGACACTGGGCATGTAAGGTTTTTATTTTTTAATTTTTTTATAAAATATTTTCCAGAATTTGCATCTACCTGCTCAAGCTAATGATAAGAAACTTCATGAAAAGGTTTTATGCAGCAGTTGCTCGAACAGCTTTCAAGGGTGACAGCCAGGAGAGCTTGCATCACTTCTGGTATTCATGTTCTACTGTGACAAAATATTTTAACGTTCAGCCATTCTTTTAATGTCTTCTTTAAGTTAACATTCAGCCTTTGTTATAGTGTCTTCTGTAAGTCAGGAGGTCCTTTCCTGTTTTACTTCAAAGAGTATATTCTATCATCTGCTCTAGTAATTATAGAGTGTGTATTCAGATCTCAAAGAGTCTATGACCAATCTCAATGCTCAATGCATCCATTTATTCTTGAATTGAGGATGTACAGTGCTGTACCTGTGGACAGTTGACACTAAATCTAGACTTTGCCCGAAAACTGTTAAGGAGAGGACATGGAAACAGTCTGAATCCAGCGGAATGAAAATAAAGAGAACAAAGTCAAAGACGAGTTAAATGAAAAAAAAAAAATTGGATTGGCTGTAATCAAATTTTAGAAATAAGGTCTGTTGACTTGGGATCCTGTTGGATCAATGACTGATTAGTCTAGATGTTGGACCTATCATTTCATATGAGAATCATATAAACTTTATGATGCAGTAAATGTTCTTAAATTAAAATTACTAATACCAATCTAGTGGATTCTCATGATTTCCTTTTAAATTGCAAATTAGTTTTTAACGTTTTATTGACTCATATGGAGTGTTGGAAAGAATTAAAAAGCCTTTGTCATTTGTAAATGGTGGTATTTAGGTTGGAGTAATGAGTGCTGGTGCACGATGGTCAGTTTTAATGTTTAACCGTTCCCAGTTTTAATGTTTTTCTCAAGTGAGATGAAGACCAGGTGTCTAGGTGTAGGATCGCCCAAGAACAGCAACCCAAGATGTTAGAGAGAATTTCTTTTCGTCATGAACTGAATTGGTTGCCTGAAATTGTCATAACTTCACTATCCCACTTGAATTTAGCTTTCCAGTAACAACCGCATGAGAATGGAGAGGGAGGTAAGGAGATACATAAACTGAGTGGTAGGGAAATTCCTCAAAATCAATGTGGATGCAAGATTAGGAATTAATGCTTATGCTTATTATATCAAAATTTAGTGTTGTCCTTACACGATTAGGAATTATTGCTCAAACATGACCGCTAATGGTTAAATATAGGAACCTCAAAAATTTAATAATTTCGTTTGATTTTTAATTCTAAATGAAATTTGATAATGTTTATTAGCGGCTACATGGTTGCCAAATCTACATGTATTTTAAGATTTGATTTTCCAAAGATGGATAACCTAGTTACTAAACCTAATGGATTTATGAAAGCTTTAGGTCAATGTATTGGCTCAGCTTGTTTTTAGAAATTTTTTGAGCCTGGAAACTATGTGGAAATATATAGATATGATTATGAGACCCACAAGAAAATCTACAAGAGCATTCCATTTTTTGATTTTTTACTTGTGTATTTTGATGGTGTGTTAGTCTATTCTTAGGATATGTTTAGGTCATGGTTCCAGAGAACCCTCATTTCTAAATCTTCAAAAATGATGTTAATAGAAGTGAAAAAAAATGTTGTTTTTAAACTTACTAGGCAAAAACAAATAAATGGACTGTTTCATAAGAATGCTAGGTTGATGGAATATGTATTTTTTTAATGTAGAATTTTTAGTTACGGTGTGGTAGTTTATTCTTAGGGTATGTTTGGATCATGGTTTCAGAACCCTGATTTCCAAATATTGAAAGATGATGTAATGGAAGGAAAAAAATGTTTTTTTAAATTTAAAGAACAAATAAATACTGTTCTGTGAGAATACCAGGGTGATGGAATATGTATTTTTGAATGTGGAAGGATTAATTTGACTAATAATTGTTGTATCAAATAAAGGAGGAAGGTTGTAGAAATCCCTTATCGAATCTAGAGTTTTTTTTTTTTTGGTAATTAAGGATTTTTTTAGTTTTCTTAAAAAGAATCCACTGTCTTTTATTAGGATACTTTTATGGGGAAATTAAAAATTTTAAAATAAAAATACATGATAATTTAACCTAAATATATATACACATTTTAGGTTAAAAAATGTTATTATAAAATGTCAACGTTTAATGAATGATGTAAATCCATACCTATTGCCCCAACAAATTTACTATGATTTTAACACATGAAGATCAATTGTATGTTACTAAACCCAATCAAAAAAGTATATATTACTAAAATATATATAAACAATGTATACAAGATCTTAGATCAAGTAGTAAGAATTAATCACTTCCGATATTTATGATCAATAGTTCCAAAAAATGAGGAAATTGAGAAAGATATAATACATAAAATTCAAGCAGGATGGAAGAAATAACGAAGTGTGTTAGGAATTTTATGTGATCGATAAGTCTCAATTAAATTAAAAGGAAAATTTTATAAGATTGTGATTAGACCAACCGTGCTTTATAGGGTAGATTGTTGGGCAGCTAAAGAACAACATGTACATAGAATGAGCTATTGGAAATGAGAATGTTAAGATGGATGAGTAGTAAAGCAAAGAAAAGATAAAATTAGAAATGAAATAATATGAGAAAATCTCAAAGTGAAGCTAATATGTGATAAAATAAAGGAAAATAGATTAAAATGGTTTAGTCATTTTAAATGGAGGCCTGAAGTAGCATCGGTTAGGAGTGTAGAGTCTGTCCAAGTAGGAGATACTAGAAGAATGAGAAGAAGACTAAAAAAAAACATGGATTAAAGTAACTAAACATGATATGAAAATATTAAAGATGATTGAAAATTTAGTCTCGAATCGTCAAGAATGGTGCAATAGAATCCATGCAACCAACTCCACCTAGTTGGGAATTGGCTTATAATGATGATGATGATATATAAACAATATAAACTGAATATTATGCATATGAATTTTTAATGATCTAAAGTAATGATATTAAAACCAGACAAGGTCAGACCAGTTGCCCAACCCATCTCCAGTCTTTCTGGTTTAACCGCCTGGTTTTTCTGGTTGAACCAGCTGACTGGGGGTTTGACCAGCCCCTGGTTGGACTGTTGAACTGGTAGGGCAATCTGGTTTTGGTAACACTCATTTGAGGAGGTTATCATAATTTCTTGAGATGAAATAAAGGAATAATTGGTGAAGAGGGGCTTCAGGCATTTATTATAAAAATGGTAATACTACTGATGATAAAATTTGAAATAGATGAAAATTTCAGTTTCCTGTTAGTTGGTGAGTTTTTAACATGATATTATCAAAGATAGTATTGATAAAACAAGCACTGCTTTTTATACACCATTATTAGAAATATTATCGTCATTTCGACTATGTAAATTACTAATGTGTATATACAATTTTCATGCTGTGAATTTTTGGTAAAACTACTATTTTTTCGCATAGAAAATTGAAAATTCGCTATGAAAAAAACTCAATATCCATGGGCAATGATACAAGTAAAAATCTAAATGTCTAAATGAAAATGATTGAAAATTGCTTATTTGCAGTCTTCCTTCAAATCTTGTTAAAAATAAAAAAATAAAAAATAGAGTTTTGAGGTTTGAACTCCAAAATCCAAATCTTGTCCAAAAGCCCAGTTAGCACTTTTTTAACCATTTATAAAAATTGAGTCATCAAAGTTCCTTTACTAGGATAAAAAATTCTTTAAAATATCAAAGGGATGGTAGAAGAACAAAAGGAGGTTTTCTGTAAGTGCTGAGCCCTTGCTTTTTTATTCATAGGCTCTTTGATTTTATATGTGGGGGTCAGTATAGACTCACAATATGTGGGCAATACAGGCTATTTATGATCCATTTTTAACCCTCAGAGCCAGTGGTACAGCACCGTATCCTATATTGGTTGCAACTGATAGGGGTGTCTCATCAGCTGTATGATACAAATATCTGTAACCGTGGTATAACATTCTCTGCAATATCATAGGCTTTAGTTTTTATTAAGGATGTCTTATGCATCTAATTTGTGGACAACTGGAAACATGCATCACTTGAATTTCTTATGTCAGAGCTTTGCAGTCTGGACAATGAAACTTACTGTCATATCATTGAACATTCTAGGGAAATGGTTGCCTACATCGCAAATACTCTCATTTTCATTTTAAGGTATGCATATCCAGCAATGCTTCAATTATTTATATAATGCTTTCACTTGTGTAAAAGACCAGCATGTATCATGCAAATTTATGTTTGCTATGGTTTTTAAAATCTTATGGGTTTGTCAAATGATACACACAGATTGTTGATATTTTTTAATTATATTGCTGGAGATGAATGCATTCACATACTTCATTGTTTTACTATGGGTGTGTTTGGTTGGGGTAAAACATTTTAATGAAAACCTTTTTCAGATGAAAGTTATCAAATTGATAGAAAACGATATGATATTATTTGTGTAGGTGTAAAGAGAGTAAAGTTAAAATAAATAGGTTAGTCGTATGGGTAGTTGTGTAGAAATGATTGAAAATAGGTAGTTTGTATAGGAAAATGTGAAAAGATAATTAAAAAATTGATTAGTTATGAAGAGTGAAAAATTTTTGGTTGACATTTTTTTGGCCTAACCAGAGGCACCCTATAGTTGTTTTCATATTTCCAGGGGATCAGGGATAAGGAAAGATAATCTGTTGCTAAATATGATATGTACTATGAAGGTTACATTATGATTCCTAGATAGTTCTCTAACAAATTACCAGAGGAAAGTAGATGACAGGTGGTCTTTATTTTCTGTACACTTCCTTCAAGATCATTCTGGCATTTACTATTGCGTCTTTGATGTTCGATGCATTATGGGTGAGGTGACGTCGACCAGATGGGGGAATGAATTCAATCAAAGGGTATATCTTTCAAGTAGTTAGATAATGACTGATTTGAGAACTTGGAGATGGAAGTGAGTATGTGGAGAGTATCTGTAGGATTAAAAGAAGCAGCTTTGGGAATGATTATAAAAAAGGTCCTCGGTTGGACAAAAAGAAATGAGAAATACTAACTGGACAGATGAAGAGATTATAAGAATTATTGACCATTTTCAAAGTCTTAAACGGTAGACCTTGAGAATCTTCATCATCATCAATTTTTATGCTAACTATTTTCGTACATGCGTCATTTTCTGTCATGATCCTCAGGCACATGGGACTTCATGGTATTGAAGCATAAGGGTGTAGCAAGCGATGTTCAATAATTACTGGGGCATATCTACATATTTGAAGGAAACATTGAAAAACGATTTATTTCCTTTACAATAAATATTAAGGGAATATTATAACACACTTAGAGGTTAAAAGAAAAAACATTCCAAGATCAAGCAAGCACAATGGTTTCCTAGTTTGGGCTAAAGTATACCATTGTAGTGACAATAAACTTTTGGAAGCATGAACTTTTCTTGTTTTGCTATTTGAACTGATGCACTGGCAATCCTATTTCATGCACTAACTTTACTGTCATTGGTGTTAGTTATGGTGACATTTATAAGGGATCATGTTTTTATGAATTCCACTGGTATCTTCTAGTGCATTCTACATTCTGCGATCACTGATTTTTTCGACATCATTTATCAAATGGAATGCAGGTAAACATTGAAAAAAATTCCTAATCCTTTAATTTGTCCACTGATAAGTTGGTATATTGAAGGTGTTTGAAACAATAGTACATTATATGAAGAACTAATATGCTGTCATCAATTATGAAGAATGAGATAGAATTAAAACTTATCTTGGTTAATTTTTTTTTTTTTTTTGATGGGGACTCATAATGAAGGTGTGATAATAAATAAGAAAAATAAATACTTCTAACATTGTTTACGTAGGTCTTAACTTCATTTGTTTATGCAACATTTCCTTTTCTATCCTTCTAGCCATGATTTGCTTAAACATCTATGATGCTCCAGTCCCAAAATATAGTATGAAATTCTGATCCTAGTCCCAGGTGTCATTCTCTCAAGATCTATCATGCATAATGACGAAAATGTTCAAATGTAATTGCATAATGGAAATGATTCTTCAATTACCAAACAAATTATACAGGTTCTTCTCAAAAAGAAAAAGTAAATTATACAGGTCAATTTGTTACAATCACATCCCAAAGGACTTACTACAAATTTCAAATAGTGTTCACGACAAAGAAACAGCTACTAAAAGCACAAAAATAATCTTCTAACTCAAATAGCTAGCCAAGGGATAATAACATAAAGGATGAGTTTGTGAAACCATACAAATCAGATAAACAAACATGCGGGCACACAATTTTCACATTCTTATTAGCATGCATGAAAATAATATGTGACAGCAATGCATTTTTAAAAGCCGTAACTTTTTACTTTTGTAAAAATGATAAATCTCTCATTTTGATGGTCATCTGACTCAATCGATGATATAACCTAGGCATTTTTATAGATCTGATTCTAGATGAATTACTGGACTCATTTCATTGAGTTTATTGGGAAAATTTAACTAAGAATATTTTTGTCCACGTGCACATCATGATCTGTGCATCCAATGTGCGATTCGAACCTTAATTGAACTCAAAACATTCAAAAACTGGAAAATGATTATTTACACACCCCTTTGGATTTTGTCAAGGTCAGATAACTTAAAAAACGTTTTAAGAGTTCTTTTATATTCTTGATTTTGTATGATTGACCGAGGTAAGTATGATTTATTTTCTTGAAGTTATTATAGTTTTTCTTGGTATGAATATGTATGTAGTTTGTGAAAGTTAAAGAGATCTGGAATTTTTTATCCTTTAAAGAAAATCCCGAATGTTTGATTAGATGCAAAAGATTTATGTAGACGCAATAACATTTTAAAAGAAGAAGTTTTATATGTATATTTAAGAATGCACACACATGTACACATACGTATCTAAATAAATTGCCAGTGTTGCTTGCTTGGAGGAGGGGAACCCCCTTTATGTTGGCCTCCAGAAAAGCCAGAAGTAAGCCTTCCCTTCTTTTTGTGAGTTCACCACACTGTATGACACTAAGGGCCAATGGAGCCTTCTAGACAAAGCCATAAGATCATAGCATGAACCGATGTTAGGTTGCAAGCTAATCAAAGGGCCACCGTAGGCGTTGGCTTGACTACTTAGCCGCAGGTTGGGGGGTGGGGTACGTCAGTTGATGGGCCTTGGGCTCGATCTGAACCTTTGGAATGTTCATGTAAATAATAAAATTTTAATGTTTTTAGAAATTCTAAGTCCAATGGAATGAGTAAGCCATCAGTTGCACCAATAATGATCTATACACGGACCACATTTTTGTTTGATGATTTTGCCCCATAAATTCAATGTGTATACTAATCAATGTTGTCAGAATCAAACCGATAAAGGACTGGTCTGGTTGAAACAGGCGACATCATTATTACATATTTATGATGTCATAAAATTTTAAATATTTATATGTTAATAAATGTTTATATTCATGACTCCTAAGACTATTTGTTAAACGTAAAATTTATCTGTCTAATTACCAAAATATATAGCAAAATTAATAGAAACTTTTCAAAGATACATCAGCCAAACACAAACATAACAGATTAAATGAAAAATTAACATCAGTAACTAACCTGAAAAAAGATGTAACATTGAATTGATCTTAAACCCTCATGATTTATCCATTTGCTTTAAGAATTGTTCATTTCCAGATATATCTAACACATTAAGAAATAAGTAAATCAACAATGGTTGAATCATTCATAACAACAAAATCATATAGGAATGGTTCAAGTGTTGAACAACAAAATATAAAATCGCATATTTATAAATGGATCATTGTTAGTGTAATAATAAAGAATTAGAAGAAGTAAATGTGACTATACAACTTGCAACAAATATTTTTAAAAAAGAGTAATAATGTGAAGAATTGGATGAAGCAAATGTCGCATTAAATACAAAGTATATATATAATAAATTTGAAGTTGAAAAACTACTAGAAGATTTCATTCATGTACTAATGTACGTAGCATACATGTTAGTTATGTTTGAATTTATCTGTGAAGATTCAATTGGAATGATGTTGGGCGCATAGGATGAAATCCTAGAGCGGTTAGGACTGTTAGAAAAAGTAGAAAGGTCCTTATATAATAAAAGAGCAAGACAATTTCAAATAATCATTACTTTTGATCTGGGTGGAGTTATGGGAGTTACAAGATTTCAACGAATTTTTTTTTGTCAAACTCGACGTCATGACAACTCGTATAAATTCTATTCTTTTTATTTTTGTGAATTTTTTTTTGTACTATTTTTGTGTATTTTGATTTTTACTATTTTGGGTAGGTAAAACATATTTGTTAGGAGTGCAATTTTCTTTCATAATCGTGTTTGCATAGGGCTTGTTAGCTTAGGGTTTTGCTAGCACACATTTATAAATATGTTTTATTGTCCTTTATTTCAGAAGACAAGAAGACTTCAATAATATTTCAAAGTCTCTTTAAACTAGTGCTTGAGTTTTTGTGCAGAACTTGTTTATCTTCCCCAAAGGTGTATGCTTGTGTTAGCCTTTGTAACCGCGTTTATTCTCTGCATCAGTTGGTATCAAAGCAAATAATGTCACCCAATCTAATAGCTAATGAAATTGGCGCACTAACTAGGCTACATCAAGGGTAGACAGCTTGTCCTCTTACAACCTTGACAAGCCTTCTTAATTCACCTTCCATGCATGATTTCCATTCACCCATCCATCATATGCATTTATAGCATGAATTTGGATTTGCTAACTCAACATGATAACAAGGTTTGTACATGAAATTTTGAAATAAATTTCAAAGTACGCACATTTTCTTTTAACATATATATAGGGTAATGGCCAGCCCAAGTACCTTTACAATTCGTGTCAATTTGAAGAAGCATTTAAATAAAACAACTCATTTTATAATTATTTGTCACTAGACACATAAAAGAAAAGTAACATCATTACTGTGTTATGGCTGAAAATTTGTTGTCACTTGGAAAATTCTGCCATTGCCTCAATCTCCCTTTGAAAATTTCACCAGGCTTTGCTCTTATACCAAGTTGATGTAGGATGAGTAGAGAAGAAGAAAGAAGAAATAGAAAAGATCTTCTCAAGGGAAAAAGGAGGGAAGAAAGAGAGGAATTAGAGGAGGAATTGGGGTTGGAGAATAGAAGAGAATTTTAGGGGAAGTAGAATCTCAGATTAATTATTAAAATAAGCTGTCATACATAAACCTTATGTAACTCTATTTATAGAAAGGTAACTTAAGCAACAAGAAGCATAACCCTATGCAATTCACAAACTTTCTCTTGAAGTAAACTTGTGTACAAAGAGATAACTAAAAAATAAAAACAATAATCTAAACCGTTCATAAAAAAACCCTAATTTCTATGATTGTGGCTCAAATAAGTATAGAGCGGGCACATGTCAACATTATCTCCATCAAAAAGTTAACACCAAACTACCATACTTTTTTCCCCCCCATTTTTACCTCTGAATTCCATTCATTTTCTTTTGTTTTTTCCAATCATTTTCTCATCTCTCTCCATACGACTATTCTATCTATTTTTTTTTTATTTCCACTTTACCATTATTATTTCCATTTCATTCCCCATTCCCATTCTCTTCGTCTCAAATAGTCCCTAATTGTTATATATGATTTATACACCTGTTTTAGTGTGAACGTGTCAACTAAATGTGTCTTATAGTTATTCTGGTATCCCTGTCACCCTGCCTATGTTAAAAGTGTATTAGTAGATGATGAGAGTGTTATAATTGAGTATTTCCTGGTCCCAAATCCCTTTCAGATGTATTGGTTAATGTTTGAGAAGTGCATTTAAAGGTCTTTTTTGTTTTGTTTTTGGGAGTGTTCGGTATTTGATAAAACTTTTAGATGAAAAGTTTTTTTGTGTAAAACTTTTTAAAATGGGAGAAGTTAGATGATATGATAGAGGTAATGATGAGGAGTAAGAATAAAGTTAAAATAAATAAGATAGTTGTATGGATAGCTGTGGAGAAATGATTGAGAAGGTGGATAATTGTATAAGAAGATGTGAAAAAATGATTAGAAAATAGGGTAGTTGTGAATAGTGAAAAATTTTAAATTGACAAGTTTATGAGAATGCCAAACACACCATTTGTTTTTTCTCCCACATTAATAAGCATGGTGGGATCTGAAAGGATGCTGCTTACAAATTTTGCTAAATGGGAATTTACTTGGATAGCTACGAGGTGTCCACTCTTTGTAGCAATCGAAGGACATAAGTATGCGAACCTACAATAAAGAGATATTCTACATTGTTTTTTTTTTTTTTTTTTTAAAATTTTATAGTAGATGTTTTTATCATCCATTTTCCATTCATACAATTCCATTTTAAAATGATTAACATGTTGTGCATTGTTTCTTTTATTTTATAGTAGATGTTTCTCCTATCTGTTTTCCATTTATGTATCAGTGGCATGAAACATGCTTGTAATGGTGGTTGATGATGTTAAGTTTTGATAGGGATGTTGTTGTAGCTGAAGGCTTTGCTTACAATAATTATCATTTTGAATGTCATCTTTCCTGAACCTTTCTATTACGCCATCTAATGTTCTTTTCTTTTTACTTTGTCAGTGGAGTTGTTGTAGCCGAAGGCATTCTACACAATGATACTCGCTTCGAGCACAGTGGTATATGTCCTGTTGCTGATTTGCTGTTTGTACATTAATAAGCTCCTTTTTCCAAAATAACTTCTTCTTCCAAAATTCCTCCTCAGGTCAGATGATACTGTTTGAGTACTCATTTTCCCACAAAGCAATTTTAGTCTAACATGGATGCAGATGAACATGATATTAAACTAATTCACTCACTGAGATTTAGGTCCATGAAACTAATGGAAGCATATTTTCGCATTTACTAAAATGATCCATGGTTGAGTTCAGAGAAAAGAGTTTTTCTAGATTGAAGCTTAAAAGAGAATTGGAGGAAGGATGAAAAGAACTAGGTTGTAGGTAATAAGAAAGAAACGGAAACATTTGGGCTTGATGAAAACATAAGACTGACGACATGGAATTATCAGCAGCAAAAGTCATTTCCCATCTGTGGGGTCAACAAACATATTCCCATCTGTTACACAAAAAGAAAAAAAAATTCATTGTTGTTGTGTGGATGACAAATAGCGTGAATGACGTCTACTTAGTGGTTGATTTATTACCAGGAGATGTGTTTATGCGTAATTTATAATGACACAATTTAATAAATGTTATAGCATTTCCGAGTGATTAATTTATATTAGGTAATGGAATTTTTATTGTCCTCTAATCTTGATGATTTTGTGTTTATGATGTCTTTAATAGTTGATGTTACCTTTATGCTCTACTTATGAGAGCTGGATACTACTGCTGCCTCCTACTACTACAACCTGCCTATTACTACTACGTAATGACCTAAATCATTACTAGGGGCAGCTAAGTAACCTTACTCTAGTATTCAAGATGTTTGGATAAATGATTGACTAAGCCTGTTTACTTTCTTTGGCCTGGCGTGGAATGTACCTAATATTTTCAGACTATTTAGGAATTAATAGGTTACCTATACGTATCATATACACATACAAGTATGCAACTACACAAATGACATTTTTTCCTTATATAATTTTAATCTATTTACATGGGTTTAAGTACATATTACAACTCTAATAAATTTCAACAATGCTATCATCTGCTGCCCAAAGTATTGTCTTGATACATTATATGGTACCTACTTATCCTGTGACGTGTATCTATCAGATTCTTATTTGACCTTCTCATTTTCCAAGCATTAAAGCTCGCAAAGTAAAACATTTATAAGATGCATAAATCGAAATCTCAGTAAGCTGATAATTCATACATAATTCATTTTAACCATTTGCACCCATTGTAGAAATTAATTTTCTTTCCAGTTTAGAATTGGTCTTTACCTATCCTAACTGCCATGTATTGTCATTTGCAATATCTATGACTTGACATGATAAGGGAGATTCTCCTGTCACCCTTGAAACGCCTTAATATGTAATACATTAGCATAAACATTGAATATATTTTCAGAATCGACATTTCTCAATGATTTTCATTTCAAGAATAACAATAAAGACATTTAGCAATCAATGTATGTTTAGCAATAATTCGAATTTCGAAAAGCTAATTGAATCACACAGAGCATATTTATAGGATGACTGACCTTAAAACACAAACAATAATTAATTGCGAGAACGTGTTTGAAGATAATTCATTTATTCAGGAAATAACATTCCAAATTCGTACCATCTTGGAATACTGTAGTCTTCTTAATTATTTTTGCTTGTTTACGCTGTAACTCGTTTTATATGTTCCTCCTTGAGTGCCTTTCCCTTATGTTCTCCTACACACAGCAATACCTTTTTAACTAATCTTTAATCTGCATGTGTATTGAATTCTTTCTAGTTCTGTTCATAGCCATTGAACTTCACAAATGTCATGCTTTGCTTATCAGATCCAATCTACATTGCATGCGGAATGCCCATCAATCTTGCTCAACTACATCTCATTATGTTATTGATTGCTTAAAACAGCAATGATATGTGCAGTCATTGCGTTGTTTGCTAAAGTAGTGTTTTAATTGCAAAGCGACATTTTTATATTTCTTCAATTTCACCTAATTCATCTTTTAACTTAAAATTTGATTTGGATTTCATTTTCCTAAGCTTAGATCTTTCAGAAATCTAAAATCATGCATTTCTCATGATCATGAGGCCTACGCAACAAAACATACACAAATTTGCAATTTCAGTCTTTGAAATGAAATCTAAAATTTCAGTTTTGCATAGCTACTTTAAGCATTGATATCTTGATGCCTACAACTCTGTTTTGAGTGACTCAAAAGTTAAATCATATAGAAATATACTCATTTCCTACGTTTTATCTCAATCATAACATTTCAATTTCATGATCGTTTACTGTCTGCAAGGTGGACAGTCATTAGATTTGGACAGTTTTAGTAGAGTATGGATACATATTCCAACTGGATCATCATCATCATCATAAGCCATTTCCCACTGAGGTAGGGTTGGTTGCGTGGATTATGTTGTGCCATTCTTGACGATTTGAAACTAAATTTTTAGTAATTTGTAATATTTTCAAATTTTGTTTAATTACTTCCATGCGTGTTTTTTGAGTGTTCTTCTCATTCTCCTACCACCTTTTATTAGATAGACTTTGCCCTCTTAACCAGTGCCACTTCAAGCCTCCGTTTAACATGACCAAACCATTTTAATCTATTTTCCCTCGTGTTATCACCTATTGTTCTCATTGTCAGATGTTCTCGAATTATTTCATTCATAATTTTATCTTTTCTTGTTTTACCACTCATCCACCTTTAACTTTTTATTTCCGTTACGTTCATTTTATGTGTATGTTGTCCTTTAATTGCCCAACATTCTGCCCTATAAAGCATAGTGAGTCTAATTGCAGTCTTATAAAATTTTCCTTTTAATTTAATTGAGACTTGATGATCACATAAAATTCCAACCGGATAAACATTCTATAATTTAGAATAAGAACATTTTGTAACATCCTTTGGATCCATCCTTTGATGCTGAAAATGAAGAAAACTAGCAGAGGGCGTTATGATAAACTAGGATCCATCCTTTGATGCTGAAAATGAAGAAAACTTGTGCAGTTCACATTAACATGGTGAGCTTTACCTCTTGGGCTATTGTGCCATCTGCACATGATTTGCCACTTGGGCTATTGTGCCATAAGTACATAATTAATGTAACGCCTATCCAAAAGTCTAATTCAAAATATCATTTTACCTATTTTTTATTTTTTAAAAATTTTTTCATAAAAAATATTAATCTAAGTGTATTTAATATATGATCAATTTTTACAAAATTTGGAGATTTTTAGATTTTTTTTCTGATTTTTAAAAATCAATGGTATTTTTAGTAATTTAAAATTACTAAAATGCCACTGAATTTTAAAAATCCAAAAAAATTAAAAATCTCCAAAAATGGTAAAAATTTATACGCATGTTAAATACACTTAAGATTCGCAGTTGTGTAAAAAAAGTTAAAAAAAAGGGTATTTGCACTCGGATGCATGTAACTGGGGTTTGTTATTTATGTTTTTTTTTTCTCCAAACTTAATATGCATATCTTGCAAGAATTTAGCAATTTGGCCCAAACAGTACTAAAATTGGAATATTGCCCTCGCTTTATATTGGAATGACTTGATTATTTTTCTTCCCCAGACTTCAAATTCAATTTCCTTGAATTTGATATATAATAGACACCCTATTTTGTTTAATATTTTCCTTGGTATTTTTTTCAAAATTTAATGGTAAAATTCAATTTCCCATTATGTACTTTAATAAAAATAATTAACTTAAAAGCATATATCTTTGCAATTTCAAAAAAGGTGCAAAACACCCAGTGCATTGCATTTTTATCTTATGTGGGACTTTTCGGACTTTAAGTGTGATTTTCCAGAATTTGCATGTAGCAGTGTTATAGCTTTTTCATGGTCCATAAATCATTATCCTTCTACTATACTATTTTCAATCTTGTGTAAGGTGCACCTTAATTCCATTAGGCATGTGTTTCACTCATGAATGAAGACTATGGACTGCTTTGTGCGCTGAACAACAATGGAAGTTCTACAGTTATAGCTGTTTTATGGTTCTTGCGAGCAATAAAACCCTCATATGGGGAAGCCTCCACTTCTAAGAAGGACCATGGTCATTAAAACCAATCTAAAAAGCCTTAGAATAGCCAAAATCCCAGCCGGAAACGAATGTAGAAGTGTCCGATTCATGGTTTTCCAATGCATAGGCTGGATGTTGCAACCTTAGAATGGGTGCCAATATCCCAGCAGGAAGTCAACTGTATGTTATTGTTGAAAGTCATTCATTTAGCTAGAGAACTTATCAATTGGTGGTTATTCTTCGTTTAAATAGATATCTTCCAAATTTTTTATCCCATACCAAAGTTTTATTTTATTCAATTTCTTTACAGATTATTTTGAAGTAGGAGCATTGAGTCCTCTGATATCAGGATGGGGTTTTTTCTTATCTTTTTTTTTTTTTTTTTTTTTTTTCTTCCAGTTTTGGGTTATTATTATGGGAGATCTTTTTGAGTACCTTAACATTTTTGTAGTAGAACCTGCCTAAATTAAATTGGATTAGAACCGAATCCTGTTTCATGTTAAACCAAGTTGTGGACATTCTCCAAGAGAGGATGCCTTTGTGGCCCTATGGCCTATGCAAAATGGGGAGATCTCATCAAGATCCTAACCATTGATGAAGCAGATCTTTATGAGATGTCATCTATGGAATTGGACTGTTATGATGAATCACTAAGCCTTCTGATATTTGAAGGGGAACTTGGGTGGTTTTGGCCTTAGGTGTGGGCATAGTTGTCAGAGGGCAAGGCGCACTAAGGCGCAATGGGCACCTGGGGCCTAGTTACAAGGCATACTTTCATGGCAAGGGTCTGATAGAAGCAAGGTATACCTAATGTAAAATTTATCTAAAATATAGTAGTTCGTATTAATATTCTAGGAGTCAAATATATACTAACCTACAATTGTCAAGAAGAAAAAATAATTCAAACCTGCCATATAACAATCATAAATCTGATTTCAACATACTAATATAATTAACTTTCATCAACTATGCTAAGTGTAACTGAATAAAAGAATTTTAATTTTAAAACAGCAGCAACTCTTAACTATTCCAAACAGCAGCAACGTGTCAACTTTTCCAAAGTCCAAGCAGCAGCAACTTGACCAACATCTAATTTAGAGCAGCAGCTGCATCGTACATATAATTTTAAATAAATTCAAATATTCAATTAATTTGATGAATCAGCAAGCTTAGCTTAAAAAAAAAAAAGTAATCTGTTGGGCACTGGAGTCTATGCAGAGTCTATTTGGACGAAAAAAATAAAAATGCATAAAGAGGGGCATCAAATAGAGAAGAAGAACGGAGTAGTTGGATAAGAGTGGTGAAATCAAATCAACAAGAGGTGCAAAGAAGATGGGTGTGGGAGTGGGATTTTGGGCAGCGCTGAATAGAGACGAAGAAAATAAAAAAGAAGGAAAAATTCGAAGAAAAGAGGAGAAGAAAACCAGCATGTTGTGCCAACGAAGAAGAAAGGAGGAGACGAAGAGAAGAAGAAAGGAGAAGGAGAAAATAAATAAATAAATACGTATGTCGTTGATGGAAGCAGCAGCTGGCGTTGGAAGCTTCAGCTTTCTCTGTTTTCTTCCTTTCTTCTTTGTTTGGATTCGGACAACAAGCACCAATTTTTTTCCCTTTTTTCCTCTTTCTATAGCAGCGGGACTAGAGATGACTGGAAAGTGGGCACTAATAGTCTAGTTGCTCTAAACAGCTGCCAACTGTTTTATATTTTTACCTTTTTTAAAGTTTTATTTATTTATTTTTTTTAAAAAAGCTGATTTTACTAAGGCTTTCAAGGGCCCGCCTAAGGGCGCCTCTTTAAAGTCACGTGCCTTGCTACACTAATAAGCGCAGACCCTACACCCTGCTGTGCCTTGCCCCTAGGCGGTGCTTTAGCAACTGTGGTGTGGGTCCTGTGGGAGTGTACGTTTCTTGATGTTTTGTGTAAAATTGGCTCCCATCAGAATTAATGCTGAAAAAAAGAATATTGCATTACTCCATGTAGCCGTTGCATTGCAGCTATTAATAATATTGTTAATATTTCTTTCTCAATCGTGATGATAATGGTGATGATGATGATGATGGTGATCATGATTACTTTCAGATTTCTGGGATTATAACTAGATAAAATTCATTGCATGTCTGACTATGATAGTCCAACCTGAAATACTTTTTTCCCTGCAGGAACTTACTGGGGCTACCTCATTTTTCTCTATCTTTTAGTTCAAGTGTCACGTGTTGTAGTTGTTGGAGTATTATATCCTGCTCTACGCTATTTTGGCTATGGCTTGGACTGGAAAGAAGCAATCATTCTTGTGTGGTCTGGTTTGCGAGGGGCTGTAGCACTATCTCTTTCTCTGTCTGTCAAAGCAAGTCATTCTATTCTTTGCCCTGTTTATTTCCTTTCCATTTGATAATGTGGTTGAGTAAAAAACAACTTGAATACTCATGGTGCTTCTTCAGCATATCATTCTATTCTTTGCCCTGTTTTTCCCTTTCATTTCGTATTATGCTTGAGTAGGCTAACAACCTGAAGATTCCAGGTGCTTTAACATGCAAATCGCCTTGGCTTTCGAAATGTTTTGTGCGTTCTTTGAATAATTATTGTTTTAAATTATACAATTTACAAAATTTTAGGGCTTGATCAAGTAGTCATTTAGCTATCTCTGAGATGGGAACATCAACATTGTCTGTGGTGTCTTGTTTTGATATAAGGACAGGATGCCCAAAAGTAATGAAAGAGGGAAGTTGGAGTGGGTGGGGTTGGTGGAAGCAGACTCTGCAATCAACCCCCTGCTTTCTATCCTCGTAAAATTATGTCATGATGTGGCACGGATAGGGAGCAAATAGATGACAAGATGCTGTTAAGGGGATGAGAAGGTGACAAGAGGGACTTTGAGATAAATTTCAAGAAGGGAAGATAGAATTTTTCAGCAAGAATTAGATTTCGAGAAACATTTAGTCATCAATCTTCTATTTATAGAATAAAAAAAAGCCTAACTGAATATCAATCCTAATTCCTTTGCTGATTGGTAAAACCTATATAAGAAAAATAAAAATCATCCAAAAAGAAAACACATAAAATACATAAAAACACTTAATACCAAATTTTGAAATAAAACACTCCAAAAAGTAAATCCTAATGAAAATATATAATCTAATAATATTCTGCAAACACTCTCCTTCGCTCGAAGCAATTCTTCCCCATTATATCATTTGCTTTTAGTAGTGTATCTTCTTCAACATTGGTGGCTATTGTTGATGCAATTCTACATGTTGAACTGGTATCACATTTATTGGGCAACACTTCATGAAGCACCATTTGACTCTTTGCTTTTCTATGACCCTCTTCAGGTGTTTCATAAGCTTAAAATTCTGTAATAATGGAGACTATGCAAACTTCACATACTCCCCTAGGTCAATCAGAATTTTAATTTTGTCGACACTTTGGTTCCATTTAAATCTTAAGCAAACTCAAGTTGATCATTGGAAACCTTTTCTTTAGACTAATCAACTCTCCTTTTATTTTCTGCAGCTCAACCCATGAAATATCTGGTACTTGTATGAATTCTTTCTGTACAGTCATGAAGATTTCTAGTTTCTCACATACAAGCTTTTTTAGGTGCTGTTGGGTTGGAATGGATGGATTTGATATGGAATTCGAGATTGTAAAAGTAGGTTAGTTGCATAGGTATATTTCACATCATGTATCAGAAGAAGGAAAATATAGGTAATAATGAGGAAAAATATGTTTGGTATGTATTGGAAGATGGGAATTTATATGGAGAATGGATCAAATTAAAAAAACTTTCACATTCGGGTTCGAATCTCTGTGTGGTCGAACATGCCCTAAGGTATCCTCATTGAACTCTTAGCTTTCAAAATTTGATCCTTCCATGATACGATAATAGTCATGTTCAGTTTTTAATAGCTTTTTCAACTGCTAATATATTCACTATCTCACTTTATTCTATTCAAAAAATGCAATCTCCAAAGTTCACATTGAGGTTCCCAAATATCGAAGTTGGGCTCGACCTTGAAATTGATTTTCTTCAAATTGCATGTGATTTTCCTGAAGTTGAGTTTTGATTTAGATTTTATTTTTCTGTAGGATTTCCATTCTTTCTCTGTTTCTTTTAATTGACAAAGCCAACATATAGCCAGAAACCATGGTTTGTTTTTTGACAAATAATTTTCTAAAGTTTTTTCTTGGGATTGATTTTTTATTTTTTTCCTGTAACTGTTTTGGTCAATAGACTCATAAAGTTTTGGATGGAAAAAAGAAGGTGGCTATCTTTTTCCTAATAGGTTCAAAACTGTTGGAATGGGCACAGACAACTGCTGATCATGCTGGATATGGAAAGCATGATTGATAGCAAGTCGTAGACAGTATGTTGGTACCAATAGATGGTCTTGTGGAAGCTAATATAGATTCAGCAGAAGTGGGTCGCTGTCTCACTTCATCTCTATGAATCGGCAGCTACCATGTTGCTGGACAAAGAACCAGCATATTATGTGTCAGCACCCAACTGGAGGTTTATTGTTATTTTTTAACAAAGAATGGCAGTGCAGTTCCTGAGCAAAGCTGTGATTTTAGGGTTTTTTTTTTTTTTTTGCCTTAAGGGGACGAATGGATGAACTGGAAACTACTGAGCTTTGGCTTTGGTTCAAAATAAATGTAGCATTGGTTACGAAGAAACAAATGAAAAGGGAAGGATACTCTCTATGTGAGGAATACAGAGGAAAGGAGTGAAGTTGAGACAAAGTTAGCGATGAGGACACTGAATTATGGAGATCGGATACCAAGAAACTTTCAATAATCAACCATTAATTGTAAAGCTTAATACATTGCTTGTATTTATGGCATAAAAAGAAAGCCTAACCCAATCTCAACTTAAGAGGATATAAATTGATAAAACCCTAAGTGTAAGAAATAATCTAAACTATTTATCGATTATACAGAACAAATTCTTCAAATAATTAAATAAAACAGTCTTGCAAAAGATAAGCTCTAACTAAAAACATAAATCCCCGTCATGTTCTGCATCAAAATTTCTAGACTCTAGTGTATGAAGAGTTCATGTGGTTCTATTTGTTTGGTGGTGTTAGATTGTGCCTTGCTTTCAAATGAGGTCAGTCAAAAGGGATGTTTAGGCAATGCTTTCTTCTTCCTTTCCTTTTTAACAGCTTTGCCCCTCCTTTTTTGATTCTAATCCACTGTCTTATGTTGCACTTAGTATTTTTTATCTTTTTGATTGGTAACTTTTTTCCTGGGTGTCTGTCTTTTCCCCTCACATTGCTTTTATGTTTCTTGCAGAATTTCATTGTTGATCTATTAAGAGTAGCTAATTTAGTCATTTTGCAGAGCTTTTCAGCAAACAGTCGCTTTTCTTTTAGTTGCTGAATCCCTTTTAGATCAATCAATGTGTGGTGTTCCAAATCGTCATTACTTACTAACGGAATCGAAAGGATCTCTGGATTGCAAAAAGGAAGAAATATTATCTGTCCAAAAAGTAGAAATAAATTCTAGTCATTATGCAGAATTTTTCAGCCTAATTTTAAACTGTTCTTTCTTGTTTTTTTATTTTCTGCAGCGTGCCAGTGATGATTCCTACTCGTCTCATTTAACCAGAGAAATAGGAACTTTGGTATGTCAAATATAATGGGTATGATCAAAATTTCTAAAAATGTTTATGAATATATGAGTATCATTTATTTATATTAACTAAAACTTTGCAGTTCGTTTTCTTCACTGGCGGGATCGTGTTTCTGACTCTAGTCATCAATGGATCAACTACACAGTTTATCCTGCATCTTTTGGATATGGATAAATTATCAGCAGCAAAGGTAGATGAAACTTCCCTTCCTAATTCTCAGTCACTAATGAATATTTCATTCGCCAAGTGGAACTACGTGTTACTTTTTTGTGGAGATCTCTATTTGTTATCACAGTTATTTGCTTTGATGAATAATTTTTTGATGATAAATGGTGAACTGAATAGTGCGTTAATTAAGAATAATATCTTCAGAAGGCTAGTTATTGGTCCTAAACAACGGGCATTTCTAATGGCTGATTTATTCTAGATTTGTTGCAAAATTGAATTCTTTCTTCATTATGGAATCATTAACCTTGCAACACAGTCTTTTAACAATTTTCATTTTCATAGGAAGCTAGATCTTGGAGGTTCTGATATATTCCCCTTGAGCTATCTGATAAAAAATGAATTTACGGATATATGGCTTGGTTCAACTGTGAAGTTGGGAAATAGATAAGGGTATTATACACAGAATTCATATTTTATGTGTGAAATGGCTGTGTATTTGGAATTTTATGCTGTCTTTGAAAGTAAAAGAAAATTTATATGACAACTACAAAACCAGCCATTCATGGTGGAGAAATGTTCCACCCCACATCGGCAACCACATGGGCCCTGCAAATTTGTTTACTCATTTGCGGGCCCCTTTTAGATGGGTTCAAATAATTTTGTAAAAATTTTTTGCACGTATCTATATGTAAAACTTTTACGCTTATCTATATGGATGAAATGAATTTTTTCCATTTTAAATAATAAAAAAACACATCTAAATAAGTCGAAAAATTCTGGAAAATTTTGGATAAACCTATCTAAGTAGGGCCTATGAATGGGTAAAAAAATTCAAAAACAAAAATATGGGGCCTATGCGGTTGACCGCACAGCTGCCACCACATGGGACCATCCTCCTTATGAGGTATGTATGTTATGTACACTGTTGAAGAACAATATCAGCATAAAATTTTTTGCTAAAAGGGAAATGAAATCATTTGAGATAGCCTACAGATGGTAGCAATAAGAACCAACATGAGGAAAAGTAGATTTAAGTTGTTTGATTCTGTAAACTGCAGCTGGAAATTGCACTTCTTATGATGACTGATGTTCAAGATAGAAGGTTGTAAGAGAAATTAGGAACGGCGACAGGAGTGTAATACGGGATCATTCAGTAATATATGAAAATTCAAGGGATAATTGAGGACATAATTGATGATTGCCAAGAATGGTGTACCAGATCCATGAAATTAACCCAACTAAATGGGAAACAACTGATGATGATGGTGGTGTAGCGATTAGGGTTGATTTACTCATTTTCTACCAGCACATTGTGTAATGAGTTGATTGCAAACAATGTGCTTGTTTTCTGATCTATCATGACTTCTTTTTCAAAATCATAGCTTCATCCTAGTTCCTTGTTCTGTATTTTGTATGTCTGGGTTGAAAACAGTTATGCTTGCTTACGTGTGATAACAGATGCGCATTTTGGACTACACAAGGCATGAAATGTTGGACAAGGCATTGGAGGCTTTTGGGGATCTTGGAGATGATGAGGAACTAGGGCCTACGGACTGGCCTACTGTGAAAAGATACATCTCAAGCTTAAGTAATTTGGGAGGGCAGGTGCATCCTCATGATGTATCAGAGGAGGAAAATTATCTCCATACCATGAATCTAACAGACATGAGAGTCCGTCTTCTCAATGGTAATTACATTTAATCTTGTCTGCTAGGATATTTCTTTGGTTTGAGGACAAAGAGATGGAAAAGAGGAGGAAAAGTAAATAGGGTAGTGAAGTATAGATGATGACATCAGTCAATAACATAATAAAGACAAAGTGGACAAGGTTTCTTTCCTGAAAGAAATATATACAATAATGTGCAAAAGTATGTTATTAAAAGCTTGCTGAATGTTACATTAGTATTGAAAAGAGATAAAATGTGAGTTTTACCTTTTTTTTTTTCACAAAAGGGCCTTTTACCCTTTTTTCCCGCTATTACTGATGCGAAGATGGATGGAAATGCAGAATAAATCAGCTTCTATAGACTAAGCAATAACAATGCAGAATCCAGCTATTAAAAACAGATGCCTTGCATAAATTTTGTGCTCTTGGAAAGTAAGCACCTAATTGTGTATATTAAGTATATTACTTCATCCCCAAATGAACCCATCTAGTCCAAGCTGGCCCACTCTTCAATATCAACGGCTCACACAAGTAACAAAAGCTACTGGCAACTAGTTCATTCCAGTGACATTCCAAGCCAAGTTTAGTTTTTACTAATCTGATTCATTGCAAATATCTAAAATTCTAGGAAAAAGAAATTAATTATAAACACTTTAAGAAATCTAACATACTCGGTAAAAATGTTTTATTCTAAGAATCTAAATACTACGTAGCATATCTGATTGGACAATTAAATTAAGAAATTCCTATTTAATTGTTGATCTCTTAAATGTAAATAAAATGATTAATTATTTATCATTAACATATGCAATGAATATTTAGTTGTGTAACAAAAATTATATTCTTTGCCAGTAATAGTTGCTAAAAATAAATTTTCTTATGTGATTAAAAAAACATTTATGATTGTAACTAATTTCAGAACTTATTTCCCTTATGATTAGTTGCATATATTGACATAAAAAACTGTTTGAAAAATTGATTATTTATGCTAAGAATCAAATTTTTTATCTATATTTTCAATCATTTATTTGAAAAGAGATCAAGTTTTAATGGGTTGTTAACAAATTTAATAATGAAAAATAAAAATGATAAACAATTTAAAATGTAATTCTTAATAATCAACAACAACATCCCATGCTTATAATGTAATTGAAATTAAAACATCAATTTTCATATATTGATTAGAATGTTTATTCTATTGTTGATGAGTATGCATAACTTGTAAAATAAATATCAAGAAAATGTTAACTTTTTATTTTATACCACTTAGGTTTGAGAACCTGAATTGGTAAGATAGAAACTGCTTCATCGATCAAATTAAGTAGTGCCATTGGAGACAGAAAAGACATCTCCTGTAAGTAAAAAGCACTATTGTGGTGGTGAAGTTTGAACAGTGAGAAAGTAAGAGAAGTATCCATTTCTTCCTTGGAGAAAGGTAGAAATGTTAATGGTTAATGTGAGGCTTCATGTAGGGCGTTTGTTTATTTGAGCTCAGTCTGGTACTGTTCACAGTCTACCACCTACCATAGTATTGTCCACAACCAATTACTGCAAAACATCATGTAATAAACTCGACTTCATTTGAATGCATAAGAATAATAAAATAATTTTTTCTCAAGTCCACTTTAATTTGTGTATCACTAGGGTTTATTTATCTAAATCGGTGCATTTAATTTCTCTGAAATCGGTTGTCAATTCTAGGATATGTTCTGTCATCGGAATAAAATTTGAAAAGAATTTTCATATTTTCTGTCTCTTTTTTTATTTTTATTTTTTATTTTTTTTCTGAGTATGTCATATTTTCTGTCTTAGGTGTTCAGGCTGCTTACTGGGAAATGCTTGATGAAGGAAGGATAACACAAACTACAGCTATTCTTCTGATGCAGTCAGTTGACGAAGCAATTGATTCAGTATCTCATGAACCTTTGTGTGACTGGAAAGGCTTAAATGCTCATGTTCATTTTCCAAGCTATTACAGATTTCTTCAAATGAGTGTTGTTCCACAAAAGCTGGTCACATATTTTACAGTGGAAAGGTTGGAGTCAGCATGTTATATATGTGCTGCATTTTTGCGAGCTCATAGAATTGCAAGGAGACAGCTGCATGAATTTATTGGTATGAATATTCTCATCATTTGAAATAACATTGCCATTTTTGTTCTAAGGTCGAAAATTTTGATCTTTCCTAATTTTTGTCTATCAAAACCTCTGTTACTACAAACCCATGCATTGTACATGTAACTGACTTTTATGGTCCACAGAGGACAGTTATTTTTAATGGTAATACAGTTCTCATTTGGTTGTGGCACATGAAGACTTTTGTTTGCTTGATCCATACGTGTTGTGTTCACTTTGTTGGAAGTAGGGGCTTACATGTCTGTGTTAGAGAAGTTATCATTATGGCCAATAGTCATCAATTTATCACTAAAGTTTGCAATTAAAAAAGAAGCAAATCAAAAAAGGAAAATCCATTCAGAATATTTCAATGAGATTTCAGCATAGCTTAGTATATAGAATGAGGTCATTCACATGAATTGTCAATGTTTCATTAAGAACATTACATGAAGTGTCAATATTTACTGTTGGATGAAAAGCATATATAATTGTACAGTGGCCCATACAAAATTTAAGGACAGAATGACATTGGTGGGGTTGGTAAGTCGTAGTACCTGAATAGTGATTTCATACATGCATTTGTACAGAAACATACACAGTTGTGAATAAGCGCCTGAACTAACATGTGGTACATAGAGTAACACAAGTGAATAAAATGGTTAAATTGGTCTGTTGATAATCATTTTACAAAAGCAAATAAGGCCATGTAGATTCTTTAACCCGTCATCTAGAAATTGATTTTTGTCAGTTAATTAATTTTGGATATTATTCCTTCAAATTTAGCATTACTTGTGTTAACGTATAATTACTTGGAAACCTTTATTTTGTTGTAAATTTTTATTACAGCTATGTACAAGTCCTCAATCATTCATTGAGTCAGATTAAGATTAATTCGGGCTAGGCGAGTCATATAGGAGTCTTTGAAATCAACTCTGGTTATATCTGTAGGGCCTGGTCAGGATCATCCCATTGGATGAGATGGGATGGGATTTTCCAATATTTTTTTTTTTTTTTTTTTTTTTTTTTTTTTTTAAAAAAAAAGAGGAAAAAAAAAAACTTCTCCAATTTCCAATACAATCTTTCATTTTTCAATACATCACAATCTTACTTTTCATTTCCAATGTAATTCCTCATTTTCTATTCCACAAGAACCCTTCATCCCCCTTCCCATTCTATCCTTTGGATGATCCTGAGCAGAATATTTCAGGACTTGATAACTATTTTGTTATACATTGACACAGAAAATTATCTTTGACTGATCAGTTTGGGTAGTTTCTTTAAATGAATCCTTTCTTCATCATAATCATAAGAGAAATTATTTAGTTTAATTTATGATGAGACTAAAAGGTATTTGAATCTGTTAATGAGAAATTTACATAATTTTTTCTTCAAAGAAGGTTTGCATTCTTTTAAACTATAAACAATATTCTTCTACCACTTCTATGTTGATCACAAAATTATACTAAATATTTATTTCAATTAGTTGTTTCATTTGTATCTTTTTTGGTTGTTATGTTATTTTATCACATGAAGAAAGATGTGCTGGAAATTTCTGTAGTGCTGGCTGCCAACCTGACGTGCCAGTGCCCGTTTTTTATCCGGGCTTGGGACCAGCAATAAGATAAAATTTCTTAGTGGCAAGGATAAGTTGGATGATTGGTAAAACACACAAGATAAAATTAAAAATGAACTCGAGATAATCTAAAAGTGATGCCAATAGGTAATAAAATGAGGGTAAGTAAATCAAGGTGGTTTTGTCATGTTAAACGGGGGCTTGAAAATTGAAATGACACTAGTTACGACAGTTGGTTTATTGACCCCAAAGAAATATGGATGGAAGTAACTAAATGAGATATGAAAACATTAAGGATTAGTGAAAGCTCAATTAATGATCGTCAAGAATGATGAAGAAAAATCTGTCGCTGATCCCACTTAGGTGGGAAATGACTTATGATGATGATGATATCTTCTATCACATTTTATTACTAGTTACCATTGGTTATAAATTTTAGCGGTGATATGTTGCTCCTAACCATCTAGTGCTTGCTTTATTTTATTAGAATGTCTTATCATTTTACTCGGGAACAATAATTAGGCAGTTCAAAGATGGAATGAGATGAGAATTTGGGATGGAAATATATTAGGAATGGGTAAAGATGTATTAGGAATGAGTAAAACTGCATTGGAAAATGTGACATGTTGTCTCATGTTTGAACTAGCCCCCTCTATTTTTAATTTCTTGATGGTTGATGGAAAGTCCATTCCATCTACTGTATTTAGCATCATTACTATTATCATGTAAACCCTTTTATTTATTTAGTATCACTATATATGGACCCCATCTATGAATGTCCAAAATCAACGTAATAAAATGATTTAATACTAAATATTAATTTTTAAATAGTATTTTCAATATCTAAATAATCTGAAATATCATTAGTGAGTGGATAAATAATCCTAGAAAGAATTATGACATTCTAATATACATGAGAATGGATCTAAGCATTTTCCTTGATTTACACACGAAAAGACGTATTTTTAAGTAAATGCCATACACATATTGGAGTTGGATGAAACTTGGATAATATTAAATACAATGAATGAATTAGATTTCGTATCAATCATCAACATTTAAAAAATGGATGTCTGTGTAACCTTGTTACGTAGAAGCTTGCCCCAATTAATAATTGCCATAATTAAGATCAAACAATCCAGATAGTCAATTTTTGTGATTTATATGTTAGAACATTTTCCTATATCAGTAGTTTCACACTTTATTTATCAATTTATGCATATCAAACTTTTGTTATTTTTAATGATGTTTACATTGAAATTTGCAAACAAAAAAGTCTCTATGTTTTCGTGATTGTGCGATAATTTATCAGTATGTATTGATACAAGCATCTGGATCATAGTTGTATGCTCATCATCTACACACACACATATGGAAAATTATTCAGTGCACCTGATGCTTGATGCCCTTCATTCAACCTCTTGATTTTTGATTAAGCATAAATTGATATAAAACAACCATAATATTAATTAATATATCTTTATTTTATGATGCTAAAAGGACTTTGATTGGAATTTTGTATCTCCAAAAAATTAAATTTATCTAAGAATGGATATGTAACCATAAAACACTCGGAGAGAATTATGACCAATATAAATTTCTAATGTATATATGTTTTGGAGTCATTAGTACACATATATATTGATTCTTATTTGTTTGGGTTTAATTGAGGGTGTTTCTTTTTGTCAAAAATGAAGAGATTTCATGTGTGTTTGGGAAAATGATAAAACTTCTGATGAAAAAATTTTTGGTGTAAAAATATTTAAATTGGTAGAAAATGTTGTGATATAATAAGAGTAATGATGAGGAGTAAAGAGAATTAAGTTAAAATAAATAGGTTGGTTGTGCAGTAGTTGCGTAGAAATGATTAAAAAGTAGGGTGGTTGTATAGGAAGACGTGAAAAAATGATTAAAAATTAGGGTAATTTTTGAGAGTCAAAAGTTTTAGTTGGAAAAGTTTTAGGCTTTACCAAACATGCCCTTCATGAAGAACCGGTTGCATCGAACCATATTCATGTTCGATTTGTATGCATCTTTATCCACATGGAGTTTCTTCTAGCAGAGATTTCCTGAAAATATAGTAGTTTGTGCACCATTGTTCCTATATTGTTGTGTTTGACATGTCTTCTACCACATTCACTACATTTGTCATCTCATCTTCCTAATTTCCAAAAATCTAGCGCATTCTTCATCGATGGAGTGGGCTTCGCCATGGAATTGGTGTGTTGTGTAATGATTTCCCACTCTTTGTCCAACTTCCACTCTAACTTATATGTTGTCAACTCGGCTCAATCATTGGTTCAAGTTTACCTCACTAAGGAAATGGTTGGAAGGGGATTGTTCACCACTGATTTTGTTCCACTATAAATCTCTATTTAAAATTGTAATCGACATGGTAGTTATCAAGCTTTGAACAAAGCTTAGAATTTCCTAAGATGCCCATGAACCAAGCTTGGGATGGGATTGCAAAGCTTAGTTAACTGTTAGGCTGTCTTTGGAGTTAGCTTGTATTAGTTTGATCTCACTGAATTGGTTCTGATGATCTAGAAAGTTGTTTTCGTAGAATTTTTCTGCATTAATTAGCCGAATTTAAATTTAATCTGGACAAGTTTGGGTGGGACTTTGTGATTTCTCAAGTCAGGTTGTGGTGCATGTGTGAGCACGCCTTTGTTTCTTAATCCTTATTTGGCATGGGTTGTTCACGGTACCCCATCATTCTAGTCAAATCTATGAAGACTGGTGGATTCATAATCTCATGTTAGTCCATTACTTCAGAAGGCTATCAGTGCAGATGCTCTTCATGGTAAAAATATGGTTGCCTAGAATTTCTTTCCTGAGAGAGAACCCTAAATGAAATGGAACATCCAGCACTGGTCAAACAAGATGCTGATTTATTTCAGATGATTAGAGGGAGAGGGACAGTCCTCTATTGTAAATGTTTTAACTAATGAAGTTGCTAGTTTTATATTTTTTGATATTTGAAAATTAAGCAAGTCCAATCTTAAGTTTTCTGATACGGTTTTGTTCTGTCTAGGTGTAAGTGAAATTGCTTCTATTATTATTAATGAAAGTGATTCTGAGGGAGAGGAAGCAAGAAAATTTTTGGAAGATGTCAGGGTTACGTTTCCTCAGGTTTGCTTAACTACAGTCCGTACATATGAGATGTACTAAGTATTGCTGTGACTTCTTCATCCTCCAGTTGCATGCCACATCATTTATTCTCCTTTCTGTTCTCTGTTATACCCATTGTTAAACTCCACCTTGTCCATCACTAATGATAAATGAACCAAGATTGCCATGCCTTGGGCATGGGTTTGAACCCCATAATGGGATTTTGGAGTGGGAGCTGTGGTCTCCCGTGTGGGGAGCATTTGGTGTCCCCTTTGTTAATAGCAGTAAAAATTGTAAGGGTTCTTAAGGTTAATTTGTAATATAAAATGAGATAAAAAGAGAAGCAGAGATTCTTGAGTTTGATTGTAATATATGAGTTGAGAAGAGATAATACTGTAACAACATTAAAAAAAAAAAAAAGATTGCTATACCTTGAACTTTTTTTTATTGGCCACCACCTTGGATAATTAGGTACTTGACAGAGGTGTACTCCAAGAGGGGTAACAAGGCCACTGCTTTTACCAACTTCGAACCCTGGACCTTCCTACTCTAACACCTAATACGCACTTATATTAGTTACTTGGTCATTCAAGTGGTGACAAGATTGTCATGCCTTGAACTATAAATTCCACTGTGATATTGCAGACTTTGCAATGATAAGATTTTTACTTATGTTTGTGGCTGGCATGGTTTTGAGCCTTGTAATCAACAAGCTCGAATTCAATGTATGACTGCAAACGTCTTGACTTACGAGACTCTATTTTGGCAGACCCTTGTGCAATGGTTGTGCCCTTGTATTATAAACTTCCATTCAATGTTCTAAAAGCCTGTAGGCACCCTACCTCTGCAGAGTGCAAAACCATAGTTTGTTAGTCATTCAATGCTACTGTAAAAGAATGAATAATACCTGACTTAAAGTGCCTTTCCAGAGGAAACATTTGTTTTTCTTCCTGTCACACATGATGCATTCCATGATGAGATGGTTGAACCAGTTGATCTATCGACCTACACAGCTACTGTGAACATGCTTTTTTGATTGCTGGTCAAGACCAAACTGATCAAGCCACTAGCTTTATTCTAGTTTTCGAAAATACTTTTAACTGTTTGTCTTGTTTTGATATAAGACTTGGGTATTTGATTTTTCGTACAAATTTTTTTTTTTTTGACATGAAGTCTGGGGTTTTGTCAGGTTCTACGTGTTGTCAAAACTAGGCAGGCAACTTATTCAATACTAAAGCACTTGAGTGAGTATGTACATAGCCTTGAGAAAGCAGGCATATTGGAACAGAAGGAGATGTTTCACCTTCATGACAGTGTGCAGGTAGCTTAACTGCTAATATTGTTAATCTTTGGCATTTTTAATGTCACAAGTTGGTGACAAAACTATATATTTGCTTTCCATCCTTATTCCAGACTGACCTCAAAAGGCTGTTAAGAAATCCGCCTCTTGTGAAGATGCCGAAAATACGTGATATCCTAAGTGCTCATCCTATGTTAGCGGCGTTGCCTTCTGTGGTGAGTGAACCTCTTTTAAATTCCACAAAACAAACAATGAAACTACGAGGAGTAACGCTATATAGGGAGGCCACTAAGCCAACTGGGATATGGTTGATTTCTAATGGAGTTGTTAAGGTAAAGCTCTGACAGAATTGCATTGCTGATTCCGACATTCTAGTTTTAAAGAGCCCATTGTTGGAGTTCCATATGAAAACTTATCTTTCAATGCAGTGGTCAAGTAAGATTTTCGAAAATAGGCATTCGTTGCATCCAACATTTTCACATGGAAGCACACTTGGCCTGTACGAAGTGCTCGTTGGAAAGCCTTACATTTGTGATATTGTCACAGATTCTGTGGTACAGTGTTTCTTTATTGAAACTGAAAGGATACGTCAGGTACTTGGATCAGACTTAGTTGAAGAATTCCTGTGGAAGGTATGATTTTAATTGCGTTTCATACTGTCATGACCTACTCTTTTTTTTGATTCCTCTTCTTCTTCTTCTGCTTACCCCCTTCAGTTCTCCTTTTTTATGCTTTATTTGAAAAGATCCAAGCCATGCTTGGTGTTTAAAACTATTTGTATTTTCATGCATGCTGAGGATATGGAAGTGTGGAAAAATGGTAGAAAACTATTCTCTTCTTTCTTTAGCACATTGATACTGATAAATATACTCAATGAGATCAAAAAAGAAAGACAGCTGAAAACTGCTACACAAAGACATGGCTGGACACAGTTATACAACAGAGTAAGGATAGACATAGCTATATACAACGGAACTTCCAAATATAGATAAGATTTCCAACACTCCCCTCAAACAGGTGATTCGATATCTCTAGTTCCCAGACTGCTTGTTATTTCTTGCAAATGTGCAGTAGACAATCCTTTACTGAAAACATTAGCCAACTGATTGTTGGTGGCACATAGGGAATACTGATAAATGCTGATTCCAACTCCTTTACTAAATGTCTATCCATTTCAATATGCTTAGTGTGATCATGCTGAATTGGATTATGAGCAATGCTCATAGTTGATTTATTGTCACAATATAGCTTCATAGTTCCACCTTTCTTGATTCTTCAAAAATTATCTTTGAGCCAAAATAGTTCACAAATCCCTGGTGTCATAACTCTAAACTCAGCTCAAGCACTAGACCTTGGAACTGCATTTTGTTTTTCACTTCTCGAAGTTACGAAATTTCCTCCCAAGAAGGTACAGAAGCTAGAGGTGGATCTCCTTTCAAGTAAATAGCCAACATATTGTGCTTTTGTGTAGGCTTCGAGAGGCTATTCCTTGTTATAGTCTTGTAAAAACAATTTGTTGTTTCTTTTGAATAAAATTCCTCTTCCTGTGGTAGACTCGAGATAATAGAGAATCCTTTGAGCAGCTGTTATATTTTCTTCTTTCAGATCATGCCTAAATTAGTTCGCAACACTCACTGCATATACTTTATCTGATCGTATATGAGACAAGTAAGCCTTCCAACTAGCCTTTGATATCTTCCGTTTTCGACAACACAACCTCCTTCCTTTGACCAATTCTTTTGTTTTATTCAATAGGTGTACTCAATGCCTTGCTACCAGGGACTTTGTGTTTCTTTAAGAGGATCTGGCACATCCTTCCTTTGGGATAAGAAAATGCCTTCTTTGGAGTATGCCACTTCAAGCCAAGAAAATATTTGAACTTTCTAAGGTCTTTGATATCAAATTCTTCACCTAGCCTTTGTCAAGGGAGTTTTTCATTTATCATTCCCTATTACAATAATATCATCCACATATACAAGGAAAGTAGTAAATTCATCTCTTTTCAGATGTTTGATGAGTAGAGCGTAATCCCTCGGCTTTGTTCATATTTCATTTTCAGCATAGCCTTTGTAAACCTTTCAAACTATGCTTTAGGTTATTGTTTCAAGCTATACAACACTTTCCTTAGTCGGCAAACTTTATTAGCTCCAAAACTTTTATCAACTCTTGGTGGAGTATCCATAAATACTACCACTTTGAAGTCTTCAGGTAGAAATGCATTTTTTACATCAAACTGCTGTGTACCCAAGCCAAAGCAGGCTGCTAATGATGATAGTATGCAGACTGTATTCATTTCGATTGCAGGGGGGAAGGTCTTCTGATTGTCTACTCCATATGTCTGAGTATTTCTTTTGACAATTAACCTTGTTTTCTATCTTCCAAGGGACCCATCTACTTTATATTAAAAGTGCAAACCCATTTTCACCCCACTGGTATCATTTCCTCAGGTCTAGTGACAATATCTGATATCTTATTCTTCTCTAAAGCATTCATTTCCACTTGCATGACTTGTAGTCAATTTCTATCTTCTAATACCTCTTGTATAGTTTTAGGAATGGTAATTGAGCTCATGGTGGAAATAAATATTCTGTATTGTGGAGAAAGTCTATAGTAAGAGAGAAGGTAGGAAATCGGATGCGAAGTGCATTTTCTGGTTTCTTTTCTTAAAGCAATTGACAAGTGTAAATCATTTGGAACAATTCCAACGGTAAACGAAGATGAACTAATAGGTTCAGTGCCTCTTTTGTGTTCAGATTATTGGAGCTAGTCAAGCTTCATAATTAGCTTCATCCTTTGAAAATGCATTTGGTGGATCCTTAAAATTTTTTTTGTGTAAGTTTAGGTTCACTTGTTGCTCCAGAAGTCAGATTCCTGTGAATCACTAACTGTGATAGAAGGATTCAGTGAAGATAATGATGCAATAATAGAAGCAGAGTCTTTAACTGCATTGAGAAAATTTGAATTCAAAATTGTGTACTGAATCAATTTTACAAGACTTTACAACCCATATTTATACAAGAGGTCCTAGTCTAAAAAAAGAAAAGATAAAACTTCCTATGCAGAAGAGCCTAATTACAGGAATTACAGAAAGAAGATGGTACAACTGTGTATACAGATGTATTTTCTACAACAATTATGATTATATAGCTGTATTTTTGCACGCTCCCCCCAAGTTGATAAGTGGATATTATCCATTCCAATCTTGCATGTCAACCATTGAAACATGACTACAAACAGACCTTTAGTGAGCACATCCACAAGTCGAGCACTAGAAAAAGGATTACAAATTAAACCACTATCAAACTTTTCTTCAATGAAGTGTCTGTCTTGCAATAGATTGTGAGCAATGCTAATAGCTGATTTGTTATTGCAACAAAGTTTCTTTAGACCTTCCCATTTAATTCTAAGGCCATTCAAGATCATCTTCAGCCATAGAAGTTCGCAACTCCCAAGTGTCATAGCTCCGAATTCAGCTTTTGTGCTAGACCCAGCAACCACATTTTGCTTCTTGCTTCTCCAAGTCATAAGATAACCTCCTAAAAAGGTACAATACCTAGAAGTAGATCGCCTACCAACAAGAGAACCTGCATTATTTGCATCTTTGTAACTCTCAAGAGTTAACCTTTCTCCTTTATTATACATTACTTTTTTTCCAGGAGAGTCTTTCAAATAAGGTAAAATTCTATTCACCGCTTTACAATGTGTTTCTTTCATATTGTGCGTAAAATATTAGCTTACCACGCTTACAATATAGGCAATATCAGGCCTAGTATGAGATAGATAAGTCTCTCAACTAGTGCTAACGCAGCGAGGGAAAGCGTGAAACAAGGCTAACACAAAACTACACATCGAAGTTGATAACAAGTCTCCACACGGAAACTCAATCACAAGGAAAAGAGAAAATTTAGAAAAAATTTTCATCAAAAGCCGCCTACAAAGTAAGAGAAACCACATATTTATAAACAAACCCTAGCTACCACTAACACATGTATGCAAAACATACACAAAACTCTAACCAACCACTTGCGTACATTTTATTAAAAATAGTAAAACGTGTTACTAAAAATAGTAAATTCGGAGTTTACTAAAAATAGTAAATTCACAATTTATTAAAAATAGTAAAAAACAAAAATTAATAAAAGTCTATAAGAGTTGAATTGAAGTTGGCCCACTCATTTATCACTTTTAGTCCCTTCCATGACGATCGGTCTGCTCCAGAAAGTCTGTTGTGATGGCGTCTGTGTTAATCCCCTCCAGTTGAGAAAAACTTGACCTTGAGTTGGCAGGAATGTCTGGATAGAGGGGTTCATTAGAAGAATGGAATGAGTGAATGTTCGCCACGTTAAATGTTTTGGAAGCCCCCATTGTCTGGCAGATCTACAATATATGAATTGTTATTGATCTTCTTCAAAATCTTGTAGGGGTTATATTTCCTCGGCTGCAATTTGTTGTAGTTTCCCATAGAAAACCTTTCTTTTCACAAGAAACTTATTCTCCGACTTCAAAAGTGTGCCTCCTATGTGTTGGTCTGCTGCCTTCTTGTATTTCACATTTGCCTGCTGTAGTTTTTGCTTAACCTTCGCTTTCACGTCTTGCCATTGATGCGCTATATTCTCAGTAGCTACACTAATCCTGGGGCCCCTAGGTAGTTTGATAAGGTCGAGGGCATGCAGTGGGGTTTTCATGTATATTACAAAAAGGAGATTTCATGTGGCATTGTGAGTAGCATTGGTGTATGCAAACTCCGCGTTGTTCGCAGTTTGAAGTGATTGTCTTTGGCACACCATGCAACCGAACAACCTCCTTGAAGAATAGTCTAGCAACTCCACTAGCATCTGAGATCTTCTTGCAAGTAATGAAGTGTGCCATCTTTGAAAACCTGCTAGCAACAACAAAAATAGAGTCATTCCTGATGTAGGATGGGTGAAGAGGAAGATAGAAGAAAGAGGAAGGAACCTCTAGAGAGATGAGAAATGAAGAAAGAAGATAGAAAGAATAGAAGAATAAGGGGAAGGATAAGAAAGAGAAGTGGAAGGGAAAACCAGAGAAACACTTCTTTATAATTCTCAAAACTAATGCCCCTTAGAGCTTACAAGGGCTATATTTATAGGTGAACATACCATCTAATCTTAACAAATTATTAAAGATGAAATCTTTCTAGAAAAGGGAATTGTATATTTTAAGTAAACTTCTTGAGGAAGAAAACCTAAAATAGATACGTGCTTATTTTAAACAAATTCTTCAATATCCTAGGAATTTTCTAATTCTTCCAAAAATAGCAAAAGATATTGCTATAAAATCTTTCTAAAATATCATAGAATTATTTCCCCTTTACAAGATTCTTGCGTCTAGAATAGACAGATTTGAAATATTTTTTTCTATTTTCATCAATTCTCTCCGGCTTCGAAAAACTCGCCATTGGAGATTTTGACTTTGATACTACTCAAGAATATGTGGATCCAGGTGGCGTAAGTTATCTTCAGTAACCCATGTAGCATCAAAATCAAGCTTGTTTTTTCACTTGATTAGAAATCTTTGCATAATGCTTGATCCAATAGTGACAAGTTCATCTTCTAGGATATTCTCTACCTAGGGTGTGTTTGGTAATGAATAAAACTTTCGATGAAAAGTTTTAGAGAGTAAAAGTTGTCTAATGATGTGATATGATAGGGATAATGATTAGTAGTAATGAGGATAAAGTTAAAATAGATAGGTTAGTTATGTGGATAGTTGTGTAGAAATGATTGAAAAGTAGGGTAGTTGTATAGGAAAGTGTGAAAAAATAATTAAAAAATATGTTAATTGTAGAGAGTGAAAAGTTTTAATTTGAAAAATTTTAACTTGACATTTTCTATCAATTGCCAAACACACCCCTGATCTGAAAAAGTAGATGGTACTCGTGAAAGTGTAGGCACATGTGATGTTGAACTGTTATTTGTTGAAATTCCTGCAGAAAAATTTGGAGGCTCAAAAGTACCTCGGTAAGGAAACAAATCCTCTATATTGAAAGCAGAACTAATTCCTATATTAGAAGGAAAATCAAATTCATATGCATTGGATCCCGATTTTCTTAAAACACAAAAGGGACCACTGGCTCGTGCATGCAACTTTTTAAAAGAATTTTTAGGATATCTTTCTAGATGTACACGGACCGTGACATAATCCCTAACATCAAACTCTTGTTTTCTTCTATGAACATCTGCAGCAAACTTATAATTTTCATTGCTTAGAGTAATGTTTCTTCTAATATCAGCATGAACATGTCGAATGTGTTGAGCAAAAGATTCAGCAGTAGCAGATGGATGAGTTTCAATGAGTAAAGGAATTAAATCGATGAGAGCTCAAGGAATATAACCATAGACAATTTCAAAATGAGATTTCCCAATAGAACGATTGACTGAATTGTTGTATGCAAATTCGGCAATAGCCAATACAGAATCCCAAGTTCCAATATGTTCTCCCATCAAAGTCCTAAGCAAATTTTCCAAACTCCGATTAACTACCTCAGTTTGGCCATCAGTTTGCGGATGAAAAGTAGATGAAAATTTCAATTTGGTATCCAAGAGTTTCCACAATGTTTTCCAAAAATAACATACAAATTTAACATCTCGATCAGAAACAATGGAAGTTGGTAAACCGTGAAGCTTAACGATTTCTCTAAAGAATAATTTTGCAATATATGAAGCATCAGCGGATTTAGTACATAGGATAAAATGAACCATTTTCGAAAATGCATCAATTACCACATGAATTGAATCAAATTCTCGATAGGTTTTAGGCAATCCGAGAATAAAGTCAATACTAATGTCTTGCCAAGGAATACGTGGTACAGGCAGAGGAGTGTATAGTCCAGTGTTTCTCTTTTGAGCTTTAGCAAGTTGACATGTGTGACACTGTGAAACAATTCTTGACACGTCTCTTTTCAATGTAGGCTAGTAAAATCTATCCTCAACTAATGAAATGGTTTTTTCCCTACCAAAATGACTAGCAACACCCCCAGCATTGAATTCCCAAATTAAAAAGTCTCAAAGTGATGTATTGGGAATACATAGCTTTATTCCTTTAAATAAATATCCATCACGAATCACATAATCATTACAATTTTCATTTTGTGTTTCACGAAAAATAATTCCAAAATTAGTGCATGGTGGATATTCATTTTTCAACCTATCAAATCCAACAATATTAACATCCATAGTACGAAGAATGAGTGAGACACGACTGAGAACATTTGCAGGTTTGTTTTCAATTCTAGCCTGATGTTTGAAAACAATTGTGTACTCTTGCAAAAACTCAATCTACTTCGCATGTCTAACACTTAATCGTTTTTGTGATTGCAAATACTTCAAAGCCATATGATCTGAATACAATACAAATTCATGAGGTAGCAAATAATGCCTCCAAAATTTAAGTGCTTGCACGACAACATAAAATTTTCTATCATATGTTGAATATTTTTGTTTAGCTTCATTGAGTTTTTGAGAAAAGTACGCAATTGAAAGACCTTCCTAGCTCAAAACACTCCCAATCCCAACTCTTGATGCATCACAAGAAATTTCAAAAACTTTGGTAAAATCAGGAATTTGCAATACAGGTGTCTTAGTCTTTTTCTTTTTAATCTCCTTAAATTCTCTAGATGCAGAGGTTGATCACTGAAATTCTTTATTTTTCAAACAATCTGTGATAGGTGTCATGATTATGCTAAATTCTTTAATGAAACGCCTATAAAATGTAACTAAAACATGAAAACTTCGCCCCTCATAAATTGATGTGGGTTCTGGTCATTCTCTAATGACTTTTACCTTTGAGGGATCCATAGAAATTCTATTAGCTGATACCATAAATTCTAAGAAAATCACTTGATTTGTGAAAAAATAACATTTCTTGAAGTTTACAAAGAACTTTTCAGATCGAAGCATCTCAAGAACAATTATTAAATGTTGAAAGTGTTTTTCCTTAGAACGGCTATAAATGAGAATGTCATCAAAATAAACAATAAAAAACTTTCCAATGAAAGGTTGAAATACTTAGTTCATGATTTTCATAAATGTACTTGCGGCATTTGATAGTCTAAAAGGCATAACCAGCCATTCAAACAATCCATCTTGAGTTTTAAAGGCAGTTTTCCATTCATCCTTCATTCTAATTCGAATTTGATGGAACTACGCATCTTTCATTAACAGGAAGTATAGTTTTGTCTACCCATGCTACACGATATGGATGAGGATGTGGTTCAGTTTTCAAATTCAATTTGGCTATAACTGATTTGACAATCACATTCATGGAACTACCTCCATCTATAACAATCTTGCACACTGTATTCCCACATTTAAAAAATTGATGAAATATATTTGTACGTCTCCAATCACTGTTTGAAAAAGTAGTCAAAATGCAACGCACAACATTTAATTGCGAGTCCTCATTATAGTTGTAGTCTCCATCAAGTTCACAATCCGATGGTTCCTCAAAAGTTTCAGCAACTTGATCAACTGTAACATCTTCATGATCCTCTACACAATTAATTGTGAGTGTGCGCTGAGCACATTGTGATGCAATATGACCTTTACTCCCACAACGAAAACATGGACCATTAACTCGAATGATATACCATCTTAACTGATTCTGTCATGGATATTTGCTTGTATGGACTGTCTTGGTCTTCAGCTTGACTCAAGTCGGATGCCTGGGTTGACTTGGTGTTCAACTTCGCTCAAGTCGCATTGCGGAGTCGACTTGGGAATGCGACTTCACCTGTCTCCGAGCCCAAATTCAACGCTGGAAGGATTTGATCTCCTAAAGTCGATAGTGGAGTCGACTTGGGTTTGCGACTTCGCCTGTCCTTGTGCCCAAATTCAGCGCTGGAAGGTTTTTCCCATTTGAAGTCGATCTTGAGGTCGACTTGGATATCGACTTCGCTCAAGTCGATGGCTAAGTTGACTTGGCCTTGAGACTTGGTTTGCTATGTTCTGAATTCTAAGTTTTTATCTTTTAACCAAGTTTAACAAACCACATTAGTAGCCAAAACATTCTCAAATTGAGTTGTTAATCATCAAAACATGGATTGTGCTTAATTTGCCTTTGATTCTAACAGGGTGGAGTAATTTACATGTATGCTTCTTCTTCAATATCGCCATTAAGAAAGGCATTTTTTGACATGAAACTGGTGAAGTGGTCAAGAAGAATGAGCATCTAAAGACAGTAAGATTATTACCATGTTCATTTTAGCCACGGGGGCAAAAGTCTCCAAGTAATCTATCCCATAGGTCTGAGTTTACCCTTTGGAAACTAGCCTTGGCTTGTACTGTTCTAAGGTTCCATCAGACTCATACTTCACCATAAATACCCACCAACATCCAACTGGCTTCGTCCCGCTAGATAGTTGCACCAGATCCCAAGGCTTGTTCTTCTCAAGTGCTTCCATCTCAACCTACATGGCCTTTTTCCAATTTTTCATTCCCTAATGCTCAGATATTGTCTTTGGAATGAGAATAGTATTGAGATTAGCAATAAAAGTTTTGTGCTGAGGAGATAGATTTTTATAAGGGACAAATAAATGCATGGGATGTTTAGTACATGTCTGTATTCCTTTTCTAAGAGCAATAGGAACATCTAAATCATCAAGGGAAGAAGAGGAACTCAGAGTGGTGTTATCAGGAGCAGAATTGGATGATGGAATGAGTTGAGGTCTAGACAATGATTCTTTCTTCCTTGAATAGAACTGCAATGGATGGATAGAATTCTAGGCTTTTAAGACAGGTGGATCGTCAGACTTTTTTGGCTTCAGTACAAATTTTGGAACTATAACTAGGTTCTGACCTTTTGAATTTATGGGCACTGGACTAGCAGTTGGTAACCCAAGACGGAAAAAATCTCTATCCTTATTACTAATTACAGTCGTTTCCTCTAGAGAATAAGGATTATTGAAGAAAGACTCCTATTCAACAAATGGAACATTTTCTAGTAAGAGGATGAAAACATTTATGACCCTTTTGTGTAGTACCCAATAAAAATACACTTTGAGCTCTTCGTTCGATCAAGTTTGTTCCTATTTTGAGAATTTATGTGAACAATAAAGCCAACAAAAAATTCCAGGAATCAAATTATTGGATATATTAATCTCTAAAAAATGATTGGATATATAGTAATTTGGGAAAATTTTTGAGGGAATCTGCATGGGACTTCTAAAGTGAAGAACTCTTAGGAAGTCTATTTATGATATGAGTTGCAGTTGAAACTACTCCCCATGAGAAATTTATTTTTCTGAGCTCTAATACCATGAGAAAAATCTGAATTCAAAGTTGTATATTGAATCGTTACAAGACTTTAAGCCTCTATTTATACAAGAGACGATATGGGTCTAAGAAAGGAAAAGACAACTTTCCTAATGGTAGAGCTTAATTACAGGAATTACAGAAAGAAGATTATACAACTGTGTACATAGCTGCATTTTTTCACAACAATCAGGATCATGCAGCTGTATTTTTCCACATATGAATAGGATTTTGTTCAAAAGGAGGTAGCAAAGGATAAGAAGAGGGCCGAGAAAACAAAAGACTATCAAGAGAGCACGGGAATTTTAGACCTCCATTATCTTGTGATTCTCATGAAAGGTGGCATCTATAGAAAGAAAAACTTCTGTATTAGGATGATAATAACAATTTTGCCATTTAAACATCTAATAAACACACTCTTGAGGGTCCTTGGATCAAATTTTCCTTTGTTATGTTTATGAACATAGATAAGAGCAACACATCCAAAAATCCAAGGAGTTGAATTATTTTGGGTGACAAATTCAGGATGAAAATCGACCAATCTTTATAAGGAGCTTTTGTTTTCAAGGACCTGAGAGGGTATTCTATTTATCATATAGGTTGCTATTAGAACTGCATCTTCCCGAAAGCTTTTTGGACTAGCAACACTAAGTAAATGTCTATTTTTCTTCTTAGTCAGCCCATTTTGTTATGGTGTCTCAATGCATTAGGATTCATGAACAAGTCTTCCTTTTCTAAAAGAAGTCATTTAGAACAGATTCAGATAATCTCTTGCATTATCAGACCTAACCCTCTTAGTAGAATTACCAAACTGTGTGCTCTTATCATTTTGCGAAATATAAGAAAGATTGTGCTTGCATCAAATTTTTCTTTAATATGGTATAATCAGGTGGTTTTGGTATAATCATCAATAAACGATACAAACCACTATGCTTTAGTGAACTTAGGAATTGTAGAAGGACAAAATGCTAGTATGAACCAGAGAAAAATGTCTAGAAGAACTTGTATTACTTATTGGAAAAGTAACACGATGATGTTTAGCAAACCCACAAGTGTAACAATGAAAACTATGAATGTCTAAATTTCTAAAAAGTAAAGCAAACATATTCTTGGGATGTGGAAAGGTGGATGACCAAGACGAAAATGCTGTCACGGATCTTAAGTTACTAAAAGAAACATCTTGTGCAAAGTAAGCAAGTGTCAAGTGAGTTCCTTTATTGGTGGCACCACTCGTCCCATCGAGATAGTAAAGTTCATTCTGTTCTCTATCAGATCCAACCATTATCCTCATATTTAGATCCTGAAAATACAATAGGTGGAGAAAAAAGTCACTTCACAGTTCAGATTCTTTTTAAGTTGGTCAATGGAAAGGAAGGGGGTGGACAACTTTGGAATATACAATACATTTTTAAGGGAAAGAGTAGGTGTCAGATTAATGTTACCTTGACCAGCAATAGTAATAGAAGGACCATGGGCAAGAGTAATTTTCTTATTTCTAGGAAATGACTTATAGGTCTCAAACTTCGTGGTTTTATGAGTCATATGGTTGGTGGCTCTGCATTTTATTACTCAAGAGCTAGAACAAAGTGAATTTTCATCATTAAAGACATTGGAAATGAGACATTTACCTGCTTGAGCCAATGAATGTGAGCTAGATGAAAGGGGGTCAAGAAAACCTATTAAATTTTCAATTTCCACTGTTAGATCTTTAAACCCACTTGCACTAGGGGCTAATTTCTCTAGGAATCTCTTCTTTTTTTGTGTAATGAGCCCGATTTTGCTATTTTCCCTCAGGGACTTCATTTCAACTAAGGACTTGTGCCCTCCCAATTAGCTTAAAACAATTCTCTTTTGTAGGCTGAGATTTCTTGCAATAGGTACACCAAAGGCCTTCATGAATATTGTGATTTCTGGCCTCATAGTTTTACTGTTCATGTCATTCTACCTGTCCCACATTATCAAACTCGTGGCTCTAATAGCTCTTGAGGAGACCAAGGCCGAGTCTTCAATTAGTTGTGATTCCACCATCACAGTCCTTAAGATTCTCTTCCACATGAATTATAGTGAAGACTTCTTTTAAAGGAGGCACTTTATCTTTCCCAAGGATCTGAACTCAAGCCTGATCAAACTCTTAAGTTGAGACCTGCAAGAAACTCAAACACTAGATATCTCTCCTCAAAATTTAGGAAAGTTTTAGTATCATCACTGCACATATCTTCAAACCCCATTAACGATCCGTCTCAAAGCCACAATCCATTAATAAGGTTCTAGTACATGATAATTGAAAGAGTATCTTGCTTTATTGATGAAAATTTTGCCTTGATCTCATCAATAATTGTTGCATCTTGCTTCTTTGAGTAGGTTTGGCAAGCTATTTCCTGTATATCCCAAGCAATACGAAGAAACATGTAGTTCTTGCTAATTTCTGGTAACATTGGGTTCAGTAACAATGTCATGATTTATGAATCTTCTCTGTCCCATGCTTGATTACTTGGATCAGTAGACCTTAGAGATGAGTCTTCCTCCTACTCTTTAAGAATGTTCTCGTGATTTGTGACCGTTATAAATAATTCTTACCATCAGGGTGGTAGGATTTAGGAAGGATGCATGTTGGGCAATTCTCCATTTGGTGCATTCAATGGAGATTTAAAAGCAGACCTGATGGGATTGGTAACTACATTCTCTAAGGTTTCCGACATCTCAAGAAGGAAAAAATAGATTGAACTTGGGTGTCTAACTTAATCAGCAATGAAGGTCAAATATTAATTGACAAGAAGTGAATGGAATGAATTGTCAACCGGCAGAAAAAAATCTGCAAGAAGAAAAAGAAGATAATTGATAATCTATTGTAGGAGTCCTTTTAGGCAATAGACAAAAATGAAGCTAGGCGATTAAGGCAAAAGAGTTAGCAGGTAAGGCTAACCAGAATGATGAAGAGAGTGCCAAGGATTTGGCTCTGATACCCTGTGGAAAAATGGTAGAAAACTATTCTCATCTTTCTTAGCACATTTATAAAGATAAATATACTTATAGAGATCAAAGAGAGAGAAAGAAAAGGAAAGACACAGCTGGACACAGAATAACAGAACTACCAAATATTCTTCTTGTCATTTTTTGGTTCATGCATTTTCAATTGTGTGTACTGAGCTATTTGCAGTGAAACAAATGTATTTTCCATTTATAAAGATAAATATACTCATAGAGATTGAAGAGAAAGAAAGAAAAGGAAAGACAGCTGGACACAGAATATAACAAAATAAGGACAGACAGCTATATATAACAGAACTACCAAATATTCTTCTTGTCATTTTTTTGTTCATGCATTTTCAATTGTGTGTACTGAGCTATTTGCAGTGAAACAAATGTGTTTGCCATGGTTTCTTGAGGTCCTCATGATCTATGGCCCTTCATCTAAAATAAATTCTAGCTTCATTATTCCTGTGATGACATGCAGATATGTTGGTGGTTTATCCCTATTCTCATTTTCTCCAAAGTGAAATTAGATAAATCACCACTGTTACATGGTTCTTCATAGCTGCTTTTCTTGCGATGATAAACACATTTCAGATCAAAACACTCCATACAAATTTATGTCAATGATTAAAGCTCAAATGTAGCTTTTTATGGACGAATTTTCAGTCACCCAAAACTGTACATAGAACTTCTATTTCTTTGTGCCAAAACTGGGGTTAGCATTGTTTTCCAATCATTCTGTTCTGTTGTTCTTTCTTGTGCTACTAAGATTCAATGGTGTCAAACGATATCTTGTGTGAGTATGTTGAGCTCATCATTGATTGGTTCAGTTATATCCACATGTGAAGTACTCATGAATTCTATCCAATTTTATTTTGATTTCATTGCAAGTATTTTGCAATCCTTCTATAAAATGATTGCAATCCTTTCATTTTTCAGGAATGTGCCATATTCATAGCAAAACTATTACTTCCCCAAAATTTTGAGAATATGGCAATGCAAGAACTAAGAGTTCTGGTTGCAGAAAGGTCGACGATGAAGATATTCATTAGGGAGGAGATCATAGAAATATGGCCACACACAATTGGCTTTGTATTAGAAGGCTTTGTGAAGACCCGGGATGCTCAAGACAATCTGATTACATCACCAGCTGCATTGTTGCCTTTTTATGCAGATCCAAATCTTCATAATTTCAAGGTTTCAGGTCATTCCCTTTTCTCTTTTGCTTTTACTTGAAGTCTTCTTTCTAAATTCATACTGAGCAGCAGCTGTAATTTGTCTTCATGAGTTGTCATGTTTGAATCTGGCCTTATTATCAAACAATGTATCAAGTTTAATTTCCAGATAAATCCTGATTATGGCTGCATGCAAATATGTGCAGATTAGTTGTATACATCTTGTTCTCTAATATTTTGATTCTTGGCTCTTGTGCAGGAGGCAGAATGGGGAGTTCTTCTCATCAAGTAACTCTTTATAATGTTGAAACAAGAGCAAGGGTAATCATTTTTGATATGGCCCCGTTTGATGCCAGTGGCCGTTTACAGAGAAAGTCTTCATCATTGGTTGACCTCACAAAATCACAAACCAGAGAACATGGAAACTTAATGAGTTGGCCAGAACACTTCAGCAAACATCATCAGCATACTGCTAGAAATGATGGTCGAGCTAAAAGTCTGTCAGAACGGGCCATGGGACTGGGCATTTTTGGAAGCATGGTTTGATTTCCATCACAACTGAGCTCTAGAAATTTTTTTCCCCTTTCTTTGAATGCAACTTCATGATCCCAATATTAGCTTGTGTTGTTGTAGGCCAGAATCTCCTGCCGAGACTTCTATTTTGGCTGCCAAATTGCAAGCACAGAAAAAAAATTTCCCCTTTCTTTGAATGCAACTTCGTGATCCCAATCATGAACAGTTCTTAGCTGTGTTGTTATAGGCCAGAATCTCCTACAAAGACTTCGATTTGGCTCCCAAATAGCAAGCACCAAGGATTGATTGCTGGCTATGATCTTCTATCTGGGTACTGGGAGATTCTTTGTGAATAATCCTTCCGTACATTCCTTGCCATGCAATTAATGGCTTCAGATTCCAGCAATTAACTGATATTAATTCCATGGAGTCGTGATGAATCTCTGTTAATGTTGTCAGTTTCGTTCTTCAGCATTGTCATAGTCATTCATTTTAAAATTGTGCTGTTTTGAATTACCAGATCAGTCAACACCGTAGGCATAACCAAAGCTTTCCAAGGTCTTCTAGTACAAAACCATCACACAACCACTCATACCCAAGGATTGAATCATCAGTGCGTCCGCTCACTTCTGTCAAGTCAGAAGGAGCCGCTACAATTGGTGAGAAACTGAGGCATAGAGAGTCTGCTGGATCAAAGCCCAGTCTGCTGCCAGTAAGTAGTAGAAAAAAGTCATCTGATGGTGACAACTCAAGTGATGAATCAGGTCCCGACGATGAACATATTGTGAGAATTGATTCCCCAAGCCGGCTTTCTTTCAGGCAGTCCTCTGGGCCTTCTATTCATCCTGATCCTGAAGGATCATAAACAACTGTGTCAAAGTGTTTTGATGTGTTGGCACTGGAGCATGGTTGTTTGTCGTATTTGATAACCGTGGCTCCAAAATTGTATATGTCGAACTCCTGTGTTCCCTTGTGTAAAAATAACATCAGGCTAGCTATTTTGAAGTGCTGGATCACTCGTATAGAAGTATGAACATCTGACAATCTCTGTCTACGATATAAGTATACGGTGCGCATCTTTTTCATAGTCATTTTCAAATCTTTCTTCCGTTGCTAAGTTTGCAGGCAGTTGCATTTTGGGAGTGTGTTACAGCAGGGCCATGGAAAGCACCAGCTATGTCCTTGCCTGCGGATTTCCCAATGAGAGAAAATGGAAAAGCACAAGATCACTACAGGATCATAAGATCGGTCATTTTATCTCTGTTCCAATTTGTGCAATGCAAAATTTGCAACAGTCAGCGAGGAAAGAAATGCTTTCTATTTGAAAAGGATTACCAAAAAAAAAAAAAAAAAGATAACATATAGACAATACTACCACTTGGAGTGATACTGTTGAGGTGCGTGTCAAGGCATTCAAAAGCTGTTTATGAAAGGAAATTAGAAAGAGGTTCTGTTTTTCTTTTTTCTCTTTTAGGCATATGAATCAAGAAGAGGATTTATATAATTTTCACAATTATTTAAAAATTTTAAACTATGGATTTACTTCTGGCACAAATTAAGATATGATCGGTGGTTGGTGTCTAAGCTAGATGTTATTGCAGTACTAAGTAGACGTGATTATTTAATTAAGGCATTACCAAAGTGAAGGGAGTTTCCCACAAAGTCCCACAACCCCATCTCTAGCCTAGCTAACCAAAGGAAGTGTGCGTAGAATTCAATTACACTTAGTTGAATGGTTTAATTTATAATTTATTAGAAAAACTCTAATTTTTCATTTAGAAAAAACTTTTTATGAGTGGGGAGTCTTAATTTGGTAGGATTTAACGAAATTTTTACTTAGAATTGAAATTTTGCGTGATCGAACTGAATTAGTGATAATCCAACACTTTGAAATGGATGATGATTAGGAATATAATGTACTTTCGATATTATTTTTTGTGTTGTTTTACAATTAACTTAGATTTTGCTATAAAATAATATTCTATGCTAGTATTAATTCTATGCTCACATTCCTTGTGGCCAACAATCATCAATAGGATAAAAAATAATTATTGCTAACCTAAACAAAGACAAAATTAAACTACAACAATTGTAACATCTAGCACCAAAAGGTTTTGTATCCCCTACAAGAATAAGAGATGCTAGAAGTGTTGAACAATATTATTAATGAATTTGAGTAAGGAAACAATACTTAACATAAAAGAGATAATGAGGCTTATTAGTCCTATGAAAGAAAGAATAGCATTACTTGTATCACATTGTTGAGCAATATGTAAGATGATTTGATGTGTGAATATGAACAATACTATATGGCTTAAGAAATATAGATTCCTTAAAAATTTTTGGGGCATCATTGCCATAAATGTGAGGAGAGTCACCATCAAGTTTGATACCTATAAGAAATGCCACAATCGTACTATGATACAACATCTTCAAAAGATGTCAAACATAATCTGAGAACTTAATTCAATTGGGCATGTTCTTACATATGAGTTACAGGTGTAAGCCATAATAAGGACCCTCTTCGACAGCGAGGAACATATGAAGGTTAACATAGTACATATTGACCATGTTAAGACTTTGAATGACATTATATGTCCTTTGGAGTTAAAGGACAAGCACATGAATGTTACAAAGTCCTCTTTTGAACAAACATATGTTACTAATTTTAGCTTTTTGGTTCAAGCACAAAAGTAATTGGGTATTTTTCAAGAAAGGGGAGAAGGACAATTAGGTCGCATAGGAGACTAAGAAGGCCTGACACATCGGAGCAAGCGTGGAGGAAAAAGGAACATGGCTAAGTGCTACAATTGTAGCAAGTTAGGACACTTCACTCGTGATTGCACTGAGCCAAAAAAATTATTTCCTATAATTCTGCTCTCACTTCCATTCATGTATATAGCTTGATCATGCTATCTGAATCACATCCTTTAAAGACTATAGACTCAAAAACAACATATCATGTAACTAAGGGCTAAGCAACATTTGTGGAGTATCAACGAATCCCATCTAAAACAAGATGGATCTATAGGAAATAACTCTGGAGTGAGAGTTAAAAGGGATAAGAACCAACAAAATTGAGTTTTATGGTGGTCGAACCCTGCTCCTACGTGAAGTTCTTCATTCTTTAGAGATTTGGTGAAACTTAGTCTTGTCTTGTCTCTTTTTAGTCAGGTTTTTCCTTGAATTTTCATGACAATTGCATTATCATTATATTTGGAATAACTTATTACGGGTTTTGTTTTATTAAGTATTATTTCATAATTTTAAACGTTGACTATGATATATATATATGTCAAATGACTATAGTTTTTCATTTATTACAACTTCTAATGCGAATATTAATAAAAATGAATGACATACTAGATTGGCTCACAGCAGACAAGACAAAATGAATATGTTAGCTAGAGAGAGACTATATGGTCCACTTGCTAAATTTGACTTATCCACCGGTGTTGTCTAATAGGAAAAGCAATGAGGAAACCTTTTAGCAAATCAACTAGAGATGAGTTTCTATTATAATTGGTCCATTCTGACATCTATGGTCCAATGAATGAGAAGACGAGGCGTGTTTCATCACTTTTATAGATGATCATGCAAGCATGGTTAAGAACCAACTCGATAGAAAGATCAAAACACGGAGAACTGATCCTAAACACGAGTATTTGTCAGAATAATTTTAAAACTTTTGTGATGAAAAGTGCATAATTAGGCGGCTAACTATTCCTGGAACTTTATAATAAATTGGTATTACTAAAATTAAAAATAGGACCATACTAGTTATGGTTAGATTTATGATGGCACAAGCAAATCTTCCAAGGAGATGTGTTGATAACAATTGCCCATATACTTAACCTAGTTCCCTCTAAATTAGTTGCTTCCACTCATTATGAGTTGTGGATAGGTATAAAGTCTGATTTGAGTAACTTGTAACCATGGGGTTACAACTTTTGTTCATAATTCCTCTCACAAATACAACAAATTAGTCTAAGAAGAAAAAATGTATCTTTTTTAGATACTTTGAACACTTCAAATTGTTTGTGTTTATTGTTGAACATGAGGATAAAAGTACCACTAAGATTAAATCACAAAATGTCACATTCTTAGAGAATGATTTTTCAAGTTCAGGTGACTTTAGTAAAGATGTTTCTCTTATGAGATAAAAGATCCTAAAGGAAGTGGTGCTTAGAATTTGTGAGTTGAAAAAACAAAAGACTTCCATGAGCATCTTGAACAGAGTGGAAGCCACGTACTTGAAGAATAATATCTTTAAGAGAAATTTGTGTCATAAACTCTTTAATTTTACGTATTATCATTTTGGACCTTAAAGTTTTCATATTAGCATATTAGACCCTATGAAGTTTCAGTCTTTGCATTTTAAACCCTATCCCCTCACGTTGCCAAAAAAAATTCTATCAAGTTGAGCATAAATAACAAGAATACTCTTGCACTGTCACAACATTGTCATCTTCCTCAGAGCTACCCACCCACCAAGCTCATTGAGCACCCGCCACCAGAGATCGACATCTGTAAAGTCACAAAAAACTAATTAAAGGGAGGAATTTGTAGATTGTATGTTTTTTTTAAAAAATATTAATTTGATTTTGATTATTAACAAACCATTGAAATATCATTAAAAAAATCTAACGAATAAGCGTATGTGTACTTAGATATTGTGACTTCAATTATATGTATAAAAATGAAAAGAGCAAGGTTTCAAAATGTATACAGGTCAAGTCGCAGACACAAGTTGACTCAGCTTGCGAGTTGGGTGAAGTCGATAGCCAAATCGACTCAGCGTTTGCATATTTCTACTACTAGCTCAATCAGAAGTGAAGTTTCGAACCAAGTTAACTTCACCTGCAACTTCAACGACAGAAAACTAAACAACAAGTTTCAGCAAAATAAAATCTCAGCTCAAGTCGACTTCGCCTGCAACTTTAAGATAGAAAAGTGAATAGCAAGTGGACAGTAAGTTCAAGCTAAAGTGAAGTCGCAACCTATGTCGACTTCATTTATCTGAAGTCAACTCCACTCATTCCAAGTTGACTCCACTTACGACTTCATGTTATAACGGTCGAAAATTTGAATTTTGGAGCATTATATGCATGTTAACCATCACTCCAATAGCTAGTATCTTCCACTCCTATATAATATCATTGACGTATGAACGTGAAGAGTTGTAGGAAACACAAGATGATCTTACACCTTCTAATACTTTAGAGTGTTGACATCATTTGAATAAATATTAAAGCTTCAAGTACTACTATTTCGAATGACCTTACAAGATCATCTTCTTCACATAACAAAGAGCTTCTAGAACAAATTGATTACGCGTTGTAATGTGTAAATTTTCTTTTTTTATTTTATTTTGAATTATTGATGTTGAAAACTTAATTCAAAAAGAAGCAAAATAGGGGATTAGTTTGAATTTGTCTCAGTAATGATTCTTGCTTGATTAATTTGAGTTTGTCTTATAAACGGATTAGACTTGGTTGATTAGAGTTGGTCTTACGAACAAGTGATTATTGTATATGTCTCATAGAGCTAGAATCTAGAAGAGAGTGAGTGTTCTAAATTATATTGGATATATAAGAATGGAACTTAAGATACAAGGGGTATGTGCTTGAAAAAATACAGTAGGAAAGGTTTCCCAAACCATTGTATATTGTTATCTTTTATGTGGTTCGATTGCTTATATTTTGTATTCTATTTGCACCCTCTCATTCTATCTCCTCGTACATTTCATCATATGAGATTAAATTCACAAGGGGTCAAGTTTTATTCACCGAAAGAATTTTAAAGAACCTAATTCACCCTCCCCTCTTTGATTTTTACATAACATTGAGACCAATAAGTGGTATTAGAGTAGACCTCTATCTTATTTGAGGTGATTTCTTTTATATATCTATGACAACTCAATCAACTTCAGTGCCTGCATTTGCTGAGGGTCAATCATTTTTTAGACTATCTCTATTTGATGTTAATAATTTTATCTATTCGAAGTTGATGATGAAATAACTAATTATGGCAATTAGTATAGATTCTCAGATAGCCATAGAAGATGACATTACATTGCCAAAAGGGGACAAGGCGTCCACTTGGATGAAAGAAGAAACCATGTCCATCCAGAGTCATGCTAAAGCTATAAACTTCTTATTTTGTGCATTGACTACTGCAAAATTAGATAGAGTTTTTTCATACATAACAGCTAGGGAGATATGGGATAAAGTGGTGACCATTTATGAAGGCTCCTCCCAAGTAAAGAGAAATAAAAGGAACTTCCTTATTGGCAATTTTGAGAGCTTTCAAATGTTAGATGGGGAATTTATTTCAAAAATGTATGGTAGGTTTTATAAAATCAATAACGCTCCTAAAGGCCTAGAAAATTCAATTCTGAAAGTAAGCAAGTTATGAAGATACCTAGAGCATTGTCGAACTTGTGGAATCAAAAGGTCACAGCTATTGAGGAGGCAAAAGACTTAGTCAAGGGAAAAGTAAATGACTTGATTAGCTCAGCATGTCTTATGAACTCATAAAAAATAAGAAAAAAGAATATCACAAAAGTAGAAAGTCTATTGTATTCAAAAGTGTGAAAAAGAGATCTAATGAATCCATGTCAAGTTCATACTCTAACATGAAAAGAAATAAAAATTCTAGCTCACACAATAAAATAAAAGATAGAAGAAAAAAATTTCAAAATGTTGTAAATGTGGTAGTGTTTGGTATATACAAATTGAATACACCACACCGGATAACTTGGAAATTCAAAATAAAAAAATTTTCTCAAAGGGAAAGGCTAAAAAAATGCTTAAAAGGAATACATTACCTCAAATTCTAGCACTCCATCAAGTGAAGAAAAGATGCAGCAAATTGGGCAAGAGTTTGCTGCACGGTTATTATAGAAGATGAAAAAGAAGCTTACCATAAAGCCAAGAAAGTTTAAACTACCAACATTAGATGCATCCATGTATATTGAGGTAGGCTCATATGATTCCTATTGCATTTCATCCTCTTGTGTTTGTTCTAGTTGTGATGTATTGAAGGATTTACAACAAACTTATGACTCACTATTTGATGAATTTAAAAGCCTTGGTGTCAAATATGCTTAAAAGAAAAAAACAATTCAATACAACCATCTTTGCAAACGGCAAATTAGCATAAAAGAATGCATCCTTATAAAAGGATATAAATGCCTTGAAGAAGGAGATAGAGGTATTGAAGAAAAAAAACTAAAATTTGAAAGGTTAATTTGTTAAGTTCTCCAACTTGGGAGAAGATATGCAGACATTTTTTAGAATGACCATTCAAATTGATTAAAAAAAAGGTCTTGGACATGTAAAGCACATTAATGTAATACTATACAAACCAAATGCTCCTATTTGAATTAAGGCTTCTAATGCATCAAATGTAAGGGGACAAGTTTTTCATGTTAAGAAGCTCGTTGATAGGTCATGGGTAAAAATGCCTACTCAGCAATCAAAAAGTTCTCTTGTTACTTCAATTCATACTAGAGTTGTTTGTCATTATTGTAATAAGGTTGAACATAAAATATTCAATGCAAGGAAAAAATGTTTGATAATGGAGTTAAATTAATTTGCATGCCAAAGAGACATTTCAAATGTGAAACTTAGATTTTATAGTACTAATACTCATGGATCAATTACACGAATAACAAGGGTACCAAAAGAAATGAAGATATCATATTTATGATATAAGTTTTATCTAAAATAAGTGTAAAGTCATCCAGAGGATGGAGCATGAGTTGCAAAAGAAATGGGGAGTTGAGCAAAATAATGATAACTCTTATCAAATATAATTGAAGGTATATTACTCTCATAGTCTTTTCTACATAAAGAAATTGGTAAATAAGTTATGTCACATTATCATATCATAGATCATATATTTGTGACTTAAAATTAATGAGCTGAATGACGAAAGGAAACATCTAATAGAAGGTTTTGTTTACATGAAATAAACTTCCTATACTTGATTTTCACTATTATTGTTAATTGTAATAGAAGGATTAATTCATTTTAAGCTCACTTTTTGTGTTGATTGACAAAAAGGATAAGAGAATAGTATGAAGAAAAGAGAATAATATTGCATATATCTTAGGGGAGAAGTATTCCCACACATAGTGGGAGAGTACATCTACAAGGGAAAGAGTATTCCCATGCATAGCGGGAGAGCGCATCTACATGGAGAAAAGTATTTTGAAATTAATATATGTATCATTTCTCATGCAGCTATATAGTTTTTTTTATTGTATAGTTTTTTGAATTTTGTGCTTATTGAAGAAAATCATAATTTCATGTAGTCATATTAGTGATTTATTTGAAAGAAAATATTTCAATTAAGTTTTGTCAATCATAAAAAAGGGAGAGATTGTAGATCATATACTTGCTTTAAGAGAGATTAATTTGATTTTGATAATTAACAAACCATTGGAATATCATTAAAAAAGATCTAATGAATGTGTAAGTGTACTTAGATATTGTGACTCCAATTGTATGTATAAAAATGAAAGGAGAAAAGTTTAAAAGTGCAGACGAGTCAAGTTGCAGACCCAAGTCAACTCAGATTGTGACTTGGGTGAAGCAGATTGTCAGGTCGACTTAAGGGTTGCATATTTCCACTGACTAGCTTAGTCATAGGTGAAGTCTCAGCCCAAGTTGACTTTGCCTACAACTTCGAAGACGGAAAAGAAGATAGCAAGTTTCTGCCAGAGTGAAGTCTCAACCCAAGTCGACTTCACTCATCCTAAGTCAACTCCACTTGCGACTTCACATTACAACAATCGAAAATTCGAATGTTTGAGCTTAAATGCATACCAACTACCACTCCAATGGCTAAATCTTCTTCTCCTCTATAAATATTATTGAAGTATGAACATGAAGAGTTGTTGGAAACACAAGATGAGCTTACACCTTACAAAATTCAAGAATGTTGATATTATTTGAACAAATATTGAAGCTTCAAGTGTTACTACTTCAAGTGAGGTTATAAGATCATTTTCTTCACATAACAAGGAGCTTCTAAAATAGATTGATTAGACATTATAAAGTGTAAAATTTTTCATCTTTTTTATGATGGGTTGATGGTATTAGAGACCAAATTCAAGAAGAAACAAAATAGGGGGTTGGTTTGAGTTTGTCTCACTAACGGGTTTTGCTTGATTGATTTGAGTTTGTTTCACAACGGATTAGACTTGGTTAGTTAAAGTTGGTCTCACCAAAAAATGATTATTGTATATGATCCATAGAGTTGGAATCTAGAAGATAGTGAGTGCTCTAAATTGTATTGAATATACAATAGTGAAACTCAAGACTCGAGGAGTATGTTCTTATAATATAGAGTGGGACATGGTCATCTTGGCTCTAATTTGCTCCAACAGTGGGGAGGTTAACGTACTAATGGATAGGTGAATGTGGCGCCCTTGACCCAAGGCACCGAAGCCTTACTCTGGGATAATTTTCGATTGGTAAATGTGATACAAGATTGTTGTCCTGTTCATGTAGTAAGATTTTTGTATTCATTTCGTTTAGCAGAATAATTTTTTTCTTTTCTTTTCATTCCATTTCCTTATCATCTTTCAAGTTATATATACTTGAGATTAGCTATAAATATCCTTTACCCATTTCAACTTTTTCATTTGCATCACATACTTTCTTATACTAGCATCAACATTTGTACATCGCATAATCAATACACAAGCAACCTTACTTTCATGGTACAAATAATCATACATTCATAAGCTGAATTCAAATAGAATTCTCAACATAAATACTTATCTGTTCACACCACATTAGAAGTATTCACAACCTGAGATTTCATTATCAACACGTTTATTCATTCATTCTCAACATATAGGTAATTAACATTTATCTTTGCTCATTTACTTGTGTTTTGTACCGACCTAGGGCTGGGAAAAACAAAATGTGAGTGATAAAATCAATAAGCAAGCGTTTTCATTTTAAACCTTTTCAAAATATTTTTCCTATAAACATTTCATGACTCAAATTCTGGGCTTTTCAAAGGCAAAGCGTATGCACGTAAACCATTTCATATAAACCTTTTCATGTAAACCTTTTCGTAAGGACATATTTATGCCCTAAGATATTTTCATGACCCCATTTTGGAGCTTTTTAAAACAAAGCATATGCAAACACGCCCCTATCTATCTGATATGTGACACTTACCAAGTGATCATCCTTCCATAAGAAAGAAAATTTTCATTCATGTGATAGCATACTAGCTAGGCGGCCGTCTATTCAACCTTCTTCCATTTCAATGAGGGAGTTGCCGACCTCCCTCTTTTCCTTAGCGACTTGGCTAATTGTAGAGGGGGGGCCCGGTTTGCGACTGCCTCCACAATGGACCTATTCATCATTCTGATGCACCATACATCATTCTTATCCACATTGAGATGCTAGTATGATTTGATAAAAACAACACAGACATCAACTCATGTCAAAATTTAGCTTAATTATTTCATAAAATCCACACAGGCATTATCCTGTGTCTTTTTCAAAACCGAAAACTTGGCATAATCATTTCATAAACAATGAGTATGCAAACACATCGTTTCCATCCATGTCATAATTCTTCATGTGATGCAACCATCTCATTTCGATTCATGTCATAATTCTTCATGTGATGGTACGATAGCTCAGTGAAATCTTTGTCATATGGTAGATGACACTTATCAAGTGATCAACTACCCATAAAAATATGACATTTTTATTAAATGATGCAAGACACACCGACTTGGAAATTACAAAGGCACAACTACCTATGAAAACATGACCTTTCTAGTGGAAGACATTGGACACACCGAGTGAGGGTGTGGTAGTCGATGCATAATCTCAATGTCTCATCCTTCTTCACCAAAATGACGAGGAAAGCACAGGGTGAGTGGCTAGGCTAGATCAAGCCTTTGTCTTTTAGCTCGGTGACATGTTTCTCAATTTCTCTTTTTGCGGGTGGGTATCAATTGTTGGAAACAATGTTCAAAATAAAACAAATTGGCCAAGGATTGAGTTTTGATGATTAACAAGAACTAATTTGAGTATATATATATATATGACTAATATGTTTGCCAAAGTGTTTAAGGAAAGCAGAGAAGTCAAGTCGATCTTCGAGTCGACTTGAACTTCGACTTGGGAGTGAAGTCGATAGTGAAGTCGACTCCACTAACGACTTCAAACAAGCCAAAACTGGACAAAGTTGAAAATGGAATTCTGACGAGTGAAGTCGCACGCCAAGTCGACTCCACATGCGACTTGGGTAGTCAAGTCGCATACGAAGTCGACTCCAGCATCGACTTCGAAGTATACAAAAATGTCCAGCGTTGAAATCTGGCTCCCGAAGATGCGAAGTCGCAGACGAAGTCGACTCCAAGTACGACTTGGGCGAAGTCGCAAACCAGGTCGACTCCAACTTCGACTTGAGAAGTTTTGAAGTCCAAGATGAAGATTCAAGCATATCCAAGACATCCATTTGAAGTTTCTCACATACAAAAGAGCTTTAAAGACTATTCTTAAAGTGACTTAAGATCAAAGCAAGAATCCAAGTTCAAGTTCAAACCAAGTCTATCAAGCTCAAAGCAAAATCTTCAAGATAGCTTCCAAATGGAGTAATACCCAAGTCATGAAGATCAAGTGAGTCCAAAACAAAGCAAGGAACACACATATTTTGTGTAAGGACTCAAAGCTTTCAAATAGTTTGCAAGATACAAGACATTTCAAAAGTATCCAGGCCAAGCTCTTCATCGAATCACAAGAACTACAAACATAAAGGCCACTCAACTTTCATGAAGACTAAAGGGAGAAATCTAAAGCAAACTAAGTAAGGATCAAGGCGTTTCTGCAATAGATCAAGCCAAGTCGCGACCCAAGTCGACTTCAGGATCGACTTGAGTTGAAGTCTGAAAGCCAAGTTGACCCAAGTCTCAGACTTGAGTTTCTAAAGAACCCAAGTCGCAGGCCAAGTCGACTCCATGTGCGACTTGGAAGCCAAGTCGCAGGCCAAGTCGACTTCATCTTAGACTTGGAGAATAACGGTCAAATTTTTGAACGTTGGAGTTCATTCATTGCACGCCAACCACTTCTACAACGTTCATATTTTCCTCAATCTATAAAAGGACATTCAAATGAACGTAAGAAAAAAAAAAGTGACACTACTCTAAGGATCATAGAGAGAAAAGAAGTGCAAGAAAGACTTTCAAATCCCTTTTCTCCATATTTGAGTGTTTCAAAGGAAGAAAGAGCTTCAAACTGCAAGTTGCTTCAACGATCATCATCCCAGCTGTCTTTGATTTCTTCCTCGAGCTCAAAACTGTCTACACAAATCTGTAAAGTGTAGTTTTTATTCATTTCTTTATTTGGTTGTATAAATCTTGATTTAGCTTGGGTAGCTAAGATCAAGTGTATGCAAAGTAGGGTGTGATTGGAGTGAGACTCATCACCTACTTGTGCAAGTGATTGTATATGCCCCCTAGAGCTTTGAATCTAGAAGAGAGCAAGTGGCTCTAGTTGTATATGCCCCCTAGAGCTTTGAATCTAGAAGAGAGCAAGTGACTCTAGTTGTGTATGCCCCCTAGAGCTTTGAATCTAGAAGAGAGCGGTGACTCTAAGTGTATTCTTGGAATACATAGTGGAACCCAAGTCACAACGGAGTGTGAGCTTGGAAGAGCGGAGTAGGGAAGGTTTGCCCGAACCACTATAAATCTTGTGTTATATTTCTTTTTACTGTTTTATCTTTATTGCTCTCTAGCTCTTTTCAAAAGGGGATTAATTACTCAAGGGGTTAAGTCTTTATTTACCAAAGAAATTTTAAAGTACCCAATTCACCCCTCCCCTCTTGGGTTTTGCCACTAACTCGGGACCAACATCAATAAGACCAATTATGTGGCGCCCCAACCCGAGGCGTCCACATAGTCCTTAATCCAAGATCTTGTCGATTAGTAAACGTGACTCAGGATTGTTACCCTGATCACACGGCGGGTTCTTAATTGGATCTCGTCCAATTTTTTTTTCTCATTTCTTTTTCTTTCATCACATAAACATATACTCATCATCATTCATAATGGACTTATCCATAACATCATAAATCATCAACGTCTCATATTATTCATAACTTCATAATTTTATACAACCTATACCCTTTTTCATCATATCCCATTAGGGAATCTATTCATACAAAAATCTACTAACCTTTGTAGATTTCTCTTTTTCTTTAGCAACACATGTCCTTCATCTCTTGGCTTCCCCTACACCTGTCTGAGGTTAGGAAAACAAAACATGAGTCGAAACTCAATAAGCAATCATTTTTCATTTTAAATGCATTCCTCTCCACTCGATAGAAGACACTTACCAAGTGATCAACTACCAACGGAATAGAAACATTTTCGTAAACCATATTTCGAAACCTTTCATAAACCATTCATGTAAATCATTCGTAAATGCATTTCTCTCAATTCGATAAGAGATACTTAGCAAGTGATCAACTATCAATGGAATAGAAACCTTTTCATAAACATTGGGTGTGCAAATGCTTCATTTCCACTCCTGACATAAACCTTCGTGTGCGGGTATGCTAGCTCAGGGAACATCTCACATAACATGGTTCAATACGCCGCCTGTCTCTGACTTGGCCTCATCAAGAGGAACCTCTCTTCCTCTTGACGCCTACATGGTTCCTACATGCATGACTTTTGATTTTCTCAGCGTTATATACCTCTTACACCAGGTAACTTGTCATTCTCATGTAGAGAATTATTTGCACCATCCCTTAAAAACATAATTTCAAATCCATGCTTTCCTTTTCAATCCATGTATGAAAATGCAATGCATTCATTCAAACATAACATTCCTTTGCCTCCACCTCTGGGGAGGACGCCGTCGGCACATAGCCCATACGACTCGGCAATAGTGAAGGGGGATCCTTTGATCCGCTTTCTACCTCCACCAAAGCCTCTTCCTTATACATCGTACATGTGCACATGTCCATAAATATTACATGATATCAATATGCCGGCATGACTTTTCATAAAAACTCATAAACATTCATTATTTCAAAACATTATAGGAATGACCACCCTTAAATACATTTCATAAATACTTGGAAATAAAATCACATTTTCAAAAGGGTTTGCTTGCTTACCTTTGCTTTGCTTCAACCTGACTCCTTTATCCTTTCCTTTCATTTTCCTATACAAGAAAATTGGATATTTTATCCATCTATTCTATGTTTTAGCTTACTTCTCATGCATGCTTTACGATCACATATTACCTCATTTTTATAGAGGTTATCCTTTTATAAATACTTGGTCATTACTCATTTATATGAATTTTATCCATAAATCATTTAAAAATTCCATCCATAGATCCTCATAAATATATAAAAATAAATCTCAATTTTTTTCCCAAAATACGCTGTTCACTGTTCATGTCACTGTAGCAAATCACTGTTCACGTTAATGTTCACTTGAGGTTGCTGTTCACAGCGACGTGGGTTACTGTTCATGGGTTCCAAAAATTGACATTTTTTCCAAAAATAAAAAATACCATGACATAGATTATGCTTAGTATATCATGTAAAATTCCATACATTTTGAATTTATCATCATTTACTTGGCAAAATAAATCATTTTCTCTATATACTAAAAATCAACATAAATTCACTTAAGCATAATCCTTAATTCCAAAAATCATGAAATTAATATATCATCATTCCAACATCATATTTATCATAATCATATATCCCAAATCATCATTTATCAAATTTGGAGCATTATTTCCACATGTCGTACATGATTTTCCCGAATGCTCTATCTTTGCTCCAAATTTTCGATGTTTCGGTATAATTCCAATTAAGCATTATAACTTTACTTATTTTCTCATGATTAGGCATTATCTAAGCATGGTTTTACCTTACTTAACATCCAAAAGAAATTTGGGAAGAAATCACTTACCCAAAGTCGAGATATCCCACTTTTTCTCGCACTTTCTCTCTCTAACTTCCTCCTCTTCTTTCTCCTCAAGGATAAAACGTGGTGGGGGTGAAAAAATGCTCAAATGGAGCTGGGTTTGAGTGCTTTGGTCTTTCACCCCATGCCCCCTATTTATACTTTTTGATTTTTCATCAAATTGGAATTTACCCCCTTGCTTGAGGTATTAAATTATAAATGTATTTTTTTCTAATTTCCAAAAGGTGCTTTGAGCCATGTGCAGCCACCCTAGATACTGTTCACGCCTCCCCTATGGCAGCCCTATTTTTTATAATTTTTTGATTTATTAAAATCAATTATTTTAGGCTAATTCAATCTTAGCCATTGATTTTTGATAAGATTGATTTTGGGCCATTGGATTTGGCTCCAAAAGTCCAAGCTCCAGCAGCCATAGAAGCTTTTCATTAATTATTTATCCATTTAATTAATTAAAATTAATCCAAAGTCAAATACTAATTAATGAAAAAGTAGAGCTACTTTTTTATCTTCAAATGGAATTTAATCTTGACCCTTAATTCATGATTTTTGATCAATCTTGGACCACTCATCATGTTCATCATCATATTTTGGCCATCCATAAAAAATTTCATCTCAATCCGACATTCGGATTGCAAGATATAAATTTTTCTTCATTTTCTTCACAAAAATCCATAAAAATCCGAAAATTATTATTTTAATCCAAAAAGCAATTTTGTCCTTTAGTGGGAAGCTTCTTTTTTTGTCTTTTATGATTAAGTTAATCCAAAGTGATTAACTTAACATATTTCTTAATCCCGCATTTACTATTCACGTTTCACTATTCACGTGCACTATTCATCCGAATTTCATAATTAATTATTGTAACCTCTATTCCCACATATTTTCATACTCATGAATATATATTTTATTAATATATTACCTAGGGTTTACAACCCTAGGGTTTCATACACGTGTCTAAGATCGGGGTTTCACAAATTACTTCTTAGTTTGTGGTGTGGTTTGATGGTGATCGAGTGATCCAATGCGTGATGCAGGAGTAGCCCCTTTGGTTCACCGAATACGCCAGCGTACTATTGCAGGAAAGCGTCGATGTCCAATCCCAATTGAGACTCTTCTTCCTGTGGTGTGCCCTCTGCTTGCAGCTAGATCCAGAATAGGCACATGCCATTGTGCAACCATCTTGACAATTATTATATGGATTGTTTCCCTATATCATGTCATGCCTTCCAATTTCACCTATCATCCTTGATAGTCGAACTCCATAGTCATGTCATCCCAATCACACATCACCTTATCGATTGTCTTTAGCCATTGTACTTTTAGGACTACGTCAGTGCCCTCCAACCCAATTGTATGTTGGCCTAACTTCCAATGGCAACTTTGAAGCTCTAGTTGGATGGCTCTACAGCACCCTTCACATAGAATGTTACCTCTGTCCACTATCATGACTTTGAAGGACAAGGTGTGAGTGACCTCCCGCCATAATCTTTTTGCTGCCTTTTGGCTTATGAAGTTATGGGTGCTACTGCTGTCGACCAAGACTGACACCTCCTGACCTCTGGTTGTCATCTCTTGCTTCCTCTTGATGCACCTGCGACCCAATGTGAATTTTGTTGGAAACATGTGAAAAATAAGCCAAGTCTATGTTTTGATGATTAACAAATCAATTTGAGTAAGTTTTAGTTACTAACATGTTGTGAAGATGATTAAAGGATATAAAAATGAAGAAAATGAAGCATGACAGGTCAAGTTGATTTCCAAGTTGACTCAAGCATCGACTTAGGCCAAGTCGATCCCCAAGTCGACTCCAGCAGCGACTTCAAAACGTCGTTTTCGTTCAGCGTTGAAATTGGGGAGCAAAGCTGCTGAAGTCGCAAACGCAGTCCACTCCGCATGCAACTTGGGTGAAGTCGCAGACCAAGTCGACTCCAGCATCGACTTCAAACGTGATTTTCTGTCCAGAGTTAAAATTGGAGATGAGAGCTGCCGAAGTCTCAGACCAAGTCGACTCCACATGCGACTTGGGTGAAGTCGCAGGCCAAGTCGGCTCCAGCTTCGACTTCAGACAATAGCACGCGTTTTGAAGAGCTAAGTCGCAAACTAAGTCGACTCAATGCTCGACTTGAGTAAAATTGAAGACCAAGTAGACCCATTCATTTTACTTAGAACAAATGAAGATCAAATCAAGTAAAGAAGCATGGATTCATCAATTCAAATCAAGAACTATCAATTAGATATTTCATACACTTCATGATCCAAGTATTCAAGATTCCGAAACATGAAGTTAAAGGATTTTATGCAAAGTGAATATACTAAACTTTAAATGATGCAAATCAAGGGAAGGACAATTAAGCATGAAGAAATTAAGCAAGCAAAATCATTTCAAAGAAGTTCAAGTTCATCAAGCAAGCTAAGGAAGTGAAGTTGCACCCGAAGTCGACTTCACCTGCGACTTGGGTCAAGTCCAGGACCAAGTCGACCCGAGGAAGAACTTGAGCAGCCTGAGTATAGTCGAAGTCACACCCGAAGTCGATTCCATCTGCGACTTGGGCGAAGTCGCACGCGAAGTCGACTCCACCTGCGACTTGGGTCGCATTAAATGCGCGCCACCTACTTCCAAACGTTTGAATTCCCTCGCCATTTATATAAGGCATTTAATATGAACGAGGAGGGTAGCTGAAACATCATTGATTGAGCACAACTCCCATCTCTAAGAGCATTAAGTGATCAAGCCAATATCTAGAAGAAGAACTTTGCTTCCAAACTGCTAAGAGCTGCTTGCTGAATTATTAAAGTCTACCTTACAAGTTCTTTTCTGCACCAAATCTGTCACTGCACACCAGTAACGTGTAGAAACTTTTTTTATTTTCTCTTATTGTATTGAACTTGATTTAGTTTGGCTAACTAAGATCAAGTGTAAGCAAAGCAGTATGTGACTGGAGTGGAACTCGTCACCTACTTGTGCTGTGTGTTGTTTATGCCCCCTAGAGCTGGAATATAGAAGAGAGCAGAGGCTCTAGTTGTATTTGTGAAATACATAGTGAAACCCAAGTCACAAGAGGTGTGAGCTTGGAAGAGTGGAGTAGGGAAGGTTGCACGAACCACTATAAAATCTTGTCTATTGATTTATATTTCTGCTTCTATTATCTTATTGCTTTCCTTTTATTTCATTGAAGGGGATTGGACCAAACCGGGGTAAAGTTTTTGTTTAAGTTTAAAAATTTTAAATACCCAATTCACCCTCCCCTCTTGGGTATTTTCTATTAACTCGGGACCAACAAATTTCTCCTCACAATGCATAATGAGGCCTTTGTTCTGTCGGGCTTTCATTTCTTCCCAATTCACCTTCTTGATGGTCATGGTCATGTGCTCCTTGTCTTTTTCATTCCTCTCAACTTTATTGCCTTGACATCCCATCACCCTTCCTTCTTACGCTACTATCCTTATCCATGGTTTTAGTTCCTCCAATTTCTACTCAACTAATGTGGTTGCTTTTATGGCGACCCTTAATGTGGGCGACTTTTGCCGTCTGAGCTATGCCCTTATTTGGCTCTTTGGTCTGCCTATAAAACAACTGATCAATCCTTCCATAGGCCACCCTATCACCTAGTTCGAAAGCCTCTTGAATTCTTGCATGTATATCGGTAGGGCCCTCCAATGCTTGAGTTGGGTCAACTGCTCATTGTAGCTGACCGTAGAGATCCTGCCGAATCTCACCTTGGCTGCCTTAGCGAACTCCTCCCCCGTCATTATGCCTTTTGTTCTCAAGATGCACTGATACCGGTCGATCGCGGTGCCTTTAAGGTGTTGAGAGCCTAAGTTGACCCATTCGGAGTCGGCCACCTGGTGGTGTCTCAAGATTTTTTGATCATAAACAACCATGAATGTGGCTCTTCTTCACTAAACGATGGTAAATCAATTCTAAAGGGGCAGTGCATACCTTGATGCTAGTGAGCTTCCTAAGCCGATTAGAGGTGCTTCGATGACTGGTTGCCATCCCCACCCTTGGCTCACCTGCCTCTAACCACTACATAGGACTTTGACCAAGGAGTGGTACTTATCCTCTCGCCTTTGTTCTAGTGAGATCTGTACAACCACAACCTACTACTCTAGTGCATACATGTGAGTTTAGGAGTGCATAACAAGCTTCTCCATCTCCTCCGGCTGCTTGATCTAGCTATCCCACATCTCTGCCATTACGGAGATTGATTCTCTAATACCACTTGGTAAGTTCCTAGTGTAGGAATTTTCCTTCTTAACGTTCTTACAACAAAATGAACCACATAAAGGAAAAACAAAGAATGAAAAGAACGAATTAATATTTCTCGCTTGCCTTACAAATTATCTCTTCCCCCTCTTATACATTGGTTTCCTATTACATTCTTAACTCTTTCACCCTCATGCCCCACTTGCTAGTCTCCTGGTTACAACTCGAACTACCTACACCTACTTGGGTCTGTTACAATTTTTAGTTGTCTCCTCCCACTTGTATGGCCATCTTGGTCCCCTTATTGTGTCACTTCAACCACTCATGTGCTCCTTGTCCTGGGGTGCAACATCCTGCGATAGTCCCTGGCCCTGCCCGGCCTCAGCACATATGGGGTCCTACCAGCAAGGTTCTTCAATGAATCCTGCATCAATGGGATTAGAAATCAGCCTTCTTGTGCCCATTTATAAAATGAGGGACCCTCCATTCAAGTGTCACAAAAAATACAAGCAATAAAAGCACTATGGTGGAGATCTACCCCTAGCTTTCATTGATGTAAAATTTTATTTTATTACTTTATAGTTTGTATTTAGTGTTTAGTAGTTATCAATTTTAAATTTTTATTTTTAATTCTTAGATTAGATTTTCTACTTTATTTCTTGTTTTATAGTTTTTAGATTAAATTTAATATATTTTCATTTCCTGCTTTCATAAATTAAATTTTATTTCTATAATCTTATAATTATTTTCTTCATTTAGATTTAATTTATGCTATTATTAATTCATGGTGTTTTCCTTCTCTCAATCATTCTCTTTCTCTCCTCTCTTCTTTCTCACTCGACCTCTTCTCTTTTCTTTCTTTACCCTCTCGTATTTCTCTCTTTGGCTCTTCTCTTCTCTCTCTACATTTGCTCTCTTTTTTCTCTAGCTTCTCTCTCTTTTCATTCTTCTATCTTTTTCTAATGTTTCTCTTCCCTTGTCTCTCTTCCTTCTCTTTCTAGCTTTTCTCTTTTCTCACTCTATCTCTCTTCTTTCCATTCTCTCATAAAATGATCAATCTCAAACAACTCAAAATCTTATTGCTTCTTTGTAGATTCGACCCAATTCACCATTATTCTATACTCTTTTGAGCATAGTGTTAGCTTTAATGTGTTTTAATTAATTAATTAAATTGATTATCATAGTGTTCTTAACAGTGAATACTTAATTTTTATCAATTTTTGGGGTTGTTACTAGGGAGGCGTATAAAGGTTTGAATTATTTTAATTTTGTGTTTGTTTCTTTAAATTCTCTTGCTTGCTTTCTTGTAGTGTACTCTTTACATATTTACTCCACTAGAATACCTTAATTTACATATTTCAATCATTTCTCAATTTTAATAAGTGATCATTCAAAGGTAAATGCCTAAGTAGATCTGTGGTTATTTAATTAGAACCTTGCGAAAGCAAGAGGAGCCTCCCACAATCCTACCTCTTATCTGGCTAACCAAAGAAAGTTGTATAGAATTTAATTGCACCTTAGTGATTTTCAAGACATGAATTACTAATTAAAAATATAAATTAAGAATAAAAAGTAATTAAAAATTTTAAAATTTTTTAAAAAATAAAAATTTAAGAATGAACATGAATTTTATTGATTAATATTTAAGTAAGTTGGATCAAGTAAACCAAAAGTTGAATTACGTACTTGCCAACCAAAGTTCTAGTAGTTCATTCTTAAACACATCTATTCCTTTTCAAACAAAATACTCTAATGAGGTTCAATTTTTACCTATTTATCCAAGAACAAGTTTAAAATTTTCAAGGAGTTTCTACACTTGGTTATAGTTCATTTGCACATCCATATAACTTAGGATAGATGAACTTCTCTAATTCTTCTTAGATGAATCAACAAAATCAATCTCATCCCTAATATTCATAACCGTCATGCCACCTATGCAAAGTTAATTTTCAAATTATTAATGTCAATCTAATTCTTTTGAAAATACATATGGGCCACTTGTGTATCATGAAGAAACTTTTTCATTGCCTCAACATCATAACTTATCTTCTCCTCAAACTTACAACTTTAATGAGAAATTTGAAATTTTGAAACAATTAATCCTCAATAACAATCAAACCCTTTCTAATAACTATCAAACCATTTCTATTCTAAATAATCAATTTTTAGAGTGCCAATATCAATTTAACCATTATGAAAATACATATTTGCAATCAAATCCCCCCAAGAGGACTTTTCAAAATTTTCATCATGTCAAGTGAATTACCAACAATCTCCTCAAGTGGACAATTTTGAGAAAAAGTTCAAGAAATGAAAATAGATGTTCTTCACGTCCATTGCTGCTTAGCATAACCTCTTGTTATGATGAAAATTTGAATAAATAAGTTAATAAAAGTTGCTAGGGAGGTGGACAAAATTAGTAGCCAACCAAACGTCATCCTAACTAGTCATTTGGATTTTCAAGCACAATTAGACTTAATACCATAGGAAGGTCCACACTTTCAAAATAAAACTATAAATTTAACATTTCAATTGGATGAGATCTTAAATGATCTACACAATTTGTTAAGAATTGGAGAGAGATAAATAACCAAACCTAAGAAAATGTTGTGAAAATGATAAAAAAAAATTTTGATTAAGGTTGAGTTAGGAGAAGGTGAAAGATAGAAAAATTGTTAAGAAAATTAATTATGAATGTATCGATGATAAATTGTGTGGAGAGGGATCTAATGAACTAGCTATCGCTCTAATAAATTTTTTGATTATCAAGCTTAATCAAACCTATCACTACAAGAAAATCTATAGTCTAGGAATCTGATAATGATTTCAATATTATATGGTAGTTATTTTTTTAATCATGAGACTAGTGAGAATCTCTCTCTTCAAATTCAAGAAGATATTATAAAAAATAATGAAGAATATGAGGATAAGTTTGGGGGAAATGATAATGATATTGAGGTGTATAATGAAGACTTTATTAAGAATAAGTTAAGGAAGATGAAGATGAAAATGAAAAGAAAATGATCAATGAAAATTTTGAGAAGTACCTATTATCCTTTTGAAATACTTTAAAAGATAGGCCTATTAGCATAGAAGAATTAATTTAAGAGGAAGAGATGATTCAAATGTTTAAATAAGTTCATATTAAAATTTTGCTCTTTGATACCATCCAATATATTCCAAATTATAATCAAAATTTTAAAGAGTTGTGTATTCAAAAGGAACCTTGTTTAATCCCTAATAAAATCATGCTCTCAATCAATGATAGTCCGATTAATTTAAATAATCTAACCCAAAACGAATAATTTTACATATTGGATATCATCAATGATTTACTAATTTATAATATTTTCCTTGAGCATAGATACATGAAAAAAGTTAAAGAATTTACATGATATCAATTTTTTTGATGGAGTAGGGGTCGGATAACATGAGTTTCATGTCTCCAGCTGAAGACGTAAAACTCAGCGTTGATTAGTAATTTATAATATTTTCCTTGAGCATAGATACATGAAAAAAGTTAAAGAATTTACATGATATCAATTTTTTTGATGGAGTAGGGGTCGGATAACATGAGTTTCATGTCTCCAGCTGAAGACGTAAAACTCAGCGTTGATTAGGCGGCAGCCCTATATATATATTATTTTTTCTCTTTCTCTGTTGGTCAAAGTTATAACATTTTAATAAAATTTCAATCAGATCTCCATTGACACTGCAAGTTGTCTCTTTCCTTATTATTTTAGTTCTCGTATCTTTGCATTTTTCTATTGTGTAAGTACTATTAAGAGCAATAATAATAAGTTTGGGGAAGGGTTCGTTTAACTTTGACAAAAATTTAAAAAATAATAATAAACTAATTCTAAAAATATGGAAATGAAAAAACATAAAAAAAAATAATACATGCATAAACTAAAAACGAGAAGCATTAAAAATCAAAGAGTACTCGCAATACTTGGTAGTAAGACAAGAAGCAAACTATAGTCAGTTATATCTGTACAAATATTTTTATGGTACTTTTAAAGTTTAGTAGTACTTATTTCACATACACACTAATGAACTTGGTGGACACCATAATAATATAATTTCTTTCTCATCGATGCAAGTTACCTTCATTATCATTAAAATAGATAATTTTTTAATTCAAAATAAGTAATAAAAATATCCCCAAATACCTTGAAATATGGTGAGGGAAAGAAAAAATAATTATTAAAAAATATTTAAAATTTTTTCAAATACCTTAAAATATGATGAAGGGAAGTAAAAAAAAGGAAAATATCCCCAGATACCTTGAAATGAAAAAAAAGAAATAAAAGAGATTTACAAAAATAAAATAATATATAACTATCACTATCATAATTTTGATATAAATGTTAGCTTGGATGAGTTGAAAATAATTCATTTATTTAGCACTTACATGTTCATTAGTAACATACACACGTGTTATTTTTATTTTTGTTATGTGCATCATGAGAAATCTTTACTTATATAAACTAATGAAACATACTTCTAAAACTCACTATAAAAATTAGCAATACACAAAGATTTTAAATTTATATTATTTTTATTGTTAAGGGACTAGCAATGTTTAAATTGGGAGATTTGATAATTCTACAAATTTTCGTATAATTTCATATTCAATTTGCACATTTAAGTACAAAAATGTTAATTAAATATAGGTTTTATATGAAATTTTATGCAAACTATATTTTTTTTATAAAACCATTAATTTTGTTAAAATTTAACCCAACTTACACATATTTTCAAAAATATGAAAAATAAAATAAGTTATCTTGTAAAATGCTTTTTTGCAATGAAATAAAAGCAAAGATTGATATTATTAAAATAGGCTTGAAATTACTTTAAAATATTGAGTAGCCTATTAAATTAACTTGGGCAAACACGTAATATTTTAACAAGGTAAATCAACTTGCAGATATAAAGTAGATACTTTTGCGTTAATTTTTAAAATATTATAAAATTAATTTATTTTGCGAAGAAATTAAATAGGCTCAAAATAATATCTTAGCCTATGAGTAAGTCTAGTCAAATAATTTGGGGCTGAAATTATAGACATTTTGAATAATTTAAATTAATTGCGTTACATGTATTTAAAATTTTATATCATTCCTTAGAGATTGATATGTATTATTATTACTATTTCATCATAGAATTACATAATTTTAGAATAATTTATGCCCACGAACCAGCTTATTAAAATGATTAATATGGTAGATGGCTCAAAGTGTCTAATCACGCACTGCAGGAGCGCAGACACCTCTACGCCGACGGATCACTAAATTTGGTGCTCCATCACCTTGTCCCCCAAATGCAATGGCTACTCTTTCAAATTCCAACAAGCAGCTGCCATTTTTCTTCAACCAACTGCTGTTATTTGTAATAAGGGAACCCACCGACACTTCTCCACTTTCTCAATCGGCAGCCTTCTCCGGGATAACCCCAATCGAGCACTCATCGAACCACTAGCACAGCATGCATGGTAGCCACAAAAGCCCATCTACCCGCCAGCAAATCCCCAAATTCAAGCTATAAACCTTGTGTGAGAAAAACCAACGAGTAGCAACTTCCAATTATTGGCTGCCCTGATGATTCCGGTCAGCATACATGCACCGCTACTATATCCTGCGATCTTCCATAGTCAAAATCAACAAACAGAAATAGGAAACAGTAAGTCCAACTCAACGGTAACTAAAAAAATTCAAGCAGCTCGTCTGATTCAGCCTCACTAACTCTAATCATCGGCCAAAAACAAATCCCATTAGCTGTAGCCTCCATTGATTCAAGCTTCAAGCAGAATTCGAATGACCGATCCCATATTCCATCTCTCTAACCCTTTTTCAATTGACCATCTCATGACCAGCCAAAATGGGCAGCTGGCCACAAAATTTTAGCTCTCCATCTCCCTTGTAACACCGCCGGCAACAGCTTTGCAAGATGCAGCAGCAATTGTTCCTCGATTCTAGTCGAAATTCAACAGTTGTCGTTCGTTTATCCAAGCAAGAGAAACAACACCAGTAGCTAGCTCCTCCAAATTTGCAGAATAACTGACCACATAAATTTCAGCTAGCCACCGAGCAAAGTCAAATTCCGCAGCAACGAGATGGCAGGGATATAGTAGGCAAGGGTCTATGGGAAGGAATTCCCATGAGAAAAATCGGACGTAAGGGCATTTTGGTAAATTAACAGTGTGAGTATATTTATTTGAAAATGTCAGTATGTTTATCTCTTGAAAAAATTTGTATTAAATATAAATAAAATGTCAATCCATTCTATTCATTTGGTGGATCAACCACTAAAATATATATAAACATATCTTTTCATTATTCAACATTTTGTAAAAAAAAATTGCAGAAAATATTTTTTTTTACTAAGATTTCATTTACTTGGGAAAGTTGAAAAATATATTTTATATTAGGAATTATGTTAAATTATTTAAAGTTCATATAAATAAGGAACTCTCAAAGGTAATAATTTCAATATTTATTTTTGAATTTTTGAACATTGATTAAACACTTGTGATGTGATTTTATACTCTTTATAATGTCATTTATGTCTTTGGTACATAATTTAAAGTTTAATTGATAGAATTTAATGGTTGTAATTAAATTTAATGATATTTAACAACATCTAAGCTTATCTAATTTTTAATATTAATAAGTTGATTATAATTCAACACTTGTAATATAATCCTTGGCTCATGATTAGGTCATTTATATTTTAATTACCAAAATTAAAATTTATATAATATTATTTAATAAAATCTATCAAAATCTAACAACATCTAACTGCATCTAACTGCATCTAATCGTATCTAATCGGATCTAATTTTTATATTAATAAATTAATCCTAATTTAACATATGTAATATGATTATAGGCTCTTAATAAGGTATTTACACCTTAGTATCCGAAATTAAAACTTATATAATATGATTTAATAAAATTCACTTAAATCTAATCGCATATAACTGTATCTAACTACTTCTAACTGCATCTAACAGTATCTAACCACATCTAATTGTATCTAACCCGATCTAATTTTTTATATTGATAAGTAAATCATAATTTAATACTTATAACATGATCGTAGGCTCCTGATTAGGTCATTTATGACTTAATATTCGAAATTAAAACTTAGATAATATGATTTAATAAAATCCATCTAAATCTAACCACATCTAACTGCATTTAACAACATTTAACTGCATCTAACTGTGTTTAGCTACATCTAATTGCATCTGATCACATCTAGCCAGATCTAATTATTTATATTAATAAGTTAATATTAATTTAACACCTTTAATATGATCATAGGCTCCTGATTAGGCCATTTATACATTAATATCTGAAATTAAAACTCAGACAATATGATATAATAAAATTCACCTAAATCTAACCACATCTAACTATATCTAATTTTTTATACTAATATTGATATAAATTAAATTTAATCAATATAAAATTATCTAAAATAGTATTTTATAATTTATATAAAAAATTAAACATATCAACTATTAAATTTTATTTTAACTTAAATTATAAATTATAATTAATATAATGATCCTAATTTAACACCAATAATATGTTTCTAGGCTCCTTATAAAGTCATTTATACCTTAGATATATTTAGATTGGTGCACAATTATTTATGTGAAGTAGATAGAAATTATTATCTTTTTTATTAAATTTATATCAAAATTAATTATTTTTAATTATATTTAAATCAAAAAATACATAAATTATTTTAGTAATAAATTTTTTACTACCTATGTTTTTTTATTGTAAAATTTATGTGAATCGAAATTCAAGCTAAAAATAATAAAGTAAAATATAAATAAATATTATAACGAATTAAATTAAAAATTAATTCAATTAAACATAAACACATTCAATTTAAGCTAAAATTAAAATCGTAGAGTTTAGTCATCATGCCTCCATTTAAAAATATCAACATGCAATATGATTTTATCGACATTTGTAAAATTATACATGTTAAATAAAATCAAAATGATCTGGTATTGGCATATTAACATGTTGGAAGTAAAATTAAAAAAATAATTAATGTTTAAAATTACGCAAATATGTGTTGCATGTGCATGATTGCATCCAAACTACCGGAGCATCAAAAGTTGGTGCTCCATCTTCTTTAAGTGACGAAAGGCATGGGTGTCATCTCAAAGCTGGCTATTGGCATCGTCCTTCGGTTGATCTAAACCGATCACATGAATGTCAGTAGCATGGCAAACAAGCGAACCAAAATCCCATAACCAGTAGCATGTGAAACCCCAATCTAAGTAGGGTCCAATGTATGCATTAGACATATACAAGTAATTTATATGTGAATTAAATGACGTATGGATGATTTTAGGATTTTATAATATTTTGCAATTAGGGTTCAATTAAGAATGGTGATTAAAAATTTAATCGCCAGAGCCCAATATGAGTCAAGGTGACTAAAGGGGCATAATGAGGATTAAAACATGCTATTGTGGCATGAATGATTAGTTTAATTTCCATGAGTTAATTAATGGAGATTAAAATGGAAATTATGGAATTATGTTGGAAAATCATAGAAAATTCATAACTCAATGCCTGTAAGGTGGATTCAAGTGAAATTTGAAATGGAAGTTGATGATGTTGGGTTTGGTATTATGGGATTATTGTATTATGAAAATCCTTGATGAAATTAGATTAATGATTTATTGATCACATCTCAATTTTAACTGTTAACTTCCAACGGCTATAACTTGAGCTAGGAAAATCGGATTGAGATGAAATTTGAAACGGTTGAATGAAATTATGAGATTAATATTTTGGAAGGTTTGGATTAAGCAAATCATGTTGGAAAATACCTGAATTGAAAAAGGTGTATATGGTTGACTTTTGTACCACAAGAGTACCATGTATTTAATGCTAGAGTACATAGAATTAATGCAATTTTTAATAAACCAAATAGGTGTCAAATGCAGGTGAAATGCAGGGTATTTTATGAATAATTATAAAAAGCAAAAAATATCATGAATTATCCATGCATTGATGTCCACATTAAAGGGGCTAAGAGTGCTCAAAATGAGCATAGGAGAGGTGACATGCATATGGACGTCAATAGGCAGTTGCAGCTGGTTATTTTTGCAATTTTTATTTTATGAATTATGTATATATATAGCTTCCATGTTGGGATGTATAAATAAGTATTTAATTATGTGAAAAAAATTCAAGAAAATTCATGAACAGTAGCTGCCATTGAAGGTGTAAAAGTGGACAGCTTGTTGCATGCAAATGACATCCAAATGATGTGCTGATTTGCTGCCATTTTGCTAAATTTTTTAATGCCGAATTAATACATGAATTAAAGGGTAATTATGTGTATGATTTACCCTTAAATTGAGATTAATAAAAAATAGAAAAAAATGAAAATGGGCAGCAAGTGACGTGCAAGGGCTGGACAGATTTGGATGGCCTGGATTAATGCAGATTTGTGGATTTTTAAAAAATAGTAAAATGCTAATTTATATGACCGTGAGTTCACCAGCACATAAGAGGATAAGAGGGCATTCAATGGCTGTAGAAAATGCAGCAACAAGTGGGGCCCACTGCTGGAAATTCCAGCCCCACCAAGTCAAGCACGTTCACAAGATTGGAGGCTTGGAAAATTCTTCCAAGTGCTGAACTCCATCTTCTTCCCCAAGGCAGCCTCATGTCCAGCACCTAGCAAGCCAAAAGGAATGGAAAACCAAGAAAAAAGAAAGGGAAAAAGGAGGGATCACCCATTTAATCAAGTAAGTATATGATTATTTTGAGTTTATACTTCAAATCTGGAAGTAATATGATGTTATAAACTAAAATATGAATGGAATATAAAATGGATGAATTTTAAAATGAAAAGTTTTGGAAAGAATATTTATGGGGTGATTAAGTAACGACCAAATTTTCAGCTTAAAATAATAAGTAGGTTTCAAATTAAAAATCCGAGAAGATTAACCCAAACAGGGTAAAATGGGTGACAGGATCAGATGTAGAAAATGATTTTTAATAATTTTTATACAATAAATTTTGGGCTGAAAATTTTACAGGATATATAAGACATATTTAGGATCACAAAAATAAATTAAAAATTAGGTTTTTATGGTTATAAATATACCCAATAATTTACGTGATTAAGGCTGACTGAAAATAGATGCTGCTGTACAGCAAGGTAAAAATGCCAAATAAATATAAATGCTTAATGTTTTATTCTGTAAATATTTATTTTGATTAATTCATGTAGTTATTAAGGTATGGTAGAAATTTCAGATCAAAACTACTTGATTTGATATTAATTCAAGATTTTGAGATTTCAGTACGCCTGATTTCAGCATATGTGGATAGTTTGAGAAAAAAATCAAAAAGAAATATGAAAACTATGTAGAAATGATCCAAATTGATATATGTGTTAATTACCTAAATTTTTGTTAGGAAAAGTTGGATTAATTGCTAAAAATTCGGAATTATATAACTGCCTAAGGTTATGTGTCAAAAGACACGTTAAACGGGTGAAAAATGGGTTCCAAAGTTGCTGTTTTGGAAACCTATGATTAATGGATTTAAATCCCATGAAAATAAAAAAAATAAAGTGATAATTAAGGGATGACATCATGCTGAAATATGGATTATATTTCTGACTTAGAAATTTTATGAAATCCATTATGTATATGTTGCCAAATGGGCATATGAGAAGGAATAGATATGCAAGGGTGATGAATGATTTGTGAAATTTGGTTTTATGAAAAAATGCATGAAAATATGATATATTTTGTGAATATATTTCTGTTTAGGAAAATTTTCCATAACACATATTATATGTGTCTTCAAAAGAGTTTAAGTGCAGGATATGAATGATGGAAAGGGGTAATGAGTTAATGTGATTTGCTAAAATGCAAAATGGATGGAAATATATTGAAACATGTAAACAAGATACTGTTTTGATTAAAGCTTGTATAATTCAAAGCTTGTATCAAAATGGAATTAAAGAAATTAATTTTAATAAGGTGATTAAGTTAATTTTCCAAGTTTATTAGGATAATTACGCACACTGAAGGATGGAAAAATGCTTATGTGGAAAGTGCAATTAACGCTAATTATCATTTTGATTTAATACTCGATATATTTATATCTTAAGATTTACAAGGTAGAATGACTTGAAAATGTAAGAGATAGCCTAAGATGGTGTGGTACCTTAATCTATGAAGGGTTTACGGGTGTACATCAGGCATATAAATATGATTCATGAAAGATTTAATTGGATTTTGAATGATTTTATTATTTTGAGAATTTATTACAATTAGGACCAATAATTATAAATGATGATTAAATTAATCGTTATAAGCTAATATAGGTCAATAGGATTAAAATAGATTAATGATAATTGGAAACCATAAATATATCATGAATAATCTTTTTAATTTTTCATAATTTGATTTATGGAAATTAGGATGATAATTAATGAGTTAAGTTGAAGAACGCTAGAAAATTCATAATTTAACGCATATAAGGCGAATGAAGGTGAAATTTGAAAGACTAGCGTATAATTATGGGCTTGATCTTATGGATGGTTTGGATAATAAAAAAATTATGAAGGGAAAAGGGTTAATCGACTAAGATTATATGATATTTTATGAATTAAATTAGTTTGCTAATAACTTAGCATATATTCATGTTTGAGATGAGAATTTTATATGACTAAGCTAAGGTGCTCTAAATTAAGAATGGATGGGATTATGCTAAATTTTTGCTAGAAAATCCTAAATGACATGTGTTAAGTATGATTAATTATTAATGATAAATATGTAATTAAATTACCAATGCAATTAGGATAAATAAATGGTCACAAATTAAGATGAAATTCTATGGCATAAAATGCCATAATATAAAGCCAAGTGGACGTGCATAATGTGGACAGCTATGTGTATAAATTTTGAGCAATTATTATTAAATAAAAAAATGCAAAAATCTACATGGAAAATGCACCTAATTAAGGATGTCCACAGCTAGGTAAAGAAATAGGCAGATTTTTCAATGGTAGGAAAAAATGTAGCAGCAATTAAATGCAATGGACAGCATGGACTTCCATTCATTTTCAGCAGCAATTATATATTTATAAAAATTATTTTCCAGCATCTATAGGGTGAAAATTTAGGGCAGCTAAGTAGGCATAGGAGCATGGGAAAACTTGGGCAGCAAGCATGCTTTGGACGGTTCAAATTTAGCCATGGAAAGAGAGGTGGACGGTCAACATTGATGGCAGCATATTCCATGGGTTAAATGCATAATTCGGTGGCATAAAAAGGGGCAGATTTCAGCTCCTATAAATACGTGATAGGCAGAAAGGGAGCAAGGTTTCAACGTGATGGGGAGAAGAAAAAAAATGGGAAATGAAGGGGCAGCAGGAACATCCATTTCAGGTATGCTTGCCATGCTTTTCCATTGATTATTCCCTACCCAATTCACTTTCAGCATGTATCAATGCTAGGTTTTTATTTTAATTATTCTCTGCTCCATTTACATCCAGCAATGCATGAAAAAAAAATATATTTCTACCATTAATGGAACGTCCAAATCTGCATATGAAGAAAATGGATTTTTGTAAATTAATGGGACATGAAATCTGGATGGAAGAGAGGAATTTCTATTTATTTTGATTTAATTCAATAATTAAATAATTTTTATATAATGAATTATTAGCACCAAGGGTTAATGAATTAAGAACATATCATATATGGGTATACCTTCAAGTGGACGCCCAAATCATGTATAGATTTAAATTTCTGTTATAATTAAAGTTCAGAAATTTTATGTGAATTTAGTGTATTATTAATCATAAACAAGCCCTATAAATGATTATAAGAATGGTTGATAGATAGCACGTGGTGCCCCAAACCCGAGCGTCACATCCTGAGCCTTACCTCGGGATTGTTATTGACTGGTAAACATGATTAGTACCCTGTCACAAGGTGGGTTTTTTAACGGATATTTATCAAATTAAATATATTTTCATAGGAGTTTATTTCCTCACAATTACATCTCAAGTGATAACAAATCATTTCCAACCATTCAAAGCATGATATTAAAGAAACATTTCAACATTCTCCTAAATCAGATGTCACTGCATGTATTAACCATGGTTGTCATCATAAAAACAACAACATAATTACATCCATTCAACATAAGTTCTTCTATATCATAATAAATGCTAATGTTTTTCTCTCGCTTTAATGATGTTTCATTTGCTCCTTTACCGAGTCTCTTCTTTCACCTGTCTATGGGTTTGGAAAACAAAAACATGAGTTGTATACTCAATAAGAAAACTTTATGTATATTTTCAAACAAAGTATTTAAAAGGCAACATTTTCTAAAAATATTTCCCTCCATTTAGTAGAGACACTTATCAAGTGATCAACTACTTGCGGAGCGGAAACCTTTTTTTTTTATAATCATTATGGAAAGCAACATTATACCCTCTCGAGGATATATAATGTCAATGAGATGAATGCATTATGATCTCTTAGGATGGACGCTAGCTAGGCGATCATCCGTCTTCATATTCTCCCATCCAGGGAGGCGCCGCCGACCCTTGGCCTATTTTAGCGACTCGATTACACCAAAGGGGGACAATCGGTCCACTTATTCCTTTAAGATGAACCTTATGCATTGTGCACATGAATTTATCAATGACATGCTAATATGATTTTTCACACATAATACCATTGGACAGAAATTTTCATCAATCATAAAGCAGGTTTTATAAATCAATTTCCAACACATAGTGAACGAAGGAATGACCATCCTTAAAAATTTTAAAATAAATCTCAAATAACATTTTCTAAATCAATAAAAGTAATTAAAACATCATTTACACTTATTTCAAAGAAATTTAAGAAATAAAAATTCATTTAGAAAATTGGCTTGCTTACCTTATTCGTGAGCGCTTTCCGGATCGACTTTTTCCTTTCCTTTGCCTATGAAAGAATAATATAATATTCACATAAATTTCTTTTGCTTGCATTTATTTAGTTTTCCAACCCATTTTCATAAATAATCATGACCCGCTTAATTTCCGAGTCGGGTGTACATATATCAACACCTATTTCATATATTTCTCAAAATTTTTCAAATCAAAAATTTAGTTTCTAATTCAGAATGTTTATACACTTCATTTAACACTTATTTAGTGCATATTTATGAATTTTTAATCCACAAATTTCAAAGTTCCAAAAACAGCAACTTGGACATCCGATTTCTACACTTTAAATGTCTCTTTTGATATTCAAAACTAAATAGATTTTTAACCATTTTTTTCCAGCACTTAATCACACTTTTCTTAACCTAAATTCAATACAATTTCACAAATTTAAAATCCATATATAGGTTGCTTACCAAACAACAATTTTTTATGCATGTATGACACTCATTTACACCACTTTGAATGTTCACTTGACACCTCTTATAAAAATCCGATTTTGGGCAGTTCATGCAAGGTCCCTTTTCACGTCCAAATTGCCCAATCTTTAGGGTATTTTACCCTACAATTCTTCCATAATTTATTTGAATCATTTCATGTAGCATTTTTCACATTTAAACGTGAATTTCGGGTCTTAGAAGGAACCTTAACTAGCTTACCTTATACACTTCATAAGTCATACTAAATTTCATATATTTTCAACACCAAATCATGAATTATCATGTGATTATATCCACTAAATAAAACAGCAATATTCAATACAAATTTCAGCAAGTTTAGACTAGTGTAGGAGCTCATACGTCACACTAATCACTCTCTACTTTCATCTAACTCTTAGTTGCACCACTTGCTAATAAATTCCCATTAAATTCCCTAATTAAAAACATCATAAATATTCATTAAAGGATTCAATATTAATCATATTCATATCTCATAAATTAAGTTAGAAAAGCTAAATTAAAATCACTCAAACACAAGCATATACTTACTTGTATAAGGAGTAACACTTAATTCCACTTCTCAATCAAGCTTCCTTCTCTTAACTCCTTCTTTTCTTTCCTTTTTTCTTCACTTGTTTTTAGGTTTGAAAAGTGGGGAAATAGTGAACGTGAGCTGCTGCTGGAAAGGAGAGTTCAAAAATGCAGAAATTTTCTAAGTCCCCTTCATGTATATGGACGTCCCTTGATCTTTATGCAATAGCTGGAAATTTCCAGCTAGTGGACCCCACTTGCCACCTCATCATTGATCATTCCAATGCAATTCTATCTCCTTAGCTGACATGGCAACTTGTAGACCATTTAAATTATTTTTTCTTAATTATAAATTTGATAATTATCTAATGCATTTAAGCAACTCAAACCTGTCCACCAAATCACGTCCACAATAGTTGCTATTTTCCAAATTTTTTCAACAAATTTTGCAGCTTTTTAATTGCACATTTATATTCCCTAATACCTAGGCTAATTATTCATGCATGTAGACATTTTTAAAAAATAAAAAATGACTTTTCTAGCTATTTGAACGGTCCATATTTTTCTGCTCCAATTTGCTGCCTGTGCACGTCCCCCATTTTCAGCAGGTTATCTTATCATTATTAATTATGTTGCAGCTTTATTTATTTATTCATTTAATTACCTAGTATTTTAGGTTATTTAGGGTCATTTTAGCATAATAAAAAATTATAAAATATGCGTAGGGCTACTACATCATCCACATCATCAAAGAGACATGCTGCTGTCCATTTTTCTTTTTCCATTCAACGGTCCAGATCTGCCCCTTTTAGATCTGAATTTTCACTTTAATTTAATGCATTTTTATCCTCATTAACTCATAGTTGACTTTGGGTATTTATTTTATAAAAAAAATATTTCACAAAATGCAATTGTAGGGCTGTTTGGACGTCCCTAGCTGCCACCTCTTCCATGCCCTTTTTGGATTATTTAATTATAAGATAATTGCAGGGATTTTTTCATTTTTAGTAATTCACAAAATACCCTACAAATTACCCCCTCTTGACACCTTAAATTTGTCTTTATTCATTTGATTATTCTATACATTTTAACATAAATGCTATTGAAATGTCAAAATCACTAATCAAAATTTCGTGCAAGTTTAATACCATAATCATTTACATGATCAAATCCTTCCATAACCTTGATCTCATAATTTTATCCATTCAACTCAAATTTCATCTCAATCCGATCTTTCTAGTTCAAGTTATGATCATTTTAATTTTTGAACGGTGATGATCAATTTTTATCAAAATTTTCATAATCTAATTTTCCCATGTGATTAAGCACAAAATTATGTGTCTCTCCCTCAATTTTCACCTTAATACGACTTAAGGCCATCAAGTTATGAATTTTTCAATATTTTCTCAACTTGGCTTTAAAATTAGCCTCCTAGTCTCCATTAATCGTATATGAAATTTAATTAAATTTTTCATAGCATACTAATATTTATCTATTCTTATTATATTATTTCAATCATATTGATCCACATTATCTTCAATTGATAAATTTAAACAACATTCACACAAATGACCAAATTGCAAAAATCTTAAAATCCTGAATAATTCAATTATAAATACATTGGGATTTACATGATTTCTACTTGAATTAGGGTTTCACATAGCACCTTATGTATGTATAGTTGGGGTGTACGTTACATAAATGAAATTTAGAAATATGGGATTATATAGGGCTGTTTTGTAAAAGGAAATAAATTTCAGAAATTTTGATGAAATTTAACTTGCTATAGATTCTATAAAAACCCTTAAGAAGATTATAAGAATTGTTGGTTGATAATTCTTTTATATATAGATATAAAGAAATGAAAGGGTAAGAATAATATATGATAAATATGTATGGATATGTGGATAAATTGAAATGGATTAGCTTTCGAAAATTTAGAGTGAATTTGGCTTGTTAAAGGTTGGAAACAAGCTATTTGAATAATTTCATAAGTTTAGAACTCTAAACATGAGGATTAAATGGAGCAATAAACAATCACTAAATTGTAAACGTATGTGGTTGTTAAAAAGATGAATATAAATTCAAAGAGTTGAATATAATCAAGTTCCTTGAAAATTTAAGTGAATAAATAAATGAGCCATTACTATGTTTATAAAGATAGGTATGTAATATGTCACCATTGAGGGAAGTGAATATTAATGGTTATTAAAAAGGGTATGTATGGTTAATAAGAAATGTGGATGATCATTCCAAATAAAGTTTTGATAGAAAATTAGCATGCTATGGGTATGAAAGGATATCTTGAATAATTTTAAGAAATTCCTATATAAAATATAAGTATAGAAGGAAAGAAACAACCTATGTATTAAATTTGTATGGATATGTGGTTATAGAAAAATACAAGTGCTAATGTCAAGGAAAGAATGATTTAAAGTTAGCACGTTACGGATCATATGGGATTAAACCCATGTGATACGTATACGTGAGTTGAAGCAGAAAGTGAGGGATGGAAAGCACAAAGGATCGACTCGGGTAAGCAAGCAACCTTTTAAAACTATTGATTTCATCTGAAAAATTGAAATGATTACCAATGCTTTATAATGATGCTTTAGATAGCATTTTCAAATGCTATTTTGTTATTAAATGTTGAAATGATTTGAACATGTATTATTAAGGTGTTCCAGGATTACTTACAAGGTAAGTAAGCGAACCTTCATGAATGTTGATTTTGTTTCAAGTACATGTATTGTAATTTTTAAGTTTTGCTTGCAGATCAAGCAAATTTAATCTTTGAAAATATGACTTTAATGAAAATCTTAGCATTGCTTCAGTGTAAGCATGCTTAAAATTTTGAAGGTATGATTTTACTCCGTATAAATGATATGCTTGAAGATGGTTTCTGGATAAGTCAGTTCCTAGAAATGCTATTTCAAAGGCATTTATGATAAAATAGTTTTTAATTCTCTTTCAAGATGATATTTGAAAATAAACATTGGGAATTTTATTCCTAAAGGGTTTTGAGAAAAATTATACGATTTTTCATATACTGATATTTGTAAATAAATTGGACATTGGTAATGACTTATAAATGTTTTAAAATAATTTATATAGATGCTTTGAAATAAATTATCAAAATACTTTCAGTCTCTTTGAAGACTAAAATGTTGGTCCCGAGTTAATGGCAAAACCCAAGAGGGGAGGGGTAAATTGGGTATTTAAAAATTTATAACTTAAACAAAAAACTTAACCCCGGATTAATCCAGTCCCCTTAATGAAGAAACGAATTGGAAAGCAATATAATGTAGAGAGCAGATAAATAAATCAAACACACAAGATTTTTATAGTGGTTCGGGCAACCTCCCTACTCCACTCTTCCAAGCTCACACTCCTTGTGACTTGGGTTCCACTATTGTATTCTCTCAATACAATTAGAGCCACTGCTCTCTTCTAGATTCTAGCTCTAGGGGGCATATAACACACTGCTCAAGTAGGTGATGAGTCACACTCCAATCACACACTACTTAGCATACACTTGATCCTAGTTCCTCAAACTAGATCAAGTTCAATCACAAATAAATAAAACACAAGGAAATCTACACTTTACAGATGTGTAGCAGCAATTAGGCGCAGAGAAGAACTTGAAGAGTTGGCTTTTAAGATTCTGAAATGAAGCTCTTGCAGTTTGAAGTAGAGTTCTTCTTCTTTGAGTGGCTTGATCTCTTTTGAGCTCTTGAATGTAGTAGTTAAGCACACTTAATGATTCTCAGCTGCTTCCCTCGTCCATCTTGAATGCTATTTATAATTTTGGAGGGAATCCGAACGTTAGAGGGTAGGTGGCGCGCATTTAATGCGCCAACGTTCAAGTAAATTCCGACCGTTGTGACCCAAGTCGCATGTGGAGTCGACTTGGCCTGCGACTTGGCTTCCAAGTCGCACCTGGAGTCGACCTCGTGTGCGACTCCAGTTCTTCAAAGTTCCAAGTCCGAGTCTGGGTCAACATGGCCTTCAGTCTTCAACTCAAGTCGATCCTGGAGTCGACTTGGGTTGCGACTTGGCTTGGTCTTTTGCAAAAACACCTTGATCCTCTTGAACTGTCTTGAACTTTGTAAAATTGGTCTTCATGACTTTGGTATTGCTTTATTTGGAATAAGCTTGAAACTTAGCTTTGGACTTGATAGACTTGATTTGAACTTTGAATATGCATCTTAGCTTTTGATCTTCAAGAAACTTTAGTTGCTTTTTGAGAATGAACTTTGCATCCTATTTGGATTTGATAAATTCCAAATGGATTCTTGAAATAAGCTTGAAACTTCAATCTTCAAGTCTGAACTCCTCAAGTCGTAGTTGGAGTCGACCTCGTCTGCGACTTCGCCCAAGTCGCACCTGGAGTTGACTTCGCCTGCGACTTCGTCATGTTCGTTTCCACTTTTCAGCTCTGGATACCTGAAGTCGATGCTGGAGTCGACTTCGTCTGCGACTTGGTTTCCTAAGTCGCACCTGGAGTCGACTTGGCCTGCGACTTCATTTGCTTGTTTTCTATTTTCAATGCTATCCACCTTTTGCCATTTAAAGTCGCTTGTGAAGTCGACTTAGGTATCGACTTCACCCCAAGTCGAAGTCCAAGTCGACTTGGTAATCGACTTGACTTCTTTGTTTTCCTTAAACACTTGGCAAACTCATTAGTACATTTTATATACTCAAATTAGTCTTTGTTTAATCATCAAAACTTATGCTTTGGTCAATTTGTTTTGTTTGGAACATTGTTTCCAACATAAAATACTTTGGAAAAATGTTTTGTACTCATGTATTTCTTTCTAAAAGAGTTTTAAGAATGACCTACTCAATACTTGTTGTTATAAAACGATTTGATGACTATTTTGAAATTCAAAGGATAGTGCAAACTTATCTCTACATCAATGTGATAAGGATGATATGTGGATGAGGCATATTGTGAAGCCCCAACCTAAGTAGGATTCAATATATTCATTGAATATTTACATGTGATTTATAAGCAAATTTATTTAATTTTAAATAATTTTTGTGATTTTGCTAAACTATGGTAATTAGGGCTAAGGATTAGCAATGATGATGCGAGTGATCATTATAAGCTGATATGAGACAATGAGATTAAAGTGAATTCTTGGTGATTGAAATATACCAATGTATCGTGGATAATGATTTTAAATTATTTAATATGAATTATGAGAATTTAAAAGGATAATTCTCATGTTAGTGGAAAAACACTAGAAAATTCATAACTCAACGCCTGTAAGGCGGATTCAAGTGAAATTTGACAGGTAAGTTGATGACAAATTATAGAATTATTGGATTATGAAAATCCTTGATAAAAATTTTTTAATGATTTATTGATTATATCTCAAATCCAACCGTTAACTTCAAATGGCTATAACTTGAGCTAGGAAAATCGGATTGAGATGAAATTTGAAACGATTGAATGAAATCATGAGATTAAAATTTTGGAAGGTTTGGATCAAGCATATTATGTTGGAAAAATTCCTGCATTAGAAAAGGTGTATATAGTTGACTTTTACACCTCAAAAGTACCATGCATTTAAGGCAAAAGGTGCATGAATTGAATGCAATTTTTAATGGTCCAAATAGGTGTCAAATGCAGGTGAAATTCAGGTGAAATGCAGGTTATTTTATTATTAAATCTGTGTGAAAATTCGTGGTTATGCTGCTGGAATTAATGAGCTAAGGATAGAGCTCAAACTAGCATAGCATGGTGACACGCATATGGACGTTCATGGGCTGTTGCAGCTATGTATTTTTAATTTTATAAATAATGCACATAAATATCTGACATGTTGGGATACATAAATTAGATTTAATTATGTAAAAAAAATCCAAGAAAAATCCTGAATTGCAGCTTCCATGAAAGGTGGAAAAAATGGACAGCATGTTGAGGCAAATGACATGCACTGTTTGATGCTGCTGTAATGATTTTTGCTAATTTTTTATGCCAAATTAATGGATTAATTAAATTCTAATTAGGTTTATAATTTACCCACAAATTGAGATTAATAAAAATGGAAAAAAAATCTGAAAAATAGGCAGTCATGTGGACGTGACAAGTGGACAACTTGGATTGATTCTACCTTAAGCAGATTTTTGGTTTAATAAAAAATGGTAAAAATATTTTATATGGCCACAAATTAACCAGCACATTAGGGGGTATAAGCATACATTAAATTTCTGTGGAAAAAAGCACCCCAAGTGGGGCCCACAGCTGGAAAATCCAGCTCTCTAATGGGGTGCTCGGTCATGTGAAGAGAGGTTTGCAAAATATTTTTCTAAGTGCTGAAACTTGCACCCCAAGGCAGCAGCTCACGTTCCAGCCCTAGCCCAGCCAAGAAGGAAGAAAAAAAAGAAGGAAAAAGAAAGGGGAAAAGGAGGGATCACCCATTTAATCAAGTAAGTATATGATTATTTTGAGTTTATATTTCAAATCTGGAAGTTATATGATGTTATAAACCAAAATATGAATGAAGTAGTAAAAGAAGGAATTTCATCCTAAAAATTTGTTTACAAGCTCATATATGATTATTAAGGGACGACCAAAATTTCAGATTTAAATATTAAGCAGGTTTCAAATTAAAAATCCGAGAAGATTGACCTAAACAGGGTAAAACGGGTGACAGGATCAGCTGTAGAAAAGTATTTTTAATAATTTTTAAAAAATGAATTTAAGGCTTAATATTTTATAGGATATATAATAAATATTTATAATCACAATAAAAAAATAAAAATTAAGTTTTTATGGGTATAAATATGCCCCATAATTCACGTGATTAGGGCTGACCCTAAACTCACAACACTGTCCAGCACAGTGAAAATGCCAAAATAAATATACAATGTTAATATTTTGTAATGAAATTTTTATTAAAGTTAATTCATGTATTTATTGATGTATTATAGAAATTTCAGAATTAAATACGTTGATTTGATTATAAATAGAGATTTATAGATATTAGTACGCCTGATTTCAGCATATGTGGATAGTTTGAGAAAAAATTCAAAAAGAAATATGAAACCTATGTATAAATGGCCCAAATTGATATATGTTAATAACATAAATTTTGGTTAGGAAAATTTGGATTAATTGCTGAAAATTCGGATTTATAAAACTGCTTAGGGTTATGTGTCAAAAGACACGTTAAATGGGTGAAAATGGGTTCCAAAGTTGCTGTTTTAGAAACCTATGATTAGTGGATTTAAATTCCATAAAAATATAATAAGTACAGTGTTAATTAAGGATAATTATCATGCTGAAATATGGATTAAATTTCTGACTTGGAAAATTTTATGAAATGCCTCATATATGTGTTGCCAAATGGGCATATGTGGAAGAATAAACATGCATAAGTGGTAAATGACTTATGTAATGTGATTTTGTGCAAAAATATATGAAAATATGATAGAATTCATGATTATATATCTTTTTAGAGTGCATAATGATCAATTTCAAATTTTGGAATTAATTTATGAAGTTTAAGGCGATGACGCGTGCTTGAAAGGAGCCCCAATGTGTAAATTATGGAAAATAAGTGAAAAATGGTAAATGAAGGTTAATGAACCTATAAATGATAATTATTGGATGAATTTTATATGGTTGAATTGTTACCCTACTTATGGGATTGTATATGTTATGTGTTAACCGATGAAATGTACAAATATGTGTTATTTATGCCTAACGACTGGATAAGTCAAATGGATGATGTATGTTAATGAAAATGGATTGGAAAACTAAGTTGAATGCAAGAAAAAAGGAATATATGAAATGTTATATTATTCTCATGTAGGCAAGGGCAAAGAAAAGACGGATTCAGAAAGCTAACGTGAGACAGGTAAGCAAGCGAGCTTTCCAAAATATTGTTTCAAAGGAATTTTATGAAATTTATGAACTTGCTATAATAAGTTGGTTTCATAATTGCTTATGAGATAAGTAAGTGAATTTTCAAGCATAATGTTTATATTCAAGTATTAAAATTACTTGATCATGTTTATATTAATGATGTAGAGAATTGCTTATAGAGTAAGCAAGCTCAGGTCTTGAAAATATGATGTGGGTTTTAAGATGGTTTTAATATAAGCAAGTTCATACAAGTGTGGTTTACAAAGAGTTTTATCTTGAAATAGTTTAACTCTTTCATAAAATGATATTAAAAAACAAACCATGAAAATTCTATTTCCAAGGGTTTTATTGAAAAATGTAATTCTTTACAAATTGATTTCTAGAAATAAATAGATGTTTTGAAATGGTTTCCATTAAATGTCATAAATTGAATTTATATACGTGTTTTGAGATTTATGTAGGTGTTTTGAAATAGTCTATCAAGGTGCTTTACAACTCTTAGAGTTGTAACACTTTGAAGATGCTTTACTCTGATGATCCAAAAAGATTTAAGGATGGTCAGTCCTACAAAATGATTTGGTGGATTTTATGTGTAAATAATGATCAAAAGATTATGCAAACTCCTCTATATATATAAGAGTAACAAGGAAGTGACGTGGACAAGACAGATAATGCCATTACAGTGGATGGAAGTGAGTTGCATATGTTTTGCTCATAAAAATGTTATTAAGAAAAGTTTTCTCTGCAAGTTTTGAATTAGTTCAAAAGCTTCTTAAAATGAGAATTTCAAAAGCTGTTTAGCAAATCATTACAGTTTTGCAAAATATTATCTTCTCAAATATTTCAAATGTTTGGTAAAATGGATTTATTAAAATATTGCTAAACTCTTTAAGGGTGGTCATCCTAACATCAGGATTTGGAAATAGTTTACAAAAATATTTTATTTTCAAAACAAACCACGCCCAGTTCTCAATTCGAGAAGGGCATAGTTTGCGAACTGAGTGGTTTAAAATTTTTTATTTTCAAAACAATCCTGCCCAGTTCTCAATTCGAGAAGGGATAGTCTGTGGACTAAGTTGGCTTTATACATATCAAGCTGAGGCTTGAAAAAGGGCACAGTCAAATGACTGTGTTAAGTTTTGTGAAAATCATTGCTAGCATACGAGTGTATGCAAAACGATGTACTAGGCTCATGGTTGAGGCAGTTACGGACCAAAATTGTCGAAAACCAGAGCTCACCTCTACCTGTAGTCGAGTCGCTTAGGGAAGGCTAGAGGCCGGCGGCGCCCTCTTTGAAATGGGAGTAAGCTCATGAGCATACGCCTGGCTCGCGTGCTATCTCATGAAAGGTTTCTTTCCTAGGGAAGGATGATCACTTGTTAAGTGTCACCAACCTGAGGGTCAGAGACACAAATCCATATATTTTTGGAACATACATATGTTCCCTATGTTTTAAAAGTCCCAAAATGGGCACTGACGCTGTTTGGTTTTAAATGGATTTGTGTTGGTTTCAAATGGATTTATGTTTAGTTTTCAGAAGATACCGAAAAATATTTTAGGACATGAATATGTCCACCATATTGGTTTAAAAAGGGTTTGGTATCTTATATGCGGGTTAAAAGAGGTTTATATGAAAAAATATTTTTGGACATGAGAATGTCCGCATAGATAAAAGATTCCTATGCACATGCATTGCTTTTGAATAACCTGAGTTGGATTATAAAGAAATTTAAATAGATGATGTTTTAGGACAAGTAAATGTCCTCATGGGGAAAAAGGTTATAAGAAAAATATTTTAGGACATATAATTATCATCATGCCATATAAAAAATATTTTTAGACATAGACATGTTCTCATGAAAGATGAAAAATATTTTGGGACAAACAATTGTCCCCATGAAAAATGGTTTAGATGCATAGACATCACCTTTGAAAATCCTCGAAATGGGGACATGCACAAAGTTTTATGAGTGTATTATATAGAAGATTTCTTTAAAAGGTTTCTTCCTATTTGTAGTTCATCACTTGATAATTGTCTCCTACCGAATAGGCAAGGGATGCATTTAAATGAAAAAAATGATGCTTGCTTACTGAGTTTATCACTCACATTTTATTTTCCCAACCTTAGACAGGTTAAAGGCTCGAGGAAAGGAGCAAAGCTAAAAGGTATTGGTATGTTTGAAGAATGGATGGATGAATGTATTGCCTATAAAAAAAATGGGATTGATTATGTATGGTGTAAATAGATAAGTGATTATGTATAAAATTCTACGTGAATTTTTATTTGTGAATACATATGCTGCGTAGGATATGTAAGTAAAGATACTTATACGATAAATTTTATGATGATATGGATGAGTCCACTATGAATGATGACAAGTATATGCTTATATGATGAAAGAAAAGAAAAAAAATTAACGAGATCAAATTAAGAACCCGCCGCGTGTTCAGGGCAACAATCCTGAACACATTTACCAATTGAAACAGTCTTGGAGTAAGGCTTGTGGAGGCCTCGGGTCGGGGGCGCCACACATATAATGCCAATAAAATAAAGGCAGATGTGTTTACCTATCCTTTGTTCATAAAAAGCCCAGAAAAGGGAATAAAAATATTTACAAGATGATTCTAAAACGGAATATCAATAAACAAGAAATACTCTTGAAAATGATGTTTTCTCAAGTATTATAAATATTTTGGAAAATTGATTTATTAACGTCTTTTTAAAATTCTTTAAGGGTGGTCATTCTAACATTATTATTTGAAGACGGTTTATGAAAATGTTGTACTTTAAAAAATAATTATGTCTAGTTCTCGATTTCAGACGGACTCAGTCTGAGGACTGCAATGGATCATGATATCAAGCTTTTATTGGAAAAAAATCACATGGATTTAAGATTGTGTTGATTTTATGAAATCATGATAGCGTAAGATGCGAATACAAACGAGTGTGCACAGGAATCACGTATGAGGCCCATGGTGGAGGCGGTTGCAGACCAAGATGGTTGCATACCAGGGCCAACCTCTACCTGTGGCCAAGTCGCTAAGGGAAGGCAGGAGGCTGGCGGCGCCCTCCCTGAAATGGGAGCAGGATCATGGACAACCGCCTAACTAGCGGTGTAGTCACATGAAAGGTTTCTTTCCTATGGAGGGATAATCACTTGGTAAGTGTCACCTAACAGATGGTTAGAAACGTATATGCGTATCATTTGTTTTAAAAACCCTAAAATGGGGACATGTGGATATGTTTTGGACATGATGATGTCTACAGAAATTAATGTTTATTCAATGATATTTTATGACATAAAAATGTCCACAGAAAATAATGTTTACTCATTTTGTTTCAGAACAGTTTTTATAAATGCATATGCGTTATATTGAAAAAGTTTTATACGAAATTGTTTTAGGACATAAAATTGTCCTTATATAATAAGGTTTCTATGCAAACGATTTAGGACATAAGATTGTCCTCATGAATATAGGTACATATGAAAATAATTTAAGACATACCTTTGTTCTCCTATAAATGGTTTATATGAATGGTTTATATGAATGGTTGTCATGTATGATTTAAATGACAGGTTTTATGAAGGTTTTAAATGCAAAGTTTTATGACAGGTTTTCATGAAAGGTTTCTTTCTGTTAATAGTTGATTCTTGATAAGAGTCTTCTACCGAACAGAGAGAAATGCATTTATATGAAAATGCAAAATGCTTGCTTACTGAGTTCATCACTCACATTTTATTTTTCCAAACCCCAGACAGGTATAAGGAAGCTCAAGAGATGGAGAACATGATGTATTTGAGAAAAGGTATGAGATAGTATTCATGTGTGTGCTGAATGATTAGTTATGTGTATTAAATGATATGATTGGAAATGTTGAGAGACGATAAAGTATGTACAAGTGTAAGTGTTTAGCATTCAATTATGAATGAATTTTATATGGTTATGGCTTTGCCAGGTTGTTAAAACTAAGGATGTAAGAGAACAAGATGAAGATTTTATGAATGATATATACAATTGATGGTAATTGTCAGGGGATATGTTTATGAATAAGTATATAAAGGAACCATGTAGTATGTTAAAATGCTATGTGTAACGAAATTACAACTGTATCATTGCCTACAAAATGACGAAAGTGCGATACAAAGAAAATAGATGAGGATGAATAATGAAACGAATCGAAAAAATTTTTTTGGACGGGATCTAATTAAGAACCCGCCGCGTGATCAAGTCAACAATCCTGATTTACATTTACCAATCAATAAGGTCTTGAGGTAAGGAAGTGACGTCTCGGTTTGGGGCGCCACAGAAGTTGGTATCAGAGCATGGATTGGTAAATAGGCGGGAGAAGGAGAAAATAAAGGATGATGAAAGGATAGATCTGATACTACAAAGCTAGATATCAAAGCAAGAATTGGTAAGTAGGAGTGGAAGGAAAAGATTTGATATCACAGAACTTGATATCCGAGAAGGAATTAGTAAATAGATGTCTAAAGAATAGATATATCATAGACACAGTATCCTAGCAAGGATTGGTGAATAGGCATAAAAAGTGAAAAATAAAAGATGAAGGGAAAAAGGATATGATATCATCAAGAGTGATATTATGGCAAGGATAGGAAAATAAGTGTAGAAAGAATGAAGGAAAGGAAAGAAGTGAATTGGAATTATGATATGTATCTACATACCATCATGTGTTGTTTTCTATAATGAAGAATTGAAATGCTATGGATCAGAAAGAAGAGGAAAATTATTTAGGATTTTCTTTAATCTCAATGTATTTGGAAGATATGTAAGAGAAGGTTTTCTCTCTATAGTATTTAGATGAACTATGGAAAAATGAAAATGAAAAAGACAATGATGAGTTATAGGAAATGAAAGCGGGTAGTGAGATTAAAATAGACGAAGTTGGCAAAAGTCTCTTTTGACTTTTGAATGAATGATGTTTTGATGTAAAGGTATTATTAAGGTACAAGTGGAACTTATTGCACTTGTATGATAAATATATATAAATATATGCATATGAAAAAGAAAGATTGGAAATCTTTCTATTTAATATGAATGATTATGTATGATATGACTTATTTTATGATAAAACGAGAGACAGTACTGATATGATTTTAACATATGTAGAAACCAACATGTTTATTACAGGAGCTAAAGCTAGACTGAATAAAGAAGAGGTGGTTGCAAATAAGGAATCTGTAGGTTAAAGGGAACAGATCTAAGTAACCAAAACAAAAAGGACAATCAAAACCGAGGATTCATCAACGGCTAGCAAATGTCAACCGTGAACCAAAGGTTGAATGTAGAACTGTTATAAGTAACACCACTCAGATAGAACTTATAGAAGCACAGGTAACCAAAAATGTAATAGAAACTATACAGCAGGCTACTCGGGAATGGGTAGCCCAAATAGTGAAAATAACTCAAGATCTTTGGGAAAAGGCCCAATAGAGTTGTTTAGAAAACCATGAAAGGAGTAGGCTGATGCAGGCCACACTTCCTAACTCAGTATCAAAACATATAAGAATTAATGATAATATGTTAGAAACATACAGGAAGGATATTAATGTTTCTTTTTAGCTCAACATCCCCCTAAGCTCATAAGTGAATCAAATCCTATTAAGGCAAAGCAATAAATGGCTAAGAATAGGAAGTTATTTCAAATTTTCCCTTGTAATGATAACCAAAAGGTTTCATGCATCACTCATTTATTGATTGAAGATGCTTAGGAGTGGTGGGAGACCCTCTTAATTACTATGCCACAACCGGAAAAAAAATGATATGACAAATTTTTATGGAAAGATTCAATAAAGAGTATTTCCTAGTAGGTCTCCAAAGTAGAAAAATTATTGAATTTAAGAAACTATGTCAGGGAAAAAAATGATAGTGACGGGGTATGCAATAAAATAAAAATTAATTAACACCCTGGATATTCAATGGATAGCAAATGTATCTATTAAAAAAGGGGGGTTACAAAGTTTTCAACAAGGGCTGAGGCCATATTTAAAAGAAAATTTTACACCTCTTTTGATTAGGAATTATGTGTCAAGTATAGAAAGAACAAGAGCTCTGGAAATGGAAATATTAAGAACCCAAGAATCACTACAAGGGCAAGGATAGCTTAATTCTGGCTCTCAGGAACATGATATAGGAAAAGAAAGAAACAGAAAGTTGACAAGGAAATGGAAGTTAAACCTAAACAGAATAGGTGCCCTAAATGGTGAAAATTGTCAAAAATTTTCTTTGATGAATAATTAAATGGTTGAAACCAATGTTATAAGTATGGATAGACTGGCTATGTAGCACAGAAACTCTAAGAGTGCTAAGGCAAGATTATTAAAATATTTCATTTGAGGTCAAGTAGGATACATTACTCCAAAATGTCTAAATAAAACGTAAAAAGTAATAGAGCAAGGAAGATTAACCTAGCAACAAAAGACCGCAGCTGCTAACCAACGGGGTGCTTCTACCAATTTAGTACAAATATATACGTTGGCTCGCACAGAGTCATAAGCACAAGAGGAGGAAGTGGTTATAGGTATAACTTATGCTCTAAGGAATTGGTGATGGTATTATTTAATTTTTATACTGTGTATTTATTTACAACATGCTCAGATGTGACCACTCCTGCATTGCTAATAGAATAAATGAATAATATTTCTGATGTAGAATCACTTGTATAAGAAATCGACAAGGTTTAATTAGAACGACGTAGAGGCGTGACAGATTATTTGGAGTATAACAGGTTTCGGGACAAAACCTTTTATAAGGGGGGGAGGATGTGAAACCCCACCTATTTTAGGACTTAGCAAATATAATTCAAAGCTTGTATCAAAATGGAATTAAAGAAATTAATTTTAATAAGGTGATTAAGTTAATTTTCCAAGTTTATTAGGATAATTACGCACACTGAAGGATGGAAAAATGCTTATGTGGAAAGTGCAATTAATGCTAATTATCATTTTGATTTAATACTCGATATAGTTATATTTTAAGATTTACATGGTAGAATGACTTGAAAATGTAAGAGATAGCCTCAGATGGTATGGTACCTTAATCTATGAAGGGTTTATGGGTGTACATCAGGCATATGAATATGATTCATGAAAGATTTAATTGGATTTTGAATGATTTTATTATTTTGAGAATTTATTACAATTAGGACCAATAATTATAAATGATGATTAAATTAATCGTTATAAGCTAATATGGGTCAATAGGATTAAAATAGCTTAATGATAATTGGAAACCATAAATATATCATGAATAATCTTTTTAATTTTTCATAATTTGATTTATGGAAATTAGGATGATAATTAATGAGTTAAGTTGAAAACAATGAAAAATTGATTAATGATAGATTTGAAGGAGAAAAAGATCAAGAAAATACTGAGGAGATTGATAATAATTATGTTACGTTTCAAATGAATGATAGGGATCATAACCAAATTAATGATGAGGTGAGAAATAAAGAATTTATTGAGGATAAGTTGGGGGAGATGAAAATGAAATTATTAATGAAAATTTTGAAAAATACATACCTTTTATTTGAAGTACTTTTAAAGATGAGCTCATTAGCATAGAAGAATTAATGAAAATGGAAGAGATGATTCAAATGTTTGAACAGGTTCAAATTAAAATTTCACTCTTTGATGTTATTTAGTATATTCGAAATTATAGTCAATTTCTCCAAGAGCGTTGTATTCAAACGGAATCCTATTTAACCCAAAATAAAATCATGCTCTCATTAGGTAATAGTTTAATAAATTTGAATAATTTAGATCAAATTGAAGAATGTTACATATTGGTCGTCATTGATAACTCATTTATCTTTAGAACTCTTGAGCATGAATATATGAAAGTAATAAATAATCTACATAGTATTAAAAATTTTAACAGAGCAGGAATTGGATAACATGAAATATTACGTCTGGCTGAAGACGAAAACTTAGTGCTGGTTGGGAGGCAACCCAATATATGTATATATATCTCTTTTCCGTTAGTTTGTTTTTCTTTTTGTAGGTGAAATGTGCGGCAATTTAATCAGATCATTACACCCCAGGTTGTCTCTTTTCCTGCTATTTTATTTTCATAAATTTATATTTAGTGCGTGTTTATTTAAGATAGTGATGTTTAAGTTGGGGGGTCTGGTTTGTTTAATTTGATTTTTAAAAAAAGTTCTAAAAATAAAAATAAAAAAATTATATATAAAAAAAACATAGAGATAAATCAAAGTGCACTTGCTATGCTTGGTAGTAAGTGAAGAAGAAAATTATAAATAGTTATATTTGTAAAAATATTTTCATAGTGTTTTTAAAATTTTATTAGCACTGATTGCACTTACAAGCCAATGAACCTTGTGGGCACCATGATAATATAATTTTTTTTCTCTCTCATCCAAACAAGTAAATGTAATATCAATGCAATTGATAGTTGTTTGTTAAAAAAAATTTGTAGATCCCTAAATACCCTAAAATATGGTGAGGGGATAAAAAAAAGAGAAAAAAAAATCCCTAGATATCCTGAAATACAGTGAGGGGAAGATGTAAAAAAAAAGAAGAAGAAAAAGAGGAAAACCCCAGATATCCTGAAATATGGTGAGGGGAAAAAAAATGAAGATAAAATTTAAATATATATATATATATATATATATATATATATATATATATTAACTGTCACTATCATAATTTTGATATGAACATTGCTTAGATTGGATGAGCAGAAAATAACTTATTTATTTAATGCCCATTTGTTCATTAGTACACGTATACACATGCTATATCCTCTTTTATGCATCATGAGATATTTTTACTCATGTTTACTAAAGAATTTTACTTCTAAAGCCTACTATCATTATTAGCAGTGCACCTAGATTTTTATAAAATTAGTAGTACACTATGATTTTAAAAAAAGAAGAAGAAAAAGAAAAAAAAGAATTATATATTAAACTATTTCCATTACTAAGGGACTAGCAATGCTTAAGTTGGGGGGGCGTGATAAGTCTAAAATTTTTTATTTAATTTCATATTAAATTCACACTTTTTGAGTATAAAATGTTAACTAAATGCGGATTTTATGTGAAATTTCGTGAAAATTATATTTTTCATAAAATCTTTAATTTTGCTATAAAATGGGTCATTTTGCAACATCTTAAAAATATACAATTATGACTCAATTCCCTAGATAATTTTAATGGTGAAATGTGTATTAACTTATTAATATAATTTGGGCAAATTTATAAAATCATTTAATTGGAAAAATCATAAATATATGATTATAATTATATTTTAAATTATGAGGAACAAAGTAGATTATTATATGTAGATAAAATAAATTAAGGATAAAATGAATTAAACTAAGATGATATATAATGTTGTTGAAATTAATTAAATTCGTATTTAAATGTATTGCAAGCACACCGATTCGCATACACCACTGGAGCACCAGTTCGGTGCTCCACCATCTTCCCTAAATCGATGAACAGCCATTGCCGCCCCTTTTCAACGTTTGACCAAATTCAAGCAATAGGGCAGCCATGAAAATCTTCAGCCTCTCCAATCGAGTAAACCAGCAGCAAATCGGCAGCTTCATTTTCCAAAAACCGCAGAACCCGATTTCCATTTTCTCGAGCACTCAGCTTCGTCTGCAATTCAGCACTTCAACCCATCTTCTCTCCACCGAAAATCGACGGCAACACTGCAGCCATGGCAAACCGGCACCCATTTTTACGACAGCAGCTAATTTCAACAGCCTCAAACCGAAAATCCGACCCAGCAGTCATGGAGAAGAACTGACCAGCCCTTTTGCAAAAAAAATTCAGCTCTTCACCGAAGAAATCAATGAGCCAACATCAACGGCAAATCAAGCTCGGCATCGGCAGATTCCAGCAACCAGAAATCTCTATTGAAATCACCGGCCTTCATCATTCCAGACGACAACTGGGCAGGTCCTTTTCAAGCTTTTGAAAAATTTGTGATTGCAGTAGCCACCATCAACGATTTCACCCACTGCCCTTTCTTCTCTCTTCCAATGGTAGCAGATCGATGAAGACAACCTAATCTCCATCCATTCTCCCAATCTCACCGGCAGCACTTCTTCTTCCCCAACTTGACCGTCAATGGTCGTTGTCTCCAAGTCAAGCTAGCTTTCAATTGCAGCAGCTATCTTCGGTAACGCCCTACTCCACCGACATCAACCCACGGCTGCCGTCTCCTTTTCCAAATACTGTCTGAAACAGTGCAACAATCAAGCTCGCCACAACCATCTCCACTGCAACCTTTCACCACCGAACTAGAAAAATCCCGCAGCACCAAACAGCAAAATCCCATTTTCCAATAATTGACGGCAATCTAAAATCCAAACCCATCTTCTCCACCCGTCTTAAAGCACCAGCGGCCATGAGAATCTTAGTAGAGCAGAAAACCAAAATTCACCAATCTGCACCTATCGGCAACCTAGCAACATAAATCGTCAATTAAGGGGCAGCAATCCTTGAAAACTCAATGAAGGAAAATCCCACTTCAGTAGTAGCCATGCTTCTGTTTCACCTCCAAGCCGTTTGGAAAAATCCAAGTTGAAATTGAAATCAGCAGATGGAAATCCAAGCATGCTAGCACCGGTCATGAAATCGTGGAAATTAGCCTCCCCTAAAATCGGACGAAGCGGAATTTTCAGCACCAACGAATTTTTTTGCGCAGCAATCGATCAAGCAGCTGCTGCACCTGTTTCAGCAAGCAACGAAACACCTCAAAATACTGGCAGACATTAAAACTGACCAGAAATTGCTGCCTCCAGGTTCCAACCACACGACAACTAAGACAACAGCGGAAAGCGCCACCGATAATTACAGTCGGCACTTTTCAAATTCGGTCGGCAGAAACGACAGCTGCCCCCGTTAATTTTAGTAATCAGTAGCAGCAACCAAACCTGCCTATAAGGAGGTGGATCTCGGCACCCAATTTTCAGCAACTACCGGCAGCTCCCATTCTCCTAGCATCGACTATGTTTATTTGCGCCCAAGTAGCTGTTTCTTGTCGCCTTCACGGCAGAAGTTATCGCCGCATGAATTCAGCCAAAGAAAAGAGAAACAAGAGATGCCAGTGGTGGAAGTGGGGAGTGCGTGAAGGCAAAACTACGGCAAATGGCAAGGAAGGCAACAAAATGGGAATCCCACATCGGATTCAGATTTGGTCAAAGGGTCCCTCACACAACTATAAAACGAGGGCCTACCACCACACCACACAACACACGCCAAGCACTCTTCTCCCTTGGGTGGGACCCATCTTGTGGGATCCCTAGCAAGGAGGTGGGGTCAAGCAATAAAATTCCCATAAAGTGGAGATTTTCTCTTCATAATTGGGTGATGTAAATTTTATTTTGTTTTTTTATGGTTTGTAGTGCTTCGTAGTTGTTAATTTTTAATTTGTAGTTTTAATTTTTAGATTAGATTTACTGCTTTATTTTCTCCTTTGTAATTTTTAGATTAAATTTAATATAATTTTCTTTCCTGCTTTAATAGTTGAGTTTCATAGCCTTTAATTGCTTTCTTAGAATAGCTTTAATTAAGTTGTTAGTTAATTAGAATTTCTTTTATTTTAGCTTCTTGTCTCACTTTCTTTCCAACTCTTCTAATCTTTTCTCTTTCTTCTTTCTCTCTCTAATTTCTTCTATTTTCTCTTTTCTTCTCTCTTTGTAACGTCTCTTTCTCTCTTCTCTCTTATCTCTCTAATTTCTTCTCCTTTCTCTCTAATTTCTTTCCTTTTTCTCTAACTTCTTTCTCTCTCTTCTCTATACCCTCTCTTTCTCTTAAAAATAATTCAAAACTACATCGCTTCTCTGTGGATTCAACCAGACTCACTGTTATTCTACACTATCACCCGCATAGTGGTATCTTTAATGTGTTTTGGTTAATTTTAATTAAACTGGTGATCACATTGCTCTTAACGACAAGCACTTAGTGCGCATCAAGTTTTTGGCGTCGTTGCCGAGGAGGCGTATTGAGGTTTGAATTGTTTTATTAGTTGCTTTAAATTTCCTTCACTTGCTTTCGATAGTATAATCTTTACTGCTTTATTTATCTGCTTTCTTTACTTACTGTACTTGAACTTTAGATTACCAATGTTGATCCTTTCCCAATTTTAATTAGTGACCATTTATTGAGTAGACCTTTGGTCTAATTAAATTTCTATTTGACAACTGGAGGTTGGTGTCTAGGCTAGAGGTTTAAAGGAAAATGCCTAAGTGGATCTGTGGTTATTTATTTAGGACCTTGTGAATACAAGGAGAGCCTCCCACAATCGTACCTCTTACCTGGCTGACCAAAAGAAGTGTTATAGAATTTAATTGCACCTTAGTTATTCTTAGTAAATGAATTACTAATTTAAAAAAAAGTAAAAAAAAAACAAAACAAACAAAATAATAATAATAATAATTAAATTAAAAAAAATTAAAATTTAAAGAATGGACATGAATTTTATTGATTAGCAGTTAGGTAAGTTAGAAGAATTAAACCAAAAGCTTAATGATTTACGTGTCTATCAAAACTCAAACAGTTCATTCTTAAATACATCGATTCCTTTTCAAACAACATATTCTAATGAGACTCAATTTTTACCATATCAAGAACAAGTTCAAAATTTTCATAAGTTCCCTACGCCTGATTACAATTCATTTTCATATACATATAACTCAGAATGGATGAGTTGGCCTAATACTTCTTGGACAAACCAACAAATGCAACCCTACCCTCCATATCTACAAACCCAGTGGCTACCTGAGCAAAGTCAAATTTCAAATTATCAATATCAATCTAATCATTATGAAAATACATATGAGCCACCTATATATCCTGAAGAAAATTTTTCATCGCCTCAACCTACTAACCAATCTTCTCATCAAACTTATAATTATAATGAGGAAATTGAAGAACTAAAATTTTTTTTCTCGATGGCTTTCAAACCATAGAAAATAAATTTTCAGAGTACCTAAATCAAGTTGAACATTATAAAAATATGCATTTGCACTCGAATCCCCCACAAGAGGACTTTTTAAATTTTTCATCAGATCAAGTAGATTATCAACAATCTCTTCACTTAGATAACTTGGAGGAAGGATTCGAAAGATTAGATCAATAATTCCTTTCCGACCAACAATCATTTTCTAAGACGACAGATCATGTAGATCAAGTAATAATAGCCATGAAGAAGGGAGGAGAAGAGGAATTTTATACTGACCAAATTGATAATCTAATTGATTATTCGAATTTTCAAATTCAATTAGATTCAATACCATTAGAAAATCCATATTTTGAAAATGGAATACTAGACTTAGCATTTCCAAATGCTTTAGAAGTTGAATCCTTTAACAAACAAAAGCAAGGTCAAAAGAAAGACAATTTGAAAATAAATGATGAGGAACCTAATGAATAAACTATTACTCCGATAAATCATTTTGATTATCAAACTCAATCAGATCAATTACTATCAGAAAATCTATTGTCTGAGAATTTGATAATAATTACAACATTATGTAGTGATGGTTTCTCAGATCATAAACTTAATGAGAATTCCTCTCTTCATAATCAAGAAAATATTATAGAAAATAATGAAAAATTGATTAATGATAGATTTGAAGGAGAAAATGATCAAGAAAATACTGAGGAGATTGATAATAATTATGTTAGGTTTCAAATGAATGATAGGGATCATAACCAAATTGAAGATGAGGTGAGAAATAAAGAATTTATTGAGGATAAGTCGGGGGGAGATGAAAATTTTGAAAAATACATACCTTTTATTTCAATTACTTTTAAAGATGAGCTCATTAGCATAGAAGAATTAATGAAAAAGGAAGAGATGATTCAAATGTTTGAACAAGTTCAAATTAAAATTTCGCTCTTTGATGTTATTCAGTATATTCCAAATTATAGCTAATTTCTCCAAGAGCGTTGTATTCAAAAGTAATCCTATTTAACCCAAAATAAAATCATGCTCTCATTAGGTAATAGTTTAATAAATTTGAATAATTTAGATCAAATTGAAGAATGTTACATATTGGACGTCATTGATAACTCATTGATCTTTACAACTCGAGCATGAATATATGAAAGTAATAAATAATCTACATAGTATTAAAAATTTTAACAGAGCAGGAATTGGATACCATGAAATATTACGTCTGGCTGAAGATGTAAAACTTAGCGCTGGTTGGGAGGCAACCCAATGTATATATATCTCTTTTCCATTAGTTTGTTTTTTCTTTTTGTAGGTGAAAGGTGCAGCAATTTAATCAAATCATTACACCCAAGGTTGTCGCTTTCCCTGCTATCTTATTTTCATAAATTTATATTTGGTGCGTGTGTTATTAAAGATAGTGATGTTTAAGTTGGGGGGTCTGGTTTGTTTAATTTGATTTAAAAAAAATTTATATAAAAAAACATAGAGATAAATCAAAGTGTACTTGCTATGCTTTGTAGTAAGTGAAGAAGAAAACTGTAATTGGTTATATTTGTAAAAATATTTTCATGGTTTTTTAAAAATTTTATTAGCACTGATTGCACTTACACGCCAATGAACCTTGTGGGCACCATGATAATATAATTTTTTTTCTCTCTCATCCAAACAAGTAACATTTAATATCATTGCAATTGATATTTGTTAGTTAAAAAAAATTGTAGATCCCCAAATACCCTGAAATACGGTGAGGAGAGAAAAAAAAGAGAAAAAAAAATCCCTAGATATCCTGAAATACGGTGAGGGGAAGATGTAAAAAAAAAAGAAGAAAAAGAGGAAAACCCCAGATATCCTGAAATACGGTGAGGGGAAGAAAAAAAATGAAGATAAAATTTTAAAAATATATATATATATATTAACTGTCACTATCATAATTTTGATATGAATGTTGCTTACATTGGACGAGCTGAAAATAACTTATTTATCTAATGCCCATTTGTTTATTAGTACACGTATACACGTGCTATATACTCTTTTATGCATCATGAGATATTTTTACTCATGTTTACTAAAGAATTTTACTTCTAAAGTCTACTATTATTATTAGCAGTGCACCTAGATTTTTATAAAATTAGTAGTACACTATGATTTAAAAAAAAGAAGAAGAAAAAGAAAAAAAAGAATTATATATTAAACTATTTCCATTGCTAAGGGACTAGCAATGCTTGGAGGGTGTGATAAGTCTAAAAATTTTCATTTAATTTCATATTAAATTCACACTTTTTGAGTATAAAAGTTAACTAAATGTGGATTTTATGTAAAATTTCTTGAAAATTATATTTTTCATAAAATCTTTAATTTTGCTATAAAATGGGTCATTTTGCAACATTCTTAAAAATATAAAATTATGACTCAATTCCCTAGAAAATTTTGACGGTGAAATGTGTATTAACTTATTAATATAATTTGGGCAAATTTATAAAATCATTTAATTGGAAAAATCATAAATATATGATTATAATTATATTTTAAAATCCGGGGAACAAAGTAGATTATTATATGTAGATAAAATAAATTAAGGATAAAGTGAATTAAACTAAGATGATATATAATGTTGTTGAAATTAATTAAATTCGTATTTAAATACATTGCAAGCACACCGATTCGCATACACTACTGGAGCACCAGTTCGGTGCTCCACCATCTTCCCTAAATCGATGAGCAGCCATTGCTGCCCCTTTTCAACGTTTGACCAAATTCAAGAAATAGGGCAGCCACGAAAATCTTCAGCCTCTCCAATCGAGTAAACCAGCAGCAAATCGGCAGCTTCATTTTCCAAAAACTGCAGAACCCGATTTCCATTTTCTCGAGCACTCAGCTTCGTCTGCAATTCAGCACTTCAACCCATCTTCTCTCCACCGAAAATCGACGGTAACACAGCAACCATGGCAAACCGGCACCCATTTTTACGACAGTAGCTAATTTCAACAGCCTCAAATCGAAAATCCGACCCAGCAGTCATGGAGAAGAACTGACCAGCCCTTTTGCAAAAAAAATTCAGCTCTTCACCGAAGAAATCAACGAGCCAACATCAACGGCAAATCAAGCTCGGCATCGGCAGATTCTAGCAACCAGAAATCTCTACAGAAATCACCGGTCTTCATCATTCCCGACGGCAACTGGGCAGGCCCTTTTCAAGCTTTTGAAAAATTTGTGATTGCAGCAGCCACCATCAACGATTTCACGCACTGCCCTTTCTTCTCTCTTCCGATGGTAGTAGCTCGATGAATACAACCCAATCTCCAGCCATTCTCCCAATCTCACCGTCAGCACTTCTTTTTCCCCAACTTGACCATCAATGGTCGTTGTCTCCAAGCCAAGCTAGCTGTCAATTGCAGCAGCTATCTCCGGTAACACCCTGCTCCACCGACATCAACCCACGGCTACCGTCTCCTTTTCCAAATACTGTCTGAAACAGTGCAACAATCAAGCTCGCCACAACCATCTCCACTGTAACCTTTCACCACCGAACTAGAAAAATCCCGCAGCACCAAACAGCCCAATCCCATTTTCCAATAACTGACGGCAATCTGAAATCCAAACCCATCTTCTCCGCCCGTCTTAAAGCACCAGCGGCCATGAGAATCTTAGTAGAGCAGAAAACCAAAATTCACCGATTTGCACCTATTGGCAACCTAGCAACATAAATCGTCAATTAAGGGGCAGCAATCCTTGAAAACTCAATGAAGGAAAATCCCACTTCAGCAGCAGCCATGATTTTGTTTCACCTCCAAGCCGTTTGGCAAAATCCAAGTTGAAATTGAAATCAGCAGATGGAAATCCAAGCATGCTAGCACTGGTCATGAAATCGTGGAAATTAGCCTCCCCTAAAATCGGACGAAGCGGAATTTTCAGCACCAACGAATTGTTCTGCGCAGCAATCGATCAAGCAGCTGTTGCACCTATTTCAGCAAGCAACGAACCACCTCAAAATACTGGCAGCCATTAAAACTCACCGGAAATTGCTACCTCCAGGTTCCAAGTACACGACAACTAAGACAACAGCGGAAAGCGCCACCTACAATTACAGTCAGCAATTTTTAAATTCAGTTGGCAGAAATGACAACTGCTCCCTTTAATTTTAGTAATCAGTAGCAGCAACCAAACCTGCCTATAAGGAGGTGGATCTCGGCACCCAATTTTTAGCAACTACCGGAAACTCCCATTCTCCTAGCATCAACTGTGTTTAGTTGCGCCCAAGTAGCTGTTTCTTGCCGCCTTCACGGCAGAAGTTATCGCCGCATGAATTCAGCCAAAGAAAAGAGCAACACGAGATGCCAGTGGTGGCAGTGGGGAGTGCGTGAAGGCAAAACTACGGCAAATGGCAAGGAAGGCAACAAAATGGGAATCCCACATCGGATTCAGATTTGGTCAAAGGGTCCCTCACACAACTATAAAAGGAGGGCCTACCACTACACCACACAACACACACCAAGCAATCTTCTCCCTTGGGTGGGACCCATCTTGTAGGACCCCTAGCAAGGAGGTGGGGTCAAGCAATAAAATTCCCATAAAGTGGAGATTTGCTCTTCATAATTGGGTGATGTAAATTTTATTTTGTTGTTTTATTGTTTGTAGTGCTTCGTAGTTGTTAATTTTTAATTTGTAGTTTTAATTCTTAGATTAGATTTACTACTTCATTTTCTGCTTTGTAATTTTTAGATTAAATTTAATATAATTTTCTTTCCTGCTTTAATAGTTGAGTTTCATAGCCTTTAATTGCTTTCTTAGAATAGCTTTAATTAAGTCGTTAGTTAATTAATTTTTATTTTATTTTAGCTGCTTGTCTCACTTTCTTTCCAACTCTTCTAATCTTTTCTCTTTCTTCTTTCTCTTTCTCTAATTTCTTGTATTTTGTCTTTTCTTCTCTCTCTCTAACGTCTCTTTCTCTTTCTTCTTTCTCTCTCTAATTTCTTGTATTTTGTCTTTTCTTCTCTCTCTCTCTAACGTCTCTTTCTCTCTTCTCTCTTATATCTCTAATTTCTTCTCCTTTCTCTCTAATTTCTTTACTTTTTTTCTAACTTCTTTCTCTCTCTTCTCTATACCCTCTCTTTCTCTTAAAAACAATTCAAAACTACATCACCTCTCTGTGGATTTGACCCGACTCACTATGGTGCATATAGAAAGCAAAAATGTCAACTACAAGAGTTGGAGCTAGGCTGAATAAAGGAAAGGCACCAATAGGAGAATCGGTTAGCCGACCCGAAGTAGGAGAAATCAGTAAACGGACCAAAAAGTCCGAGTCAAGAAGACAGACGTCAAGGACCTGTCAACGACGGGAAGAGGCTAGCTCTGAATTCCATGTAGAAAGGAGAGCTAACCAAGAAAGGCAGATAGAAGAAAGGATAGCTGCAGGCGTGGAAAAGGCAATGCGGCAATGGGCAACCCAGGCTGCCTGTATAATACAAGGTACGTGGGAGAAAAATCGGCAGGCCCCGCCACAAGGTGATAATAGGGAAAGACCTGGCTCATCGGCCAACCTCAATTTTTCTAGAGGTATAGAAGATACCATCCTAGAGGCTGATAGAAAGGCTATCAATGCCTTCCTTGCCCAACAACCCCCTAAGTTTGCTGGAGAACCAGACCCCATCATTGCAGAGCAATGGATCATGGAAATCAAAAAGTTATTTCGGATTTTGCCCTGCAATGGTCAACAGAAAGTTCTATGTGCTACCCACCTGTTGGTTAAAGACGCTTATGAATGGTGGGAAACATTAATGGTTATCATGCCACACCCAGAACAGGTCACGTGGCAAGGATTTTTAGAAGAATTTAATAAAGAGTATCTTCCAGTAGGCTTACAGAGCCAAAAAATGATAGAGTTCGAAAAACTCTACCAAGGCAAGATGACGGTGACTGAGTATACAACAAGATTCAATGCCTTGGTTACGTATGTACCATGGATCGCCAATGTGCCAAAAAATAAGACATAGAGGTTCCAACGTCGGCTGAGACCCTAATTAAGGGAGGAATTAGCCCCATTACTAATAAGGGATTATGCCTCTAGTATAGAAAGAGCTAGGGCATTAGAAATGGAGTACATGAGGACACAGGAGCTTAGGCAAGCTCGAGAGCAATTCTTCTTGGCTCCCAAGAAAAATGGGGCCAAGAAAGGAAAAAATGAGAAGACAATGGATGGAAAGGAGGAATCCAGTTCCAAGGGAAAGAGTACCTCACCCTACAAAACTTGCCATAAGAATCACTCTGGCGAATGCCTCCAAGGATTGAGGCAATGTTTTAAGTGTGGTCAAGCGGGACATATGGCTCGAGAATGCAGAATGACCAAGTGCTTCATATGCGGGCAAGTCGGGCATATATCATTCAACTGCCCGAACAAACCATAGGAAGCTCCAACTCAAGGAAGGTTGGACCAGCAGAAAGCCCCCGCCATAGCCAACAACCCTGTGCGTATCCAAGCCCTCACCAGGATGGAATATCAAGAAACTGAGGACAAAGTGGTTACAAGTGTGATTCAAATTTCAGGAAATTCACTATTTAATACAAAGTGCTAAGCATTTATGGAAATCATACTAGTATATAACCACACACGCACTATGGGTGGAGAGAACTAGTAGTACCATGAATCCTCAGGATATAAAATGGCAAGTAAAGAGCCAACTATGCAAGGCATGATAAGCATGATGATATTTAATCCTATGATAGAAATTGAGGCTAAATAGATGGAGTGCAATGATGAAGGAAATTGTTTGAAATTATTTTTTTCCAATCCCAATACATTTAAAGAGAGGCAAGAAAAAAGAGAGATATCCTCCATATGAACTAGCAAAAGCCAGAAAAAACATAATGGAGTATTTGAAGGGCAACAAGTTTCGGGACGAAACCTATTGTAAGGGGGGGAGGATTGTGAAACCCCAATCTTAGACACGTGTATAAAATCCTAGGGTTGTAAACCCTAGGTAATGTATTAATAAAATATATATTCATGAGTATGAAAATATGTGAATTAGAGGTTAAAAAAATGGAATTGTAGATTAAACCACGTGAATAGTGCACATAAATTGTAATGTGAATAATAACCGAGGTGATTAAGAGTTAATCACGTAGATTAACTTAATCACAAAATGACAAAAAGTGAGATTTAATCACTACAGGACAAAATAACTATACTTTTTATATTTTTATAGAATTTCGGATTTTAGTAAAAAATTAAAGAAAAATTCATAATTTGCAATACGGACGTCGGATTTAGATCAAAATTTTTTATGGATGGTTAAAAATCTATGATGAACATGAGGAATGGTTTAAGATGTGAAGAAAATCACGAATCAAGGGTCAAGATGGAACGTCAATTGGAGATGAAAAAGGAAGCTTATCTATTCATTTAATTTCCTTTGACTTTTATTTAAATTTAAATAATTAAAAAAATAAAAATAATAAATTAAAAGCAGAAAATGGCAGGGACGTGCAGGGGCTGTGGAAAATGGGAGCCAAATCCAACAACTCAAAATCATCCTCATCAAAGATCAATGGATGAGATTGAATTAGCTTAAAAAATTAATTTTAATAAATTAAAAATTACAAAGAAATAGGGCTGCCATAGGGGGGCTTGAGCTGCTGAAGTGTGGATGCACATTGCTCAAAGAACCTTTTGTAAATTAGAAAAAATACATTTATAATTTAATACCTTGAGCTAGGGGGTAAATTATAATTTCATGAAACATGCATGCCTATAAAAGGGGCCAAGGGTGGACGTCCAAAGGCACATCATTCCAGCTCAAGCTTGAGAAATTCAAGCCTTTCCCACCCCCAAATTCGTTTTAGGTTGTGAGACAAAGAAGAGGAGAAAGTTAGAGAAAGAAAGTGTGAATAGAAGAGGGATATCTCCACTCCGGATAAGTGAATTCTACCCAAATTTCTTTTAGATGTTAAGTAGGGTAAAATCATGCTTAGATAATTCCTAAGCATGAGAAAATAAGTATGGTTATAATGCCAGAGTGGAATTATGCCAAAACATCGAAAATTTTGAGCAAAGATGGAGCATTAAGGAAAATCATGTATGAAATGTGAAAATAATGCTCCAATATTGCTAAATGATGATATGGGATGAATTATTATGATAGTTATGATGTTGAAATGATGATATATTAATCTCATGATTTTTGGAATTAAGGATTATGCTTAAGTGAAATTATGTTGATTTTTAGTATATGAAGAAAATGATTTATTTAGCCAAGTTAATGATGATAAATTCATAATTCATGAATTTTTCCATGATATACTAACTGAGATCTATATCATGGTATTTTTTACTTTTGGAAAAAATGCCAATTTTTGGAACCCATGAACAATAACCCACGTTGCTGTGAACAGTAACCTCGGGTGAACAGTAAACGTGAACAGTAACCCCCATGAACAGTACCATGAACAGTAAAAAGCGTAAATTGGGTGGAAAAAGATGAGATTAGTATTTATATTTTAAAGAATATATAGATAGAATTTTTAAAGAAATTTATGGATAAAAAATCCATATAAGGAGGTAATGATCAAGTATCTTTATAAGATTAACCTCTATAGAAAGGAGGTAATGAATGATTATAAAGAATGCATGGGAAGCAATCTAAGACAGGGAATGATATAGTTAAAATATCATTTTTTCTTGTATAAGAAAAGGAAAGAAAAATGTGGAGGATACAGACTGAGGAGGTAAGCAAGCTATATGCTTTCTAAAATATTTCTAAATGATTGCAAATTATTTGCTTACGTGTTTTATGAATTAAATTTAAGAATGGTCATTCCTATAATGCTTAACATGGAATGATTGCTAACTGCTTGTTAAATTACTTTCTAAATGATTTATTAAGTTTTATGGAGACTCTCATGGCGACATATGTATGAACATGGTGCACAAGGAAGAAGCTTTGGTGGAGGTAGTAAGCGGATCAGAGAGTCCCCCTTCACTATTGCCAAGTTGCAAGGGCTGTGTGCCGGTGGCATCCTCCTAGAGGTTGGAGGCACATGAAAAGTCATGAATGAATGAATGCATTACATTCTCATGAAATGCATGAAAAGGTTTCTGTCTCATCGGTAATTGATCACTTGATAAATGTCTCCTACCAAATGGGGAGAAATGCATTTGAATGAAAGGAAAATGTTTACTTGCCAAGAAAAAGGCTTGCTTACTGAGTATTATTACTGATATGTGTTTTTAAAATGACAAACAGGCTATGGAGTTGACTCATAAAGGATGCCAGGTAGAAATAACATGCAAATTTAATTGCCGTTTTACGTATGCGTCCAAAGGAACAAATGTATGATAATCATGTTGAAGACATGTTTTATGGATATTACAAACATGATTGTACTTATGTAAATTATTTCAATAAAAGAATATATGAATGATTTTATGATGATATGGATGAGTCTATTATGAATAAAGTGTATGCTTATGTGATGAAAGAAAAAGAATTTTTTTTTTGTACAAGATCCAATTAAGTACCTTCCGCGTGATCAGGGCAACAATCCTGAGTCATATTTATCAATCGATAAGATCCCGGAGTAAGGCTTCTAGGCACCTCGATTCGGGGCGCCACAGCGCTGCGGTTCCAACCCCCGCACATATGAAATTTTGCATGTCTCGTTCCAAATGCTTGGGGGTATAAACTCATCTTTTAAGGTTTCAAGAACATAAGAAGAGGGGGTACAAAGTGGAGCAGAGGAGACGAGAAAAAGTGGATTTTCAAGGCCAGAGGTGAAGATGAAGATGAAGATCAACTTAGAGGAGGAATCTAACTGAGTTTTATCTTCTCTTTCTATCTATTCACTTATCTTTACCATTATCTTCTCTTGGGATGTATATGAACATAGTTATGATGGGATTATTCATTATGTTCATGAGCTAAAACTTGTGATGGTGAGATTATGATGAACTTGTGCTGGTTTCTTGTGCTTGAATGACTATTTCATGTTATTATAACTTGCGTTGTGTAGGATTACCTTCACATATCATGCTTAATGCTTCTACAAATTTGATCATCTTGTAGATTGAATGATATCTAGATCTACAGTTGGAAAGGTGAGGTTTAGATGAGATCCATGTGTAAATCATAGGTTTCCAGTTACTTGTAGTGGTTGGATGTTAATATAGATAGGAATATACTTATTAGTCCTGTGTGATCTTGCTTAGGTTATGTGCAAATCACCTTGTTTTACTAGTTGTGTGAGATCACAACAATTGACTAAAACATAGTTAGGTTTTTATGTGTTGGAAGACATATATATAAATGAACTTATATTAGTAATTCTCTTCACAACTAATTAATAAGGAACCAATTTAACATAGTCTTGAGTCAAGAAATTCATAACTCCCATCTATCTATTCATCTCCTTAAAAATCTCCATTGGTTGCACCCCTATCATTGGTCAAATTAATTAATTTACTTCACCATTGATAAAAATTACATTCAACAAGCAATTAGTAATTGATAAGTAAAATCTTTGATTTTTTTAAGATTTAACTCCCTCCTCGTGGGATCGACATTCTATTCATACTTTATTACTTGTACAGCACGTATACTTATGTTATAATGAGAAAATTAATTCGACATATATGCAGCTCGTCAAATGTTCAGAATAGGAATCAAAATTCAAAAATGGTACCGTCTCCAAATTGATTTGAGCCTTGTACAATAGGAAATAAAATCACCCCCACACTTAGTACCTTTATTCTCTTTCAAGCCTGTTCCTACCCTCAATTTAATAGTTTTTTTATTTTGATTTTATTTCAAACCAAATCTAGCAATAACTCCCCTCACCATATGTGGTGCCCCAAACCGAGACGTCACTTCCTTATCTCAAGACCTTATTGATTGGTAAATGTGAATCAGGATTGTTGCCCTGATCACGCGGCGGGATTTTAATTGGAACTCGTCCAAATTTTTTTTTCCGTTACATCATTCATCAAACAAGTTGTGATATACCTGTAATAAAATTTCATATTCTATTTCATAGCATTCATCATGCTTTTCTACAATAACATTACATTTCATACATACCTCCATACAAGTTTGGATCACATAAAACTTATAATTCTACATAAGTTCACATCAACATACCTTGGATCTTTAACCAGGCTATCACATTCCATTCCTTATAGCCCACATGGCTACTATATCGTACCTTTTCTCCATTTCTTAGGTCCTTGACTGCTTGAGTCTCCCAGTACTTGTCTAAGGTTTGAAAAATAAAACGTCAGTGATAACTCAGTAAGCAAGCATTTTATCATTAGGACAAGACTTCCTTGAAAACCTTTTTCATAAACATCCTGAACACCTTTTTCCTAAGGACATTTATATGTCCTAAAATATTATCATGAAATCCTTTGTTCATGAGGACAATTCTATGTCCTTGAACATTTTCATAAAATATTCATTTTTAAAATCATTTACAAGCCACGTCTGGGCTTGTTAAGGTAAAACATACATGTTTTACCCTTTATAATTAATTCCTTTTTGTCTTGAGTGAACATTTCCAATATTCCAAGACCTTTACATAAAACCATCTTTTGCCAGTGAACGTATTACGTCCAAAATATTTTTCTCATAATTCCTTTGGCAAAGGAGGACGTTCTCATGTCCTAAAACATCATTCACATAAGCCTTTCTCAGCAAAGGACATTTTTATGTCCAAAAACATTTTTCATCATAAAATCCTTTAGCCAAGAGACATTTAATGTCTCAAAATATTTTTCACATAGCTTCCTTTGTCAATGGACATTCATATGTCCTAAAACACCTTTCATTAAAATACTTTGGCATTGGACATTCTCCTGTCCATAAACACTTTTCATTTAGGCTCTTTAATAATGGACATTCTTATGTCCAAAAACAAGTTTGACATAAATCCTTTTCATAATCCCCGTCTTGGGGCTTGTTTATAACAAACAAGGCATATAAGATACATAAATCATTTCCATAAATGCATTTGCATAAAAACATTTCGTTTCATTCCTGTTATTTACAGTTTTATGTAAAACACCCTATTTTTAGGGTAATCATTTCATAAAAATTATTTTAGGATAACTTTTCTTAAAAATGCTTTCATGTCCCAATCTTTGGGCTTTTCAAAAGCAAAACATAAGCAAATGCATTTCTCTCCATCCAGTAGTGACACTTAACAAGTGATCATGCTACCTTTTTGGAAGAGAACCCTTAACAACACGCTAGCTAGGCAGCTGTTCGTTTATCCTGCTCCCATCTCAGGGAGGGCGCCGCTGGCACTCCTGTCATCCCTTAGTGACTTGGCCTTATTTAGAGTGGGCCCCGGTCATCCTAACCGTGCTCTACAACCGGCCTATTTCTTATACTGGTACACCATATATCATCATGACCGACCGCATTCCGTTTAGTTTAAAGTGTTACAGACCGCAGCCCGTATCCTTTAAAACCGGGATCACAGACCTCAGTCTGCATCCATAACTTAAAAACATCACAGACCGAAGTCTGTGTCTTTTTAAAATAAATCATTTTGAAAAATCACGTCACAGACCGCAGTCCGTGTCAACTTGTAAAGCGAGCGCACCCACTTTAAACAAGTTGTCATTTGAAGTTAGATTTTAGGATGACCTTCCTTAAATTCTTTTGGAAACATTTTTAGTAAAATATTTTGATAAATATTTGAAATGTTTGAGAAACAATACATCTTAAAATCCTTATAAAAGAATTTCAAAATCTTTGAATTTTCAAAATTAAACTATATATTTTCTAACATTTTCTTGGTTTCCATTTTAGGGCCTTTTGCTCACAAAAGTTATGCAATTATGCTACCTCTTCTCAACCACCCTAAAATCAATTTCTTATCCACATATCAATTTTGTCATTTTTACATAAAGGAGCCTTGCATGGTCTTTTGTATGCTACTTTAGCAACCCGAAATCAAACCATTTTAAGAAAATCAACTTATGAGGTTGGTCATCCTTAAATTCCATTTAACAACATTCGTATAAATATTTTTCAAGTTATTTTCAACATAGATTTCCTTATCTAAAGGAAATCAAAACTTTTCGAATATCATTTCAAAACATATGGACTATGTCCAAATCATCAGTTATTATTTAATTATCATGACCTAGTAAAATAAATCTTTTTCATAAATCAATTCCCCTTTTCCTTTTTCTTTCATAAACATAATTTTTTATCACAAATTATTGTAGAAATAACACAAAACTTATTTACAAACAATACTTTGTGAAAAAGGGTAAAATTCTCTTTTTCTTATAAAATACTTTTGAAACAACATCATAAAGAACTTGCTTGCTTAAAAGAAAATTCTTAAAACCATCGGTATCAAACATGAAATCCTTTGAAAACATTATCATGAAGAACTTGCTTACTCATCAGCAAAATTCTCAATTCCATAAACATAAAACATTGTCAATCTTTGGCAACACTGATGATAGAATCCTTATCTTAAAACGTATTGCTTGCTTCCATGAAGCAAACCTTGAGGCTTTTCCTTAAAGTCATTCTTTTCCAAAACTTACGACTTTTCATTAAAGCCGTCATTTTCCAAAATTTTTGGTTGCCCATTCATTAAAATATAAACATAAACATTTCAATCATATCAATCACATAGAAAGAAAATAGCATTTTAGAAAGTTCGCTTGTTTACCTGAGATTGTCATAATCCTTTTCTTCCATTCTTTTCCTTGCCTTTGCCTGGATAAATGAAAATAATATTTCATTTATTTTCATCATCCTTAAATACTTATATTTCTTAGGTTTTCCAACCTACATAAGTTCATCTAGCTTAACCCACTTGTTTTTCAAGTCGGATATTCATACGTATTGACATAACCTATACATATCAAATCATCCATTCATTTTTGATACCCTTATGTAGGGTAAACTTACATGCATATAACAATCATTCATTAAATCATTATTTGAAAGTTCATTACCTCCATTTATTATTTTTAACATATTTTCCATTTTTCATACAACGGTGCTCATTTTAAGCACTTAGTTGCTAACTTAGACATCATATAATAATCTCAAAATTTGAGATTATCATTATTTACTTAAACAGAACCCTTATACACATTTTTCATCATGTGTTTATGCATTTTTGCATTTTAACAACTTACATAATCCATATATCATTTATTCATACTTATCTCTTTATATACGTCCATTTCTCAATACATAAATCATGTGTTTCTTAAAATTTTTCAACACAGCAACTTGTCTCTAATGTCAGAATGATTAAACCCCTTAATTAACACATAATTTAGGGTTTAATCTTGGATTTATAATCCATTCATCATAGGGTTCCAAAACAGCAACATTAGAACTCATTTTCATCATTTCAACGCTCTCTTTAGCAACATGGTCTAAACAGATTTTTAATCCAAATTTTCCAGAATTAAACCATAATTTTCTTAACCAAAATTTAGGATATTAATACATATTTGAATCCCACAATTAAATGGTTTTCATACAGCAACTTTCATATACATCTTGGGTACCCTTTGGACCCCTCTTTGGTCATCCCTTTGGATATCTTAAAAAAATTATATTTAGGGTAATCTTGTTTACTTATAATAAGTTAAGACCTCATAATAACTTTTTAATATCCCATTATAAGTTAAATTCTATCACAAAAACCTGAAATTTAACATTTATCTTGATTTATTCCTTAAGCTGTCCATAATGCTGAATTCAGGCACACTGAATTCTCAAAATCTTGAATTAATATCAAATCAAGTATTTTTGGTCTGAAATTTCTACCATACCTTAATAACTACATTAATTAACTAAAATAAATATTTTAAGCATGAAATATTTAGTATTTATATTTATTTTGGTATTTTTACTCTACTAGACAGCAGCATCCCTTTTTCAGATAGCCTGAATCATGTAAATTATGTGGTATATTTATACCCATCAAAACCTAATTTTTATTTTCTTCGTGTGATAATAAATATGTCTTATATATCCTGTAAAATTTTTAGCCCAAAATTATTCATATAAAAATTATTAAAAATAATTTGGTACAGCTAATCCTGCCACCCATTCAATCCCGTCCAGGTTGATTTTCCTGGATTTTTAATTTGTAATTTTCTTATTATTTTAAGCTGAAACTTTTCTAGTTACTTAATCACATCATCATGAGTTCTAAAACAAATGTTTATGCAAAAAAACATTCATTTTCTATATCTTCCATATTTTTCTTTTGAGGTCCAGATTTACTACACATAAGTGTAAATTAAAGGATATGAGCTGATTAATCCCCAAATTAAACTTTATAAATCAACTCATTCAACTAGGCATCTTTAATCCTTGAAACATGTTCTTTAAGAGGTCTTTTATGACTTAAAACCATGATTCCAAATAAAGAAGAAAATTTGAAAATTGGAAGGCTTAAACTCAATGGGTACTAACCCGATTTCGTTGAATCTTTACCCCGAGCTTCCCGAGCTTTTCCTTCCCTTTTTCCTTCTTCTTTTCCTTCTCTTTTGTCCCTTTCCTTGCTAATGGGGTCGTGTGAGGCTTACTGGATTTTTAGAGAATTTTTTTCTCTCCTTAGTTTCCTCTCTTCTCTCCCTCTCTCTTGCTATAGACGTCACTTGGGTTGGTTGCTGGAATTTTCCAGCAACTATGTCCCCTTGTTTATTCCATTTGAAGTCCACATAAATGTACGCTTATCCCTTGTACACTTGGATAATTTTTATCCAAGTAAAATTGAGTAATTATCTTAATGAAAAAATCACAAAATCATGCGTAGATGGGCCACCAAGCTGTCCACACATGGGATGTCCACCTTGCTGCCCATTTTGGCATTTTGTGGCTGATACTTCCAGCCCCTTTAACCCCTCATTAACTATGCTAGAGGTTAGACTAATTACATGGGCATTTTTAAAAAAAATTTTACAAAAAAATCTGATTTTTGGATGCTAATCCACCCATCTCTTGCCACCTTATCCCCATGCTTAATTGCTTGATCTTTTTCTCCATAAATGGGTTTCGTCCTTTTGTGATTAAGAAAATATCTGGATAATTAGCTTAATCCATTCCCACCATATCGTTCATCATATTTTTTTATCCATCTCTCTCAAGTTTCATCTCAAACCAAGTTTCCTAACTTCACTTATGACCACTTGAATTTATCCTTGGAGTGTAGGCTAAAAATAAATAATCATGGCCTTAATCCCATCATGATTTTTAAAATCCAATCCATTCACATGATTGGGCCCACTTTCGTGAGCTTACCTTTCAAATTTCATCGAAATCCTCTTTGTGGACTTTGAATTACGAATTTTCTATCATATTTCACCTTAATTTCATAATTACATTTTAATCTCCATAAATTAAATTATGATTATTAACATGATTATTCATGACACATTTGCACCTTTCAATCCTCGTTAAGCCCCTCGGGTCATACCGACTCACTTTGGGCTCCGACGATTAAAGTTTTAATCACCATTCTTAATTAAAACCCTAATTATAAAATATCATTAATCATAAAATCATTCAAAATTCATTCAAGGCATACATTTATCATAATTACATCCTAAATGACTTCATATGAGTCCTACTTGGATTCGAGTATCACACCATATTTCAAGGTATCTAGGGAATTATTTTATTTTATTTTCATAATGCACAAATCATGTGGTTGACCTCATTTCCATTATTCTTTTAAACTCCAGATTCAAATTTAAAGTTGATTCAATTCAAAAGGTGGAAATTAATATTTAGAAAGAAATTCTAAGCTCAAAGGGGCGAACAATGGTAATCCTTTCAAAAATACGCTCATCAATCAAAAGAATGCCTTAATCATATTTTACAAATAACTCAAGTTGAGTATTAGCATTTTAACCACAATGAAATTTTCATGTACATTGGAAAAACTACCTTTTTAGTTAATGAATTACGTGTCTTAGAAATAATCTTAACAAATTAGAAAGAATTACTCTAAGTTCGAAAGAAAACAGAATTGGTATCTTGGTATATCAGTTTCATCATGTGATCTTGGATAAAATATGGGTATTTTCAACTAGTACATATTCAAAAATAAATTCAATATCTCGTTAGAGTTCAATTAATTACCTAACTTATAGCTTTTGAAATCTCAATTATAGTCTGCTTAAAGGAACAACAAGAGTTCAAGTGGGGTCTAAAGCAATCCAAAGCCAATATTTGTGAGTATTTTCAACAAACATAGCAAAAATTCCATAAAATATGAAAAATTCAACATAGTAATCCCTCAAAACAAATAGAAGGGTGATCAAAGAACTAATGTAATGCATGCATTCACCCCCCACACTTGAATCTAGCATGGTAAGTCAATCAAGAATATGCCTTTCACCTATGGATAACGACTCTTAACTCAAGATCGATCGTTGAGCTTGATAATTCATTCAATCAAACATGTATATCAACATTAAGCGAGTACTTTCAAGTACTTTAAATGTTATCCCAGTTTGAGCACTGAGATTTTCAAATTGCATTCTTCTTGAGAGAATTCTTGCAAAACACCAAATGAAAATTACAAATAAAAAAACATCAAAATTCTAAAAATAAAAATACTAAAAAAAACTAATATTCCCCTAATAAAACCTTAGGTTGCTTTCCAAGCAGTGCTAAGTTTAACGTCTACAACCAAATTAGTTGAAATTGCATCAACCAACACCCAATCCTTCAAAATCAAGTTTATTTGGGTCCTTCCCTAATCGATGTTGTGTTGTGTTGCATCCCACGCTTCCAAGTTATGCTCTTTGCTAAAACTTGGATTATCACTAGACGTGATATCTAATAATTCCTTCTACATCATCATGTTATGGTGATTTCTTATCATATCATAAATGTTGTTGTAAGTAAATAAGGATCTAAATAAATTGCTAGAGGAATTTTCCTAAAGTTATTATTATCAATATTCATCTATTTAGGATTTATGCGTTGTTCAACTACTCCGTGCGGAAAAACAAAAGATGACTTGTGTATCTCTAGTGGTATGGATGACTTCTCTTTATCTATTTCTTCGAATGTGTTGATCTCTTTCTCCCTCATTGCTTTCATCTTGAGCTTCCTTAGAATTTGACTGATTTTGAATTTACTCTTTGTTGTCATCCTGCACATCACCTTCGCTTGATTCTTATTATTCAAAATATCTTCATGACATGCCACCTATTTCCAAACGTTTGAATTTTCTCGCCATTTATATAAGGTATTCAAGATGAACGTAGAGGGTGAAACTTCATTGAATGAGCACAACTTCCATTCCTAAGAGCTTTAAGTGATCAAGCCAACATCTAGAAGAAGAATCTTGCTTTCAAACTGCTAAGAGCTGCTTGTTGAATCATTAAGCCTGCTTTATAAGTTCTTATCTGCGCCAAATCTGTCTCTACACACCAGTAATGTGTATAAACTTTCTTTTATACTTTCTTGTTGTATTGAACTTGATTTAGTTTCGGTAACTAAGATCAAGTGTAAGCAAAGTAGTGTGTGACTGGAGTGGAACTCGTCATCTACTTGTGCTGTGTGTTGCTTATGCCCCCTAGAGCTGGAATCTAGAAAAGAGCAGAGGCTCTAGTTGTATTTGTGAAATACATAGTGGAACCCAAGTCACAAGAGGTGTGAGTTTGGAAGAGTGGAGTAGGGAAGGTTGCCCGAACCACTATAAAACCTTGTCCATTGACTTATATTTCTGCTCCTATTATCTTCTTGCTTTCCTTTTGTTCCTTTAAAGGGGATTGAACTAAATCGGGATAAGGTTTCTGTTTAAGTTGAAAATTTTAAATACCCAATTCACCCCTCCCCTCTTGGGTAATTACCATTAACTTGGGATCAACAAGTGGTATCAAAGCAGGTCTTTGAGTTTTATCAAAGAGATCTTTTATAATGGCAAGCCAATTTACTTCCATTCCCGTATTTGCCGAAGGCCAATCTTTTACTAAGCCACCATTGTTTGATGGGAATAATTTTGGTTATTGAAAGCTACGTATGAAACAACTCATCATGGCTACAGATATGGACTCTTGGATTGCAATCCAAGACGGTGTAACCTTGCCTAATGATGAAAGAGCTTCCAAATGGACCGATGAGGAAGTGAAAATTGTTAAGAGCAACGCTAAGGCCATGAATTCATTATTTTGTGCTCTTACTGCTTCTGAATATGATAGAGTATCCTCCTGCTTAATCGTAAAAGAAATATGGGATACTTTAACATCTATCTATGAAGGAACATCCCAGGTCCAAGGGACAAGAAGAAATATTTTGATTGGAGAATTAGAAAATTTCAAAATATTGGATACTGAGAACATTTCTGAAATGTTTTGCTAGATTTTCAAAAATTACTAATGCTTTGAAAGGTCTTGGAAAAACTATCTCCAGGTCATGAAGATCCTAAGAGCTCTACCGGAATCATGGACTCCGAAGATTACTGCAATAGAAGAAGCCAAGGACCTGAACACGTTGAAGCTAAAAGACCTCATTAGCTCATTAATGTCACATGAGCTAATCAAGAAAAGAAATGAAGATCACCACAAAGGAAAGAGAGCAATCGCATTGAAAGCCACTCAGAACTCGGATGAGTCCATCTCCTCATCTCACTATGATGATAAAGAAATTGCTCTACTAACTCGAAGATTTCGAAAGTTCGTAAGGAGAGAGAAGAACTTCAAAAGTTTCAAAGAGAGACCAAGAAAAGAGAAAAAAAAAGAAATCACATAGTGCTATAGATGCGGTGGTATGGGACATATGCAAGCTCAATGTCCTACACCAGAAGAAAAATCAAAGGATCGTCCAGAAAAGAAGGAAAGATATGAAAGCCGAAAATTCCAAAAGCCTAAGGGAAGAAGAATGTACGTGAATGAAGAAACTTCATCAACAAGTAGCTCTTCAACCGATGATTTTGAAGTAGCAAATTGCGCAAGAATATGCTGCATGGTGCTGATTGAGCAAGAAGAAACTTTGTTGTGTCTAAACAGAATAGAAGTTTTGGAAGAGCAAACTACCTCAACAAAATGCACAAGTAAAAATGCATAAGTAATGAAGAGGTAACTTCCAAATTTTGTTATTCTCAATCCACTCATTCCTCTATTCAAGAATGTCTCAAATGTGTTGAATTAGAGGAATTACAACAAGCGTATGATTCATTATATGGGGAAATCAAAAAATTAGGAAACAAATTATCATTAAAGAAACAACAATGTAATTTCATTATTATTGTATATGGAAAACTAGCAAAAAGAATAACAAAACTGAAAGAAGAAAATAAACTACTATTGAAAGAAGTGGAGAAATTGAAAAAGGAGAATGAATCCTTAAATGAATCATTAGCTAAGTTCTCTAATCCAGGAGAGAATGTGAAAATGTTTCTGAACATGACCTCTCAAATCAATAGAAGAGGTCTTGGATACTCCACATTTGAGCAAAGAGAAAGCAGCAAATCGAATGTGCCAATACTTGGGAAAAATCAAACCAAAATTGCACATATTTACAAACCTAAAGGGAAAAAAGTTGTTTAGACTAGAAGACCAACTTTTGAACCTCAACATACTTGGAGGCCTACTCCTAGATTACCAATGGCCTACAACTTTTGCAATAAGATGGGTGTGAAACCCCAATCTTAAACACGTATAAAACCCTAGGGTTGTAAATCCTAGGTAATGTATTAATGAAATATATATATTCATGAAATATGAAATTATGAGGGAGTAGATGTTAAAATAATTAATTATGAAATTCGGATGAATAGTGCATGTGAATAGTGAAATGTGAATACTAAATGTGGGATTAAGGAATATGTTAAGTTAATCACTTTGGATTAACTTAATCATAAAAGACGAAAAAGGAAGCTTCCCACAAAAGGACAAAATAGAAACTTTTTGATGGATTTTTGAAGTAACATGAAGAAAAGTTCATATCTTACAATCCGGACATCGGATTGAGATGAAATTTTTTATGGATGGCCAAAATATGATGATGAACATGATGAGTGGTCCAAGATTGATAAAAAATCATGAATTAAGGGTCAAGATTAAACGCCATTTGAAGATCAAAAAGTAGCTTTACTTTTTCATTAATTAGCATTTGACTTTGGATTAATTTTAATTAATTAAATGGATAAATAATTAATGAAAAGCTGCTATGGCTGCTGGAGCTTGGACTTTTGGGACCAAATCCAATGGCCCAAAATCAATCTTATCAAAAATCAACGGTTGAGATGAATTAGCTTTAAAATAATTAATTTTAATAAATAAAAAATCATAAATAAATAGGGGCTAGCTAGGGGGCAGGAGCTGCTGATTAGGGTGGCTGCACAAGACTCAAAATATTGCATGGGATTTGGGAAAAAATATTTAGAATTAAATACCTTGAGCAAGGGGGTAAATTGCAAATATGTGAAAAATGCAACACTATAAATAGGGGAGCATGGTGAACGACCAAGGCACACCCATTCCAGCTCCATTGAGCATTTCCAACCCCCAAAATTCGTTTTTGGCCTTAGAGAGAAAAGGAGAGAAAGTTAGAGAGAGAAAGGGCAAGTTGGAGGAGAGATTTTCTACTTCAGGTAAGGGGATTCTTCCCAATTTTTTTTGGGTGTTAAGTAAGGTAAAACCATGCTTAGATAATGCCTAATCATGAGAAAATAAGTAAAGTTATAATGCTTAATTGGAATCATGCCGAAACATCGAAAATTTGGAGCAAAGATGGAGCATTAGGGAAGATAGCATATGATATGTGAAAATAATGCTCCAAAATTGATAAATGATGATTTGGGATATATGAATATGATAAATATGATTTTGGAATGATGATATATTAATTTCATGATTTTTGGAATTAAGGATTATGCTTAAGTGAATGTATAAAATCAAAATGTATGAAATGTCCTATGATATACTAGACATAAGATATGTCATGGTATTTTTTATTTTTGGAAAAAATATCAATTTTTGGAACCCATGAACAGTAACCACGTCTCTGTGAACAGTAACCTCGGATGAACAGTAATTGCTACAGTACCATGAACAGTAAACAGCGTGATTTTGGGAAAAAGTTGAGATTTATTTTTATATTTTATGAGGATATATGGATGAAATTTTCAAAGGATTTATGGATAAAAATTCATATAAATGAGTAATGACCAAATATTTATAAAAGAAAAACCTCTATAAAAACGAGGTAATATGTGATCGTAAAGCATGCATGGGAAGCAAGCTAAGACATGGAATAGATGGATAAAATATCCAATTTCCTTGTATAGGAAAATGAAAGGAAAGGATAAAGGAGTCAGGTTGAAGCAAAGCAAAGGTAAGCAAGCAAACCCTTTTGAAAATGTGATTTTATTCCCAAGTATTTATGAAATGTATTTAAGGGTGGCCATTCCTATAATGTTTTGAAATGATGAATGTTTATGAGTTTTTATGAAAAGTCATGCCGGCATATTGATATTATGTGATGTTCATGGACATGTGCATATGTACGATGTATAAGGAATAGGCTTTGGTGGAGGTAGAAAGCGGATCAGAGGGTCCCCCTTCACTATTACCGAGTCGTATGGGCTGTGTGCCGACGGCGTCCTCCCCAGAGGTGGAGGCAAAGGAATGTTATGTTTGAATGAATGCATTGCATTTTCATACATGGATTGAAAAGAAATGCATGAATTTGAAATGATGTTTTTAAATGAATGGTGCAAATAATTCTCTACATGAGAATGACAAGCTACCTGGTGTAAGAGGTATATAATGCTTGGGAAATCAAAAGTCATGCATGTAGGAACCATGTAGGCGTCAAGAGGAAGAGAGGTTCCCCTTGATGAGGCCAAGTCGGAGACAGCCGGCATATTGGACCATGCTATGTGAGATGTTCCCTGGGCTAGCGTACCCACACACGAAGGTTTATGTCAAGAATGGAAAGAAAGTATTTGCACACATGGATTTGAAAAGATATTTTTAAGGGATGATGCAAATAATTCTCTACATGAGAATGACAAGTCACCTGGTGTAAGAGGTATATAATGCCGGAAAAATCAAAAGTCATGCATGTAGGAACCATGTAGGCGTCAAGAGGAAGAGAGGTTCCCCTTGATGAGGCCAAGTCGGAGACAGCTGGCGTATTGGACCATGTTATGTGAAATGTTCCCTTGGCTAGCGTACCCGCACACGAAGGTTTATGTCAGGAGTGGAAAGGAAGCATTTGCACATCCTATGTTTATGAAAAGGTTTCTATTCCATTGATAGTTGATCACTTGATAAGTGTCTACTATCGAATGGAGAGAAATGCATTTACGAATGATTTTCATAAATGGTTTATGAAAGGTTTCCAAAAATGGTTTACGAAAAGGTTTCTATTCCGTTGGTAGTTGATCACTTGGTAAGTGTCTTCTATCGAATGGAGAGGAATGCATTTAAAATGAAAAATGCTTGCTTATTGAGTTTCGACTCATGTTTTATTTTCCCAACCTCAGACAGGTGTAGGAAAAGCCAAGAGATGAAGGGCATAGGTTGCTAAAGGAAAAGAGGAATCTACAAAGGTTAGTAGATTTTTGTATGAATAGATTCCCTAATGGGATATGATGAAAAAGGACATAGGTTGTATGAAATTGTGAAGTTATGAATAATATGAGAAGTTGATGATTTATGATGTTATGGATAAGTCCATCATGAATGATGATGAGTATATGTTTATGTGATGAAAGAAAAGAAAAAGAAAAAAAGAAAAATTGGACGAGATCCAATTAAGAACCCGCCACGTGATCAGGGCAACAATCCTGATTCACGTTTACCAATCGACAAGATCTTGGAGTAAGGACAAATGTGACACCTCGGTTCGGGGCGCCACAATGGGTCACAAAATCTATAGATGCAACTTTAAGAAACTGTATGACCATGGTGCAAAATTAGTTTGGGTTCCAAGAAACACAAGATTTGGGTTTTCAAGAATAGAACAACAGAGATTAAATCAATTTACTAACCCAAATGGACCCATAAAATGGGTACCAAAGAGATAAGCTTTATTTTCTCATTTTTCAAGTATGCTTCAAGGCAAAGGTAAACAACGTTTGGTTCATGGATAGTAGTTGCTCAAGGCATATGACTGGAGAAAGAAGTTTGTTACATAAACTCAAGCCTTGCAATGATAAAATTGTTGCCTTTGGAAACAATGAGAAAGGTAAAATCAAAGGTAAACGAAACATTTACAGTATTTCAAATGCATTTATGGAGGATGTATTATTTGTTGAAGGACTCAAGCACAATTTAATGAGTATTAGTCAGTTATGTGACAAAGGATACAAGGTTGTGTTTGAATCATCTATCTGCAATGTATTTGATGGAAAACAGATCATGTTTAGTGGAAAAAGACATGGAAATATATATTTGGTTTCACTTAACAAACTAGATGGTCAATGTCTAATGCCCATTGATAATAATTCATGGGTTTGGCATAAGAGGCTTGGGCATATAAACATGTCAAACATTAAGACTTTATGGAAAAAGAGTTTGGTAGAAAGATTACCAAAATTGAAATATGACAAAGATAAAATCTGTAAGGCATGTCAACTGTCAAAACAACCTAAAATATCTTTCTCTACCAAAAAGGAGATTTCCACCACCGGGCCACTTGAATTGCTACCCATGGATCTATATGGGCCATCCGACATTTTAACCATTGATGGAAAGAAGTATGTATTCGTAATAGTTGATGATTTTTCAAGATGATTATGGGTAATTCTCTTAGCTAGTAAAGATGAAGCCTTCTCTATGTTTGCAACTTTTGTAAACTTGGTGCAAAATGAAAAACAAAGTACCATTGTGACCATTAGAAGTGATCATGGTGGTGAATTTGAAAATAAACTATTCATAGAATTATGTAATGAAAAAGCAATTCACCACACATTTTTGCACCAAGAACTCCACAATAAAATAGAGTGGTTGAAATGAAAAATAGAACCATACTAGAGATGACTAGAACTATGCTAAATGAGAGTAAATTATCTAAGAAATTTTGGGGTGAAGTTGTAAGTACGGCTTATCATGTGTTAAACCGAATTACCATTAGAGCGATCTTGAAAAAGCCCCCTATGAGCTATGGAAAGGTAGAAAATCAAATATTTCATACTTTCATGTTTTTGGTTGCACATGTTATATTTTGAACAATGGTAAAACCAACTTGGAAAAACTGGATGCCAAAAGTGATGAGGCAATATTCCTTGGTTACTCATCAAATAGCAAAGCCTATAGAGTCTTCAATAAAAGGAACCAAGTTGTAGAAGAGTCAATACATGTTGTTTTTGATGAATTTAACCGAACTCCGAGAAAGGAGGATGAATTAAGTGATGCAGATGATAAATCAAAGAAATCAAAAGCAGAACACCAAGAGCAACAAGGAGAAACTGAACCCAAGCCAGAGAATTCCACGGAGGAAAGGGTAAGTGAAGGTAATAATTCTTATAAACCTCCAACAGATTTAAAATTCAAAAATGTCCATCCAATTAAGCAAGTTATAGGCAATATTTATGAAGGTGTAAAGACTAGAAGGTCAAAACAAAATATTCGTGGACAATACACTTTTGTATCAAAAATTGAACCAACAACTATTGATCAAGCTCTTAATGATGAAAATTGGGTTCTTGCAATGCAAGAAGAGCTAAATCAATTTGAAAGAAACAGTGTATAGCGTTTAGTTCCTAGACCCAATGATTGCACTGTCATTGCCACAAAATGGGTCTTTAGGAACAAATTAGATAAAAGTGGACTTGTAGTGAGAAATAAAGCTAGGCTTGTGCCAAAAGGATACTCACAAGAAGAAGGAATAGACTTTAAGGAATCCTATGCTCCGGTTGCTAGATTAGAGGCTATTCGCATTGTGCTAGCGTTTGCATCTCATATGAACTTTAAGTTGTTTCAAATGGATGTTAAAAGTGCATTTTTGAATGGGTATATAAACGAAGAGGTGTATGTTGAACAACCACCTGGATTTGAGGAGAAAGATCAATCTAAATTTGTATACAAATTAACCAAAGCATTATATGGATTAAAACAAGCTCCAAGGGCTTGGTATGAAAGATTGGGCGAATTTTTGATTGATCATGACTTCCAAAAGGGAAAGGTAGACACTACTCTGTTTATCAAATATAAAGAAAAAGATATTTTGATTATTCAAATTTATGTAAATGATATTATTTTTGGTGCTACTAATGAGATCTTTTGTCACGAATTCTCTGAGCTTATGCAGAAGGAATTTGAGATGAGTATGATGGAGGAGCTAAATTTCTTCCTTGGACTACAAATTAAGCAACTAAGTGAAGGGATCTTCATAAACCAGTCCAAGTATGTCAAGGAAATGTTAAAGAAGTTTGTCATGGAAAACAGCAAAGGGGCAAACACGCCTATGAGCTCAACCATTAAAATTGACAAAGATGAGAAAGGTAAACCTGTTGATTTAAAGTTATATAGGAGCATGACAGGATCTTTATTATATTTAACTGCTTCTAGACCCGATATACTGTTCAGTGTCTGTATGTGCTCTAGATTTCAATCATGTCCAAAAGAATCACACTTGGTAGCTGTAAAAAGAATTTTCAAATATTTAGTAGATACTACCAACATAGGACTTTGGTATCCAAAGGGTTCTGATTTTGATCTAATCGGCTACTCAGATGCGGATTTCGTCGGTTACAAGGTAGATAGAAAAGCACTAGTGGAACATGTCAGTTTCTTGGAAACATGTTGGTTTGATGGTTTTCAAGAAAACAAACTAGTGTTGCTCTATCCACCGCAGAAGCCGAATATATTGCCGTCGGGAGCTGTTATGCCCAATTGCTTTGGATGAAACAACAAATTAGGAATTATGGCATGGATTTTAAAGATATACCTATTAGATGTGATAATATTAGTGCAATATGTTTGACTAAAAATCCAATATTGCATTCTAGGACAAAGCATATAGACCTAAGATATCATTTTATCAAAGAACATGTAGAAAATCACGATATCTGTTTGGAATATGTGAAAACAGAAGATCAAATTGCAGATATATTCACCAAACCTCTAGCAAAAGAATCATTTCATAAAATCAAAAATGATATGGGTATGATCGAGTTAAATTAGAAACAATAAGATAGGAGAAATGAACTTGGAAAAGTCTATGTCCAGGGGGAGCAACCCCCGCCATTCTCAAAAGATTAACCCGCTCCACCACCGGATGTCCTCGAGCAGCCTACCATCCCTACTTTTTGATCAATTGACAAAAAGGGGGAGAATAGATTAGGATTTGAGTCTCGGGTTGGGCAGATTATACATAAGTTTTCATATAAAAAGTTTTTTTTGCTTATGATCTGTTTTTGAATGAATGATGGAATGCTTGTATGAATGATTTTAACTTATGAATTATTGGAAATGAAATTTGCAAATGCTGAAAATGAAATATGTATGAAAATTTCATCAAAGTCCAAAATGCAATGATTATCCTAAAGATACCAAAACAAGATAAATAGTATGTTGAAAGGTATATACTCAAATTGGTTTTGTCAATAATCAAAAAGGGAAAGATTGTTGGAAACATGTGTTGAAATAAATGGCAAAATAAGCCAAGCCTATGTTTTGATGATTAACAAATCAATTTGAGTGAGTTTTGGCTACTAACATGTTTGTGAGATGATTAAATGTTATAAATATGAAATATATAAAGCATAACAGGCCAAGTCGATCCCCAAGTCGACTCAGGCATCGACTTAGGCCAAGTCGATACCCAAGTCGACTCCAGCAGCGACTTCAGGGCTCGATTTTTGTCCAGCGTTGAAATTGGAGAGCGAAGCTGCCGAAGTCGCAGACTAAGTCGACTCCGCATGCGACTTAGGTGCAGTCACAGACCAAGTCGACTCCAGCATCGACTTCAGCTGACAGTGCAAAATCTGAGAAGCAAAGTCGCAATCCAAGTCGATTTGACATTCGACTTGAGTGAAGTTGAAGGCCAAGTCGATTCAAACATTCGACTTGGAACAAATGAAGATCAAAACAAAGCCAAAGCAAGAAAAGATTCATGGATTCATCATGTTGGATCAAGAACACACATTTGGACATCATTTATGCACTCCATGATCCAAGTATTCAAGATTTCAAGACATGAAGATAAAGGACTTCAAAAATGAATATACTAAGTTTAAAATGATGTAAAACAATGGAAGGACAACTAATATGAAGAAATTCAAGTAAGTAAAGTCATTTCAAAGAATTTCAAATTCAAAAAGAAAGCTAAGGAAGTGAAGTCGCACCCGAAGTCGACTTCACCTGCGACTTGGGTCAAGTCCAGGACAAAGTCGACCTAGTGTGAAACTTGAATATTCGCTAAAGGACGAAGTCGCACCCGAAGTCGACTCCACCTGCGACTTGGGTTGTAATGGTCGAAATTTTTTCAAACATTGGCGCATTAAATGCGCGCCACTTACTTCCAAATGTTCGAATTTTCTCACCATTTATATAAGGCATTCAAGATGAACGTAGAGGGTAGCTGAAACTTCATCGAATGAGCACAACTTCAATTCCTAAGAGCTTTAAATGATCAAGCCAACATCTAGAAGAAGAACCTTGCTTTCAAACTGCTAAGAGCTGCTTGCTGAATCATTAAGCTTGCTTTACAAGTTCTTCTCTGCGCCAAATCAGCTTCTACACACTAGTAATGTGTATAAACTTTCTTTTATACTTTCTTGTTGTATTGAACTTGATTTAGTTTCGGTAACGAAGATCAAGTGTAAGCAAAGTAGTGTGTGACTGGAGTGGAACTCGTCATCTACTTGTGTTGTATGTTGCTTATGCCCCTTAGAGCTGGAATCTAGAAGAGAGTAGAGACTCTAGTTGTATTTGTGAAATACATAGTAGAACCCAAGTCACAAGAGGTGAGTTTGGAAGAGTGGAGTAGGGAAGGTTGCCCGAACCACTATAAAACCTTGTCCATTGACTTATATTTCTTCTCTTATTATCTTCTTGCTTTCCTTTTGTTCCTTTAAAGGGGGATTGAACTAAACCGAGGTAAGGGTTTTGTTTAAGTTGAAATTTTTAAATACCCAATTCACCCCTCCCCTCTTGGGTAATTGCCATTAACTCGGGACCAATAGAAATTAATCAAATTCCAGTGGTTAAGGAATTTTTTGATATTTTTCCAAAAGAATTAGCTACATTACTTCCAGAAAGGGAAATGGATATGATGATTGACATTATACGAGACACAGATCCAATTTCTAAGGCCCCATATCGAATGGCACCAATATAAATGAATGAGTTGAGAACTCAAATATAGGAGCTATTGGATAAAGGAGTTATCAGACCTAGTGTATCACCGTGGGGAGCTCCGGTGCTATTTGTGAGAAAGAAGGATGGGAGTCTTAGATTGTGTATTGACTACAGGGAGTTGAACAGGGTTACGGTAAAGAACAAGTGCCCTTTGCCGAGAATTGATAATCTATTTGATCAGTTGAAAGGAGTGACGACATTTTGCAAGATAGATTTCCAGTCGGGGTACCATCAACTAAGAATAGGTCTTGCCGATGTTCACAAGGCAACATTTTGAGCAAGGTATGAACATTATGAGTTTCTAGTGATGCCTTTCGGACTTACTAATGCCCCTGCTGTATTTATGGATATGATGAACAGGGTATTTTGGTATTATTTGGACCAATTTGTGGTCATTTTTATCGATGATATCCTGATTTATTCCAAGTCAGAAGAGGAGCATGAAATTCATTTAAGAAGAGTACTAGAAAGGTTAAGAAAGAAGAAACTATATGCCAAGCTGAAGAAATATGAGTTTTAGTTAAAGCAAGTAGCATTTCTTGGGTATATAATTTCAGAAAAAGGTGTACAGGTTGACCCTCAGAAGATTGAGGCGGTTTTAAAGTGGCCGAGACTAACAACCATTATAGAAATCAGAAGTTTTCTGGGTTTGGCAGGCTACTATAGGAGATTTGTGGAAGATTTTTCACAACTATCAGCCCCACTAACGAGGTTGACTTGTAAAGGAGTCAAGTATGTATGGTCTGAAGAATGCGAACGTAGTTTTCAAGAGTTGAAGCAACGATTGGTAAAAGTGCCTATCTTAACCCTACCTGAAGAAAATGAAGGATTTGTGGTGTACAGTGATGCTTCAAGGAAGGGATTAGGATATGTGCTAATGCGGAAAGGAAAGGTGATAGCTTATGCATTAAGGCAATTGAAGCCCAATGAAGTAAGCTACCCCACTCATAACCTATAACTAGCGGCAGTGGTATTTGCCTTGAAAATTTGGAGACACTACCTGTATGGTTCTAAATGCAAGATATATACGGATCACAAGAGCCTTAAGTACATTTTTACTCAGAAGGAGTTGAATATGCGACAATGGAGATGGCTTGATTACTTAAGGATTATGATTTGGAGATTTTATACCATCCAGGTAAGGCAAATGTGGTATCTAATGCATTGAGCAGAAATGTCAGCATAGCGCACCTTATCACTAAAGAAGAAGGATTACTTCGAGAAATAAGACAATTGGAACTGATTGTATGTCCTCCTGGAGTTCAGACGAGATTATCACAAATGAACATACAATTGTCTTTATTTCAACAGATCAAGACTGCGCAGCAAGAGGACATAGACCTACATACTCATGTGGAAAAGATGAAGAAAAAGGGGTTGAATGAATTCGTTGTAGATGAGCAAGGTATGTATCGATACAAAGGTCGTCTATGCATACCTAATTCTGGAGAATTGAAGCAACAAATTCTCAAGGAAGCTCATTTTTCACCATTTTCTATGCATCCGAGAAGCACGAAGATGTATCAGAATCTCAAGAAAGCATATTGGTGTAATAACATAAAAAGAGAGATCGTCGAATACGTATCGAAGTGCTTAACCTGTCCAAGGATGAAGGCAGATCACCAACGGATGCCGGGAAAGCTTCAGTCTTTAGAAATTCCTGAATGGAAATGGGATGACATTTCAATAAATTTTATTAAAGAATTACCTAAGACACAGGACGAAAATGACTCTATATGGGTAATAGTGGATCGATTATCCAAAGTTGCACATTTTATATCCATAAAGAGAACTTATACAGCTGAAAGATTGGCTAAAGTGTATTACAAGGATATTATACGACTCCATGGAGTGCCTAAATCCATAGTATCTGATCGAGATATGACGTTCACGTCTCGATTTTGGAAGAGTTTGCATGAAACCCTAGGCACCCAGCTAAAATTTAGTACGACATTTCATCCCCAGACCAATGGACAAATGGAGCGGGTAAATCAGATTATCGAGGATATGCTCCGTATGTGTACATTGGAATTCGGAAGATCGTGGGATGAATATGTATTGATAGCGGAGTTCGCATACAATAATAGTAACCAGGCTAGTATTCAAATGGCACACTTGAAGCATTATTTGGATGACGGTGTCGAACACCATTAAACTGGGATGAAGTTTGAGAGAAAAAGCTTATCCCAGACTTGTCTCAACGAATAGCAGACAAAGTGCCGGTTATTCGCCAGTGTATACTCACAGCCCAGAGTCGGTAAAAGAGTTACACAGACTGCAAGAGAAGGGATTTGAATATCCAAGTCGGCAAACATATTTTTATAAAGGCCACGCCATTCAAAGGAGTTACAAGGTTTGGGAAGAGAGGCAAGTTGAATCCCAGGTTTATTAGGCCATTTGAAGTGTTGGAGAAAATTAGAAAGTTAGCTTATAGAATAGCATTACCTCTGGCCCTAGCTTTAGTCCATAATGTTTTTCATATATCTATGTTAAGAAAGTATATCTAGATCCAACACATGTGCTAGTAGCAGAGAACCTACCAATTCAAGATGATTTGAATTACGAGGAAAGACCTGTTAGGATTCTGGATCATAAAGTGCAAAAGCTTCGGAATAGAGAAATTGAGTACGTTAAAGTTCAATGGAATAGATATTCCGAAAGCGAGGCTACTTGGGAACTGAAGGAAGAGGTAGAAAGGAAGTATCCCCAGTTATTCCAAAAGTAGAAGGTTTCGGGACGAAACCTATCATAAGGGGGGAGGATTGTAATACTCAGACCTAAGTAGGACTCATATAATTGCATTTAAGGTGTAATTATGATTTATGTGTGAAATGATTGAATTTTGGATGATTTTCATGAATTAATGAATTTTTGCAATTAGGGTTTGCAATTAAGATTAAGATTAATTGCCAAAGTCCAATGTGAGTCAAGATGACTAAAAGGACTTAATGAGGATTAGAACATGCTAATGTGGCATGAATATTTATTTTAATTTTTATAATTTAATTAATGGAGATTAAAATGAAAATTATAGAGTTATGTTGAAAGTCATAGAAAATTCATAACTTTACGCCTATAAGGCAAAATGAGATGAAATTTTAAAGGCAAGCTCATGATTTTGGGCTCAACCTTATATATGAAATTTATTAAGGTACAAGTGTTGAGATTAAGGTGATAATTATTTATTTTTAATCTCACACTCTAAGGATATTTTCAAAGGTTCATAACTTGACGTAGAAACGTCGGTTTAAGATGAAATTTGAAACGATTGAATAAAATTATGAAATATATAGAATGAGTGTATTTGATTAAGCTAATTACCATGGGAAAGTGTTAATTAGAAAAAGGTACCTAGCATTCACTTTGTGTACCCTAGATTACCATAACATTTAATAAAAAGCATTTGAAAAAATGACATATTTAAATGCTATGCAATGTGTCAATTTTTGAATGGATTGAGCTAGATTTTAAAGCATTATTTAAGGGTCAAATCCACAGAAAATCAAGGGTTTAATTACCTAAACTTAGCTCAAATGGAGCATAGGTGTGGTGTCACACCAAGGGATATCCAAGGGGTGGATAAGGCTTGATATTTGGATTTTTAAATCCTAAAAAATATGTCTAAGCTTCCAAATACCTAGGGGAAGTAAATGAACACTTACATAAGTGGAAAAATTGGCATGAAAATATCAAAAGCTAGCTAAAAAGGGGACGTCTACCAATGGACAGCAATGCAATGCTTAAATGCATTGATTTTGTGGATTTTTGTAAAAAAGAAAATGCAAATTTTACTTGGTTACAAAAATGATATGTCATCAAGGGATAAGGTAGAAATTAATTACCCTCATGATATGTGGCAAATGGGTCCCACAAGCTGGTTAAAAAAATCAAAAAAATGGGATGCATATCTTGGTAACGTGCATATCAAGAAGGGGGGAGGAAATTTCCTAAAAATTGCTAAGAAAGAGCAACTCTTGGGCACATCCAAAGCCAGCAAGGAGAAGGAGAAAAGGAGAAGAAAAGAGGAAGAAAAAAGAGGAGAAAAAGAAAAAGAACCAAGCAACTCAAGTTGGATTCAAGTTAGGGTTGATTCAAGTAAGTGAAATCTAAGTTTTGAATCACCTCAATCAAGTTTTTCTCTCTCAATTCATGATCCATGAATATAGTTCATAAATAACTCTTAAAGGCTGAGTTATGATGCCTTAGTATGGGTATTGAATGATTTTTGAAAGATTTAAATGAAATCAAGAATTCAAGAGAGTGAAAATGGAAGTTAAAGATGGATTTTGAGATGAAAACTAACTTGGAAAATCTCAAAACCCTAAACCAAGTTGTTTTATGATTTTGGGTGTGTTTGGTTGGAGGTAAAACTTTTGATGAAAAGTTTTTGGAGTAGAAGTTGTTAAATCAATAGAAAGTGATGTGATATAATAGGAGTAATGATGAGGAGTAAAGAGAATAAAGTTAAAATAGATAGGTTAGTTATATGGGTAGTTGTGTAGAAATGATTGAAAAGTAGGGTAGTTTGTATAGAAAAATGTGAAAAAATAATTAAAAAATAGAATAATTATGGAGAGTGAAAAGTTTTAGTTGATACTTTTTTGCTCTAAACAAACACACCCTTAAGCATGTTGATTTGGATGTAATTCATGTTCTTTTGAATTACATATGATGATTTAAGCATTGTTCATGATTTTAGCAAATATGAAACCCTAAGTTTCAAAAAATTACCTGATTTTCCATTTTTGGGTTAAAAATGATATAATGGATTGCTTAAATTGTTCATGGATGGATTTTAGGGTAAAGTACCCTAAATTAAGGATCCTTTAGATGGCCAAAGTGGGCTAGATGAGTTTTTCCTAAGTCTAATTTTTAGGGTATGTATATGGGACGTCCAAATGGGGCCGAAACGGGTGCTTTCCATATGATTTTTATTGTTGTTTGTAATAAAATGTTTTATGAATGTTATGGAGGGTAAAATAACCTATGTTTAAGAAAATTTGAGTTTCCAAAAGAGTTTGAAATGATTTTCCCTAAATCTGATTTTTATGGACATATGTTTGGACACATCAAAATGGGTTAAATGGATGCCATATATGTATGAATATGTTGCTGTTATGGAAGCCAACGAATTATGGATTTTAAATATGTGATAATACTCTAAATTTGGGTCAAGAAAAGCATGTTTAGTTGCTGAAAATTATGACTTAAAAATCTGTTATGATTTAAGTCTTGAATGAGGTGTTGAAATGATGAAAAATGGATCCTAACGTTGATGTTTTGGAACCCTATGATGAATGGATTTAAAATCCAAAATTAGATCCTAAATTAAATATTAATTAAGGGGTTTAATGATGATGAAAATGAGTGAAAGTTTTTGTGTTAAGAAAATTTAAGAAACACATAATATATGTGTTGTATATTGAACATATGTGAAACATATGTGTGAATGGATGTTATGTGACTTACGTGAATTTGATAAAATGAAAAATATGCATGAATATGTGATAAAATGCATGAGGATATTTTTTTATGAATGAGGATTAATTATCTCAATATTTGAGATTTATTTATAAAGCTTGAAACATCACTTATATGCTTAGAATAAACATTGACGTAAGGAAAAATGAAAAATGCATGAAAAATGGTTAATGAGAGATATAAATCCCCATATGTTGAGATATGAATATATGCTATGTGTTTATCCTAAATATGGGATTAAAACACAGTATGGAATGATTGATATGATGCACAAGTGTCTGTCATGTATGTAAGATCAACTTGAAAGTCCAAGTTGATTATAAATGATATGGATTATGGGATTGGAAAACTAAGTGAATGCAAGCAAATGGCTTGTTATGAATGCAATACTATGTTTATGTATAGACAAAGGCAAAGAAGTTAACAAAGCGGAAAGCTAAGCAAGCAAGGTAAGCAAGCAGTTTTCTAAATGCTTTGTTTTATCAAAAGTGATAAAATGTTTATCAATGATATTCTAACTTTTTAAGTGAGTTACCAAATGAATGATTTCAATTCTTTCTAAGATGTTTAAGGATGGCCATTCCTTATTAAATATGTATTGAAATTTTATTTCCAATGAATTAAATGAATTGCTCACAGCTTTTCAAGTACTTATGTCAAATGATGAATTCATCATTTATGAATAAAAAATCATGTTAGCATATTAAAGTTCATGTTTATGAAAGAAAGCATGTGCGCAAAAGCATGAGGTCCACCTTAAAGGTGTAAGCGGACCGAATGTCTTCCTTTGGTGCGGCCAAGTCGCTAAGAGAGGCGGAGGCCCGGCAGCGCCTCCCTGGAATGGGAGAGAGGATGAAAGTGGATGGTTGCTTAGCTAGTTTCTATCCAAAGGAATGTCATGATTTTAAATAATGCATCTGTGAAACCCCAACCTAAGGAGGATTTAATGTGTGCATTGAACATGTACATGTGACTTATATATGATTAAATAAAATTTTTGGATGATTTTAGGATTTTATGATATTTTGCAATTAGGGTTCAACTAAGAATAGTGATTAAAAATTTAATCGCCGGAGCCCAATATGAGTCAAGGTGACTAAAGAGGCATAATGAGGATTAAAACATGCTAATGTGGCATGAATGTTTAGTTTAATTTCCATGATTTAATTAATAGAGATTAAAGTGAAAATTATGGAATTATGTTAGAAAATCATAGAAAAATTCATAACTCAATGCCTGCAAGGCGGAATCAAGTGAAATATAAGATGAAAGTTAATGAGGTTGGGCTTAGTATTATGAAATTATTAGGTTATGAAAATCCTTAATGAAATTGGTTTGATGATTTATTGAACGTAGCTCAAATCTAACCGTTAACTTTAAACGGCTATAACTTGAGCTAGAAAAATCGGATTGAGATAAAATTTGAAACGGTTGAATAAAATTATAAGATCAACATTTTGGAAGGTTTGGATTAAACATATTATGCTGGAAAAATATCTAAATTGAAAAAGGTGGGCGTAGTTGACTTTTACACCTCAAGAGTACCATGCATTTAAGGCAAAAGATGCATGGATTAAATGCAATTTTTAATGGAACAAATAGGGGTCAAATGCAGGTGCAATGCAGGGTATTTTATGCATTAATATGTGTGGAAATTCTTTGGATATTTTTCTGGAATTAATGAGCTATGGAAAGAGCTCAAAGTGAGCATAGGTGAGGTGTCCATACATGGACATTCAAGTGATGTTATTGCTGGATTTTTTTAATTTTTTTAATTTATAAATTATTCACATAAATAGCTGACATGTTGGGATACATAAATGAGAATTTAATTATGTGAAAAAATTCCAAGAAAATTCGTGAACAGCAGCTTCCATGGATGGATGAAAAGTGGACAGCTTGTTGCATGCAAATGACGTGCAAAATGATGTGTGATTGCTGCCATTTTTGCTAAATTAATTATGCCAAATTAATGGATGAATTAAAGGGTAATTAGGTGTATGATTTACCCTTAAATGGATATTAATAAAAAAATAGAAAAAAATATGAAAATGGGCAGCAATGGTGGACATGATTTGGTGGATAGCTGTAGGGTTGAGATGCAAGCAGATTTTTGGTTTTATTAAAATGTGTAAAAATTATTTTAAATGGATAATATTTGTCTAGAACATGAAGGGGATAAGCATACATTAAATGATGTGGAAAATCCATATCCAAAGTTGGGCCCACAGCTGGAAAATTCAGCTCTATAAGAGGGATGCTCGGTCATATGAAATGGGGTGTTGTGATTTTTTTCTAAGTGCTGAAACTTAATCTTCCCCAAGACAACCCTCACGTCCAGCTCTAGAGCCAGAAAATAAGGAAGAAAAATAAGGGAAAAAATGGGGAAAAAGAGGGATTATCAATTTATCAATTAATCAAGTAAGTATATGTTAATCTTGATTTTATGCCTCAAATCTGGAAGTTATATGATGTTGTAAACTAAAATATAAACGGAATATTAATTGGATGAATTTTAGCATGAAACTTTTTGGAAAGAATCATTATGGGTTATTAAGGAACGACCAAATTTTCAACTTAAAAGGATAATCCAGTTAAAAATTAAAATCCGAGAAAATCAACCTGAACAGGGTTGTACAGGTGGCAGGATCAGCTGCACCAAAGGATTTTTAATAATTTTTATACAAGTAATTTTGGGCTGAAAAGTTTACAGGCTATATAAGATATATTTATGATCACATTAATAAAATAAAAATTAGGTTTTGATGGGTATAAATATATCCCATAATTAACGTGATTCAGGCTGTCTGAAAATGGATGTTGCTGTCCAGCAAGGTAAAAATATCAAAATAAATATAAATGCTTAATTTTTTGTTCTAGAAATATTTATGTTGGTTAATTAATGTAGTTATTAAGGTATGTTAGAAATTTTAGATAAAATATACTTGATTTGATATTAATTCAAGGTTTTGAGAATTCAGTACGCCTGATTTTAGCATATGTGGATAGTTGGAGAAACAAATCAAAAAGAAATATGAAACCTATGTAGAAATGATCCAAATTGATATATATGTTAATAACCTAAATTTGTTTTATGAAAATTTGGATTAATTGCTGAAAATTCTGATTTATAAATCTGCTTAGGGTTATGTGTCAAAAGACACGTTAAACGGGTGAAAAATGGGTTCCAAAGTTGCTGTTTGGGAAACCTATGATTAGTGGAATTAAATTACATAAAAATACCCTAAGTACAATTTTAATTAAGGATAATTATCATGCTGAAATGTGTATTAAATTTCTGACTTGGGAAATTTTATAAAATGCCTCATATATGTGTTGTTAAATGGCTATATCTGAAAGGAAAGACATGCATGAGTGGTAAATGACCTAAGTAATTTGATTTTGTGCAAAAATGCATGAGAATATGATGAATTTCATGATTATATATCTATTAGAATTTTACGATGTTAATTCCAAATTTCGGGATTAATTAATGAGGCTTAAGGCAACAATGGGTGCTTAAAACGGGCACCGATGTGTAAATTTTAGAAAAAATAAGTGAGAGGTGGTAAATGGAGGGTACTGAACCTATGAATAATAATTATTGGATGATTACTATATGGTTGAATGGTTACCCTACTTATGGGATTGAACATGTTATGTATTGACCCATGTAATGCACAAGTATGTGCTATACGGGCATAACGACTTGAGAAGTCGAAGGAATTATGAATGTTAAAGGAAATGGGTTGGAAAATTGAGTTGAATGCAAGCAAAGAAAATATATGAATGTTATATCATTCTTATATGTATAGGCAAAGGCAAAGGGATAAGCGAAACGGAAAGCTAAGCAAGTGAGGTAAGCAAGCAGCTTTCTAAATGATTTTGGTTTTCATTACAAAGTGTTTAAGGATGGTCATTCCTTGTCTAAATGTATGTTGAAATGTTATTTCAATTGAAATGAATGATTGCTTATTTTTTCGCAATTATTCATGAAAAGTGATGAAGTATGGATTTGAAACGATGTTTCAAAGGGATGGTGCAAAGAATTCTCTACATGAGAATGACAAGTTCCATGTGTAAGGGGGTATATGATGCCGGGGTGATTAAAAGTCATACATAGAATGGAAAACAAGTAGGCTAGTCGAGGTAGTAAGTGGACAAGGAGTCCCCCTTGACGTTGCCAAGTCGGTAGGTCCGGCGCCAAGGATGAAAAGGATCATGTCATGAAAAGAGGGTTCCCCGAGCTAGCGTACCATCACATGAAGGATAACGTCATCAATGGAAATGATGAATTTGTACATCCAATGTTTCTGAAGTGTTTATGAAAAGTGTTTGAATGCTTTATGAAAAGATTTTTGCTCCACAGGTAGTTGATCACTTGATAAGTGTCTCTACTAAAGGGAGAAAAATGCTTTTAAATAAATATGCCTTCAAAATGAATTGCTTGTAAAATATAAGCTTGCTTATTGAGTTTCGACTCACGTTTTATTTTCCAAACCCATAGACAGGTGAAAGAAGAGACCTGGCAAAAGAGCAAGGAGCTGACTATTGAGGAAATGGAAGATGTTTTGTATTGACATCTATGATGATACATGCAATAACATCTGATTTATTAGATGGTTTGAAGTATGTTATGAAAATCATATCTAGTTATGACATTATTGGATGGAAATGACTCAGATATGCATGAAATGAATATATGAGGAATTAAACTCTTATGAAAAGATATTTAATTAGATAAATATCCGTTAAAACCCGCCATGTGACAGGGCAACAATCCTGATCACGTTTACCAGTCGAACGATCTTGAGGTAAGGTTGTGACGCTCGGGCTGGGGCGTTACAGCATCGCATTGTTTATGACATACCCTGGATGGATATGAGAAGCATGTTTTAAGATATACCCTCGAGCAGGTATAAGTGGCTTTTCATGAATAGTTTATGAAAAGGTTTCTACTCCATTGGTAGTTGATCACTTGCTAAGTGTCTTCAATCGAATGGAGAGAAATGCATTTATACAATTTGCCTTGAAAATGAATTGCTTGAAAACCTTATAGCTTACTTATTGAGTTTCGACTCACAGTTTTGTTTTCCAAATCCTAAAGACAGGTGAAGGAGAGAACCATGCAAGGAGCACAGGTGGAGATTCAAGGAAAAAATGAATATCTACAAGTTCCTGTGATTGAATTCTATGACTTATATGGTTGTATGTTAATGACATTAGTGGTGTCTGAATGATGTATAAAGATTTTATTATGTTATGACTATGTGTTTGTGATACCCAGACCCAAGTAGGGCTCATATGAAGATATTAGGCATGTAATTATGATACATGTATGCCTTGAATGATTTATGGATGATTTTAGGATTTTATGATATTTTGCAATTAGGGTTCAATTAAGAATGGTGATTAAAAATTTAATCGTCGGAGCCCCAAAGTGAGTCGGTATGACCCGAGGGGCTTAACGAGGATTGAAAGCTTAAAATGTGTCATGAATAATCATGTTAATTACCATAATTTAATTTATGGAGATTAAAGTGTAATTATGGAATTAAGATGAAAAATGATAGAAAATTCATAACTTGACGCCTACAAGGCGGATTTCGATGAAATTTAAAAGTTAAGCTCATGACGGTGGGCCAAATCTTATGAATGGATTGGATTAAGGAAATCATGATGGTATTAGGGTGATTATTAATTTTATTTATCCCCAAATCCAAAAGATAAATTCAAGTTGTCATAAGTGGAGTTAGAAAACTCGGTTTGAGACGAAGCTTGAGAAAGATGGATAAAACGATATGATGAACGATATGGTAGGAATGGATTAAGCTAATTATCATGGGATTTTCTTAATCACTACAGGACGAAACACATTTATGGAGAAAAAGACAAAGCAATTAAGTATGGGGATAAGGTGGTAAGAGCTGGGTGGATTAGCACCCAAAAAATCAGATTTTTTTATTTTTAAAAATTCTAAAATGCCCATGTAATTAGTCTAACCTCTATCATAGTTAATGAGGGATTAAAGGGGCTGGAAATATCAGCCACAAAATTCCAAAATGGGCAGCAAGGTGGACGTCCCATGTGTGGACAGCTAGGTGGCCCATCAATGCATGATTTTGTGATTTTTTCATTAAGATAATTACTCAATTTTTCTTGAGTAAAAATTAGCCAAGTGTACAAGGGATAAATGAACATTTATGTGGACTTGAAATAGAATCAAAAAGGGGACATAGTTGCTGGAAAATTCCATCAACCAACCCAAGTGACGTTCATAGCAAGAGAGAGAGAGAAGAGAGGAAACTAAGGAGAAAAAAAATTCTCCAAAAAGCCAGCAAGCCTCACACGACCCCAGAAGCAAGGAAAGGGAGAAAAGAGAAGGAAAAGAAGAAGGAAAAAGGGAAGGAAAATCTTGGAAATCTCGGGGCAAAGATTCAACCAAATCGGGTAAGTACCCGTTGAGTTTAAGTCTTCCAATTTCCAAGTTTTCTTCTTGATTTGGAATCATAGTTTTGAGTCATAAAAGAGCTCTTAAAGAACATGTTTCAAAGATTAAATATGCTTAGTTAAATATGTTGGTTTATAAAGTTTAATTTGGGGATTAATCAGCCCATATCATCCAATCTACACTCATGTGTAGTAAATCTAGACCTGGAAAGGAAAATATGGAAGAAATAGTTAATAAATTATTTTTAATATGAAAATTTGTGTAAACGCTAATTATGGGGTTATTAAGGAACAACCAAATTTTCAGCTTAAAATTATAAGCACGTTTCAAATTAAAAATCTGGGAAAATCGACCTGGATAGGATTAGCTGTACCAAATGATTTTTAATAATTTTTATACAAGGAATTTTAGGCTGAAATGTTTACATGATATATAATACATATTAAGTATCACAATATCAAAATAAAAATTAGGTTTTTATGGGTATAAATATACCCCATAATTTACGTGATTCAGGCTGTCTGGAAAGGGATGCTGCTGTCCAGCAGAGTAAAAATACCAAAATAAATATAAATACTAAATATTTCATGCTGGAAATATTTATTTTGGTTAATTAGTATATTTATTAATTTATGGTAGAAATTTAAGATTAAAAACACTTTATTTGATATTAATTCAAGATTTTGAGAATTCAGTGTGCCTGAATTCAGCATTATGGACAGCTTAAGGAATAAATCAAGATAAATGTTAAATTCTAGGTTTTTGTGATGGAATTTAACTTATAATGGGATATAAATAAGTGATTATGAGGGTTTAACCGATTAGAAGTAAACAATATTACCCTAAATGTAATTGTTTGAAGATATGCAAAGGGATGTCCAAAGAGGGGTGCAAAGGGTACCCAAGATGTATATGAAAGTTGCTGTTTTGGAAGCAACTAATATATGGATTTTAAACATGTGTTAATATCCTAAATTTGGGTTAAGAAAATCATGATTAATTTCTGAAATTTAGAGATTAAAAATCTGTTTTGATTTAAGTATCCCAAGAGACGTTGAAAATGGGTAAAACGGGTCCAAAAGTTGCTGTTTTTGAACCCTATGATGAATGGATTATAAATTAAAAATTAAACCCTAAATTATATGTTAATTAAGGGGTTTAATCAGGCTGGAATTAGAGACAAGTTTCTGTGTTGAAAAATTTTAAGAAACACATGATTTATGTGTTGAGAAATGGACGTATATGAAGAGATAAGTATGAATAAATGATATATGGATTATGTAAGTTGTTAAAATGCAAAAATGCATAACAACATGATGAAAAACGTGGATTAGGGTACTGTTTAATTAAATAATGATAATCTCAAATTTTGAAATTATTATATGATGTCTAAGTTAGCAACTAAGTGCTTAAAATGAGCACTGTTGTATGAAAAATGAAAAATATATCAAAAATGATAAATGGAGGTAACGAACTTTCCAAATAATGATTTAATGAATGATTTTTATATGCATGTAATTTTACCCTACATAAGGGTATTAAAAATGAATGGATGATTTGATATGTATAGGCTATGTCGATACATATGAATACCTGACTTGAAAGACAAGTGGGTTAAGCTAGATGAACTTACGTAGGTTGGAAAACCTAAGGAATATAAGTATTTAAAGATGATGCCAATAAATGAAATGTTATTTTCATTTATTTAGGCAAAGGCAAGGAAAATAATAGAAGAAATGGGATTATGGCGATCTCAGGTAAGCAAGCGAACTTTCTAAAATAATGTTTTCTTTCTATATGATGATATGTAAATGAAATGTTTATAATTATGTTTTGACGAATGGGCAAGCACTAGTTTTGAAAATGAAGGTTTTATTGTAAAGCCACAAGTTTTGGAAAATGATGGCTTTAATAAAAAGTCTCAAGGTTTGCTTCATGGGAAGCAAGCAACGATTTTAAGATAAAGAATTTATCGCAAGTGTTGTCATGGATTGGCAATGCTTTATGTTAATGGATTGAGAAATTTGCTTATGAGTAAGCAAGTTCTCCACGATAATGTTTTCAAAGGATTTCACGTTTTATGTCGATGGTTTTTAAGAATTTGTTTATAAGCAAGCAAGTTCTTTATGATGTTGTTTCAAAATTATTTTATATGGAAAAGAAAATTTTACCTTTTTTCACAAAGTATTGTTCGTAAATAAGTTTTGAGTTACTTCTACAATAATTTGTAATAAACAATTATATTTATGAAAGAAAAAGAAAAAGGGGAATTGATTTATGAAAAAGATTTGTTTTGCTAGGTCATGATAATTAAATAGTAAATGATGATTTGGACATAGTCTATATGTTTTGAAATGATATTCAAAAATTTTTGATTTCCTTTAGATAAGAAAATCTATGTTGAAAATATCTTTAAAAAATATTTATACGAATGTTGTTGAATGGGATTTAAGGATGACCAACCTCATAAGTTGATTTTCTTAAAATGGTTTGATTTCGGGTTGCTAAAGTAGCATATAAAAGACCATGCAAGGCGCTTTTATGTAAAAATGACAAATTGATATGTGGACAACAAATTGATTTTAAGGTTGTTGAGAATGGGTTAGCACAATTGCATAACTTTTGTGAGCAAAAGGCCCTGAAATGGAAACCAAGAAAATGCTAGGAAAAATGTATGATTTATTCTAGAAAATTCAAAGGTTTTGAAATTCTTTTATAAGGATTTTAAGATGTATTGTTTCTCAAACATTTCAAATATTTATCAAAATATTTTACTCAAAATGTTTCTAAAAGAATTTATGGAAGGTCATCCTAAAATTAGACTTCAAATGACAACTTGTTTAAAGTGGGTGCGCTCGCTTTACAAGTTGACACGGACTGCAGTCTGTGACGTGCTTTTTCAAAATGAATTATTTTAAAGAGACAGACTTCGGTCTGTGATGTTTTTAAGTTATAGATGCAGACTGAGGTCTGTGATACCGGTTTTAAAGGATACGGGCTGCGGTCTATAATACTTTAAACCAAACGGACTGCAGTTTGTCATGATGATGTATGGTGCACCAGTACATGGAATAAGCCAATTGTAGAGCACGGTTGGGATGATCGGGGCCCACTCTACATATGACCAAGTCGCTAAGAGATGGCAAGAGTGCCAGCGGCGCTCTCCCTGAGATGGGAGCAGGATAAAGGAACAGCTACCTAGCTAACGTGCTATTAAGGATTCTCTTCCAAAAGGTAGCATGATCACTTGCTAAGTGTCACTATTGGATGGAGAGAAATGCATTTGCTTATGTTTTGCTTTTGAAAAGCCCAAAGATTGGGACATGAAAGCATTTTTAAGAAAAGTTATCCTAAAAGGATTTTATGAAATGATTACCCTAAAAATAGGGTGTTTTACACAACAGTGTAAATAACAGGAATGAAAGAAAATGTTTTTATACAAATGCATTTATGGAAATGGTTTATGTATCTTATATGCCTTGTTTGTTATAAACAAACCCCAAGACGAAGATTATGAAAAGGATTTATGTCAAACTTGTTTCTGGACATAAGAATGTCCATTATTAAAGAGCCTAAATGAAAAGTATTTATGGACATGAGAATGTCCAATGCCAAATTGTTTTAACGAAAGATTTTTTAGGACATATGAATGTCCATTGCCAAAGGAAGCTATGTGAAAAATTTTTTAAGACATTAAATGTTTCTTAGCTAAAGGATTTTATGATGAAAAATATTTTTGGACATAAAAATGTCCTTTGCCAAAAAAAAGGCTTATGTGAATGATGTTTTAGGACATGAGAATGTCCTCCTTTGCCAAAGGAATTATGAGAAAAATATTTTGGACGTAAGACGTCCACTGGCAAAAGATGGTTTTATGTAAAGGTCTTGGAACATTGGAAATGTTCACTCAAGACAAAAAGGAATTAATTATAAAGGGTAAAACATGTATGTTTTGCTTTAACAAGTTCGGACGCGACTTGTAAATGATTTTAAGAATGAATATTTTATGAAAATGTTCAAGGACATAGAATTGTCCTCATGAACAAAGGATTTCATGATAATGTTTTGGGACACATAAATGTCCTTAGGAAAAAGGTGTTCAAGATGTTTATGAAAAAGCTTTTTCAAGGAAGTCTTGCCCTAATGATAAAATGCTTGCTTACTGAGTTATCACTCACGTTTTGTTTTCCAAACCTTAGATAGGTACTAGGAGACTCAAGCGGTTGAGGACCTAAGAAATGGAGAAAAGGTACAAATTAGTATCATATGGGCTAAAAGGATTAGCCATGGTGAGTGGAATGATATGAATGAAAGTATTCAGGTATGCTGACGTATATGAATTTATTTAAAGTTCTAAGTTCTAAGAGAACTAATGAATGAAAGAATAAATGAATGAATGTATGTATGGATGAATGTATGTCTCGAATGACAATGTCATGATTAGGTCAAGAGGGCCTATGATGTATAACAGCATGTTGAAATGGTTTAAAGGATATGTACAAGTGTACCATTGCTTATGTTATAAATGAAATGATGATGAATGAAGAAACAAAAAAAAATTTGGACGAGATCCAATGACGAACCCGCCGCGTGATCAGGGCAACAATCCTGATTCACATTTACCAATCAATAAGGTCTTGAGGTAAGGAAGTGACGTCTTAGTTTGGGGCATCACAAGGTTGATTATGACTATAAATAGCGAAAAAAAATTTATCGTCAAATGTTAAGAATGATTTATCCTGAAATGGTTAAGTATGGAAAGTTATGAGATCAGATGTGAATGTTTCAAATGAAATGGATAAATATCCAAATAGCCCGCCGATAGGGCAACAATCCTGATCACGCTTACCAATCTATAGATCTTGGAGTAAGGTTGTGACGCTCGGGCTGGGTGGCTAAGAGTATCCAAAATGAAGGGAATTGTCAAAATGAAAAGAATGGTCGCAATTAAGTCACATGTCACACCGACGTATGAATTAAAAGATTAACACTCAACTTGAAAGACAAGTGAATTAAGCTAGTTTAGGTAAGTTGATGTGGATTCATGTAGATTGGAAAACCCTAAGGGATGTAAGCATTTGAAATTTATGCATATAAATAAAATGTCATTTTCATTTGTTTAGGAAAAGACAAGGAAAAGTATGGAAGAAGGGGATTAAAGCTATCTCAAGTAAGCAAGCCAACTTTCCAAAATATTGATTTCCTCCTATGTGTTGAAATGATTAAAAATGTTTATGTTGATACTTTTATGAATTTCTTACAAGTGGGCAAGCATAAGTTTTGAAAATGATGACTTTAATGAAATGTCTCAAGGATTGCTTCATTGGAAGCAAGCAACACGTTTTAAAATAATTATTTTATCACAAGTGTTGTAAAGATTGGGAATGCTTTACATTTATGATTTTAAGAATTTGCTTACAAGTAAGCAAGTTCTTCATGATGCTATTTTCAAAAGAATTTTATAAAAAAAAAGGGAGTTTAGACCTTTTCACAAAGAAATACTTACAAACAAGTTTTGAGTTTACTCCCATGGGATTTTGTAAAAAACAAGTATGTTTATGAAAGAAAAAAGAAAAAGGGATTTGATTTATAGAAAAAGATTGGTCTCTGCATGCCACAACACTTGAACATAAACGATGATTTGGACATGGTCCATCTGTTTGAAATGGTATTAGAAAAGTCTTGATTTCCTTTAAATATGGAAATATTTTGAAAATTCCTTGAAAAATATTTATACAGATGTTGTTCAAAGGGGTTTAAGGATGGCTAACCCGATAAGTTGATTTCATAAAATGATTTATTTTTGGGTTGCTAAAATAACATACAAAAGGTTATGCAAGCCCTTCTTTATGTAAAAATGACAAGAAGGACATGTGGACAAGGATATGATACCAGGGTGGATAAAAAGGAATGATGCAATTGCATAACCTTTGTGGGCAAAAAGCCCTAGAATAGAAACCAAGAAAATATTAGTGAAATACGTTGTTTATTCTTGAAAATTTAAAAGCTTTGAAGTTTCTTTATCATGATAATTTTAAGATTTATTACAAGCAACATTTTTAGGAAAGATTGTTTTCTTAAACATTTTAAACACTTATCAAAATGTTTCACCTAAAATATTTCTAAAAGTATATAAGGGTGGTCATCCTAAAATTAACTTTCAAATACGTTAAAGTGGGTGTGCCCACTTTTTCAAGATGATTTAAAAGGACATGGACTGCGATCTGTGATGTTTTATGAAATCAGGCTAGCATATGCACATCTATGATGATGATGTATGGTGCACCAGAACAATGGATAGGTCAATGATAGAGACGGTCATAGATGGACCGGGGCCCATTCTATATATGGCCAAGTCGTTAAGGGATGACAGGAGGCCAATGGTGCCCTCCCTGAAATGGGAGAAGGATTAAGAAACAGCCGCCTAACTCGTGTGTTGTTATATGATGCATTCTCTTCCAAAAGGTAGAATGATCACTTGCTAAGTGTCACTATTAGATGGAGAGAAATGCATTTGCATATGTTTTGCTTTTGAAAAACCCAGAAACTAGGATATAAAAGCATTTATACAAAAAGTTGCCCTTAATGGGATTTTATGAGCCTATACAAAAAAGGTTACCCTAAAAAAAGGTGTTTTACACAAAAAGTGTAAATATCAAGGTTGAAGTGAAATGTTTTCCATGCAAATGCTTTCATAAAAAAGGATTATGTGTATATGTCTTATTTGCTATAAACAAACCCCAAAATGGGGATTACAAAGAAGGATTTATAAGAAAAATATTTTGGATCATAAAAATGTCCACTGGCAAAAAGAGATTTATATAAAATGTCTTGGAACATTAAAAAATGTTCAAACAAGAAAAAAGGGGATTACCTAAAAAGGTTTACATGAGTATGCAATGCCTTTGCAAAACCCAGACATTGGGTCTTTACGATGAGATTTTTATGAAAACATTTTACAGGAAAATGTTTGCCTAAAAGATAAAATGCTCGCTTACTGAGTTATCACTCACAATTTGTTTTCCCAAACCTTAGACAGGTACCGAGAAGCTCAAGAGGTTGAGAACCTGATCAATTAAGGAAATATATGACATGTATGAAATGGTATTCATGTGTGCTAAAATGATTAGCCATAATGTACGGGATGGTATGATCGAAAGTTTTAAGGTATGTTACGTATGTGAACTTATTGAAAATTCTAAGTTGCATGTGAATTGATGGTTGAATGTACGTATACAAGTATGGATGTTGAATAGTTGATGATGAGTGAATTTTATATGATTATGGCATGGCCAGGTTGATAAAACTAATGATGTAAGAGAACAACATAGAAGTTTATGAATGATATGCGTAGTTGATGACAACTGCTAGGTTGTAAGATTATGAACAAAAATAAGGATGAAAGGGGAGCCAAAGGGTATTTTTAAAATACTAAATGCGATAATTCACAAATGTAATTTGCTTATGATATGAATAAAGTAAAATGTAAAGAAATGAAATGTTGAAGGAAAAGGAACGAAACGAAAAAAAAATTTAGACGAGGTCTAATTAAGAACCCGCTGCGTTATCAGAGCAACAATCCTGATTCATATTTACCAATCAATAAGATCTTGGAGTAAGGCTGAGGATGTGACGCCTCTGGTTGGGGGCGCCACAACATCTTTGAAACCAACGTCATACCCACTCTTGGGTATATTATGAAAAATGAAACATCATACCCATCATAGGTATATCATGAATAAAGCAATGCATTATTATCATCACAAACTTGAACATCATATGATGGTACGCTAGCTAGGCAACCATCCCAGCATCCTGCTCTCATCTCAGGGAGGGCACAGCCGGCCTTTGGCCTATCTTAGCGACTTGGTAACACTAGAAGGAAAAAATCGGTCCGCTTACTTTTCTAAAGAGAACCTAGTACTTTGTGCACCATGAACATAGACTTAGATATGCTAGTATGATTTTCATGAATAAGCATTTGAGTCATAGTTAATCAACATTATTTTATAAAATATTGTACTAGTCCATTTGCAAGAGTTATAGGGATGGTCATCCTTAATAATTCTAAAAGCATTTAAACATCCATTTGCAAGATATATTTCAAAGTATTTAAATATCAATTTGCAACATATAATCAATATTTTAAGAAAGCAAGTTTTCAAAATCTACTTGCTTACCTGAATTCGCTTTAGTTTCCTTCGTCTACTTTTTCTTTGCCTTTGCCTAAACACATAAGAATGACATTGCATTCATAAACATAATTCCATATGCTTGCACGTTTTACAGTTTTCCAACCCACATGATTTTCATCATAACTCACTTGTCTTTCAAGTTGGGGTTGATTTTACCCATTCACATATTGGTATAACTTGTGATTTCATAGCACTCATTCCTTTCATTTTTATTACCCTTATATAGGGCAAATTTTCAAGCTTATTATAATCTTTCATTTAACTCAATATATGGAAGTTCATTACTTCTCATTTGTCATTTAACACCCATTCTTTACATTTTACATATTAGTACTCTTTCAAGGCACTTGCTTATGAGTTAGGGTTTTACATATTAATCCCAATTTTTTGATATTTCTTAATTTTTCTCAAAACGGCCCCTTTTTTCACATTTTACTATATTTCCTTCCATTTTTGCATTTTAGCAAATCATGTTTGGTCATTTCTCATTCTTGACATCCATACCCTTCATGTGGTGCCTCTTAGTTACACATGTATTATGTGTTATTCAATTTATTCAAAACAGCACCTTGCCTTCCATTTTTTCCTAATTAAGACACTTAATTAGCACATAATTTAGGGTATGTTTCATGAAATTAAAATCCCTTAATTACATATTCCAAAACAGTAACTTTTCCTTCATACTTTTCCACGTTGGACGTCCATATCAATGTGTCCCATAAACAGATTTTTTTATTTTTATTTTCAGCCCTTGGATGTCCCTTTTTACTCCATATTTAGGAGATTTTCATGAAGTTAAAACTCATAAATTAAGTTGCCCAAAACAGCAACTTTCCTTCCATACTTTTCCACCCTTGGACATCCACATCACATGTCCAAGTAAAAACAGATTTTTGAATATTATTTTCAGCCCATGTTGGACATCCATACCTCCTTATATTTAAGGTATTTTACCCTCCAAACCACCCACATATTAAGTTGTTTAATTTATGCACCAATTCCACCTCGAATGAGTGGAATTTTCATCAAATTGTCAAATTCATGTTTTACCCTTCTAATGCTTATTAATCATGCTTGGTTCAACATATATTAATCATGAAAACATTTATCATAATCCACACATATCATATGCTCGAACAGCAACTTTAATTGGGAATTTATAAAAATTCTAGCATGGTATACTTAGGATAATCAACCTTAAAACCATATATAGCATTCTTGAAAACTTGAATTGAATTCTCTAGTTCATTTAGCATTTAGTAACCCTATTAAGGGCTTCATAAATCATCGTTTAGGGTTCATAAATAAATCAATTTATGACCCATGATTCGAGCTAAAAAACTTAGAAATTAATAACCAAACTTGGTTTAATACCTACTTGAACTTGTGTAGTTTTTGCTCCCACTTGTCAAGCTTGATTTCTTCCTCTTTCTTCTCCTCTTTTTCTTCTCTTTTTCTTCTCTTTTTCTTCTATTTTCCCTTTTCTTGGGACATCCACTTTGCTGGACTTAGTTTTTTTTTTTTACACAAAGTTGTCCACTTTGAAAAAGGGACGCAAGTAGCCCCCTTACACCCTTTATATATTCTGTTTTCACCTTTTGTTTCCACCTCATTTTTGAGGTTTATTTATACCCATAGTTATCCTCTTAAGTGCTGGCATATTTATCCTCTAATTATGCATTTTTATGGCATTTTTAAAAAACCAAAATTCTGCCCAAATAGCCCCTTGAGCACATCCTCTATTGCCACCCCCATTTTGGCATTTTGTGACTACACAAACTGCCCAAATTTCAGCCATTAATCACCCCTGATTTTTCTGCACCTTTTACCCACATATTCTGAATTTTTGGATTAGCAAAAAATGCCCCATAATTTCACCTCATTTCCAAGCATTAAACCCCTTAACTTTTCATTAATGAAATATTACTTTTTGAAGACAAAAGTCGACTGATTTTGTCCTTATGTAATTAAGCATTTTTTCATGATAATTATCTTAATCAAATCCATCCATGTCATTTTAACTATCCATGAAAAATTTCATGTCAAAACGACCTCTCTAGTGTAAGTTATGGTCATTTGAAATTATCTCTTGAATTTGGATGAAATTAATTCATTAACACCTTAATCAAATTATAATTAACATAATTTATTCCATTCATAAGGTAGAGCACATCATCATGTGCTTACCCTTCAAGTTTCATATCAATCCGCCTTATAGGCGTCAAGTTATGAATTTTCTAACATTAATAACATCAATCCCATAATTATCATCATAATTATCATCAATTGAATCATAATATATGAAATAACTAATCATGGCACATCCTCATTTCCTACTCCTTGTTTGTTCTCTTTGTACACATTAACCCACATTGAGCTATGGTAATTAATTTAATCACCTTACTTAATCAATGGCCTTAATCTCAATCATTCAATTGAATAATGCAATTAATCAAAGTTAAATGCCTAGTTTACATGTATGGTCCTCAATTGGTCTTGGTATCACATATGTGAATTAGCAAATTGAATAGAATTTGTGTTTAAAGAGATGAAATAAATTTAACTAAACTAAACCAAAATAGAGTGGTTACAGGAGAGTTTGCCTTGAGATGAATAAGATATGTGGAAGTATGAATTCATTGACTCATAGCTATGTTAGATTGGTTCCTTTTTAAGTTAATTGTGCAGAGATTACTAACCTAAGTTCATTTATATTCATATAAGTCTTCGAACCCCATTTTAGTTATTTGCTATATTTCTATGCAACCAAGTAAAACAAGGTTGATAACCACATAACCTAATCAAGATTACACAGAGTTAATAGGTATATTCCTATCCATATTAACATCCAACGTAAACACGAGCTAGAAAACTTATGCCTTATATATGAATCTCATTCAAATCGACTTTTCCAAGCATGAATCTAAATATTCAATCAACCTATAAGTTGGTTGTGGCGCCCCTGACCAGAGGCACCGGAGCTTTACTCCAAGATCACTTTTTATTGGTAAATGTGGGTCCAGATAGTTGCCCTAATCATGCAGCGGGTGCTTTGTATACATTTTGTTTAGCGGAATAATTTTTTTTCTTTTCATTCAACTTCCTTCATCATTTTTCTAGGAATATATACTTGAAGTTAATTACACCTATCCTTTACATGTGTCAACTTATTCATTTGCGTCGCATACTTTCTTATACTAGCATCAGCATTTGTATATCGTATAATCGATACACAAGCAACCTCATTTCTATGTTACAAATAATCATATATTCATAAGTTGAATTCAAATAGAATTCTCAACATAAACACTTGTTTATTCACATCACATTAGAGATATTCATAACCTGAAACTTCATTATCAATGCATACATTCATTCATTCTCAACATGCAGGTAATTAACATTCATCTTTGCTTCTCTTCTTGTGCCTTGTACCTGCCTAGGGTTGGGAAAAACAAAATGTGAGTGATAAACTCCATAACAAAATATTTTTTTGTTTTCAAGAATCATTTTCATGTAACCATTTTCATGACCCCATTTAGGATAAACCTTTTCGTATAAATCATTTCATATTCCAGTTTCTGGGTTTTTCAAATGGTGAAGCATATGCACGTAACCTTTTCATGTAAACCTTTTCCATGGGACATTCTCATATCCTAAAACATTTTTATATAAACTCTTTTTCATATGGACATTCTCACCTCTTAAAACATTTTCCCGCAAACCCTTTTTTTTATGTGGACATTGTCATGCCCTAAAATATTTTCATGTACCCATTTTAGGGTTTTTTAAAGTATATGTAAATACGCCTCTATCCATGGTAGGCGACACTTACCAAGTGATCATCCTTCCATAGGAAAGAAACTTTTCATGTGATAGCAGCAAGCCAGGCGGCTATCCTTGAACCTACTCCCATTTCAAGGAGGTGCCGCAGACCTCCTGCCTTTCCTCAACGACTTGGCCACATGTAGAGAAGGGGCCCGATCCACCTGCGACCACCTATACGATAGACCTATTCATCATTCTGGTGCACCATACATCATTCTTATCTACATTGACATGCTAGCATGATTTCATAAAACAACAAAGGCATCAACCTGTGTCAAAACTTGGCTTAATCGTGTTGAACATGACATTTCATAAACTAACATAGTCATCATTCTGTGCCCTTCTCAAACTGAGAACTGAGCACAATCATTTTAAAAAAACAATGGTTTTAAAATCATCAATGTAAAGCAGTTTTCAAACATTTCAAGATTCAAGGAATTTCAAGACACGCCAACTTTTAAAAAAAATCAATAATTTTAAAAATTTTGCTCATTTGTTTATAAAACAGTTTTAGATACCATCATGATAAAGCAATTCCATAATATTTCAATTTTTGAGAAGAAAACAACATTTTTTAAAAAAAATTTCTTGCAACATTTTTTCCATTTCTGGGCTTTTCATAACAAAGGATATGCGAACGCATCATTTCTGGTTACCCGACATCATATATCTCATTTCCATAACAACCTTGTCATACTTGTATAAAGAAGAGCTTGCATAATTCTTAATCATCATTTTAACAAAACAAAAATGAAATCCTTGTATAAAATCAACTTATCGGTTGGCCATCCTTAAACTCTTTTAGAAACATCAGTATAAATTATTTTCAAATCATTTAACTATTCAATGAGATTCCAAACATTCCAAGAACATCCTTTTTCAAATGCTTTGCTTGCAAATACCATTTTGGTAAAGAAATCAAACTTTCTTTTCACAAATCATACTTTCGTTAATCAAACTTTCTTTTCATAAACTCTTTTAAAATATTCAAATGAAACAATTTCTAAATACTTCAACATTTAAAAAAGGCTTGCTTACAATGAAGCAATCCCAAAGCATTTGCATATTTAAAAGATAACATTTTCAAAAGGTTTTGCTTGCTTACAAACATTATTTCATAAAGGAATCAAATTTCCTTATTATAAAAAATCCTTTTTGAAATAGGATTTTGAAGAGCTTATCTACACATATCATTTCAATAAGGCAATTCACAATTCATCTCAACAATCGAGAATAAATATCATTTTCAAAAGTGTTGCTTATTTACAAACATTATTTCGTAATGGAATCAAATTTTCTTATCATAAAAATCCTTTTTGAAATAGGATTTTGAAGGTTTTATCTACACATATCATTTCAATAAAGCTATTCACAATTCATCTTAATAATTGAGAATAAACATCATTTTCAAAAGTTGTGATACCTAGACCCAAGTAGAACTCATGTATATGCATTTAATTTGTAATTATGATTTATGTAAGATTTGATTTAATTATGAACGATTTTATGATAATATTTTACAATCAGGGTTACAACTGAGAATGGAGATTTAAAAATTATCGCCACAATCGAATGTGAATCGATATGATTAAAGTGGCTAGTTTAGGGCTGTGGAATGATAAAATTTCATGAATAATTATTTCAATTACCAAAATTTAATTAATGGAAAGTAGAAGGGTAATTGCGGAATTAATTTAAGATGTGCTAGAAAATTCATAACTTGACGACTGTATGGTAGATTGAGATGAAATTTGAGAGATAAGCACAAGATTTTGTCCCCAATCTTATGGATGGATTGGATTAAGCATTTGTGATGGAATTAGGATGATAATTATTTAGTTTCATCATAAACCCAAGGGTGAACTTCAAATGACAATAACTTGAGGTAGAAACGTCGTTTTGAGGTGAAATTTGAGATGAACGGTTAAAACGACATGCTTAATATCATGAATGGGTTTGATCAAGCTAATTAATATGGAAAGGTGCGTGATCACAAAAGGACAAAATAATTTTGACTTTTGTAAGCTAGTAATCATGACTAGAATCAAGCCCATGTGAAAAGTCAACTATGGGATTTTGCTTGATTTTTCTTAATTATCTAAAATGAAAAAATCTAAGATAATTACCCTACATTAAAACATGCATTAAAAAGCTAAGGGAGGTGGCAAGCTTGGACGCCCATGGGGAAGAGATAATGGGATTTTTGGATTTTTCAAAAATCCTAAATATTACACCACACTACCTAGGCACATAGAGTCATTAAGGGAGATGTAATTAAAGAGATTTTCTTTGGCACAAAATGACAAAACCATGCCATATGGACGGCCATGGGGGAAGCTAAAATCACAACTCATTAATAAAGTGATTTTTAGAGATTGTACATGAGATAAATATGGATTTTACTTGAAGCAAGTTAGCCATGTCAATTAGGCCATAAATTACCCCAAGTGAGATGGCAAGTGGGCCCCACAAGCATAGCAAAAATGTCCAAAGTGGGGATTGCATAGGGACGACCAAGCAAGAGAAAAAAAATTAAAAGGGAAAAAATTACAATGAAGCAAGCCAAGGAGACGTCCATTTTGGAGAAAATCAAGGAGAGGAAAATCTCAAGCCAAGAACAACTCAAGCACATCCAAATTCCAGCAGGAAGAAAGGAAGAAAAGGAAGAAAAAGAGAAAGGAAAAGTAGAAGCAAAGGAGGAAATCTCAAGCTAGGAAGATTGATACTTAAGTTGATTCAATTCAAGTAAGTATAACTTGAGATTTTATTCATTAAAAATCCAATTCTCTATCTCTATCTATGGATCATAAATATGATTCATAAAGGACCCTTAAAGAAGGATTAATAATACTCTTGATTTGGGCATTGAATAGAGACTAAATGATATATACCTAATTCTTAAGCTCAAGAGTGAGAAATTGGAAGTTGGGATTGAGTTGGAATGGAGAGATTAACCTGAGCTTTCTTAACCTTTAAAATAAGTTGCTATCTTGATTCAATATCATGTTGAGATCATGATTTGTGCTTCTATGACTTGCATATGTTGATTTGGCCATGAGCAATGAATTTCAAGAAAGAAGGGAATTAGGGTTTATGCTTGAATGGATTTTCCAATTTTTATGATAAATATCATACATGAAGTAATTTAAATAATTCATGAATGATTTAGAAGGTAAAATACCCTGAAATTAGCATACATTCGATGGCCAAAGTGAATGGGGGAGAACAACCCAAAATTTGGAATTTCAAAGGAGCATTGGATGTAAACGTCCAAAGGATGTCCAGAGGTTTGGCGCCTAGGCGCGGCCATGGGGTGCTGCGGTGCCAGTTCATATATATGAAGAACTTATAATTTTCGTGAAAATTATTTAAAGAAGGATACTTTGTAACTATGAAATGAACAGAAAAAAAGACATGTGAATACCAAGAAGCGACTATGGCAAGAATGATAAGTGAAAGGTATAAACCATGTAAATGGATGATTGTCATTCAAGTTGATAGTGTATGAAATGAATTGTGGGTTGGAAAACTAAGTATGCGCAAGCAAATAAAAATTTTATGAATGCAATGCCATTCTTGTGTATAGGCAAAGGCAAAGAAGAGATTGATTGAGAGGCTAAGGCAAGCAAGGTAAGTAAGCAAATTTTTTTAAATACCTTTTGTTTTATAAAAATTTGATAAAATGTTTACTAATGATGTTCCAACTAATTGAATGGATTAGCAAATGATTGATTTAAATTCCTTCTAACGTTTTTAAGGATGGTCATTCCTTTATTTCATGTTGTATTGAAATGATGTTTCCCTTACTATAAATGATTTGTATAATGCTTTCTCAATTGTTTATGTCAAATGATGGTACATGAGTTTATGAATGAAAAATCATGCTAGTATGTCAAAGATCATGTTTATGAAAGGTTCATGTGCACAAAGTACGAGATCCACCTTGAAGGTGTAAAGGGACTGATAGTCCCCCTTTGGTGCGGGCGAGTCGCTAAGAGAGGCTTCAGACCGACGGCGCCTCCCTAGACTGGGAGAGACGATGGAGATGGATGGTCACCTAACTAGCTTTCATCCTATGATGTCATGATTCAAAATGATACATTGCATTGCCCATGATGTTTTCAATGAAAAGGTTTCTCTTCCGTTGGTCGTTGATTACTTGCTAAGTGTCTTCCACCAAATGGAGAGAAATGCTTTTGAACAATTTTGCCTTTAAAATGAATTGCCTGAAAACCTATAGCTTGCTTATTGAGTTTCGACTCACATTTTGTTTTCCAAACCCAAAGACAGGTGAAAGGACAAGCAACGCAAGGGAGCACAAAGGAGACCCCACAAGATGATGGATTTATGATATTATACATGGTTTGTGAATGGATGAATGTATGATGAACTTATGTTACCACATTTTTGTTATATACATGGTGCTATAGATATGGAATTGGATGCAAAGAAAACATTTTTAGGATTAATGTTAAGATAAGTATGCATTATATGACATGAAATGAGCAAACACATGTTATGATGCCCAACAATGAGAATTCTTGATGAGAAAATTAAATTGTGTTTAGTGGCCTCAACCCTAAGGAGTCGTGAATTCCATCGTGTGACAAGGCAACAATCTTGATAATGTTTACTAATAAAAAATGATCCCGTAGTAAGGTTAATGTCGTGAAGCTCGAGATGGGGCTCCACAAAAGTGTTACTTGCTTACCTGTAGGAAGTTCAACTTGTCCCTTGGATCTTTTCTTTGCTTTTACCTAGATAAGTGGAAATAATCATCTTATATGCTTACATATCATCATATACTTTTATCCCTTGTCTTTTATTTAATTTATGTTTGTATATCATTTGTTCCTAACCCTTACATGATCTTAATCTATATATGACTCATAGCATGTTTGCCTTAATTATTTCTTTCTTGGAGATGAACACCGTCATCTCTTTAAGTCACATATTTTTATTTTTTTCTCAATAATTAACCATTCCTTTCTCTCAATACCCTAAACTAGGGAATTTTTCTCTTTTTAGTTAGTCCAGATACTAAATTGGAACTATAATGAGTTAAGTTCAAGTAAGATTTCTAAAATCCACATTTCTTGAATTACACAAGCATCCATCCTTATTTAGCTTCTATGGTTAGTATACATTTTATTTAATAACCAAACCTAGGGTATTAATCTTTTCCAATTCCTTAAAACCTTCATCCTTAATCTTTTTCAAGCCATATGAAATTATAATTTCTGGAATCTAAACTTATTTTTCAAAACAGCCCTAAACATACATACGTGGTTTTAAATCCTTCTTAAAATTGCACTTTTAGCATACCCACATGCTGAATTATCAATTGACAATTCTTGTAAACATTTTAAGGGTTAGTATACACCCTTTTTTCATTTAAACTCCCAAAATTTTCTGGAATTTTCGTCCCCTACTAAAACAACACTATTTGAGCTTATTTTCACTAAGTTTCATTTACACGATTGAACCTTAATGATATACACATGAAAAATCATCAACCCACAACTCTTTTACCCATGTTAAATGGTTGTTTGCATCCCATAATATCCTAAATTCCATTAAATTTTCTGGAATCATCATCCACTCTCAAAATAGCCACATACATGTGTATATTCATTAAGTTTTATTTTCATATATGCATCTTAACTTAACATCATGCTAAACCCTTAATCACTAACTCTAAATTCCAAAATTCCACATATATTATCGGTTTTAATCATGGAATTAGCTTAAGTAAATAGAAATTTTCATTCCTATATAACATCCAGTTTGGATGTCCCACTTATATGGGTTTAGGTGCTTCATTCTAAGCACTTATGAGCATCAATACACGTTGTATGAAAGCTCTACTTACTTGAACATTCATTGAGCATACAAAACTTAATAAATCACAATTTATAACTCAATATACCCACTTAATCTTGGTGTACCAAGCTGTTAGGTCTATATTTAATTTCCTTAAAACCCTAGGTACTTAAACATTAATCAAACATGAGATGACTAATAATTCACAAGTTGTTAATTAACCTTAGCATAGAACATCAACTAAATATAACTTGGGCAATGGCTAACAAAATAAAAAATCCTTAATAAACCTATTTATCCGTCCATTTTTCTTCTCCTCTTTTCTTTCCTTCTTCCTCATTTTAGGCGTCCATCTTCCCTTTGCTGCCCCTTTTTTGTTTCTTTTTTTCCTCTGGTTTTCAACGTGAGACTATGCCCTCTCTTTCTATTTATATGTGATGGTTTTAACCCTATGTTGATACCTCATAATTCATGTTTAAATATATCTAATTTTTCAATTAATTTCTGCCCAATTTCAGTCGTCCAATGCCCCATTTGTTGCATTAATGTGGATCATCCAAGTGTCCAATTTTCAGCCATATTATCATCATAATTATCACTTGGTTTCTTCTCAATCTAAACCGTCCATTGCCGCCACATTTTATCACATTTTTCTGCCCAAAATCTAGCTAGACACGTCCACATATGAGTTGTATTTATCATGCCATTTGTTGCATTTTTATTCCATAAAATCTGCCCAAATCTAAGCCATACATCTACCCTTGTTGCTGTCCATTTTCAGCAGCATTTTCTCAAAAACACTTTTATCAAAATTCTGCCCATTTCACCATGTTGTCACGTCCCTTATTAGAGCTACATTATCATTTCATTTTTGCAATTTTTGTTAATTAAAATCTGCCCTATTATCCTAAGCATGCCACATATCCACAAAGGTGTCAAAAGTCAACTTTGACTTTAATATTCATTTATGGAAATCACCTTTTGTTCACATAAGTCAACAACTTTAAGTTAATTTCATCATTAATTTTTTATACCCATTCATAACACCACTTTCTAAGAGGATTAGGTTTAATCTAATCCATCCATCACTTAGAACATCTTAACTTAGCTATACATAAAACTCATCTCATAATGATGAATATATGCTAAGATATTTGCAAAATGAATTTAATTCATAAAATATCATGTAACTCCAATCTTTTAACCCCTTTCCAAACCGTTCATCATGTTGGGCATGCCAACTTAGGTGTTCCCCTAAAATTTCATGTCAATTCACCTTATATATCATAGGATATGACTAATCAAACTATGAATCATATAATAAGTCAAAATGACATGGAAAATGAACTTAAATGAGCATGCCACCTCACCACTCTCTACACTTAATTTTGTCTTTTAGTAGAAATTTCCTCTTTTGTCATTTAGTGACACACTTTTCCAAGTTAATCAAAAGTGATTATCTTAATCAATTTGCTTAATTGGTTGCCCTAATCCCATTCATTTAAATCAAAGGGCATGTAATTTTAATCATTTTCCACTAATCTTCCATCTCAATGTGAGTTATGCCTAAACCCTCCATTTTATGAAATTCTCAATTTCTTCCTTAAACTAATTCCAAGCTAGATTCATTAAGCTTAAAATCGGGGTTTCACAGTTGCAAAGTTTTCAAATGCGTTAAGCATGATATAAAGGGTAATCTTAAGCAACATAACCTACAACACAATTATTTTCTTATTCAAGCATAAGGAAACCAAATAACACAGTCTATAAGTTTAAATCCTACATATCTCCCACAATAGGAAGATTTAGCCCATAAACATGCTATCAAATCCCTTCAACATCGAGTTTACAATCATCCGAAGCAAAGAGAATAACAAAAATAAAGAAAGAGATGAAAAGAGGAGATTAAACTCAATAGATTTGCAAGAATCGGCTTGTTCTCCACTTGCTCTTCTCTCATTGCTTTGAAGCTCTTAGTTTTTCTCCCCTTTCTCACCAGCCACAACCCCTACAAGTCATTTCTTAGAATCCTAAGAGACGTATTTATACCCCCTTGCATTTGGAGCTTCACATGTGTGAAAATTTTCACACATCCGCTTCATGGCCGAGGCCCCTAAATTCGTGGCCACAGCCTTGGTGCTCCTGGACAACATTAACAATTCAACTCTTAAGTCGGTGGAATGGTGGCACGGCCTCCAAACCCATGGTCACGGCCTCAAGCAGGCTAGAGACAGCATTGCTCTTTTGACAACTTTAAGTGATTTTCCTCATTTCATCCTCTTTTTAGCTTGAAATTATATGAAAATTGCTCTCCTTTTCCTACAATAAAAAAAGTAAAACAAGTAAATGCATTCCTAAATGATCAAATGAAATTAAAACAATCAAAATGAGATGAATTTTAACTAGATGCAATAACCACACTAGATGTAAGAATTATACAAATGATGAAAACTAATGCAAAACCTATGTAAATTTACATATTTCTCTTAAACTAGCATTCTAAACGAGTACAAAATAAGCGTTGATAACTCTATTTTTATAGAGTTATCAGAAATTTATAGAAAATCAACAACATGTAAAATAGTTAGAAAAAAATTTCTGCTCATAATATGTCATTTTTGTTGTTCTAATGGACATTTTTCATTTGTTTGCCCGTTGAGGAGAATGCAGATCTAAGGTGTTAAACTCATTTGGAAACAAAAATATCTGCATATATTGGCACTAACAAAGGTGGAATCATGCGATGGGTACCAAAGGCATGATTTTTTATTTTGCAAGAAACCAAAATAAGCTGATACATGGATAAATATTTCTCTTATAATGTGATTGACAACAAAAAAATAAAAATAAATAAAAATTTAAATTTAAAAAAATAAAAAAAGGAATCATGGAAGGTATGAAAATGAAGAGAACCACAACATTGAGGTAAGATTTCATTCTAGATTATGTGAACTGTTTGGAATTTGTGGTTATTGAATATCAATTAGAGATATTTTTATTAAACAACTTCTCTTTAAAAGATCAAGTGTCGTTGACCTATTTGCATGATAGTTTGAGATTAATGGATCAAATTGAGCATAAATATTTTATGATTTTTATTTTTTGAAATTGACATAAAAACATCGATAATTTTTTTGTCAAAAATGTTGATAGTTTTTTTAACAGAGAAAAATAAAAATGGTTCAAGTGTTGTACGTTTTCATTTCAAGATCTTTAGGGCTTGAACAACTTGGCGATTTGAGGATATTTTGTTAGTAACCGGAAACGATGAGACAAACTTTTTCTAGGTTGATTTCTTCAAGTTGGTTTATTTTGTTTGGGATTGTCATAATTTTTCATTTTCTTCCTCTCCGCTTCTATAGTCTACTCTTCTTTGTTCTAAAAAATGGAAATTTCACTTTTGAATTTAGTTTATTATTGCTTCTATTGGTTATTCAAGTGTGAATAGCATACATTTAGTGTTTATCCACTATGTAGCTTTCCAAAATCTTAGCCAAACTACCTAGCCTTTCCTAACCTGTTACCCTTTTCTCAATTAGCCAGAGCTTAACCATCATCCCTAGTCAAAATTTCAAGCCAAAACCAAAAAGCCAAAAATCACAATGAAACCAAAGTCAAATCTTTTTTGTTGAAACCTTGTCTTTCTCAACCAAACCAATAACTTGAATGACTTCTGCCGAATTTGATTCTAAAACAACTTACCAAGAGAAAGGGAAGAGGAAAGTGGATGATATATTTTCTAAGAAAGCTCCTCTAAAGATTAAAAGGAATCTAGAAATTGTCATTGAGGAAAGAAGAAATATAAAGAGAAGAACATCCACATGTATGCGTCTCTTTGATCTGAAGCATCATTAACGAAAACTGTTTGCATCAAAGGTTCAACCCCAACCATTCAACACTGATCAATATCAACATATTCAAAAGTGAAAAACATGAGAAAGAATATAAAATGAAGATTATTTCAAGAAAAAGCTTTTCTATGTTCAACTTGAGAAAGTGAATGATGATAAAATATATAAAAGGATACAAATTTGCTGCCAGACATACTTTATGAAATGTTTCTCACTTCATTGTTCAAGCTCATTGGTCTAAATTTGAGATGGGAAGGGCTCATTAAATCTCTTTAATTAAAGAATTTTGCTCAAAAGAAGAGACACAAACAAGCTAATGATGAAAACTGGCCTTCAACATCCAAAGAGTAGAGGACTTAGGTAATATGGGACCTCATGGTAAAGAAGGTGGATCTCGAGGTAAAATGTAGATAAATCTGATAAGGAAGGCAAAAGAACCATCTTCAAACCTAGCCTTAACCTTCATACTTCAAACCTTCCACGAAAACCATTTTCCAACCACTTATCACAAACACACAGTGGACTTGACTATATTGAATAAGTTCTTAGCAAGTTATTTCTCATATTGATTTTTTAAGAAAGAATGTCATAGGGTGTAAATTCAGTCAAATATCTCATCATTGAAATGCTTCTTCAAAAAGAAATCAGCTCTACATTCCAAATAATCTTCTCCAAACTCTTCACTTTCTTCCGAACTTCCATTTTTCAAAGCCTCAAATGCACTCTCAAATGAACAAATGGATCTTTGTGCGAACAATTTCTATTCAAAAGTTCATTTTAAGTCAATCTTCAAAGAGGAAATCAAAGAAATCATTTCAAAGAAAGTTCTGACTCCAACCAAGAAAGCTCAAAGTACCATTCAATACCAAGTTTGACATAGTCTCTAAAGAAGAGGAGAAGATGAGGGTTACACCTTCTCAAAAGAAACATATCAAGAAGATCCTTTTTAAGTTCTTACAAGACCATTTCAATTTCTTAAAATATCTCTCATGATTTATTAATGTTTGATTGATTTTGTTAAACTCCTATATCATTAAATCTTGGATACATTGGCACTAAAATTTTGTGGTTTGTTACTAATGTTTGATGATTTATCTTCATCACTTTTTGCTAATGACAAAAAGGGAGAGAAATACAACCATTTCAAATAGCAATTTTTTGTACATTCTCCAACTCTTTGGAAGCATGGTGATAGGGAGAGAAAAATCCAACAATAGTTGTAAATGTTTTGTCATCACTAAAAAGGGGGAGAATGTGAACTTTTGTGAAAGTTTATTTTTGATTAGTCTTGATGATGACAAAAGATGTGATTTTGTGTTCTTAAATTTAATTTTGTAAATTTGTGTTTAGTGCTCTTAAACATGATTTTAAAAAGTGTATTGTATTTGTGGAATTATCATTTTGAGTTTATCATACTAATTGTGATGGAATTGAACTTGAAACAAAGATATATCTTGAAAATGGAATATGCTAGTTGATATGCATGGAATGATCTTGGCATATGCTAAATTGATACACTTCGATTAGAATGATAATGGAATATGCTTTTGGAGTTGTGGTTAATCTTAAATCAAGATTGATATATTCATTTATTCTTATCTTAAGTGGATTAACTCACTTAAAGCAGGACTTTTTCCCTAAAATTCGGATTCTGAAAAACAAGGGAAAAGGTCAACTTTTGGGTGCAAAAGGTCGACCTTTTTGTGCAGAAACCACTCTGTCTTGACTAGTCTAGCACCCCTAACCCGAGGCATCACAACCTGAGCCTTACTCCAATGTCGTTTCAATTGGTAAATGTGAGTCAGGATTGTTGCTTTGTTCACGCAATGGGATTTTTTTATTCATTCGGTTTAGCAGAATAATTTTTTCATTTTTCTTTTCATTCCCTTCATGTCATTCAATCTTTTACAAGAAACATGTACTTGTAACCAATTGCACATATTATTCATAACATATCAACTTGCTCCATTACATTAAAGGTCCTCTCAACATGATCATGACATTTTCATTCAATACATACATAATCTAACTGTTTCAGGTTCAATACAATCTTTCCATCCATTAACAACATACAAGCACATACAAGTTACCTTTTTCCTGCCTCAGTCATATCATATCTATACAAGATATCTCGTAAAATATTTATAGGCAAATCAACCTGATCTTTTCCATCACTTGGTCGTCCCTGCACCTGTCTAAGGTTGGAAAAACAAAACATGAGTCGAAACTCAATAAGAAAGCCTTTTTATTTTCATATAAATGCATTTCTCTCCTTCGGTAAGAGGCACTTATCAAGCGATCAACTACCAATAGAATAGAAACATTTTCATATAAACATTTCATGTAAACCTTTCATATAAACCTTTCATGAAAACCTTATCAATCCCTTTAAATGATATTTTATTCTCAAATGCTAAAATGCTTTCAAATTGTTTCACTTGAATGTTTCTAAAGTTATTTACGGGTGGCCATCCCTTCATCCCTTTATTTCATAAACGATTTGATTACTACTCTTATTGAAATGATTGATTAAATTCTTCTCTATTTGGAAATGGCATTCCATCATGGATTTAAGTGATGCTGCATTGAAACGATGTTCCAAACGATATGCAAATAATTCTCTACTTGAGAATGATATGTTGCCATGTGAAGGAGGTATATAATGTCGAGGTGAATGAGAGTAATGCATGGAATCGAAGTTAGGTAGGTGAGTCAAGGTAGAAGCAGGACACGAGGTCCGCCGTTGACATTGCCAAGTCGGAAGGTTCGATGGCATGGATGGAAAGGATCATGTCATGAAAAGATATTCACTTGGCTAGCGCACCCTCACATGAAGGATTATGTCATAAATGGAAATGATGCATTTGCATATTCAATGTTTATGAAATGCCCGAAAGTTGGGATTGATAAGGTTTTCATGAAAGATTTATATGCAAGGTTTACATGAAACGTTTATATGAAAAGATTTCTGTTCCGTCGGTAGTTGATCGCTTGATAAGTGTTTCCTACAAAATGGAGAGAAATGCATTTACATGAAAATAAAAAATGCTTGCTTATTGAGTTTCGACTCATGTTTTATTTTTTCAACCTTAGACAGGTGCAATGAAGTCCAAATGATGGAAAAGATCAGGTTGATTTGCCTGTGAATATTTTATGGGATATCTTGTATAGATATGATATGATTGAGGCAGGAAAAAGGTAAATTGTATGTGTTTGTATGCTGTGAATGGATAGAAAGATTGTATTGAACCTAAAATGGTCAGATTATGTATATATTGAATGAAAATGTCATGATCAGGTCGAGAGGACCTTTAATGTAAAGGAGCAAGTTGATATATTATGAATAATATGTAAAATTGGTTACAAGTATATGTTTCTTGTAAAAGATTGAATGAGATAAAGGGCATGAAAAGAAAAATTAAAAAAATAAAAAAATTATTCCGCTAAACGAAATGGATAAAAAAAATCCCGCCTGTGAACAAGCAACAATCATAACACATATTTACCAATCGAAACGATTCCGGAGTAAGGTTCAAGTTGTGACGCCTCGGGTTGGGGGCGTTAGAGATGGTATCAGAGCAACGATTAGTAAACAAGAGTGGAAAGAGGAAAATGACGGATGATGAGAGGAAAAATATGATACCACAAAGAGTGATATCATAGCAAGGATTAGCAGACAAGTGTAGAAAGAATGAATGAAAGGAAGAAATTAAAATCATGATATTTATATCATGTATTATCTTTCATGATGTAGAATTAGAATGTTATGGATTAGGAAGAAGGAAATTTGTCTAGGATTCTTTCCAATCCCAAAGCATTGGAAGATAGATATGGGAGAAGTTCCCTCCATATCGATTGGATGAGGAGGAGTCAAGAATTATGGACAGTAATGATAAGCCCATGAAAAATAAGGGTAGAAATAATGATGAGGACCCTTCACTGGTCTATAGAAAATAGAAATGAGGAAGAGAAAGGAAATTCCTTAAACTAGTTTAGCACTAGTACGCTCACTGAGGAGCCTACACATGTGCAATTGGTTACAAGTATATGTTGCTTGTAGAAGAGTGAATGAAAAAAAAATGAAAAAATTATTCCGTTAAACGAAATGGATAAAAAAAATTTCACCATATGAACAGGGCAACAATCCTGAATCACATTTACCAATCGAAACGATCTCATAGTAAGGCTTAGGTTATGACGCCTCGGGTTGGGAGTGTTAGAACTATAAAGCAAAAGGTTGACCTTTTCGACAAAAAAGATCAACCTGTTGGAATTCAAGGCAAATTAAGCACAATCCATATTTTGATTATTAACAACTCAATTTGAGAATTAATTAAGCACTAATGAGTTTACTAAGTGTTTCAAAGGTTAAAAATTCAAGTTTCAAAAGATAGCAGGCCAAGTTGCAGTCCCAAGTTGACTCGGCCATCGACTTAGGTCAAGTCGATTCCTAAGTCGACTCCAGAATCGACTTCAAGTGCATTAAATACTCCAGAGTTGAAATTGGGATTCGGAGACAGGTAAAGTAGCATGCGAAGTAAACTCCGCTTGCAACTTAGGTGAAGTCGCACACCCAAGTCGACTCCAGATGCGACTTGGGTATAGCCTTGCTGAAGACTTCGAATTCTCAGAGTCAAGTCGCTTTCTAAGTTGACTCCACAATGCGACTTAGGTGAAGTCCAAACTCAAGTCGACCTGAACATGCAACTTGGGTAAAGTCAAAGTCCAAGTCGACCCAAGCAAGCGACTCAAGTAAATGGCCACTTCAGATTTCTTCAAAGATGAACTGTTATTAAAAGAACAACATTATATTGAAGTTTGGACAACAAGATCAAGAAGGATAATCATCATGAATCAAGGCCACAAAGAAAATCTTCTCAAAAATAGAGGGTATTGTTTTATTCTTGAGCAAAATAGATGCATACCAAAGATATTTAATGAAGAACAAGAAAAGAAAAGGAAATGTACAAGAATAAGATCACTTGTAAGAATCCAAAGTTCCAAGATAATCAAGTAGTTGGTGAAGTCGCACCTAAAGTCGATTCCACCTGCGACTTTGGTCAAGTCTGAGACAAAGTCAACCTGAAGCTGGAACTTGGAAGTGGAAGCCGAAGACCGAAGTCGCACCCGAAGTCGACTCTAGTCTGCGACTTGGGTAAAGTCACACCCGAAGTCGCATGCCAAGTCGACTCCATATGCGACTTGGTTCGCAACGGTTGGAAAAATTTGAACGTTGGCGCATTAAATGCGCACCACGTACCACCAAACTTTCGAAATTCACCTCCCATTATTTAAGGAGCTTCAAGGGGATGTGAATGAGGTTAGAGAAGCATTGATTGAGCTCACCTTCCACTCTCTCTTGCATTTAAGTTTGTTTACAAGAAGACAAAAGAAGAACTGTGTTTCAAGCTGCTGAAAGTTGCATTGATGTATTTCCTACTGCCTCTACAAGTTCTTCTAAGTACTGCAAACTGCCTACACAAATCTGTAAAGTGTAGATCTTTCATTTGTTCATTATTTATTTTTCCCACTTTGTTTAATATTGGAAATCGAAACCAAGTGAAGGCAAAATAATGTTGTGACTGGAGTGAGACTCATCGCTTACTTGTGTTGAATTTGTACAAGCCCCCTAGAGCTGGAATCTAGAAGAGAGCTGCTACTCTAGTTGTATTGAAATTCAATATTGGAATCAAAGTCACAACGAGTGTGAGCTTGGAAGAGTGGAGTAGGGAAGGTTGCCCGAACCACTATAAACCTTTGTCTCTTGGAGTGACTTGACTGTTTGTGTTTACTGCTTTATTTCTCTCCATCTTTCTGTTTGTTTCATTGAGGGGATTAACTCCAAAAAGTGAAATTTTTTTGTTTAAGCAAAGAATTTTCAAATACCCAATTCACCCCTCCCATCTTGGGTAATTGCCATAAACTCGGGACCAACATAACCTTTTAGAAGTGGTAGAAACACAAATTTTAAGAAGTTTGGATTTTCACGGAGACCTTTAGGTTATCTTTTAAGCCACATTTCAAGGGTTCAAAAGATTTTAAAAGAAGGACATCGGAGAGCTAGAAACATCGAAGAAAACCTCACCAAGTACCTAAGAGTGAAGAATTCAAACTTGCTCCTTTATGAAAAACACTCTTGAAGAAAAGTTGGCATCTCTCAAGTGAAGTTGCTAGGGTGATTCAAAGCTTCAAGTTATCATTCAAATGTTGAATGTGATGTTATTGCAGATGTACTAAACCGGTTTGCTTTTTATTTAAATTTTTGTTGTTTGTATTACCTTAGTGTTGGTGGTGATCAAACTAAGAGGAAGTGAATCGAAGTTTTGATTACTTCACAAGCCTACCTGGAGCTTAGTACCGATCCAAAAGACAGTTAAACAAACTGTACCACTGCAACTTGTGTGTTAAATTTGACTAGTAGGAACCAAGTCGTGCTGCTTAGAGAGTGGAGTAGGATAGGGAGATCCAAACCACTATACTTGTTCTTGTCTTTATGGTTTGATTTCTTTATTGTGGCTTGTATTTTTGCTTGATTCACATCACTTTACTAAAGTTCTTTGAGTAGCCATCACACGGGACCCAATAGTCCTTTTTATTCATCATCAAGAATAGTAGCTTACCCGATTGATGAATCCAAGTACGAATGACAACTTCAGCAAAAAACTAGAGAAAGGCGGGACATTTTCAAATGCACCCCGGATGTATTTAACTCATTTTTTATTTTTTTTTAAAAAATTTATACAAGTGTTAATCTAGGTGTATTAATATGTGTTTCAATTTTTACTTTTTTTGGATATTTTTAGATATTTGTTTGGATTTTTTAAAATCAATGGCAATTTCATAATTCATAAATTATGAAACTGCCACTAATTATAAAAATCCAAAAAAATATCTACAAATATTAAAAATAGTAAAAATTGATAAACATGTTAAATACAATTTGATAAAACTTGTATAAAAAATTGTTGAAAAAAAAAAAAAAATAGATTTTTTGCACCCGAGCCCTCCAAAGCTAAGTCACCCGAGTGCGCTAAATTGTGCTCTTAGAAAGGCAGAAAGCGAGATGTCCCTCTCATAATTTAAAAAAATAAAGTTAAAATAAATAAATTAAATTAAATATTTTTCTGAAAAATAGAACTGAACCAAGATTGGGACATGGGACATCAAAAAATTTTGAAATAAGGCGGTGCCGCTCACCCTAGTCCGTCAGGACATGCTAGTGACCATACATAGATTGGATTTTGAAGGTTAGATCGGATGAGGAGGAATTGATGCGTTGATAAAAGAACTCTATAGAATGTTTTAAAAATAGTATTGAAAACGAAAAAATATAATATAAAAAAGTAGCATTGGGAAAGAAAAATACAGCACTGTTATGTATTGAAAAACGAAAGTCAGTATAAAAATTAAGAAAAATAACATTACGAATGGAAAAAAATTTTGAAAATTAGAAATTTCATCAAACGGATTTTGAAAATTAGAAATTTCATCAAACGGCATGGCTGATGGCTCCCAACAAGCCCCCGCCAACTTAAAAAATCCCTGGAACCAAAGGGAGCAAAGACCTCGCATGCACATGGCCTGGCTAAGATTTTTAGCTCCGAATCTGACCCCGGACTATTAGTGCTGATATCAATCAAGTCAAACGCGCTTATTTTTCGAGCTCCACGAATCCCCAACAAAAAGACACCTACGCGGTTTGTTTGATCTGGTCATCAAACACATACACAGGGCATCGAATACCATACACGCACTTTTTTTGTCTCCTTTTTTTATAATACTAAAATTTAAATATAAACAAAATAAACAATCTAAATTTCTCCCTTACCTCGATAATAAACCCACAGACCCATAAAGCCTCAGCCGATCGAACATTTTTAGGCCATCCGGTCCATTGCACAATCCTCACACGCTTAATTTATCAACGCGCGATTCAGAACATATTGCCTACAGGCAGGTGTTTGAAATAGTCCGCAGCAGGCTAGCAAGCCATGTTGAGCGAGGCAAAGAGGCGCAAGCTATCCATCGAAACCGTGGCTTCTCGAGGTTGGGGGAAAATGAACCTTTTACTCGGTTTGGGCGTGTCCACCTTTCGAAACCGTGTTTTTATTCTCCAGAGCCAATCAGCGGCTATCTCATTCCGAGTAAACACACCCCCATCTCATTCACCCAGCTTGATAAATATGCAAGGAGGAGAGGTAAGGGGTCGAACGCGTTTAGAACACGCACCTTAGCTCCTACGCGTTTCCAAAGCGTGTTTATAAGGAACCTACCGACACACCCCGCAGACAGCAACAGCAATCTTCCTTCCTGCCTTCCTGCTTTCTCCCACACTCGCTCTTCGATGGGCCAATCCATTTCCATGGCCAAGCTCCACGCAATGCCGACCAAGTACACAACCTCCCACAAGCCGACCACCCAACACGCCTCCCCTCGTTTGATTCCGAATAGGGGTGCAGTTCTTAAGGGAATTCTTAGCAGATGTTTGCCATCTCTATGCTCATGTTTCACAGAGAAGAAAACACATGTTCGAGATTAACCTCTTCCTCTATCATGATTAGCTTGCAGCCATCTGGTTAGGCTCATGGGCCTGAATGCGTAAAGGAAATTTTTTAGGAAAAGGGCAAAAATGAAAGAGAGAAAATTTGTTTGCTCGATTTTGTTCCCTCCCCTCTTATTTGTCACAGCAACGGCATCAGTAGCACATGAAGAGAGAATTCTCCAGTAGATCGTCTTTCCAACCACTGCTATTTTCTCTCACATCGATGCACGGGTATATTGAGCCGTAAGCACATGCGAACGTGCGAACGTCGTACTCCAAGCTACATTTCATTTTGACTATTCATGAGTCTTTTGACTCATTTCTAGCATGTGTGTGAAAGTGAAAAATGAAATGGGGTGAATGTAACCGATTTGGATGTCTTGTGCATATTATGGTGTGTTTGGGAATGGATAAAACTTTTGGTAAAAAAATTTGGAGAATAAAAGTTGTCAAATGATATAATATGATAGAGATAATGATAAGGAGTAAAGAGAATAAATTTAAAATAAATAAGCTAGTTGTATGAGTAATTGTGTAGAAATAATTGAAACATAGAGTAGTTGTATAGGAAAATATGAAAAAATAATTAAAAAATATAATAATTGTGGAAAGTGAAAAATTTTAAATTGAAAAGTTTTAACTTGACATTTTATTTACACCTGTTAATTTGTAGAATCTCTTCTCAAATGGCGGCTAGAAAACCCGCTTCTGTGAGAGAGAGATGAAAACTGGAACCGTTCCAATCATGGCAGGGCCGTGCGCTAGCTAGCTGCTATCCTTCCCCATTTCTCATGTGGACAATAAGCAATTAGAACACAGTAAAAGGTATGTTTAGTAACCAATTGCTAGTGTATTTCCATCCACACATATCATCAACAGCGATATAAGCATCTCGATTGGAAGAAACAAACTGAATTTTGATAGTACACAGAGGCCCTACAGATGAGCACACTTGATTATTAATTTCCATGCCTGGCGTTTCAAGGCCATTTTTTCAAAGGTCGGATGGATGCACATGCGCCCACGCCGTGCTGTTGTCGATGCAAGATTCGACTTCAGCGTCTGGTCAACTGTCAACTCATATGGCTGCTCAGTCAATGCGTCGTCTGCTTTTTAGAGGAGCGCTCCAGCGTGTGTGGGTTACCAGGCATGAGTAGTCCTTCGTTATCTTGGTTGGTCTCGTTTAAGTTGGGGGAGCCAACCCATGGGAACACGTTCCCGCGTTTCTCTCATAGGAACTCTAATCTCTACAGTCCATTTCTGATCAATGACTAAGATGTGTTTGGGTATTTTTGAAAGCCATGAAATTCGAAAGGGGCATTGAGTTTGCGCCCACACCTCTACCCGAACTCCATTCTTTCCTTCTTTTTTCCTCCCCATTTCTTCTTTGTTCCTCCATATTGCCTATTACGTGCTTCCTGGATAGAATTTGGGAGATTGATATGTGAAGGGATTCAGTTAGATTGCTACCAGTTCGATGGGTCTCTAATGTTTCACGGCTGTTGGATCGAAGCCGTCGGATTTCTGGCAGTGGTTGGAAGGGCTTTCCATGTGGCTTTTATGGCTAGCAACGGGTGCAGTATTGGCCGGAAAAGGGGGGAATAGGGCTTGGCTGCACGTGGGTGTTGGAATGGGAAGAAGGGTTACAAGTGGTATGATAACTAGGGAGTATGATAGCTACCAGTCTTAAGGGATTTGCACCCGATTTTGATCGACAAGTTTTGATATGCAATCCAATGGCTCAAATAGCCAGATTTGAAAAATTATAGGTCGCTGGAAAAAAAATTTCTAGTGGTCTAGCGGACCACCTGAATTCGTGTATACGCAGATCGTTATTTGCAATATAGACCATTCAAAACAATTTTATAAAAATTCCTCAATAATCTAATAGAATCCCCCAAATTATGTAAATATAATTTTAGTGTAAAAAATTTAAATATCACTAAGTATTGCATCAAAACCTCAATTTCAATACAATTTCTCTTAAAACGAAGTGAAAATGATATAAAATAACTACAAAATGATGTAATTTTTAATAGATTTTTTATTTAATAAAAAAATTATTCAATTAATAATATTCTATTTTTAAATTGACATTATCTTCCATAAGATATGAATTGTTATAATCACATGCATCTTTATACTGACTACATAACAACTAAGAAAATTAGATTTTAAGTGAATTTCTTAGTACCTATAAATGGGATGAGTTATGTGTAATCTGAAATTTTATTTTTAATATTTTATTTATTTTATAAATTCGAGTGCCCCTTAAATTTTTTCTTGGTAAGATTTGGTACTTTTTAAATTAGTATTTTTTTTACTCACGATATATGCTCGAAATCATCCTCCAAATGCTCATTTTAAAAAATCAAAATAAAAATTAAATAAATTTCAAAAATGGCCAAAATTGATGTGCGAATATATGTTTTGAATTATACATTACATGATATAACTATTGAATCTATGACTTGTATATACATTTTAAATTATACATTTACATAATATAATTATTGTTACTAATTTTTAAATTAAATTTTAATCATTGATATATTCAAAATTTTAATATAAAATATAGAAATATATTATTAAAGATAATTTTAATATTTTATAATTTACAATATAGAAATATGACAACTTATTCACCTAAAACTTGAATGATAGAAAATTAGCTACCTTTAAGTACATTCAGAGCTCAATATAATTAATTGTCATTAAACTCTTAAAAAAAGACAATATAAATTTAAGCTTTTTTGTTTGTAACTTATTTAATTTTATTTTCCTCTCAACATCCATACATCTATATTTGAATAATGCCAATGCACCCACCATCGAATTATTCTACAATGAATAATGAGCATGGTTAATTTACAATACATAATATCTTGTAATTTTATAATCTCCATTTTAGATTAATTTATAAAAAAAATTATTTAAGATATTTTTCATATTAAAAAATAATTTTTTGAATTATTTATCTTGGGCTTGATTATTGGTCGTTGGTGGTGTCGAAATAAATATTTTTATACATAATTTTCAAATATTAGTATGACAATGATGTTCTAAAAAGTAAGTTGAATCATTTGATTAATTCATTTTTCGTGGAGCTTCAATTAAAATTAATCTATTCAAACAAAATCAGAGACAACATTGGATGAATTTATGTCAAGTTTTTATTTAAAAAAATAACAATAATTGATAGATTTCTTGTGACTGCCCATTATTTCAATTCATGTTTGTTATACCAAAATGAATAAATAATAGTTAAGTGATAAAAAATTAGTCAAATATTTTTGGATAATACTGGTATAAAAATTAGGGGATCTCATATGATATCCCCAGGATTGAATTTGTCAGAGCTCCTTCTATGTTGTATAAATGTAATTAAAACAACACTAAACATATAAAATTTGATGTTGTTAAAATAATATAAATATTTTTATTTATACGTAATTACAAAAAATATTTTAATGTTAGTATACACTTAATTTTTAAAAAGGTAATCAATTTTAGCTTTGTTTATTTTCATTTCAAATTAAATTAAATCTTTCTATTTAATACAACTATTAGTGAAATAAGTTATTTTATATTGATTTGCTCTGATTAATATTTAGATTTATTTTTTATTAATTTCAAATTAAAGTGAGCAATTGCAGAGATGATTGAGCCCTGAAATTATTAAAGCAGATACAAACAAAGTAAACCAAAAATAATTATTTTTGGTAGAGTTAATTTTTAATTCAAATTCACTTAAATCATGAAAACTTTATTGTAGATTTTTTAAAAAAATTTCCATTTGAATGATTATTTTTAATTTAATTTAAATTAATATTGATATTATTTTATTTTTCAAATGAAATTTATAATTTAGTTTTAATCTAAAGTTGAAAAGTTGATGATCCATTGTTTTAATACATGCGTGTTACACCAAATTAAATAAATAAAATTTAGTAATAAATTTGAATCATAAAAATAAAAGACGTACATGACTTTATATTTAACAAAATATTTGTTAAATTCATAATTATATATTAATTTATTTTTATTTTATATTAATTCATAAATTAATTTTAATTTTATTAATTTCAAATTAAAACAGCCAACATAACATGAGTAAAAATGTTACAATGAAAATGCATATGTCATTATTCTTAAACCAATCCCAAAAAGTGACATATATTTATATTATTAAATATAAATTGCAATTATATATATTTTTAAAAAGTCATATATATAATAATTATTACAGTTTTATATATTTATGTTATTTAATTTAATTTAAATTAATTATTATTTTTAATTATACTTTATATTTATTTAGTTTAAATTTTTTTAAAGATTTGCATAGTTCTAAAATGAATTATTAGGTATATATCTTTTGAAAAATACACAAATTTATGTAAAATATTTTTAAAAATATTAAAATTAGATATTGTTAGATGTTATTAAATTCCATTAGATATTGTTGGATGTTGTTAGATACTGTTAGATGTTGTTAGATGTCATTAGATATTGTTAGATTTAGGTAGATTTCATTAAATCTCATTATCTGAGTTTTAAATTCTATAATTAAGGTATAGTTGATCTTATAAGGGGTTTAGGATTATATTAAGGGTGTTAAATTAGGATTAACGTACTAATATCAAGAGTTAGATTCGGTTAGATGTCGTTAAATGTTGTTAGATGCTATTAGTTGCTGTTAGATGTCGTTAGATGCTATTAGATGTCATTAGATGGTGTTAGATGTCGTTAGATGTTGTTAGATAGTGTTAGATGTTATTAGATTAAGATGGATTTCATTAAATTCGATTATCTGGGTTTTAAATTCTGTAATCAAGGTATAAATGACCTTATAAGGGGCTTAAAATCATATTATAAGTGTTAAATTAGAGTTAACTTATTAATGTTAAAAGTTAGATGTTGTTAGATGTTGTTAGATGTCGTTAGATCCTGTTAAATGTTGTTAGATATTGTTAGATGTCATTAGATTAAGGTGGATTTCATTGAATCCTATTATCTGGATTTTAAATTATGTAATTAAGGTATAAATGACCTTATAAGGGCCTTAGAATCATATTATAGGTGTTAAACTATGATTAACTTATTAATATCAAAAGTTAGATGTTGTTAGATGTCGTTAGATGCTGTTAGATGTCATTAGAAGTTGTTAGATGTCATTAGAATAAGGTGGATTTTATTAAATCCTATTATGTGGGTTTTAAATTATGTAATTAAGGTATAAATGACCTTATAAGGGGCTTAGAATCATATTACAGGTGTTAAATTAGGATTAACTTATTAATACCAAAAGTTAGATGTTGTTAGATGTTGTTAAATGTCGTTAGATGTTGTTAGATGTTGTTAGATGCCGTTAGATGCAGTTAGATGATGTTAGATGTCATTAGATTAAGGTGGATTTCATTAAATCCTATTATCTAGGTTTTAAATTCTATAATTAAAGTATAAATAACCTTAGAAGGGGCTTAAAATCATATTATAGATGTTAAATTAGGATAATTTATAACTTTCAAAAGTTAGATTTGGTTAGATGTCATTAGATGATGTTAGATGTTGTTAGATGTAGTTAGATGTCGTTAGATGTTGTTAGATGCGATTAGATGCTGTTAGATGCGGTTAGATGCTATTAAATGCAATTAGATAAGGTGGATTTCATTAAATCTTATTATCTGGGTTTCAAATTCTGTAATTAAGGTATAAATGACCTTATAAGTGGCTTAGAATCATATTACATGTGTTAAATTAGGATTAAATTATTAATATCAAAAGTTAGATGTTGTTAGATGTCATTAGATGCTGTTAGATGTCGTTGGATGCTGTTAAATGCAGTTAGATTCTGTAATATTCGAAAAATAAAAATATATTATTAAATTTTCAAATAATCAGAAATAAATATTGAAATTGTTATTTTTGAGAGTACCTTAATTACATGAACTTTAAATAATATAACATAACTCCTTATATAAAACATATTTTTCAACTTTACTAATTATAATGAAATCTTATTAAAAAATAATTTTTTGTGCACAAATATTTTTTTAAAAATGTCGAATAATGAAAAATTATGTCTACATATGTTTTAGTAGTTGATCCAACAAATGAATGGAATATATTGAGATTTTGTATATATATAATACAAATTTTATTAAAATTAAACATACTCACGTTTTTAAACAAATATACTCACAAGGTAAAATTACCACAATGCCCGTACTTCCTTTTTTTTCTCATGGGGATGGCTTTCCATTGGTTGGGCCCCTTAAGTTGGACTTACTAGCATACAGATCCAGTATTTCATTTTTGGAGCACCTATCAAAGTGCTTCTTCATCCATGAAATTGGCTGCTTTTATAGTTTAAAAGTATTTTTTTAATTTAAAATATTTGAGTTATTAAGTTATTTATTTTGATGTCAAAATTACCTTATTCTAACAATTTAACATCATTTCATACTTGGGGTGTGTTTGGAAAGTGATAAAAAATTTGATGAAAATTTATTTATATAAAAGTTTTTGAAATAGAAGAAAAATGATGTGATATGATAGGAGTAATGATAAGGAATAAAAAAATATAGTTAAAATAGATAGATTAGCTGTATGAGTAGTTGTGTAGAAAAGATTGAACATTAGGATAGTTATACAGGAAGATGTGAAAGAAAATATAAAAAAAAAGATAGTTATGGAGGATGAAAATTTTTTGTGAAAAACAAACGTACCCTAAATATGTATGGGGTTGCTTCAATGGAACCTAATTTCATTGAAATCGAAGCTGAAAATCCTCCACCTAGCCATCCATATAGGCAGGCGAAATGAGGTTCATGTTGATCGCACGAATGCAACTGTGTGGAGCCGCTATCGGGTATTATCGACCCAATGTATTTAATATATTCAAAACAATTCCTCTTCTCTCTCTCAGCGATCTCTCTCTCGATCTTTGTTTGGTCAAGCTACATGGTCTCTCATCTCCTGTCTCCATCTTTCTTATTTTCCCTTCTAAATGCCCCTTATCCCGTCCTCTCTTCTTCCTTTATCTCCTAAGGCATGTAGGGTTATCTTCCCTATCGAGTCCCGCCCCTTCTCTTTCTTTCTTCAGCCTCTCTCCATCTCTCCATTTCCTCTCTTCCTTCAGATGAACTACGCACCCTCTCAAATCTCCATCTTCCTCGGTTCAACAGCGATGCACAGCAAGTGCTCTCATCTCCATAGGTAAACGTTTTTAAGTGTTTCCAATTTGAGATGTATAATCTTCTTTATTTATAAATTTGGTGTTCATTGTTTCTTGTATTTGAGAACAATGGTAATTTTTATTGGAGAATAATGAAAATTACATAGCTAGGGTGAAATTGAAAACTAAGAGTGAACACATGAGATGCCATTGAGGGGGAGAGAGAGTGTGGTATGTGTTGTAAACTTATATTATGTGAAGGGGAATTGCTGGATGGGTTGTTATTTATCTATAAATAGATGTAGTGTTTGATTAGGGATAAAACAAAATAGCAAAAGATATAGAAGAGAAGAGAGGGAGAGTGGGGGAGAGAGAGGTCTGGTGTTTGTGCATAGGAGTGAGGGAATAATGATGAGATGTTGTTATTTTTTGGCTTTTAAAGATTGATGCAAACTAAGTGCATGTCATAAATTCATCAAAAAAAGTGCATGTCATAAAAACACTATAATTATCAATTTAATTAAATTAACCAAAACATATTAAAGTTAATACTATATAAGAGATAACGTAGAATAATGGTGAATCAATTGAATTCATAGAGAAGAGATAAGGTTTGAATTATTTGAGATTAATATACTTCAAAAGAGAGTGGGGGAGAAAAGTGATGGAGAGAAAAGGGAGGAGAAATTAGAGAGAGAAAGAAGAAAGAGAAGAGAGAGAAGTTAAAGCAAGAGATGAGAGAGAATATAAAGAGAGGGCAGAATAGAAGAGCTAGAGAGAGGAAAAAGAGTTAGAAATAGAGGAGCTAAAAGTAGAAAAAGGAGATGAAAGAGATGACAGAGAAAAAAGAGAAGAGATAGACAGAGGAAGAAGAGAAATGAGAAAAAAAAGTTAAGGAATGATAGAAAGAAAGAAAGGAAAGAGCAACTAATTAATAATAATATAAATTAAATTTAAACTAAGAAAATAATTAAAAGATTGTAAAAATAAAATTTAATCAATGAAAGCAATAAAAAATGCATTAAATTTGATCTAAAAAATGACAAAAGCTAGAAATAAAGTAGTAAATCTAATGTAAGAAAAAAAGCTAAAAATTTATAATTAACCACTACGAAAAATTAAAAATAAATTATAAAGCAATAAAATAAAATTTTGCATCACCCAAAGTGAAGAACACACCATAGGGCCTTTATTGCTTGCCCCACTTGAAGGGAGGTGTGTTGTGGGGCCCCCAACCAAAGGCGTCACAACCTAAGCCTTACTCTAATATCATTATCAATTGGTAAATGTGAAACAGGATTGTTGCCCTGATCACGCAGTGGTTCTTAATTGGATCTCGTCTAAATTTTTTTTCGTTTCATTCTTTTATCCATCATCATTTCATTTCTTTGCATTTCACTCCATTCGTCTTGTATGCAATGATACAGTTGTAATTCATTGTACATAGAATTTTTAAATAGTACTTGGTTCCCTTCTTTATACACTTTTTCATAAACTCATCTCCTGGCAGATACCATCAACTGTACATATCATTCATAAAATTTTCATCTTGTTCTCTTACATCCTTGGTTTTATCAACCTGGTCATGCCATAGTCATATAAAATTCATTCATTATTAACTATTCAACACTCATACTTGTATATGTACAGCCAACCATCAGTTCACATAGAATTTAGGACTTTCAATACGTTCACATATATTATCATACCTTAAAAATTCCAGTCATACCATTCCATACACATAGCTAATCATTTAGCACACAAATGAATACTATCTCATACATTTCCTCAAATGCTCAAGTTCTCTACCTCTTGAGCTTCCCTGCACCCGTCTAAGGTTTGAGAAAACAAATCGTGAGTAATAACTTAGTAAGCAAGCATTTTGCATTTTCATATAAATGTATTTCTCGTCGTTCGATAGGAGACACTTATTAAGCGATCAACTACCAACAAGAAGAAACCTTTCATGAAAACCTTTCATTTAAACCCTTCATAAAACCTTTCATATAAACCTTCATAAAATCCCTTTTTCATGAGGACATTTGTATATCCTAAAATATTTTCATATGAATCTTTAATCATGAGGACAAATGTATGTCCTAAAGTGTTGTCATATAAACATTTAATTATGAGGATAAGTGTATGTATTAAAATATTTTCATATAAACCTTTTATATGAGGACAATTATATATCCTAAAATATTTTCATAGAAACCTTTATTCACGATGACAATTTTATGTCCTCAAATATTTTCAGATAAACCTTTATTCATGAAGACAATTTTATGTCCTAAAACAATTGCATATAAACCTTTTTATATGAAAATAATTGTATGTCCTCAAACAATTTCGTATAAACCCTTTTTCATATCCCGATTTTTGGGCTTTTAAAAAATAACGCATATGCATATAAACCTTTTTATCTGTATGAACATTTTTATGTCCTAAAATATGTTCATGTAAACCTTATTTCCTGTGGACATAATCATGTTCTAAAATATTTTAGTAAACATTGTTTTCTGTGGACATTGTTATGTCCTAAAATATTCTTAAATAAACATTATTTCTCGTGGACATCATCATGTCCAAAAATATTCTCATGTGCCCATTTTGCGGCTTTTAAAACAAAATATATGCATATACGTCTCTAACCCTCTATTAGGTGATACTTACCAAGTGATCATCCTTCCATAGGAAAGAAACCATCAATGTCACTGCACTGCTAGTTAGGCAGTCGTCCATGATCCTACTCCCATTTCAGAGAGGGCCATCGGCCACCGGCCTTTCCTTAGCGATTCGGCCACAGGTAGAGGTTGGCCTAGGTATATGACTGTCTCGGTCTGCAACCGCCTCCACCATGAACCTAGTACATAATCCTCGTGCACACTCATTTATATTTGCATCACCATGCTATCATGATTTCATAAAATCAACACATTTCTCAGACCGTGCCATTTTTCATGTCAAAACTTGATATAACATAATCCATTGCAGTCCTCCGACTGTGCTCTTCTCAAATTGAGAACTGAGCATAATCATTTTTAAAGATAAAACGTTTTCATAAACCGTCTTTAAATAATAATATTAGGATGACTACTCTTAAAGAATTTTAAAAATATTTTAGTAAATCAATTTTACAAAACACTTATAATACTTGAGAAAATAATATTTTCAAGAATATTTCTTGTTTATTGGTAAAAACTTTTAGAATCATCTCGATAAACCCATTTCGAAACATTTCAATAATTGAAAAGAACAAGCTTTTCTTGTAAAAATTTTTATTCCCATTGCTGGGCTTTTATGAGAAAAAGATAGGCAAACACATCTGCTTTCATTTTATTAGCATTATATGCCTCGTCCACACACCATCCTTATCACTCTTATGTAGAGAAACGTTTACACTATCTTTTGAACATAATTTGAACAAAATAGTTATCAAATCATTTTATATCAAGTTATTGAGTGGGACATCCTTAAAACTCTTTTGAAAACATAAATACAAGACATTTTTAAAGTATTTCAACCTTCAAAGAGACTGAAAATATTTCAATAGACCATTTCAAAGCATTTAAATAAACCATTTAAACACATTTAATTAAACCATTTCAAAATCCTTATTTATTTACAAATATCATTATATGAAGAATCATATTTTTTTTCAAAACTCTTTAGGAATAAAATTTCCAAAGTTTATTTTCAAATATAATCTTGTAAAAGAGTCGAAACTCTCTCATCATAAAATACTTTTGAAATAACATTTCTAAGAACTTGTTTAACATGGAACCATCTTGAAACATGTCAACAATAAAGAATAAAATCATACTTTCAAGAATTGAGCTTGCTTACCATGAAGCAATGCTGAGGCTTTTCATTAAAGCCGTATTTTCATGAATTGAATTTGCTTACTCTGTAAGCAATTCTAAAATCATCAATATAAATACTTGAAGCAAAATCAACCATCATGAAGGTTAGCATGCTTACCTTATAAGCAATCTTGACAAAGTAAGTTCAAATCATTTCAATATATGCCAATAAAATAACATTGGCATAACATTTGGAAATGCTTAATAAAGCATCATTATAAAGGACTTGTAATCATTTCAACATTTGAAATGAAATCAATATTTTCAAAAGGTTGTTTGCTTACCAAAATTCACTTTCGTTTCCTTTGTCAACCTTTTCTTTGCCTTTGCCTATATACATAAGAATGACATTGCATTCATAAACATAATTCCATATGTGTACACATCATATAGTTTTTCAACCCACATGATTTTCATCAACTTACTTAACCCACTTGCTTTTTAAGTTTGGTTTCCATTTACCAATTCACACATTGGTATAACTTCTGCTTCCGTACCACCCATTCCTTTCAAAATTTACCTCTAATAGGTTAAATTCTCATAATCACTTATGATACTTGTTTATATCCTATTATAAGTTAAATTTCATTCCAAAAATCTGGAATTTAAATTTTATTTTAATTTATTCCTCAATCTGTCCATATTGCTGAAATCAGACACACTGAACTCTCTAATTTTTTATTTATAATCGAATCAAGGTATTTAAATCTGAAATTTATATCATGCCTTAATACTACATGAATTAACAAAAATAATTAATTCCAATACAAAATATTAAGTATTTATATTTATTTTGGTATTTTTACTCTGCCAGACAGTAGCATCAATTTTCAGACGAGTCAAATCACATTAATTATTAGGTACATTATACCTTCAAAAATTAATTTTTATTTTGGTCAAGTGATATTAATGATGTATTCTATATCATATAAAATTTCAGCTCAAATTCCTTGTATAAAAATTATTAAAAATCATTTGGTGCAGCTAATCCTAACACCCATTTAACCCTGTTCAGGTTGATTTTTCCAGATTTTTAATTTGCAACCTGCTTATCCTTTTAAGCGAAAAATTGGGTCATTCCTCAATCACCCTATCATGAGTTCTCACACATATTTTCATGTTAAAACTCGTTCATTTACTATTTCTTTCATATTTTTCTTTCCTATTCAAGATTCACTACATATGAGTATAGGTTAGATAACATGCGCTGATTAATAACCAAATAAAAATTTATAAATGAACCTGTTTAATTAGGCATATTTTAAACTTGGAACATGTTAATAAACCACTACATACCTGGATTTTGGGAGATGAACCCCCTAGCAATCTTCAAACTGTCCTTCTTTCTCTTCTCTCCTTTCCCTCTATTGGACGTCCCAACTGCTCTTGCTGCCCTTTTTCTTCTTTTTTTTCTCATTTCTTGCTGCACAAGAAACCCCCTTGGTAGCCCTTCATATAACTTTTTAAAATACCCAAAATCTATCCATAATTTGCACCCTTGGTCACGTTCACATGGGCTGCCCCTTTTGGCATTTTGTGAGGACAAAATTGTCCAAATATTGTTGCCCCTTGAACGTCCCTACAAGAAAAATTGCTCAAAATTCTCTCCTTGAGACATCTCATTTGCACGCTTAAATCCATTGGCATTTGCATTAATTCAAAACTACTTTTTCAAGCAAAAGTCAAAGGGTTTTAACCATAAGTGATTAAGTATTTTCCCATGGGATTTAGCTTAATCAAATCCATTCATATGATAGGACACTTTATTTTAGTCGTTCGTAAAAAATTTCATCTCAAAATGATCATTCTAGTGTAAAATATGAGCATTTGAAAATATCATATCGAATTTGATAGAATTAAATCATTATCATCATAATTCAATCATGATTAATATAATCCATACCATTCATGAGGTAAAGCACGTCAACATATGCTTACCTTTCAAATTTCATGTCAATCCGCCTTATGGCATCAAGTTATGAATTTTCCAAGTAATTACCCGATTTATTCCATCATTATTATCAACTTAATCATAATAAATGGAATTCAAAATCACGCCACATCATCATTCTCGTACTTCATTTTTTCCATTTTGAGCACATTAACTCATATTAGGCTAAGGTGAGTAAATTAACCACCTCACTTGATTACTAGCCCTAATCTCATCCATCAATATAAATTATATCATTAATAACTCTTGAGTACCTAGATACATTTATTGATCTCAAAATGTTCTAAGTATGACAATCCTCCCTCCCCCTTACAAAATGTTTCATCCCAAAACCGTCTACTTTTTAAACAATTGGGGTAAGACTCACATGAAATAGTTAGCTTATCATTTCTTTTTCCCAATACTTCCAACGGCTTGCCACATTTCCATTACGCTACTCTGCTTTGGTAGCGCTCTTGGCCTTGGTCAGTTAGACCTATTACTCATCTCTACTGTTTCCAGTTCTTATATGGGTTTCTCATTGACAATTGCCTTTTTCTTTGTTTCATCTAACTCTTGTCCTTATAATAGACATGGTACATTTTTTTTATGCACGGAGAAATTATCTCTGTATAATTTCCAATCTTATCGTAAGATAGCTTAAATCATATCCAATCAGTCATATCAAGTAGAGGTCAATAGTAATCATCCTTTTTTGCATATATGCTTATCATATAAACATAAATATTTTTAATTCTATAGCAAAGAGCAAAGGTGCTCTTACATAGAATTTCATACATATTTCATTAAAAGCAAATACACTTTTGCTAATCCATATATTCATTCTCACTTCATAATTCCTACAACTAGGTTATACTAGTGTAGACTACTTAGCGGGAGTGCTGGTGCTGAACCAGTCTAGAACATTTCCTTCCTTATCCTCCTTTCTAGTTTCTGTAAACCAGTAAGGGTCTTTATCATCCCTTCTAGTCTTATTTCCCATAAGCTCATCATCATTGTGGAGAGATAATCCTCTCACACCTATCTTCCAACCCCATCGGGATTGGAGAAATCTCAAACAATCTTTCTTACCTTCATTTTTCTATATTTATTTATCACTCCTTACTATGATATCACTCTCCGTGACATCATAACTATAACCTTCTTTTTTCTTTCATTCATGATAATTTGACATGGTTTAATATACATATATGTATTGAATTTGAAGAGGTTCCCTATCGATTGATGACTGCAGTTAACTTTTGCTGAGCTAGCCCTCCATGTCTTGTTGTTTCTTAAGTCTTGATCGGACACTTTGAGGCAGTATGTCCCACTTAATCACAATTAAAGCACTTTAACTCTCTTGCCTCAATAACTTGACAATTTCTTGCCACATGGCTAGCTTGTCTACATTTATAATATCAGTTTAAACCCCTTAAACATTCTCCAAAGTGGCATTTTTGACAATTTTCACAGATTGGAGGACCTATTATGGTATAGCTTATTTTCCTCTTCCTTGTCACTGTCATCTTGCTTCTTTCCTTCCCTGTACCAGGTTCCTTAGTTTTAGGGTCAAGTTATCCTTGCCCTGATTGTATTTGTTCAAACTCAACATGTGTTTTACCTTAGTGTCCTACTGGAAGATATTTCTTATTAAATTCTTCCATAACAGTTTTCCACGTTACCTTCATTGGTTGTGGTATAGTGATTATTAGAGTCTTCCACCATTCATAATCATTCCCAGTCAATGGTTAGGTGGCGCATAAGACCTTCTGATTATCACTACATTGACAAACTTTAAAAAACTTCTTAATTTCAGTCATCCACTACTTACCCTGAATAGGATCTGTTTCACCTGAGAACTTAGGTGGATGCTGAGCTAAAAAGGCGTTGATAGCCTTCCGATATGCTTCTATCATCAATCTTTAAAGGTTTTAGTACTACGTTAGGAGTTATTACCTATACCGACCTATTTCCTTTATCTCCTTCTAATTAATCTTGTTGGGTTCTCATGTTTATATCTTATTATGATCAACTCTTGTAGGTTCTGATATTAAGTTAGGAAGTGCAGCCTACATCAACCTGTTTCCTTCCTATCTTCTGGACTGGTCCTGTTGGGAAAGAACCCAAAGATCTTGAACTATTTCTACCATTTAGGCTGCCCAATCTCAGGTGGCCTGCTGCATGGCTTCTTTTATAGCTACAGTTATCTTTTCCTCTTTTAACTCTACCTGTGAGGTGTTACCTGTAGCGACAACACCTTCAAATTTTAACTTAGGGTTTATACTGGCCTATCATTGACGATTTCTTGGATTTACTTGTCTTCTCTACCCTGGTCGCTTAGATTTGTTATTGGCTTCTCCTATTCCCTATTGACTTACGAATTCATCATTCGCCACTGCCTTTCCCTTGCTCAACTTAGCTCTTACTCTGGTGATAGGCATGTTGCTTTCCACACATATAAGAGTTATATCAATATCATCCTTTATCATAATGCAATTCATATCATACATAGCCAATTATTTCAAATAAAAAGGTCATTAACCTTTCCTTTTTCACATACACTTATCATATAAATGAAATCAAGGGAAGAAATCAAGTAAAAAATCAAATGAACTTGTATCTTTATAATATCTCTTCATCAACTTCATACATTCATTTATCATCTTAAAAATCCAAAAAGGATTTTTTTCCACCTTTCTGAATTCCATCTTCACCTTTCATGGTGTAAAGTTGCTTTTCCTTATACATTCAGATTAGATTTGCATAATCTGTCATTTTATTATAAACTCTAAATCAGCAAACATCCAGAGAGTCGGCGCCTAGGTGTCACTCAAGTGGCGTCATGGCATCGCACCCCACACATGTGAAGTGTAGCATAGTCTTGTACTATGTGAAGTGAGGCGTGGCAAGCTTCAAGTATAGGAGTCTAAATGAAATGTCTCATTATGTGGTCCATCATTTATTCATATTTTCTTCTATCCTTTATCTTTTCTCCAGTTCCCCCTAGTTCCTTTTTCATCCCGTCTAGTCCCTTTACCATTCTTTCTTCATATACCATCTACATTATGAAACATAACAAACTAGCTAAATAATCATATCAATGTATCATAATTACACACAATAAAAGACAATACATGTCATACATGACTTATAGCTTCAATCAATCTCTTTCATCGTTTCTTTTTCCTCTCATTTTCTACTTCTACAACTGTTTATCGATCCTTGCTAGGATACCATCTCCGTGGTATCATATCATTTCTTTCGACATCTATTTACCAATCCTTGCTCGGATATCAAGCTTTGTGATATGAAGTCTTTTCTTTCCATGCCTTTTACCAATTCTTGCTCTGATACTAAGCATTGTGATGACCCCAACCTGCAGCGTCACAACCTGAGCCTTATTCCAAGATCATTATCAATTGGTAAATGTGAAATAGGATTTTTTCCCTGATACGTGGCTGGTTCTTAATTGGATTGTGTCAAAAAAAAATTTCCATCTTCATTTCATTTCTTTGCATTTCACTCTATTCGTCTTGTATGCAACGATGCACTTGTAATTTGTTGCACATAGCATTTTAAAATACTACTTAGTTCCCTTCTTTATACATTTTTTCATAAACTCATCCCCTGGCAGTTGTGATCAATTGTACGTATCATTCATAAAATTTTCATCTTGTTCTCTTACATCCTTGGTTTTATCAACCTGGTCTTGCTATAGCCATATAAAATTCATTCATTATTAAATGTTCAACACCCATACTTGGATACATACAGTCAACCATCAGTTCACATAGAACTTAGGACTTTTAATATATTCACATATATTATCATACGTTAAAAATTCCAGTCATACCATTCCATACACATAGCTAATCATTTAGCGCACACATGAATACCATCTCATACCTTTCCTCAAATGTTCAGGTTCTCTACCTATTGAGTTTTCTTGTACCTGTCTAAGGTTTGGAAAATTAAATTGTGAGTGATAACTCAGTAAACAAGCATTTTGCATTTTCAAATAAATACATTTCTCGTCGTTCGATAGGAGACACTTATTAAGTGATCAATTACCAACAGGAAGAAACTTTTCATGAAAACCTTTCATTTAAACCATTCATAAAACTCCTTTTTCATGAGGACATTTGTATGTCCTAAAATATTTTCATATGAATCTTTAATCATGAGGACAAATGTATATCCTAAAGCGTTGTCATATAAACATTTAATGATGAGGACAAGTGTATGTTCTAAAACATTATCATATAAATATTTAATCATGAGGATAAATGTATGTCCTAAAATATTTTCACACAAACTTTTTATATAAGGACAATTATATGTCCTAAAATATTTTCATATAAACCTTTATTCATGAGGAAAATTTTATGTCCTAAAACAATTGCATATAAACCTTTTTATATGAAGATAATTGTATGTCCTTAAACAATTTCGTATAAACCCTTTTTCATATCTCTATTTTTGGGCTTTTAAAAAACAACGCATATGCATATAATCCTTTTTATCTGTGTGAACATTTTTATGTCCTAAAACATGTTCATGTAAACCTTATTTTCTGTGGGCATATCATGTCCTAAAATATTTGAGTAAACATTGTTTTCTGTGGACATTGTTATATCCTGAAACATCCTTAAATAAACATTACTTCTTGTGGACATCATCATGTCCAAAAATATTCTCATGTCCCCATTTTGGGGCTTTTAAAGCAAAACATATACATATAAGTCTCGAATCCTCTGGTAGGTGATACTTATCAAGTAATCATCATTCCATAGGAAAGAAACCATCCATGTGACTATACTGCTAGCCAGGTGATCGTCCATGATCCTGCTCCCATTTCAGGGAGGGCGCCGCCGGCCACCGGCCTACCCTTAGTGACTCGGCCACAGGTAGAGGTTGGCATTGGTATGCAACCGTCTCGGTCTGCAACTGCCTCCACCATGGACCTAGTACATGATCCTCATGCACACTCGTTTATATTCATATCATCATGTTATCATGATTTCATAAAATCAACACAGTCCTCGGACCATGCCATTTTTCAAGTCAAAACATGATATAACATAATCCATCGCAGTCTCCAGACAGTGCCCTTCTCAAATTGAGAATTGAGCATAATCATTTTCAAAGATAAAATATTTTCATAAAACGTCTTTAAATAATAATTTTAGGATGACCACCCTTAAAGAATTTTATAAATATTTTAGTAAATCAATTTTTAAAAATATTTATAATACTTGAGAAAATAATATTTTCAAGAATATTTCTTGTTTGTTGGTAAAAACTTTTAGAATCATCTCGATAAACCCATTTCGAAACATTTCAATAATTGAAAAGAATAAGCTTTTCTTGTAAACATTTTTATTCCCATTTCTGGGCTTTTTATGAGCAAAGGATAGACAAACACATCTACTTCCATTTTATTGGCATTATATGCCTTGTCCACACACCATCTTTGCCACTCTTATGTAGAGAAATATTTGCACTATCTTTTAAACGTCATTTAAACAAAACAGTCATCAAATCGGTTTATATCATCAAGTTATTGAGTGGGTCATCCTTAAAACTCTTTTGAAAACATAAATACAAGATATTTTCCGAGTATTTCAGTCTTCAAAGAGATTGAAAATATTTCAATAGACCATTTCAAAGAATTTAAATAAACCATTTAAAGACATTTAATTAAATCATTTCAAAAGTCCTATTTATTTACAAATATCATTATATGAAGAATAATATATTTTTTTTTCTCAAAACTCCTTAGGAATAGAATTTCCAAAGTTTATTTTCAAATATTATCTTGTAAGAGAGTAGAAACTCTCTCATCATAAAACGCATTTGAAATAGCATTTCTAAGAACTTGGTTAACATAGAACCATCTTGAAACATGTCAACAATAAAGAATAAAATCATAATTTCAAGAATTGAGCTTTCTTACCATGAAGCAATGCTGAGGCTTTTCATTAAAGCCATATTTTCAAGAATTAAATTTGCTTACTTTGTAACCAATTCTAAAATCATCTATAAATACTTCAAACAAAATCAACCTTCATGAAGGTTAGCTTGCTTACCTTGTAAGCAAACTTGAAACATCTTAATAAATCAAGTTCAAATCATTTCGATATATGCCAATAAAATAACATTTCGAAATGCTTAATACAGTATAATTATAAAACACTTGTAATCATTTCAACATTTGAAATAAAACCAAAATTTTCAAATGGTTGCTTGCTTACCTGAATTTACTTCCGTACCTTTTCTTTGCCTTTGCCTATATACATAAGAATGATATTGTATTCATAAACATAATTTTATATGTGTGCACATCATATAGTTTTCCAACCCACATGATTTTCATCAACTTACTTAACCCACTTGCTTTTCAAGTTGGGCGACCATTTACCAATTCACACATTGGTATAATTCGTGCTTCCATACCACACATTAAATCCTCATAATCGCTTATGATACTTGTTTATATCCTATTATAAGTTAAATTTCATTTCAAAAATCTGGAATTTAACTTTTATTTTAATTTATTCCTCAATTTGTCCATATTGCTGAAATCAGACACACTGATCTTTCTAATTTTTGATTTATAATCACATCAAGGTATTTAAATCTAAAATTTATATCATACTTTAATAAAACATGAATTAACCAAAATTATTAATTCTAGAACAAAATATTAAGTCTTTACATTTATTTTGCTATTTTTACTCTGCCGGACAGTAGCATCAATTTTCAGACGAGCCAAATCACGTTAATTATTAGGTATATTATAATTCAAAATTAATTTTTATTTTTGTTAAGTTATATTAATGATGTCTTCTATATCATATAAAATTTTCACTTCAAATTTCCCTGTATAAAAATTATTAAAAATCATTTGGTGCAGCTGATCCTGACACCCGTTCAATCCTGTTCAGGTTGATTTTCCTAGATTTTTAATTTGCATCCTGATCATCCTTTTAAGCTGAAAATTAGGTCATTCTTAAATCACCCTATCTTGAGTTCTCACACAAATTTTCATGTTAAAAATCATTTGTTGAATATTTCTTTCATATTTTGTTTTCCTACTCCAGATTCACTACATATGAATATAGGTTAGATTGCATGGACTGATTAATTACCAAATAAAAATTTATAAATGAACCTGTTTAATTAGACATATTTTAAACTTGGAACATGTTAATAAACCACTACATACCTGGATTTTGGGAGACGAATTACGCCTTAACAATCTTCAAGTTGTCCTTCTTTCTCTTCTCTAATTTCCCTCTGTTGGACGTCCCAGCTGCTCTTTCTGCCCCTTTTCTTCTTTTTTTCCTCCTTTCTTGCTGCCCAAGAAACCCCCTTGGTAGCCCTTTATATAACTTTTTAAAATACCAAAAAATCTATCCATAATTTGCCCCCTTGGTCACTTTCACATGGGCTGCCCCTTTTGGCATTTTGTGAGGACAAAATTGTCCAAATATTGTTGCCCCTTGAACATCCCTAAATGCAGCCTTATTTCCATGCATTTTTAAAAATTTTGAAATTGTAAAAATTGCTCGAATTTCTCTCCTTAAGACACCTCATTTGCAACCTTAAATGCATTGACTTTTGCATTAATTCAAAACCACTTTTTGAAGCAAAAGTCAAAAGGTTTTAATCATAAGTGATTAAGCATTTTTTCATGAGATTTAGCTTAATCAAATTCATCCATGTGATAGGACACTTTGTTTTAGCTGTTCATAAAAATTTTCATCTCAAAATGATCATTCTAGTGCAAAATATGAGCATTTGAAAATATCATATGGAATTTGATAGAACTAAATCATTATCATCATAATTCAATAATGATTAACACAATCCATACCATTCATGAGGTAAAGCGCGTCAACATGTGATTACCTTTCAAATTTCATGTCAATCCACCTTATAGGCGTCAAGTTATGAATTTTTCAAGTAACGACCCGATTTATTCCATCATCATTATCAACTTAATCGTAATTAATAAAATTCAAAATCATGCCACATCATCATTCCCATATTTTATTTTGTCTTTTTTTAGCACATTAACTCATATTGGGCTAAGGTGAGTAAATTAACCACCTCACTTGATTACTAGCCCTAATTTCATCCATCCACATAAATCGTACAATTAATAACTCTTGAGTACCTAGATTACATTTATTGACCTCAAAATGTTTTAGGTATCACATGTGTCCTACTCAAGGGAGATGTAGGGTTGTCCTCCAAGGTACAAGGGACCCTGATTTCATAAGCATGTGGGGAACCCCTCCCTACATTTGAGAATCTGATGTGGTATTTCCGAACTAATTGCCATAGCTTCCATGCAGCAACTGGTATGTGAATTCACTTAAGCTTTGGCCATTCTCAAATGCCAACTTCCTCTAGATGCTTTCCTTAGATATCATCACACTAACTCTAGCCAATCGCCCTTTTTTCTCAAAAAAATCCAACAAACACGTAGACTTGCACCATTGTAATTGTCCAAAACCACAAAAGAGTCATCGTTCTCTAGAGAATCAAAATTGAAAATTGCATTTTTTTTTCAGAACCCACCTCCAAGATCCAATTTTTCCCATATTCCCCACTTTGACCCCTCCCAAACACAATCCTCCAGATGGTATTCTCGATTCCGGAGTAGTTTCTCTCAAATGTCTCCGCATCTAATTTTGGCCTCGAATTGTAGACTTCATTTGCGAAATTTCCTAATTAGAGTGCTAAAAGTTGGAATCAAGCTTTTTTATTTTGGCTAAAGTTGAGAGTGAATGATGGCAGCCAGATACTACAGCCAGAATTGACTGCTTGAGAAGTTGAAAACAGAGGAGTTGTGGCTGCTATCGAAAATGATAAGGGTTACTACCAAAATTCACAACTATTGAAGGAGAAGTTATGGCTGTTGATAATTTTCAAAATATTTGTATAGTTTTATATTAATTTCACACCTTTAGATATGAAAATTTTTAATTAAATATAGATATTAAGTGAAATTTTGAAAAATAATATTTTTACATAAATTTTATAATTGAGCTAGAAAACGGTTCATGTTGCATTATTTTTTATGCAATGTAAAAGATGAAGATAATTTTCCATGATAAAAGAATTAAAGGGGTTAAAGATGATTAAAAATATAATGTACTTATTTGAAAATTTTATAATTAAAAAGAACTTTAACGAATTAAATCATATGTGAGAGTCTAAGAAGTACAAAATGAGTCGCTTTCCAAGGGTAAAATATATTTTGTAATAAAATGAGATCTTGTATGATCTTTGAAAATATATATTTACTAATCTTCGTAAATGATTTGGTGATAAAATTATAAACATCTTGAATACTTAAATTAATTGGATTTTATAGGTTGAAGTATATGACGCATTTCATAACATGATTTCAAAAGGTGGGGTAGAAAATTAATATATTATTATTATTATTAGGTTTAAAATAATTCGTAAAGGACGACTTGAATTGAGTAAGGGTCGCATGTGCATGACTACAGGAACACTGCAGGAGCATGGAGTTTTAGTGCTCCATTATCCCCAAAGCCTTTACCCATCTTCATCTCCAGCAGAACGACAACATAAATGCTTTACTAGCAATCCATGTTGGAATTTTAAACACACATATATATTAATTATATATACGCTACCATAAATAGTGATCTATTTTTTAAAGTGATTCTATAAGTTTTTATGGGCCTAAATCATCTAATAAAGTATGAGTCTGCTATGTGTAGAAACCTTACAACCTAATTTCTAATTTCTATTTTCATGATGGGCTAAATTAGAAATACGAAAGATAGACTTCCTATATAAATGGTTGTGGTCCCCAAGTTATGCATCTTTTAGGATTTCTTTTCTAACATCCCATCTTTAGAAAATAGGAGTCACATTCTCCAAAAAACCCTAGGGTATTAACTTGAAAGACTAGAAAACCTCCGGATTGAACAACAACTACTCCTATGGATTCAAGTAAGCTTCCGCTTATGATTTATATTTCTTAGTGATTTAGTATGGAGGATCCTAGGGTGATTAATAATTTTAATCAATAAGATTTTCCGAACAAGTGGTATGAGAGTCATTCTTCATGTCTAATCATTAAGAAACTTGTGAACTATTTTTGGTCTTCTTATGATTCTTGTTAGCATGCTTATGGATTCGGAGCATTGATGCCTTAAATTTTATAATTAAAATAATATTTAGGTCGTAAATCCATAGGGCATCATCCGTTTCTACATGGAATATTTTAATTAGTTGTTTTTAATGTTATGCATATATTAAAACAACGACATGCTTTAGGGATTATATGTGTCAGGGTTTTTCTTTGTATTTGCGCTGGATTGATATCATGGTTTCAATTTCTGTTGGGATTCATAAATTATGCTATTTTGTTCAATTATATTCCGCTGGAAGTTGTGGCAACACTCGGTTTTGGGTTCAATTATTTTTTGTTAAATTTAATAGCATAAACCGCATAAGGATTTTTCAATCCATAAAATAAATGGATTCAAAGCAGAATTTTTTTTGGTATGGATTTAGTGCTTTCCATGGGTTTTGTGAATGGCACCCTTGCGTAAAAAAATCAACGGCGCTGCATTGGGTTTTCCCGGTCTGGGAACCCTTTCGGTCGCGGCTGCCAAAGAAGACAGCAACAATGGGCGGCGCCAAGCTGACACCGGCAGGTAGCGTTCGCCCATCACACCGTCATTGATACCCATTGCTGCCGTTGCCATGGAATATGGTGCGGTGAGGTGAGACGGATCTCCCTTACGGCTCTGATCTTTTTTATTAAAGATGTCGACGTTGAGATCAAAAGGGGCCGCTGTGCCGATTTTCTTACCTAGGAAACCCATCTAATTGTTAATGGCATCTTGAATGGCGACATTTGGTTGCTGGAAGGGACACCGGTGATGATGTCGTGGTGCTGCCGGTGGTAGCGGCTGTGCGGCGGCGGTTGCTAGGGCTAGGGTCTAGGGGTGCAACTTAGGTCGGGTTCAGCCCGAACCCGGCCCGCCGAACCCGAAGATTTACAGTGTTAAAACCCTGCTGCTTTCAACCCGAGCCCGATTTTTCCAACCCGAACCCGGACCGATGCATATAGTGCTCGGGTTCGGGTTGCTGTAAACCCGAACCCTGTAAGCCCGAACTCCCGAATCCCGATCCTGCTTTTGAAAAAGGGAAAACTGAAATACTGAATATCGCTCATTCGCCCCAGCCCTAAGTCCTGCGCCCCTACCTCCTGCTCGTCGGCGTGGTCGATTCGCCGCTGCCGGCTGCCTACTTGATCGGCTATCGCCTGCACCTGCCTGCTCATCGTCGTGCGCCGTTGCCTCACTGCCTCTCTCTTCTCTCCTCTATTCTAGACGTGGGCAGCGACTCTCTTCTCCTGCTCCGGCGACCGCTCTCTCCTCCTGCGCCGGCAGCGCCGCTCTCTCGTCTCCTCTCTTTCAGACGCCGGCAGCATGTCTCTCCTCTTGCGACGGAACCTGCGCCCCTGCCTCCTGCTCGTCGGCGTCTGAATATCGCCCATTCGCCCTAAGCCCTGTGCCCCTGCCTCCTGCTCGTCGGCATGGTCGATTCGCCGCAGCTCGTGCCTGCTTGAAGCTTGATTGGCGATCTCCTCATTAAACATGTCTGCTACCTGCTCATTGTTGACGTCGTGCTAGATTCACCGCTGCCCACGCCTATCGCCTGCCTGCTTGCCGCTTGCACCTGCCACTGCCTGCAGCCTGCACCTGCAGCTGCCTGCCGCCAACTCGATCGGCGACCTCCCGCGCCTATCTTCGTTGCAGACGCCGGAGGGCCAAAGTCTACAGCCCGGCAGCCGGCTCTTCTAGACATCGGCAGAGCCTCTCTCTCGTCTCCTCTCTTCCAGACGTCGGCAGCACCTCTCGACTCTCTTCTATTGTTCGTTACAACAAAATCCCACGACCAGTCTGAGTCATTGGCATCTACCTTCCCAAATCCTCGTCCAATCCAAAGCAAGCAAGCTCAAGCAGTCCGATTCCCATCTAACCAGCCCCAATCAGCCGGCCGACCGCAGCAACCAACTGCTATTGCCATTAAGATCCAATTTGCTTTCGATACCAAACTCTCTCTCCTCTCCGGCCTCACAGGCACAGCAGCATTGACGACTGGTGCTTGGCGACTTCTGCTCGGCTCTGTCTCTCCCGCCTCTGGCCTCCAGCTGCCAGCATCCCGCGGATCGTTCGCCCCTGCCTGCCGGACTCTATAGCTGTGCGTCATTTGTAATTTTCTTCTTCCCTACTTCCTTTTTTTAATGTTTTGCTTGAATTTGGTTATTGATATAATGTAGGAAAAATTGTTGGGATTGAAACGAAAATCTCTAACTTTGATTATATGTTATAAAAATGATATATAGGTGGTTAATAAAATATGGACAGTTCAAGTAACATACAAGACAAGAATAGTGAACAAGAGATCAACAGTGAACAACTAAAAAATACAACGACTGCTTCAAATACTATTGATCTTACAGAAGGTTCAGATGCAAGTGAGCCTCTTCTTAAGAAGAAAAAAGGATATAAAATTTCATCACCAGTTTGGGAAGAGTTTGAAAGGATTTTGGACAATAATGAAAAAGTTGCATGGGGTATTTGTAAGTATTGTAAGATTAAACTTAAGTGTCCAAGTACTCAAGGAACAAGCACATTAACTAGACACTTAAAGTTATGCAAATATAATACCAACAAAAGAGCTAAGGGTCAGCGTTTGTTATCATTTCAAACAGTAACTGATGATGGTGGAATGGTTATGTCAAATTTGAAGTTTGACCAAGAAGCCTGCAAAAGAGCAATGGCAAGAATGATCATTCTTGATGAATTGCCGTTTAAATTTGTTGAAAAGGAAGGGTTTAGAGAATTTTGTAAAGTTGTGCAGCCACTCATCAAACATGTTTCAAGGACCACAATTTTCAAAGAAATTTTCAAAATATACATGTTAGAGAAGGCTAAATTACGAAAGATTTTTAGTGAGGATGTTCGGCGTGTATGCTTGACAACAGATTTGTGGACTTCAAATCAAAATATTGGGTATTTATGTTTGACTGCTCATTTTATAGATTCTAATTGGACTCTTCAAAAGCGCATTCTTAATTTTTGTATTCTTCCTTCACCACACACGGGTGAAGCTATTGCTAACGCAATTGAAGAATGTTTGAATGCTTGGAATATTAGACAAGTGTGTACTCTTACTGTTGATAATGCATCGGCCAATGATGTTGTGCTAAACACTTTGCGTTTAAATTTAAAAATGAAGAATGCTCTCTTTGGGGATGGAGAATCTTTACATATCCGTTGTGTTGCGCACATTTTAAATTTGGTTGTGAAGGAGGGAACCGAACAAATCAAGGATTCCATTGCTCGAATTCGTAATAGCATAAAGTGGGTCAAGAGTTCTCCTAGTAGACAACAAGCATTTGGAAAATCTTGTGAAAGTGTTAGAATTTGGAGTAAAATGTCTTTGTGTTTAGATGTGCCAACACGTTGGAATTCTACATACTTGATGTTGAAACATGCTCTACCCTTTGAAATGACTTTCAAACATCTTGAAGTGAATGATGCAAGTTTTAGAAGCTCTAGTCCACCTCTTGAAGAAGATTGGAACCATGCCAGAGTCCTTTGTGATTTCTTGGTTTTGTTTTTTGAAGCTACTGAAATCTTGTCGGGTACTAAATATGTCACTTCCTCATATCATTTTCCTCAACTTGATGCAATTCAAGATCGATTAGTGTCATTTCCAGCCGAGAATGATAATCCTATCCTTCTTCACATGTGCAACAAAATGAAGGAAAAACTTGCAAAATATTGGGGTTCTATTGACAAGTTCAACATTTACTTGCTCATTGCAGTAGTGTTTGATCCACGGTACAAGCTAGGCTATTTGGAATTTTGTCTTGGTATTTTCCTTCCTGCGGATCAGGTTTCTGCATTATCAAAGAAAGTGTATGATAAAATGGTTGAATTAGATGGAACTTATAAATCTGGGTCTACTAGTAGTACTACAAGTTCTTTGTCTGAAGTGAGCGGGGCAACATCCGAATCAAAGAATTCAAAATGGAAGATGTGGCAATCTATAAATAACAGTAATGCTGGAGTTATCACAAATGAAATTGATGCCTATTTAAAAGATCCAGTTGAGAATGAAGTAGAACCATTTGATATTTTAGCATGGTGGTCAACGGCTACAAAATACAGGATTTTATCTTTTATGGCAAAAGATATTTTGGCTATTCCTGTTTCAACAGTTGCATCAGAATCTGCATTTAGCACAGGAGGACGTGTTCTTGACCAATATCGTAGTTCATTAACACCCATGTTGGTTGAGTGCCTAATTTGCTCTCAAGATTGGTTGAAAGCATCTCCATTCGATTCAAATTATGAAGAATTTGTTGATCAACTAGACAAATGCGCAAGAGGTAAAATATATTTTTCTATGTTTTAATCCTATACCTTACTCTTAACATTATTTTTAATGCCAATATTTATTTTTTTCAGATGAAGTTTCTCAAACATCGGGAAATGCTGCTTCAGGATCGTTACCACCTATTCCACAAAGAAATTAATTTACAGGAGGTATTATTTGTATATTTGAATATATATGCATATATATGCTCTTTAAGTTCAATTGTACAAAATGACGTCGATTTTGTGCATTTTTTTTAGGGAAGAAAGAATTTGGCTTAGCGGATGAGAATAATAGAAGACAAGAAGAGTGAAGACCGCGTGGAAAATTAAAATGTTTCATGTTGTTATGTTGCAGTTGGCAATTTAAGTTAAATGTTGTAATTTGGTTATTGGAACTTAAGACTAAAGTTGTAGACTTGGACCTAACTTGGATGTTGTGATTTGAAGTTGTATTTTCGAACTTGTTATAATTGTTTTGATATTATTGTATTTTTGGGATTATTTTCTTTTCTTATGATTGATATTATAAAGTTTGTCTTATGGTCAGATGCTAATATTTCTATATATGATTGTGATATTCATGTTAAATTGCAGGACGGACAAAGGTTGTACTTCTACATTCATCAAAATATGGTTGCTATTCAACTTAATGCGAAGAGAATGCCCAAAACAGGTTTTTCTTCTTAGTACTCTTAAATGGTATTTAAAATTTTCTTGCTTTCTTCTAATAAATTGTTATTTTAGATTTTTTGAGCAATATATTTGTGATTAAATGAGTGTAGGATATATATTTATAGTAACATGTCAACCCGAAACTCAACCCGAGCCCGAATTTCAAAAATAGGGTTAGGGTTGAGGTTTTACAAATAGGGTTAGGGTTAGGGTTAGGGTTGAAGATTTACAAATAGGGTTAGGGTTAGGGTCGAGGTGAACCCGAGTTTCATGAGCCCGAGTTGCACCCCTACTAGGGTCAGGGGCGGTGGCTGATAGGGCTAGGGTTTTGAGGAAGAAGATAAAATATTTACACAAAAACACCCCGGCCGGAAGGAAATTACAGAAAAATGCCTCAGCCACATTAATTTTGCGTAGAAGCACCTGCTGTCTCTTTTACGAGCTGAGTTTGGGCTTGGGCCCATAGCCAGCCTGTCTTAGGCCTGGGTAGGCCTATTTTACAGGTCAGGCGGAAGCAACCCACTCAAGTTCGGCCCAGTTAAGTGCCAGCTTAAGCCCAAATCTAGCAAGGCCTGATTAACCCCTCACTTTTGTACCTGGGATGGGCTTACCTCAAACTCATCCGCGACCCAAACGGTATGACCTAGTTTTATAAGCCCAAGAGGGTCCAGTCTAGCCCAACCCAACCAAGCCCGTTCAAGTTCTGACATGCTGGACACATAGCGAAATGTGGATGGTCCGAATTATTTTTGATGCATTTTGTGATCCCATTGTCCGATTTGGATGATTCAGTAGTGGTTTTCTATATTTTTGGACATTCTTGATCAAATGGAAGGGTCTGACTAAGCCAAATAGGTATAGAAATATCAATTTTATGAATTTTATGTAAATGCATGCAATTTTTGAATTATATGTGCAATTAATTCATATGGTTAATTTATAGAAATTTAGAAAGCAATTTGTGAATAATTTTCATACTTCTATGATTTGTTGCTTTTTATTAAATTTTAAATTAACCTATTTTCATGCAAAATTCAATTTTAGATTTTTGGATGTTTAAATTCAAATTGACCCATTATCATGCAAATGTTCTATGTTTAGAATTCAGAAATAAGCAAAATATTTTGGACTTTTATTAAATTCGAATATTGGTACAAGTATTTTTTTTATAGATGTCTAATGTTTTAAAATAAATTAATTAAAATAACATGCTGCCAAAGTAGCCTATCTTGTGTAGGTTAATTTATTTTTAAGACATTAAGATAATTGTGTGTATATAATTCATGCGAATATTCATCGGCCCAAAGGAATATTAATATTTGGCCGAATTGCATACACACTTGAGGTAATAAATATGTGACAATTATTTGGTACTCCATGTGAATAATAAATCAGTCCAAAAAAGGCTTGTTGTTTGATAGGATTTTATTGTTAATATTTGATTACTACACCAAATGTTGTTGATATGTAATTAGCGCGGATATTGATCGGCTCAAAGGAAGGTTAATATTTGGTCGAATTACATAAACATCTGCGATGATAAATATGTGATAATTATTAGACATTCAATGTGAACAATAGTCAATCTAAAGAAAGGCTTATTGTTTGATAAGACTTTATTATCAATATTTAATTACTGCATAAAGAGTACCATTTACAAGTTAATACTTTTGTCCAAAGACTAAATATTAATGTTGTGCTAGGTATCTTGTGATGGGTCCTACCATTATTTGAATTGCTAAAGTTCTATATAAAACTTCTGTGAACATATTGTTTTGTTCAATTTTCGGTTAATTTATTTGCTTGTGTTATATCTGCCAATATTTATTCTATTTTTATGTTGAAATAATGAAAATAAAATATTATGATCATTCTTGACTTTATGAATCTAAACCTTGCACTAAGAATTAAACAACTCACTATTCTTGCAGTAAAAAGTTCAAATGAGAAAAAACAGGAATTTGATAAGCGAGATTGTTCAAATCGCATTAGTTTTATGATTATAAAGTGTAAAATTTTAAAAAATTTCAGAGGGCATCATGTTTAAAAAGGTAACTAATGCTAAAAATTTCTATTAAAAAAAATGAAAAACACCTTACTAAAAGTAATAAAGCTGAAATGAGTACGATTCGGTCGAACTCGATTTCAATAAAGTATAAAGGTTAAAAAAAATATAAGAGAGTACCCGTCTCATCTTACTTTGAAACTAAAGGCACTAAGGTTAAAGCGGATTTATTTGTGCATTTAGTTTTTGATTCTCCTGACACAATTTGGTCAATTTAAAGTTATTTTTGACTGACAAAAGGATAAATAATCTCTTAGTAAGCTTATTTTTATTGTGTTCATAAGGAGAAAAGGTTGAAGCAAGAAAAGAAAAAAAAGTACTCACTTGGCAAGTACCTATAAAGACATGAATAAAAGATAATAAATCTATGGGTAGTCCAACACAAAAGAAACCAAATAAGAAATTTGACTATTAATTTTGTCAGGCTCTTGGACACATAGAGAAAAACTATACCAATAAAGGTACATTTTTCATTTTAGTTTGTTTGATGATTAATTTAGCCTTAAGTCTCAAGACACATTTTTATGAATAAATCTTGTATTGCTATTCAAGTAAAGGTGTCCATGCAGGATTGCTTGAGCTACCAAAAGGCCAAATGATGATGAAAGATTCATCGATGGAGGTGATAACAAATCAGATACTATTGAGGCTATATGGACATTTAAGTTATTATTATTAAAAATTCGATTTTATTTGAATTAGAAAGAGACATATGATACCATTTTTTAATGAAATTTGGTTTCTATTTTTATATTGAATAAATTTGGAATTCTTATTCATTCAAAAATAGTTAATTTAGTCTTTTTTAAATTCGAATATTATTACAATTTCAGGATATAAATCCTACGATCCCACATTCAGTTGTTTTGAGGCAAAAAATGTCAATTATTTGAGGATATTGAGCTTGAGGGAGAGATAAAGTTAGGGACTATGTCTTTAAAGAGAAATCTACAAGGCATCATTGATAAACAGGTTATTCCATTTGATCAAGCTCAACACCCTTAAGAAGGGATACAATTTAAGAGATCTACTAGAGAAAAGAGAATGCGGTTTCTAATAGTTATATAAGATTTCTCCAATACATCAGGATGACATTGGATTGGTGGAAGGTAATTCTGTCAAGCAATACAAAGTAAAAACTCTCAAAAGTAGATTGATGCAATAAATATGTGATTAAGTTCGTGAAAGACAATGACGATTTGGTAGCCTACTCCATTACCTGAAGGTATAAAGTTAATTGGTTATAAATGGATATTTAAAACCAAGGAGGGTAATGTGGAAAAGCATAAAGCTTGTCTTGTCGCAATGAACTTTACTTAAAAGGAAAGCATAGATTACAAAGAAACTTTCTCTTTGGTATTATTGAAAATTTCTTTCAAGATAAATGAATTTAGTAAATGAATGTAAGGATAACATTCATAATAGACTTTCAGTTTTTAAAATAAAAATCCATCTACGAGCTCAAGTAAGTTTTCTATTAATGGTATTGCAAATTTCATCAAATTATCATCTCATTTGGTTTTGAAATGAATTCGGTTGATTATTGCATATACTATAAGTTCAGTGGAAGTAATCATAGGTTCAGTGGGAGTAACATATAGACATACTGTTTCCCAAAATCAATATAAGTTTATTGCATAAAATTAAGATATTTCTATCAAAGAAATTTGAAATGAAAAATCTTGAAAATACGTCTTTTATATTAGGAATTTAGATATATCAGGATTACTCTTAACGTATTCTTGGATTATCACAAAAGACTTATATTAAGATAGTACTTAAGATACTTGGTGTGCAGGATTACAAATTAGAAAATACCTCCTTGCTAAGGGAGACAAAATTAATTTTGTCTAAATCAGTGCCCTAAGAATGATTTTAAATCTAAGGAAATGCAAAAGACTCCCTATGCTTTAGCAGTGTGAAGTTTGATTTATGCTCAAGTTTTAAATCTTAAGCTTATATGCATTTGTATATTACATATATTGTCAAGATGTTTAGCAAATATTTAAGTAATTCAGCAATGGATCTTTAAGAAACAGCCAAACAGTTTTTTTAAGCACTTTTAGAGAACGAAACACTACATGTTCACATATAGAAAGTCAGGTAAATTAAAGATCATTTGGTATTCAAATTTTAACTTTATTCTATATCAGGAAAAAGTGCTAAGTAGACACTCATAACTTTTCAACCATGACAACAGAGTTTATAGCATATTATGAGGCATCCAATTATGGAATATGACTACAGAGTTTTGTCACACAGCTATAAAATATAGATATTATGGAAAGACCACTTAAGTTATTTTGTGACAATAATTTAGTAGTTTTATATTCCAACAACAATAGGATTTCATCGATGTTCCTAGTTGTTAAGGAAAGATTTTAGGAAAATAAAATGTCTATAAAGCATATTGTGACAAACTCCAAGGTTGCGGATCTGCTTACTAAGGGTAATACTCCAAGGTATTTCATGAGCACACTACTCGTACGGGTGTTGTATCATTTAATGATATGCTAGTCAAGTGGGAGTTTGTATTTATTTGCTTTTCTAGTTTAGACACTTTACTATGGTTATGGATATTTTGTGCAGAAATAAAGTATTCGGTATTTTAGTTATTTGGTATTTTGGTTTTGATTTGATTTCGCCAAATAAGTTGGACCAATTGAAAATAGGCATGTTAGATGACATTACATATAATTTCCATGCTAGACATCCATAATTGGTCTATGTCGTTTGGTTATGTTTGATATATGTGGTCGTGGATAGGTCTAGTTACGATAAATGTGACAAAGGCCGCCTTGGTCCTGTATTGGCATAATTAATGGACGAGATTGTTTGGAGATAATTTTTAGTATGATAGCAAAATGTTTTGAGCTCATAAGATTATATATAATTATAAAATATATGTTGTCCAAGCGGGAGATTGTTGAAATTTTGGACACATGTATATTAATTATATATACGCTATCATAAATAGCGGCCCAATTTTGAAAGTGATCCTATAAGGTTTTATGGACCTAAATCATCTAATAAAGTATGAGTCTCATATGCGTAGAAACCATAGAGCCTAATTTCTAATTTCTGTGTTTACGATAGGCTAAATTAGAAATATGAAAGATAGACTTCCTATATAAATAGTTGTGGTCCCCAGATTATGCATCTTTTAGAGTTTCTTCTCTAACATCTCATCTTTAGAAAAGAGGAGTTACCTTCTCCAGAAAATCTTAGGGCATTAACTTAGAAGACCGTAAAACTTCCAGATTTAATAACAACTACTCCTATGGATTTAGGTACGCTTTTGCTTATGATTTATATTTCTTAGTGATTTAGCATGAAGGATGCTGGGGTGATTAATGGTTTTAATCAATAAGGTTTTCCCAACAATCCAATGACATGAAATGATCAGGAATGAGCAATAGCCAATTTGTACACCCAAATTGAAGCCAATAGGTGCAATTCTGAATCTAGCAGAGCCAGTAGCCATGAATCTGCATATTTCAAATAGCCAATGCCTTCCACTACCAGATACAAAGCACGAGCTACAAAGCGTTAGGAACAAGCATGTTGTGATTGCTCATTTAGGTAAGCTAATGTTTTGGCGGCAGCATAACCACGTTAGCAAGTCACGTGGCTATCTCGTACAGATGAGTTGATATCATGAAGTTGATGGCCATGTCTATGCCCGACGTTAGGGAGGTTATGGAAAAATCAGATCTGAGATGTCTATTTCTATTGTATTTTCTTAAGCTTGTCAAGAGTGTAGCTTCCTCTGTTCTTCTTCTCTTATTCCTCTTGTAAAAAATTAGTGAGAATTTCTCGCATGTTAATAAAATTCTTTTGAATTTTCCACTCAAACTATTCAAATCCTAACAAAGGTATTAGAGCATGGTTCTGATTAATTTGAAGCTATCAGATGGCTTTGGTTAAATAGTTGGAGGAACAGGTCATGTGCATGGAGTAGCGTCAGGATGAAATGGTTGTAAAGTCAAGTGAACTTGAGGAGAAGCTGTCATCAGTAAAGATGAAGGTGGATGCAGTAGAGAGGAAGGTTGGAGTGATGGAGGAAAAGGTGGATGTGCTCAATGTAAAGGTTTTTGTGATTGAGACAACGACAACTTCTCTTGACTGTCAAGCTAAGGAGACCTTGAAGGTGCCGAGAAGTTTAAATAGAGAATCCATGCAGAGATTTGAGGTCTAAGAAGGTTATTCAAGAGAATCTTCTTTACGGTTTGATTCTCTTGAATGATTAATTAAGCAAGGTGATAAGTTTCGGGAAGAAACGCCTAGTCGGACAATGGGATCGATAATTTGAAGGCCACCTGAGCAAATGCAGATAGAAATCATTGGACTAGCAGCATCAGCTAAGTGGCAGACTACATTCAGAAATGAGGAAAGCAATGGTTTTCGTGTGAATGGTGGCCGAGATTCTTAATTTGAATCAGAGTCAAACGACCTTAGGTGGACAATGGCAAATTTTGCGTGGCCAGAGAAAGGACAGTTAGCTCTAAAAGAGAAGTCGACGATTCTTTTTCAAATTTAGTGGAAGATGACACAACAATTAAGGAAGTGGAGTCATTGTCGATGAGTAACAGTATGCCACAGCAACTATTGCTAGCATTGGTAGGCTTGCAACAAGTGAGTTGTATTTTTCATGACGAAAACAAGAAGGCTGGAGCAGAGGAACACCATCTTGTTAGGCGAGCTAGGATCTAACATCATATTAATGCAAGGTGGAAGGTCAGGTTAGGTTTCTTGTGGCCATTAATCTGAAGTTGTCAATGCTTGAGAAGTCCATGCAAGAGGGCGCGAGGATGACAGATGATGAGTGCCTAGATTGCTCTGTTCGTCCTTAGCAGCAACGTGATTGCTATTTGCTTCTTGGAAATGTTCGAAAAATTATCAGTGTGGGATCCAGGGAGATCTTTGGTTAATATGGATTTTTATTCGTGGGTCCAATTGATGTGGGATCCTGGTGGATCCTCAATCTCGGTGTTTGTCTACTGTGGAACTCTGAATATTTCAGTAAGATAGAAGCTACTTCTGAGCTTTACCTATTATATCACAAGGCTTCTATTTCAATGGAAGTTACATTTTCTTCATCCTAGCTGCGATGGCAAAGCTGCTTCTTCTGTGGGGGGGGGGGGGGGGGGGGAGAGGAGGTTGGAGTAATGTTAAGAACGATCATGTTGCGATTGCTTGTATAGGTGAGCTATCTTGCGGCAACACAACCACGCCGGCAAGACATGTGGCTATCTTGTACAGGTGAGCTGGTGGTGTACGACTATATGTTTATCAGTAGGAACCCATGATCACCAATCTTAATTAATACCAAATCACATTAAAACTAAATATCGAAACAAAATTACAACTAAAAGTTAAAGTAAAATAAAACTAAAAAATCCAACTAAAAGAAAAGAAAATAAAAATCTAAAATTAATTAAAGCAAAAATAAATAAATTTAAATAGCTCGCACAAAGAAGATCTTCTTTCCACTGCAGTTTCTCTAAACTCATGAGCTTAAAATCTGAAGTTAAAATTGGAAATTGGGTGTAGGACTTGATGCCCCGGAGCCTTGCCACCACTCCCTTTTTATAAGGGTTGAAATCGCATATCACTTTTTGAGTTGAGGTTGGATTGCAATCTGCACCAATTCAGCTTGCGTATGATGGATGGTTGAAATTAAATCATGCATTTGCTCACTGGATGAGAAGTCCTTCACGCGGCTAATTTGTCCGCACTTCAAATTGGTCATTCAGCTTGAGAATTACGCGCAAAATTATGTGAGAGGATGGCTCTCGTAATTCATTTGGACTACTGAAATAGCGGTGCAGAAAAAGGGATGGAACCGTAAGCGGTGTTGCAATCCTGGCTGAAATAGGAATGGTCAGAACTGATGGAGGTCACGAATTTTTCTTAGAACATATTTGATTTCACTTGAAATAGATATGTGGACCACTAGGATTGGCTTGGATTAATCGAGACTGGGGGAATCGGCAACTGATGCGACTTCATGGCTGTTGGCAAGCCACATGATGACTAGTCGATCATGAGCCGACATTTCTAGATGTAATGGCCATCACTAAGTTAGAGATGGAGCTGGGCGGTGATTGCATTAGCCACTTGAAAAATAACAATTATAGACGGCTTGGAGTGGAGAACGTAGTAGTGGTGGAGGCTTTACTCGGCTGACTTGGAGATGGCTGTGTTTTTCTGTTTTTTTATTTCTCCATCTCTCTGGACGGTCTGGCTAGTTTTGATGGTTGGTCGGACAACTACCATGATAGGAGATTTTGCATGGTTTGTTGATCAACCGGTCTGATTGGGAGATCATCAGCCCAGATGGCCGGATCTAAGAACATATGGGTCACCGAAGATATAGATTTTCTGACCATTCAATACTCGAAACTTGAGAAGATTGCCAGCACCAGAAAATCGGCCAGCTAGACATTGTTTTCCACTTGATTTGGCCAACTTCGAACATGCATCACCAAGATTTGTACACATGCTACCCGCTATTTGCAATAATGCCCATCCAAAAAAATTTCAAAAATTGCGCCAATGATCCAATAAAATTTTCCAAGAACATAAGAATATTGGTCTTAGTAAATATATAATTATCAATAATTTATATTTAAAGCCCCTTGAATAATACCTTTTCAATATGCTAATACTGTAAAATATATAATAAAAATTTGAAATTGTCAACTGATATCATGAAGTTGGTGGCCATGTCTATAAAAAGACCAACTGTTGTGACCTCAACTAAAAAATCAAGAGTAATCTATGTTTTAATGATTAACAATCCAATTTTGAGTATTAAAGGTTGCTAAAACCTTTGGTGAGTTGTTTTAAAGATAGAAATTTTAAACATCAAACCATGACAGACCAAGTTTTATATTCAAGTCGACTCAGATACACGGCTTAGATCAAGTTCATACCTAAGTCGACCTCAGAATGCAACTTAGGTTGAAAGAATGCAAGTCCTGAAGAACAGACAAGTCAAGTCACAAGCCCAAGTTGACTTCAATTGCGATTTGCGCGAAGTCAATAGCCAAGTTGACATAGGGAGTTGCATATTTTCACTAACTTAAAGTTGAACGAGCTAAGTCGCAACCCAAGTTGACTCTACCTTACGACTTGAGCAAAGTTAAAGACCAAGTTGACCTCAAACTCTGACTTGTGTTTGTGAATATCTGAGCAAGATTTCAAACACTAAGTACCAAAAGTCAAGTCATATATCCAAGTCGACTCAGCTAAGTGACTTAGATGAAGTTTGAGATCAAGTCAACTCAAGTCAAGGACTTAGAAGATAAAGGTCATGGAAGCACATCTCTTGAAATTTAAAGTCTCAAGCAAGCTGTGAAGTCGCACAGTGAAGTTGACTTTACCAGTGACTTGGGCAAAGTTTCAAAGGCAAGTTGACTTAGGGGTTGCATATTCCTTATGACTGGACAGACCAAGTGTAAAGTTGCACCCAAAGCCAACTTCACGTGCTACTTGGGTCAAGTTGAGGATCAAGTCGACCCGACTTGGAACTTAAGGAGCACTGCATTCCAAAATAGGACTTAAGAAGTGGAAATGCCCCCATAGAAGTCATATCCCAAGTCGACTCTAGTATGTGACTTAGGTGAAGTCGCAGCCGAAGTCGACTTCGGTTGTGACTTGAACTGTAATGGTCGAAAAATTCAAAAGTTGCGCATTTAATGTGAGCCACCTACCTTATAACTTTGAGATAACTCCTCCATTATTTAAAAGCATGTCAAGTGGAGTGAAGAAGGTTAAATAGAGCATTCATTAAGCTTTAACCTTCCTACCTACAAGCATTCAAAGTGATCATTAAGTGCTTATCACAAGAACTCAAACATTTATTACAAGAGCTGCAATGGTTTAATTTTTCAAGCCTTCAAGAGTTCTCTCTTTGGACTAAACCTTCTCTACACAACCTATAATGTGTAGAATTTTTTTGCAATTCTTTTGTCGCACCGCTACTTGGATTGGTGTTAGAAACCAAGTCCAATTAAAGACAAGTAGTGTACGGTTAGAGTGTGACTCACTGTTTACTTGTATTGTGATTATCAAGGCCTCTTAAAGATATAATTTAGAAGAGAGAAAGAGCTCTAAGTCTATTTCTGATTGATATAGTAGAACCTAAGACACGGGGTGTGTTTTTAAAAGAGTGAAGTAGGGAGGATTGTCACGAACCACTATAATTTCTTGTGTCTACTGCTTGCCATTCTGTTTGCACTATTATTCTTCTAGTTTTTTATTCAAGGGACTTAACTTAGAAGGGGTTAAATTTTATTTACAAAAAGATTTTCAAAAGAACCTAATTCACCATTTTTCTTTTGAGTTTTGCCACAAACTCGAGACCAACACTGACATTAAAGAGATGAATATGAAAAAATTAGATATGAGACGTCTGTTTCTCTTCTCTTTTCTTAAGCTTGTTAAGAGCGTAGCTTTCTCTATTTTGCTTCTCTCATTCCTTTTGTGAAAAATCAGTGAGAATTTCTCACATGTTAATAAAATTCTTTTTAATTTTTCACTCAAACTGTTCGGATCCTAACACAAAGTAGTATTGGAAACCACCCTTCTTAGCCGCCTATTCAACAACAGCTTGCAACAAAAAAACCACTAGCGGTGATTCACTTCACTGGCAGCCTTCTCCAAATTTGTATTTTGCAAAATTACAATAGCTATCTCCATCAATTTAAGCACTAACACCCGAAAACCAAGCACCCATCTTCTCTCAATCGATCCCAACCAAAACCGGATCTAGCCAATACGCATCCATGTCGAGTAGCATTGCCTCCATTTGCAGTTGCCCGTTTTTCGCCCAAAATTGATAGCAGCAATCTAGCCATGGCAGCCTTCCTCTTCTACGTCCAACACCATTCAAATAACAACAAGAAATTTGGCTGGAACAAAACGACCTTGGAACCTAGTTATTAATAGCAACTGAAGCTGCATCCATCTATAACAAAAATCTAGCCGCCTGAACACATTCTAAGGACCAAAAATTAGCTGCCCCTTGTTAATTGCCTAACTCATGGCCGACCAAGAAACTAGCACCACGAAGCACCCATTTAAATTGGCTGCTAGCTCTTTGAAAAAAACTCCAAATTCCATAATTGAAGCAAGCCAAACCACAAATGCAATGGCTTCCCCTGCATCGTCCGGACCCAACGCCCCTTCCTCTTGTATGAAAGCAGTGACCATCCGTGACAGCCACCAAAACCACCTTGCAACCATGCGAGCATGGAAATCCCAATTAGCAGGCCAGCGAAGCAAAAAAGTCCACCGACGAGCACAGAACTCAACGGCACAGGTTCTCATATTTGTAGTAGAAATCAAGCCACATTCAACAACCTAGCCGCTAATTCAAGCCACAAAATTTGGGCAATCCAGGGCAATAGCAGAACATCATCCAATGGCCTCAATTAGCTCATCTACAACTCGTGATCATTGAAGAGGTAGTAGCATTTGCAAAGTTTGAAGCCGCTCAACATACGAGACAACGAGTGTAGAGGCTAAGAAAACAAGAGTAAAAGATGGAAATCCCACATCGCTTGATGGAAAATATCCCACATCGCTTGATGGAAAATATCCCACGGTTGGGATACCTATAAATGGAGGGTCCCTTATCTTGAGTGGACGCAAAATGAAGCAATAAAATTCCTTGGTGGAGATTTGTTCTTCATACTTAGTAAAATATTTTTTATTTATTGTTGCTTTGTAATTTATTTTTAGTATTTTATAGTTATTAAATTTGCAATTTTAATTTTTAGATTAGATTTACTATTTTATACAAATATATAATATATTATATTTTAAAGTATCGATCTTAGGGCTTCAAATTTCCATCACATTTATAAAATATATATAATACATTATATTATAAAGTTTCGGTCTTGGTCCGTAGAGGTTTTTATTGGTCCTGAATTGGGTTCTTTGTAAATTCTTTGGTACTTTAAAAACTTAAACTCTCGTGAGTTTAGTTCTTTTGAATGAAAACATAGAGAATAAAGAGAGCAAATAAAAACACACACAAAAGGCAAAAAGGAATTATAGTGGTTTGGGACAATCCTCCCTACTTCACTCTTCAAAGAACACACACCCTTGTGTTTTGAGTTCCACTATTTCAATAATAATACAACTATAGTCATTGATCTCTTTTGGATTATATCTCTAGGAGGCCTTTACAACAGCAGCACAAATAGATGGCGAGTTCCACTCCAACTATACACTATTTTTCTTCACTTAGCCTTGATCTCCAACACTATGACAAGTAGCAATACAACAAAATAATTCAGAAAATAAAATCTATACTTTACAAATTGTATAGAATAGATTCAACACTTGAATAGACTCAAAAAGATTGATGAGGGTGGAAGCTTACAACTTTTTACAGTGAGAATGTGAGTCTGTCCTTGTAGAACACTCAATGGACACTTGAATGCTTATGGGAGGGAAGGTGTAAGCTCAATGAATGCTCTCACTAATACCCATAATTCCTCTTAACACGCCTTAAATAGATGTGGAGTTATTTTAAACGTTAAAAGGTAGGTGGCGAACATTAGATTTGTCAAAGCTCGAATTTTTCCAACTGCTACGTGCCAAGTCTCATCTTATAGAGTCGACTTGGGATGTGACTTCAATCTTCTCTTTTCCTTCTTAAGAGTTTTTCTCTTAGTTTTCATCTCCAAGTTTCATGTTCAGGACGACTTGGTTTGAGACTTGACCCAGGTCACAAGTGAAATTGACTTGGGTTGCTACTTCACTTGGCATTGTGTTCATTGGAATTTTAGATCTTCATAATTTGTGTATTTCGATCTTTGATACTTTGTGTCTTCATGGTTTAACCTTCTTATTCTTAAATTCCATTTAGTCTTCTCAAATTCCATGTCGTCTTCAACATGTAGCCTTCTTTTATTCAAGCCTTGTACTTGAAACTTCAATTCTTCATGACTTGAATTTCATTTGTTAACATTTGAGTTTAATTCTTCAAGTCTTAAAGTTGTTGGTGTCAAGTTATGTACTTGAGTCGACTTGGGTATGCAAGTTAACCTAAGTTGCAAGTGGATTCGACTTAGGTATGAGACTTTCTTATCCATTGCATACTTGATTCTTCAAAATTTTCATTCTAAAGCTTGATTACTGTAAGTTTCATTTTTGAGTCGACTTCATATGAGACTTCACCCAAGTTGTATATCGGAGTCGACTTGAGGTACGACTTTGCTTCTTTTTTGATAGACCGGAATCTCCCAAGTCGTAAGCTGAGTCAACTTGGATTGCAACTTGACCTAAGCATGCATCTATGATTTTAGCGCTGACAGAAAAACGACCTTTAAAGTCAAACTCGGAATTAGCTTGGGTATCTACTTGACTTGAGTCGACTTGACTCTGTGATTTGATCTGTCTTGTATTGCTTTTGAAAATTTTTAACTTAAAACATTGCATCAAATATGTTAGTGCTTTTAACTTCTCAAATTTGGGTTGTTAATCATCAAAACATGGATTGTACTTGATTTGCTAATTGAGTTCATAACAATCTCCCCCTTTTTGATGATTGACCCAAGTTTAAGAAAAACCTTTCTCCTTTTTGTTAAACTATTGTAACTCATTATAGAAATCAATTTCACACTTCAATTTGTCAATTGTATATAAAGATACACCATTTTGACCATTGTTTCAAACTAAACTTCAAATGAGTAGATATCATGTCAAACAGGAGATAACATAGCATGAGATAAAACATTTACTTTCATTCAATTTTATTTTCATTACATATCAATATGCAACCAAAGATTCAAAATGTCTTAAATACAATCTACCCAACCCAAAATGTAACCCTCAAGTCTCTTCTCTTTTTTGTCAAACATAAAAAATGATACAAAGGAAGTTTCATAGCTATTTGGGACTTGTGGAAAAGGAAAGGAGTAATAGGATAGGAGGTTGGAATTGGAACAATAGATGGGATAGATGAAGTGGAGTTGAAAATTCGCAGAATGGAGATGTAAATAGAACAAAGATATCAACACAAGAAATTATATTGGGTCAGGACAACCTTTCCTATTCCACTCTTTCAAGAACACACCCTTGTGTCTTGGGTTCCACTATGTCAATGGATATACACTTATAGCCCTTGCTCTCTTCTAGATTCTCCCTCTAGGGGTTGTTCACAATATCTACACAAGTGGCGAGTCACACTCCAACCACATGCTACTTGCCTTCACTTGGTCTTAGTCTCTGACACTAGACCAAGTGGAAACACAAACGCAAAGAATGAAAACAAGAATCTACACTTTACACATGTGTAGGTAGATTTTTAACTCGTGAAAGAACTTGTAGAAAGAGTGGATGAATGATCACTTCAACACTTGCAGTCAAAGAACACAGTTCTTCTTATAAATCTCCTTAATGAGCACTTGAATGCTTGAAAGTTGGAAGGTAAAAGCTTAATCAATCACTAGCTAACCCTCTCCCTTCCATTTGACGTATATTCAATAGGAGAGGAGTAAATTTGAATGTTTGGTAATAGGTGACGCGCATTTAATGTGTCAAAGTTCAAATTTTTTTGACAGTTTTGATTTAAGTCGCATCTTGAGTCGATTTCGAGTGCGACTTCACCTAAGTTGCAGACTGGAGTCGACTTGGGTTTTGACTTCGGTTTTCAACTCTCAATCAAGTTTCATCTTGGATCGACTTGGTCTCAGACTTAACTAAAGTCGCAGGTGAAGTCATGTGATACCTAGAACATTTTGAGACCCATAAATGTAATCTAGGTATGTAAGAGTTATTAATGGTATGATTTATGTGGATGAATGAGATTAGGGCTAGTAATCAAGTGAGATGGTTAAGTTAATCACCTTAGCCCAATATAAGTTAATGTGCTCAAAAAGGACAAAACGAAGTATAGAAATGATGATGTGGCATGATTTTGAATTTCATTAATTATAATTAAGTTGATGATAATGATGAAATAAATTATGTCATTACTTGAAAAATTCATAACTTGACGCCCATAAGGGGAATTGATGTGAAATTTGAAAGGTAAGCGCATGTTGACGTGCTTTACCTCATGAATGGTGTGGGTTACATTAACCATGATTTAATTAGATTGATAATTATTTAATTTTATCAAAATTCAAGAGATATTTTCAAAGGACCATAACTTACATTAGAAATGTCACTTTGGGATGAAAATTTTATGGAGGGCTAAAATAAAGTGTCCTATCATATGGATGACTTTGATTAAGCTAAATTTAATGGAAAAATTCTTAAACACTTATGGTTAAAATCCTTTGAATTTTTGCTTCAAAAATTGGTGTTTCATTAATGCAAAAGTCAAAGAAATTAATGGTACAAATGAGGTGTCCAAAGGAGGAAATTTTGGGCAACTTCTGCAATTTCAAAAATTTGAAAAATGCATGGAAAAGGGGCTGCATCTAGGGATGTTGATGGGCTGGAAAATAGGCCACTTGTTGATGTCCACAAAATGCCAAAATAGGGCAGCCCCATGTGGACGTAAGGGTGGATTGACCTTGGGCAGATTTTTGATATTTAAAAAAATTATTAATGGGCTGTCAAGGGGGTTTCTTAGGTAGGAAGAAAGAAAGAAAAAAAAAGGAAAAGGGGCAGTGGCTTGCCATCTAAGCCTAGAGAGAGAGAGAGAGAGAGAGAGAGAGAAGAAGAAGAAGAAGAAGAAGTAGGGGTGGGAATCGGGGCGGGTCGGGGCGGGTCAGGGTGTGCCCAACCCTGACCTCCTTTTCAAAAATCTTGTTTGACCCTTATTTTATACCGGGTCGGGACAAGGTCGGTTTGACCCTTACTTTTTTCTACAAGGTCTCGGGACAAAATTCAGGTCGGCATCGGGTCAACGGGTCGGGTAAAAAATTGCGGGTCAAGGAGGAAATTTTTAAAAATTTATAAAACTATCAAGTATAAAGACAAATTTATATTAAATTTAACTACTATATGCTTGAATCTATTATTAATCAATCAAAGTAAATATAAATAATTAAATAAAACATGAATATTAGCATTGAACGTGGTTTTTCTTTTTAATGTAAAATATTAGAAAACGGGTCAGCAGGTAGACCCGCCCCGACCCGCCTTGACCCGCCCCGCCACCCTGTAAAAAACTCGGATTTTGCCCCGACCCGCCCCGCCCCGCCCCGCCGGGTACACACCCCTGACCCGCCCCTGTATTAAAACAGGGTCGGGCGGGTCACGGGTCGACCCGCCCCGATTCCCACCCTTAAGAAGAAGAAGGGAGAGATATCCCAAAAATTCAGCAAAATGAAAAGGAGAAAAGAGACAACATGGAGACGGTTCTTAGCAGCAAAATTAGAGTAAAGGGAAGGCAACATGGGACGTCCAAACACAGCTACAACTTGGGGAGGAAGAGAAGGGATGCCCTAGGCATCCATAACTTCATCAAAAGGGAAGAAAATCTTCAAAAATAGGTATGTAGTTATCTTTAATGTTTCAAAAGTATTGAAATTAGAAATCTTAATTTTAAGAAAAGATATATATTGAGTTTAAGAATTAAGAATAAATGATTAAGGGTTTTGCATATATATTGAAATTAGATGCAAATATAGAGCAAAACCTAGTAGAAATGAAATAGAAAATCAAAATATAAAAGAAATAATAAATGAATGATTTTTAGCATGAAATTCTTTTGAAAATGCATGATATGATGATTAAAGAATGACCCAAATTTCTGCTTAAACGGTTAAGTATGTTGCAAATTAAAAATCTGGGAAAATAAACCTCAATAAGGTCGAACGGTTGTCAAGATCAGCTGCACCAAATGATTTTTAATAATTTTTTTACAAGAAATTTTGAGCTAAAAATTTTATATGATATAGACGACATCCTGAGTATCACTCAAAAAATAAAAATTAATTTTGAAAGGGTATAAATATACCTAATAATTAACGTGATATGACCTGTCTGAAAAGTAATACTAGTGTCCAGTAGAGTAAAAATACCTAAATAAAGATAAATACTTAATATTTTGTGCTGAAATTAATTATTTGGTTGATTCATATAGTTATTAATGTATAATAGAAATTTTAGATTAAAACTCCTTGATTTGATTATAATTCAAAAATTATAGAAATCAGTGTGTATGATTTCAGCAATATGGACAGATTGAGGAATAAATTAAAATAAAAATTAAATTCCAGATTTTTGCAATGGAATTTAAATTATAATAGGATATAAACAAGTATCATAAATGATTATGAAGATTTAACCTATTAGGGGTAAATTTTCAAAGGAATGAGTGCTATGGAATCACAAGTTATACCAATGTGTGAACTGGTAAATGAACACCCAACTTGAAAAGCAAGTGGGTTAAATAAGTTGATGGAAATTATGTGGGTTGGAAAACTATATGATATGCAAATATATGAAATTATATTTATGAATGCTATGTCATTCTTATATATATAGGCAAAGGCAAAGAAAATGTTGACAAAGGAAACAAAAGTGAATTCAGGTAAGCAAGCAACCTTTTGAAAATATTGATTTCATTCCAAATCTTTAAATGATTACAAGTGCTTTATAATTATGCTCTATTAGGCATTTCCAAATTGTTATTTTATTGGAAATTATTGAAATGATATGAACCTTCTTTATCAAGATGTTTCAAGATTGCTTACAAGGTAAGCAAGCGAACCTTCACGAATATTGATTTTGTTTCAAGTATTTATATTGATGATTTTAGAATCGCCTACAGAGTAAGCAATTTCAATTTTTGAAAATATGACTTTAATGAAAAGCCTCAGCATTACTTCATTGTAAGCATGCTCAATTCTTGAAAGTATGATTTTTCTCCTTACTATTGACATGTTTGAAGATGGTTTCATGTTAAGTAAGTTCTTAGAAATGTTATTTCAAAAGCATTTTATGATGAAAGAGTTTTGACTCTTCTACAAAAGCATATTTAAAAACAAAATTTGGGAATTCTTTTCCTAAAGGGAGTTTTTATTTAAATGACTTAAAATGGGTTATTTAGATGCTTTAAAATGGTTTATTGAAAAGTTTTAAGTCTCTTTGAAAATTGAAATACTTTGAAAATATTTATGTTGATGTATTCAAAAGGATTTAAGGGTGACCAACTCAGTAAATTGATGTTATAAAATGATTTGATGACTGTTTTGTTTAAATGATGTTCAAAAGATTATGCAAACTCTTCTCTACATTAGAGTAATAAGGATGTTGTGTGGACAAGACATATAATGCCCCGCTATAAATGGATGGAAATGTGTTTGCATATCCTTTGTTCATGAAAAGCCCAGAAATGAGAATAAAAATATTTACAAGAAAAGCCTTTTCTTTTCAAATATTGAAATGTTTCGAAATTGGTTTAACAAGAGAATTCTAAAATTGTTTACCAATAAACAAGGAATATTTTTGAAAATATTATTTTCTCAAATACTGCAAATGTTTTGTAAAATTGACTTACTAAAATGTTTCTAAAATTCTTTAAGGGCGGTCATCCTAACATCATGATTTAAAGACTGTTTATGAAAATATTTTATTTTTAAAATGATTATGCCTAGTTCTCAATTGAGAATGGCATAGTCTGCGGACTAAGTTGGATTATGTTATATCAAGTTTTGACTTGAAAAATGGTACGGTTTGAGGACTGTATTGATTTTATGAAATCATGCTAGCATGACGATGCATGACGATGCAAATATAAACGAGTGAGCACGAGGATCATATACTAGATCCATGGTGGAGGCGGTTGCAGACCGAGATGGTTGCACACCAGGGCCCACCTCTACCTATGGCCGAGTTACTAAGAGAAGGCCGAAGGCCGGCGACACCCTCCCTCAAATGAAAGTAGGATCATGGACGACTGCCTAGCTAGCGATGCTATCACATGGATGATTTCTTTCCTATGGAAGGATGATCACTTAGTAAGTATCACCTGCTAGAGGGTTAAAGACGTATATGCATATATTTTGCTTTAAAAGCCCCAAAATGGGGACATGAAAATATTTTAGAACATGATAATGTCCACAGAAATCAATGTTTACATGAAAATATTTTTGGACATGATAATGTCCACACGAATTAATGTTTACATGAGAATATTTTAGGACATAAAAATGTCCACATAGATAAAAACAGTTTATATGTATTTTCATTGCTTTTGAAAAGCCCAAAATTTGAGAAAAGAAAAAATATTTATATGAAAATATTTAAGGACATACAATTGTCCTCATGACTAAAAATTTATATACAAATATTTTAGGACATACATTTGTCCTCATGGTTAAATGTTTATATGACAACTTTTTAGGACATATATTTGTCCTTATATAAAACGGTTTATATGAAAATATTTTAGGACATACAAATGTCCTCATGAAAAAGAATGGTTTTCATAAATGGTTTATACGAATGATTTTCATGAAGAGTTTATATGAATGGTTTTATGAAGAGTTTATATGAATGGTTTTCATGAAAGATTTATATGAATGGTTTTATGAAGAGTTTATATGAAAGGTTTTCAAGAATTGTTTATTTGAATCATTTTTATGAAGGGTTTATATGAATGGTTTTATGAAGGGTTTATATAAAAGGTTTTTATGAAAGGTTTCTTCTTGTTGGTAGTTGCTTGCTTGATAAGCGTCTCCTATCGAACGGAGAGAAATGCATTTATATAAAAATGCAAAATGCTTGCTTACTGAGTTTATCACTCACATTTTGTTTTCCCAACCATAGATAGGTTCAAGGAAGCTCAAAAGGAGAAAAGACCTGATAAATTCAAGGGAAGAATGACTGATATTCTTAATGTATTATAATTTGTTAGCTATCATGTAAGAATTTATATGTTTAGAGAATGATTGAATGCTTGTGTTGATTATGAAGATATTAGGTTATGAATGTTTGTGATGTATGTAAACAAGTTGATATGTTACAAGTATATAGTTGCTTGTGAAATGAATGGTATGATAGGTTACGTGCAATTGGTTACAAGTATATGATGGTTGTAAAAGATTAAATGAGATGAAGGAAATGAAAAGAATTTTTTTTTTGCTAAACGAAATAGATTCAAAAATCTTGCCTTGTGATCAGGGCAACAATCTTGATTCACATTTACCAATCAACAACGATCTTGGAGTAAGGATCAGGTTGTTATGCCTCGGATTGGGGGGGGGGCACAAGTCAACTTGGGTTGTGACTTCACTCTCCATTAAGCTCATTTGAACTTGGTGCTTCATTATCTGAATCCTTTAGTTTGTATATCCTTGTTTCTTCATAGTTAATAACTTCATTTGTTCGAGTTTCCCTTTGAACTTTCTTGATTATTGAGCTTGGTCTTATTCATTTGAGAATTCTTGAATGGGCTTGTGTCTTGGACCTTGAATCATGTTGGAATAATGTTGTTTGAACCAATCTTGTCACCCTTGGACTTGAGACTTCTTGATTTAACCTTTTTGTACTCAATTTGACTGTTGGAGTTAACTTAGTTTACAACTTCACTCAAGTTGTGCGTCTGAGTCGACTTCATCTGCTACTTCACCTAAGTCGCATGTCGAAGTCGACTTGAGTTGCTACTTGGTTTCATCAAATCCTGTAGTGGACTCCTGAAGATTATTTAAGTCACTGATGGAGTCAACTTGGATTGCAACTTCATTCAAGGAGCATGCGAAGTCGACTTAAAGTGCGACTTCGCTTGCTCATTCATCCTCCATTTCACTCTGTCAAAAGAAGTGCATTTGAAGTTGAAATCGAAGTCAACTTGAGGATCGACTTCACCCAAGTCACATGATAGGTTGACTTCTGGTGTGACTTCGCCTGCTCGTTCATCCATATTTTTACTCTGTCAAAGAATAACCACTTGAAGTCGATCCCGAAGTCGACTTAAGGATCGACTTGACCTAAGTTGATACCTGAGTCCACTTGGCTTGCGACTTGACCTTTCATACTTGGAATCCTTAAACCTTAAATCATCTTAACACAAATATTAGTACCTTTAAACTTCTCAATTGAATTTGTAATCATCAAAACATAGATTGTGCTAGATTTGTCATTCATTTACAACAATCTTCCCTTTAAATCAATTTGAGATAAACCCTTCATAAATAAATGAATTTCTATAACTTATAAAACCAAAGTCATTCCATGCATTTTATCCAACTTAATAATGTATTTTTATTATATCAATTAACCATGGTATTGCTTGCAGTTATTCAGTCTCAAAATAATACATGTCACAAGTCATTCAAAACAGTTTCATTCAATTTGCAGAATAAATGTCATTTCATTTAAATCAAGTCATTCCATTCACAACTAGACCAAAATAAGTCATAGTAAACCATTCACACCATTAAACTAGTTACATTTGCCTTAAGTACAACCTACCCAAGAAGCTATCCCAAACCCGGTGAGCCAAAAAATAAAAATTCTCAATTTCCTCTCCCCCTTTTTGTCAATCACCAAAAAAGGAGTAAAGTTGATGAATTGGGATTTATGAAACGCAAAGGTTGAGATGAGATAAGCTATTCTAGAGGGAGCATTTGACGAATGAGATCATCATATAGGACTTTGGAGCCAGAGGTGAGAATGATAGGAAAGGAGGATAGAGGAGATGATCTATCTTGGACAATTAGATCAACACAAACTGATTCTCCCCAATACAGATCGAAGTTAGGTAAACTTGGAATAGATTGACCTCTCCTACTTTCAGAGGCAAGATGATTCTTGATATTTTTGAGTTCTTGTTTCAATTTGTCTTGCCTTCCATGCATTTCCATGTGGAAGATGTTGATAGACCCAAGTTCTTGAGATATTCTACTCTCCATTGCTTGAAGGTATTCTAGGATTGTACTGGAGGCAGATGGATGAGCAGGGGAGTGTGCAAAGTGATCTGTAGCCCGAGATCCTCTAGGGGAACAAGATGCATGAGAAGTAGGGGATGTCGGGGCTCTTGGAGCAGGAGGTGGAAGTGGTTGTGAATCCTGATGAGGTTGATCCTCCCCTCAAATGGACCTGCCTCTGCTTGAGGTGCTTGCCTATCTTGGGCTTATTGAGGTTCTCCACCCACCCTTGCCTGTAGCTATGCAGCCCTAAATGCATCAAGGTCGATTTTTTTTGAGCGAGTAAAGCTCGGTTAATGGCATTGGTAGGCTTCAGAATTTCAAAAGGTTCTCCATCTATCTAATTCAAATGTTGGGGTGTAGAATTTTTGTGTATAAAAATTTAATATGACATGGATTATTTTCACTCTTATGATAAACTTCGTGCAAATACTATAAAGCAAGATGTTTGTGGATTTTTGTTATCAAGCAATGTGAAATTAGAATATTTGATTTATATGATGTGGTTGAAATTTTTAAAATTTATTAAATTTTTATGCCAGTAAATTTTGTTAGGAACAAAAAAATGGCAATGTTGCTTAGTGTTGTATAACAAATTTAGGTGCTTCTGTATGTGTTTATCAAATAATCCATTTTTGTTCTAGATTACTTGATGAGATTTGTATGCATGGATGAAATTATTTCCATTTAACCTAGAATAAGTCTCTTTAATTTATCAAAGCGAATGCTAGTGCACATATGAGAAAACAGATGATTGAGGTAGTTCTTTATTTGAATATTAAGCTACTTGATTTCTTTCTTAATCTTAATAACCCTTATTTGTATATTTGAATATTACTATTGAGCTGCAAAGTTTTAAAAGGAGTTGAGTATATTGTAGCTTTATGCATTAAAATATATTTTTCCTAAATATCTTGAAATATGTGAAGGGAATCAAGCCGGACTTAGTAAGAAAAAATAAAATTTTGAGAAGGAAAAACAAATAAGTGTGGGAGTGTGCAAAGGAAAAAATAAAATTTTGAGAAGCTCAAATTAATTTTTTAGATGGTTCACACTTCATTTACATTCATGAATTTTGAATCTATCTTTATAACCTATTAAAGACCGATTGATCATTCACGTGTGTGTGTTACACTAGTAGAGATAGAAAGGAGAGATTTGTGAATAGGTTGAGATGCTTTTCGCTACACAATTTTTGAGCCGTCGATTTACAAGAATAAAAAGAGTTGAAATATATGCATGTTATATTGAGTATGAAGGGATTTTTATGATTTTTTGATGAATACATGCAAAACTAAAAAAAAAATTAATTCCTATACTATTGGAATTGCACTTGTTGTGCATAGTTTTTCAACATCAATAGAAATTTGACTTTGCATTGCTTGATAATTTGAACTCCTAAATTTTGATTTATATACTATGGCAATTTATCTTCACTTGAGGACAAGCAAAAGTTTAAGTGTAGGGGTATTTGATATTTATTAAATAAAGATATATTTTGTGGGTATTTTGGCATCAATTTCGTGGGCAATTATTTGTTGTTAATGTAAAATTTGCATTAAAACATGTTTTCACAATATTTGGGCATTAAATATTAATTTCAAGTTATTTGAATGATTTTGTTTTAAAATTAAATTTATTTATTTGTAGCGATAGAAATAAATGGGCATGAGATTTAGTTGATGAATATTTATTAGTCTATTAAAAGAAATTGAGAAGAATTTTACAGAAAATGAAATAGCTAAAATTAGGTATTACATATTTTGTAGGTGTGCAATGGGTCCAATCCTAGGGTCCCACTCGAGCCATGCCATCACAACTATGCATCCATCAAATTTGTCATTGGCTACCAAAGAAAATTAAGCAACAAAAAGCATTGCGCGTCAGCCTTAATTAGATCTAGGTCATCCATCATCGCACTTGTCCAAAAATTTTATTAAAATCTAGCAAAATTTTATCACTTCTAAGTTCCAATATCAAGAAATCCAAACATTCTAAATGTTGGTCCCGAGTTGATGACAATTACCCAAGAGGGGAGGGGTGAATTGGGTATTTAAAATTTTAAACTTTAATTAGAAATTTTACCCCGGTTTAGTTTAATCCCCTTTAATAAAACAAATAGAAAGCAATAAGATAATGAAAGCGGAAATGAAAAACAGTAGACAAGATTTATAGTGGTTCGGGCAACCTTCCCTACTCCACTCTTCTAAGCTCACACTCCCTTGTGACTTGGGTTCCATTATGTATTCCGCGAATACAATTAGAGTCTCTACTCTCTTCTAGATTCTAGCTCTAGGGGGCATATACAACCAGAGCCTCCGCTCTCTTCTAAATTCTAGCTCTAAGGGGCGTATACAACAAATAGCACAAGTAGGTGACGAGTTCCACTCAAATCACAACGCTACTTTGCTATAGCTTGGTTTGAAACACCAAAATCAAACCAAGCACCAAAAACCAAATAATAAGATGAAATAGAAGAAATCTACACTTTACAGATTTGTGTAGCAAGTTCCAGCTCGAGGAAGAATCTGTAGAAGCAACGAATTATTTTGCGTTGAAGCAAACAACAACTTTGAAGCTTGTTCTTCCTTTGAAAGTATATAGATCACTCGATTGTAGAGAAAAGTGGATTGAAACTCTTAGTAGCACTCCTTTCCTCTTTTTTAGCTCTTACTTGTGTATTTCTACATTTGCTTGAGTATTTATATATAGAGGAGGGAGAATTTTGAACGTTATAGAGTTGGTTGACGCGTAATAAATGTTCTAACGTTAAAAAATTCAAACGTTATTTCTCCAAGTCGGAGGTAGAGTCGACTTCGTGTGCCACTTCGACTTTGGGTGCGACTTCGGCTATACTTCAGTTTTCAAGTCTGTCTTCTGGGTCGACTTGGTCTGAGACTTGGTCTGAGACTTGGTCCCAAGTCGATCTTGGAGTCAACTTCGGGTGCGACTTGGCTTTTCTCTCTTGCCAAGTCTGCTTAATCTTTCTTGAAATGTCTCTTGCTTGCTTAACTTCTTCTTCATAAGTGTTCTTCTTTTGATTTTCAATACTTGGAGTTCACTCGTATAAAAGTTCTTTAGCTTTATGTCTAGAGAGCTTGAATCTTTGTGTGCATGAACAAGTCCAATATATATATTTCGATTAGAATGGTTGAATTCATGTATCTTGCTTGCTTTGGACTTGGATTAATCTTCATATATTTCAAGTCGAATATTTAAGTCGACTTGGTCTTCAACTTGACTCAAGTCTATCTTGAAGTCGACTTATTCCCCGACTTAACTCCTGAAATTTCTGCCGTCTGATTGAAGTGATGCTGGAGTCGACTTGGCTTGCAACTTCACCCAAGTCGCAAGTGGAGTCGACTTCATGTGCGACTTCGGCAGCTTTGCCACCTAATTTCAACTCTGGAAGGAAAGTGTCACTTGAAGTCGATACTGGAGTCAACTTGGTCTGCGACTTCGCCCAAGTCGCAAGTGGAGTCGACTTCGTCTGCGACTTTGAGAATTTTTGCTCCCAATTTCAACGCTGGACAGAGGATGTCTTTTGAAGTCGAAGATGGAGTTGACTTGAGAAATCGACTTGGCCCAAGTCGATGTCTGAGTCGACGTGGGTTGCGACTTGACCTGTTATGTTTTGTATTTTTCATTTTTATAACCTTACACAACACAAAACATATTAGTATCTAAGACTTTACTCAAATTGTGTTGTTAATCATCAAAACTCATACTTTGGATATTTTGCATTTGATTTCAACAATTGTTTCCAATAATCTCCCCCTTTTTGATGATGGACAAAACCAATTTGAGTTTGTACCTTTCAATATGTCATTTAGAAAATTTTTAGAACAAACATAAGTTATTTGCATTTTGATCTTAGTAACATTGTCAAATATATTTCATTTTCAATAAGTTGAATCTTGATCAATCATCTTAAAATGGAACATTAGTAATCAAAACAAAACTCAAGTAATCAGAGCATAATTCGAGTATAAATTTTGCATAAGTAATCAGAGCATAAGCAATCTTTTCATATTAAAAATTTTATGCAAGTTTCAAAAGTAAAATAATACCTATATACAAGCTACCCAACCCAAAAAGTAAACTCAAAACTCTCAAAATTCTCCCCTTTTTGTCAATCGAGCAAATAGGAGTCGACTTGAAGAGCTTTGGTGAACTGGAACACAGAGATAGGATATGGAGTCGAGCGAACGGGTCGAATGAGAGCCGAGTAAAATGAGGATACTGGGGCTGGTGTGGGATCTCGTCGAACTGATCCAGTGTCAAATGGATCAAGCTCGGGGATAGGCTGATGACGATGGCTTCCAGATGATAAGTGATATCGGATGGTCCGGAGCTCTCTATCCATGTGATCCTGTCGAGAATGCATATCCATGATAGCATGTAGGACCTCGGTGATCTGACTGGTCATCCGGTCCTCTAGCTACTCCAGGTGCTCTCGAAGGGTCTGAACTGAAGTATCACGAGATGATGGCCGTGGTGTTAGGTCTGGAATCTCAGATCCTCTAGGTGAGCACGACCCATGTGACAGTGGTGATGCAGGCTCCAGGGGTGCATCCTGTGGTGGAGCGGGTTGAGCTTCTAGTGATGGCGGGGGCTACTCCCCCTCAACTTGTGCATCCTCGACTTCCTCTGGAGCTGGTGCACCCTCTTCTACTTCAGCCGTGAGTTGATTTACATTGATCTTCATTCTTTGGATCAATGCTTTGTTGATCGCATTCGTAGGCTTTAACACCTCGAATGGCTCTCCATCGATATCAACTCCAAAATATTCTAGGATCTTCGTGATCCAAGTCCCATAAGGCAAAACCCCTCGTGGGTTGTCTTTCCTAGAACTTAGGGCTTCTATGAACAACCGAGGGAGGCTAACTTTGACTCGGTTCACAAGCTTCCACAGTATTCTTGCCTCCTGTGGGTGGAGCTGATTTCTACCGCCACCTTTGGGGTAGATGCAGTGTGCAATCAATAATCTGAGGACCCTAAGCCTCGGGGATAAGTCCATGTAATGTAAGAACTTAATCCCTGGATGATACTTATTGCTCCTAGTAAGCTTATTGTAGATATCTGAGAGGGTAAGATTTTCAGGTAATGGCTCATCCTCATGAGGTACCTCTAAGATTTGTCCTACATTCATGATTGCCTCCTCTAACCTTGGAGTTACTCCGATTCCAAAAAATATGTCAACTCCTTTGACAAAGGTACCGAAGTACTCGTCATCCCATAGATAGTAGAAGTTACAAGTCAAATCGGGATATACCCTTTCATCTGTCTTTAGTAGGCTAGTCCATCCTTGGAAATCTAGCAGCTGCTCAATGTCTGACTCATAATCACTCAAAAATTTAAAGTCGATGATTTTTGGGATGAATACCTTTCGTTCATAGAACGACTTGTAGAACCGACTGTGCTGTAACTCGATCTTGAAATATGTTGTCGGCATTTTCAGGACTTGAGCTTTGGCAGCTGGGGTTCCCTTCCTTCTGGCCCCAGATTGCGTACTTTGTGATGTTTGGGGTTCTTCTTCCCGGGCAGCCGTTGTAGATGGAGTTGCGGCTTGAAAACGAACTCTGCGGCCTGTGGAAGTATATGGTTCTTCCTGGGCACGCTTTGAGGGGGTCCGTTGCCTCCTTGGGACCTCCTCTTCAGCTTGGGAGCCGGATTGTCTAGGAATTGGTTTGCAGGATGGTTTAGACACGGCTATCTTTAGAATTTTAGGTGCCATTTGATTGGATTTTTGAAATGGGATGAGTTTGTGAGAGAGATATGAGCAGTAGGTAAAAAGAGGAATGTTAGAGAGAATAAAAGACAGAGAGAGGAAATGGAGGAGAGGCTACTACCGGAAATCAGAGAGAGAGAGAGAGAAAGAGAGAGAGAGAGAGAGACGAGATGGCTACCGAAAAATGAGGTGGAAGACGGAGATGGGGATTTGCCGGAGAGAGAGAGAAAATGGAGGCTGGAGAGACAAAGGGATGCCGGAGAGATAGAGGAGAAGAGAGGGAGAGAGTCTGTCGCGGGAGGAAGAACAGGAGGAGGAAGAAAGAAGAAGAAAAAGAAAAAGAAAAAGGCCGGGCGGCCTAGAAGCCCGACGGTCGCGCGCGGAGTCGACTTTGCCCAGGGGTGGAGTCGACTTCGCCACGCCCAAGTCGAATTCAGTGGAGTCGACTTGGTGGCCTCGGAGTCGACTTGACTTATCGACTTGGACCTTTTTAAGTCCAATTTTCCCATCTAATAATTCCTAATTTAGCTCAATCATCCCCATATCATTTCTAATTTTGTAAAATGATTCTTTTGCTAATGGTTTAGTAAAAATATCAGCAATTTGATCCTCAGTTTTCACATATTCCAAACAAATATCATGATTTTCAACATGTTCACGGATGAAATGATGTCTTACATCTATATGTTTGGTTCTAGAGTGTAATACCGGATTTTTAGTTAAACATATTGCACTCATATTATCACATTTAATTGGAATATTATAATAATCAACGCCATAATCTTTTACTTGTTGTTTCATCCAAAGTAGTTGAGCACAACAGCTCCCGACGGCTATATATTCGGCTTCCGCCGTAGATAGAGCAACACTAGTTTGTTTCCTTGAATACCATGAAACCAATATGTTTTCAAGGAATTGACATGTTCCACTAGTACTCTTTCTATCTACTTTGTAACCGGCAAAATCCGCATCCGAGTAGCCGATTAAATCAAAAGTTGACCCTTTTGGATTCCATAGTCCAAGATTAGTGGTATTTATCAAATATTTAAAAATTCTTTTTACAGCCAATAAATGTGATTCTTTAGGACATGCTTGGAATCTAGAACACATACAAACACTGAAAAGAATATCCGGCCTAGAAGCAGTTAGATATAACAATGATCCTATCATGCTTCTATAAAGCTTTTGATCGATACATTTACAGTTTTAGTCCGTGTCGATCTTGATTGTTGAACTCATCAGAGTATTTGCTTCTTTGCTAGTTTGCATTCCAAATTTCTTTAGCATTTCCTTGATGTACTTGGACTGATTTATGAATATTCCTTCAGCTTGTTGCTTGATTTGCAGTCCAAGGAAGAAATTTAATTCTCCCATCATGCTCATTTCAAATTCTCTTTGCATAATCTTAGAAAATTCTTGGCACAGAGTTTCATCAGTAGCACCAAATATTATATCATCTACATAAATTTGTACAATTAAAATATTTTTACTTTTATACTTGATGAATAAGGTAGTATCAACTTTTCCTCTTTGAAACTCATGATCAATCAAAAATCTATTTAACCTTTCATACCAAGCTCGTGGGGCTTGTTTTATCCCGTATAATGCTTTGGTTAATTTATAAACATATTTTGATTGATTCTTTTCTTCAAATCCAGGGGGTTGTTCAACATATACTTCTTCATTCAAGTATCCATTCAAAAATGCACTTTTCACATCCATTTGAAACAATTTGAAATTCATGTGAGAAGCAAATGCTAGTAAAATGTGTATGGTTTCTAACCTAGCCACTGGTGCATATGATTCTTCAAAATCAATCCCTTCTTCTTGGGAATACCCTTTAGCTACTAGTCTAGCTTTATGTCTTATTACAAGTCTGCTTTCGTCCAATTTGTTCCTAAATACCCATTTGGTACCAATAATGGTGTAATCATTTGGTCTAGGAACTAAATGTCATACATTATTTCTTTTAAATTGATTTAGCTCTTCTTGCATTGCAATAACCCAGTTTTCATCATTAAGAGCTTGTTCAATAGTGGTTGGTTCAATTTTTGACACAAATGCATATTGTCCACAAATATTTTTTTTTGATCTCCTAGTTTTTACTCCTTCATAAATATTTCTAATGACTTGCTCAATTGGATGGACATTTTTGAATTTCAAATCAATTGGAGGTTTGTAGGAGTCATTACCTTCACTTACCTCTTCCTTCAAGGGATTTTCTGGCTTGAGCTCAGTTTCTTTTTGTTGTTCTTGTTGTTTTTCTTTTGTATCATCTGCATCACTTAGTTCATCCTCCTTTCTCGAAGTTTGGTTAAATTCATCAAAAATAACATGTATTGATTCTTCTACTGTTTGATTTCTTTTGTTGAAAATCCTATATGCTTTGCTATTTGATGAATAACCAAGGAAAATAGCTTCATCACTTTTGGCATCTAATTTTTCCAAATTTGTTTTTCCATTATTTAACACATAACAAGTACATCCAAAAGTATGGAAATATGATATGTTCGGTTTTTTGCCTTTCTAAAGTTCATATGGGGTCTTTTTCAATATTGCTCTAATGGTAACTCGGTTTAATACATGACAAGCTGTACTTACAGCTTCGCCCCAAAATCTTTTGGACAATTTACTCTCATTTAGCATAGTTCTAGCTATTTCTTGTATTGTCCGATTTTTCCTTTCAACAACTCCGTTTTGTTGAGGAGTTCTTAGTGCAGAAAATGTATGGTGAATTCCTTTTTCATTGCAAAATTCTATAAATCGATTATTTTCAAATTCACCACCATGATCACTTCTAATGGAAATAATTGAACTTTGTTTTTCATTTTGCACAAAATTTGAAAATTTGACAAACATAGAAAATGCTTCATCTTTGCTAGCTAAGAGTATAATCCAAGTAAATCTTGAAAAATCATCAACAATTACATACACGTACTTTTTCCCACCAAGAGTTAAAATGTCCGATGGCCCGTAAAGATCCATATGTAACAATTCCAGTGGTCTAGTTGTTAAAATTTTCTTTTTGGTGGAAAATGGCTTTTTGGGTTGTTTAGATAGTTGACAAGCTTTGCAAATCTTATCCTTGTCATATTTGAGCTTTGGTAACCCTTGTACTAGATTCTTTTTCCACGATGTTTTAATATTTGACATATTTATATGTCTAAGCCTTGTATGCCATATCCATGGATCATTTTCTATGGCTATTAGACATTTTTCCTCTAGTTCATCAAGGCAAACCAAATATACATTTCCATATCTTTTGCCACTAAATACTATGTGTTCATCATAAAAAATATTGCATATAGAGGATTCAAATACAACTTTATATCCTTTATCACATAGTTGACTAATACTCATTAGGTTGTGTTTGAGTCCTTCAACAAATAGTACATCCTCAATACATACATTTGAAATACCATAAACATTTCCTTTACCTTTTATTTTACCTTTTTCATTATTTCCAAAGGCTACTGTTCCTTCATTGCATGGGCTAATCTTATGGAGCAGTCCTTTTTCTCCTGTCATATGTCTTGAGCAGCTACTATCCATAAACCATATATTATTGGCCTCAGCTCTAAGACAAACCTGCAAGAATTAAGTCAAGTGGAGCTCATCCTTTTGGTACCTATTTTATGGGTCCATTTGGGTTAGTTAACTATTGGAGTCTATATTGATCTACCTTTGAAGCTATAAATCCAATATTTTTCGGCATCCAAACTAATTTTGCACCAAGGTTTTGTAATTTTCTTAATTTGCATTGATAAACCTTGTGTCCCAACTTGTTGCAAAAATTACAAGCTCTCAGGAGTCTAGAAACAGGAAGCCATTTGGTAATTTGTTCCTCGGTTGGTCTTTTAGTCCAAACTACTTGATTTATCTTAGTTTTAGTAAAAATGGGTTTGGCGTTGTTTCTCGGAGAATTAGATTTCTCTTGCTCAAATGTATTATGACCAAGTCCTTTCTTACAAGTTTGGGTTGTCATTTTCAAGAACATTTTCATATTTTCTCCTGGATTAGAAAACTTGACAAGCGATTCATTTTATGATTCATTTTCCTTTTTGAGTTTTTCTAACTCAATTTCCAAGGTATTCTTTTCACTTTTTAATTTATCTATCTTTTCAGCAAGTTTACCATTCACAATTATTACTGCATCACATTGTCTTTTCTTTATTATAAACTTGTTTCCTAATTTCTTTATTTCCTCATGTAATGAATCATAGGCTTGTTGAAGTTCTTCCAATTCAGCACATTTGAGAAATTCATTTGTAGAAGAGAAAATTGAAAAGGATTTTTATTTGGAGGTTAGTAACCTTGACTACTTGTGCAGTTCGTTGAAGTAGCTTGATCCTCCAAGATTTCCGTTGCTGCAAAACATATGTCGGAATTTGCCATGCAACAAATTCTTGCGCAATCCGCTTCGCATTCTTCACTTGAAGAGCTACATGTTGTAGATTCTTTTTCATTTATGTACATGCCTCTTCCTTTGTTTCTTTGAAATTTTCTGTTGTCGCCTCGATCTTTTCTTTGCTCCTTTGCTTTAGTTTCTTCGGGCGTTGGGCATTGGGCTTGCATGTGCCCCGAACCACCACACCAGTAACATTTTGTTAATTCTTTCTTTTTCTCTTTAGAATTTCTTTCTTTAAAGTTTCTGAAATTTCTACCTTTCCTTACAAATTTTCTGAACCGTTTTGTAAGGCAATTTCATCATCGTTTTGTGATGATGAGGTGGTGTCATCCAAGTCTTGTGCAGCTTTCAAGGCGATGGCTCTTTTTCCTTTGTGGTGATCCTCGTTTCTTTTCTTGATTAGCTCATGTGACATCAACGAGCTAATAAGGTCTTCCAACTTCAACATGTTTAGGTCCTTGGCTTCTTCTATTGCCGTGATTTTTGGAGTCCATGATTCGGGTAGCACCCTTAGAATCTTCATGACTTGCTCAGATTCAGAAATTGCCTTTCCTAGCCCTTTCGAGGCGTTAGTAATCTTGAAAAATCTAGCAAACATTTCAAAAATATTTTCTGTTTTTAAAATTCTAAAGTTTTCCAATTCTCCAATCAAAATATTTTTCCTTGTCCCTTGGACTTGAGAAGTTCCTTCATAGATAGATGTTAGTGTATCCCATATCTCTTTGGCAGTCAAACAAGATGATACTCTATCATATTCGGAAGCAGTAAGAGCACAAAATAATGAATTCATAGCCTTGGCGTTGCTCTTTATAATTTTCACTTCCTCATCGGTCCATTTGGAAGCCCTTTCATCAGTAGGCAAGGTCACACCGTCTTGGATTGCAATCTAAGAATCCATATCTGTAGCCATGATGAGTTGTTTCATACGTAGCTTTCAATATCCAAAATTGTTCCCATCAAACAATGGTAGCCTAGTAAAGGATTGGCCTTCGAAAAACGCGGGAACTGAAGTGGATTGGGATGCCATATCAAAAGATCTCTTTAGTAGAATTCAAAGACCTGCTCTGATACCACTTGTTGGTCCCGAGTTGATGGCAATTACCCAAGAGAGGAGGGGTGAATTGGGTATTTAAAATTTTAAACTTTAATTAGAGATTTTACCCCGGTTTAGTTTAATCCCTTTTAATAAAACAAATAGAAAGTAATAAGATAATGAAAGCGGAAATGAAAAACAGTAGACAAGATTTATAGTGGTTCGGGCAACCTTCCCTACTCCAGTCTTCCAAGCTCACACTTCCTTGTGACTTGGGTTCCACTATGTATTCCGTCAATACAACTAGAGTCACTACTCTCTTCTAGATTCTAGCTCTAGTGGGTGTATACAACAAATAGCACAAGTAGGTGACGAGTTCCACTCCAATCACAACGCTACTTTGCTATAGCTTGGTTTGAAACACCAAAATCAAACCAAGCACAAAAAACCAAATAATAAGATGAAATAGAAGAAATCTACGCTTTACAGATTTATGTAGCAAGTTCTAGCTCGAGGAAGAATCTGTAGAAGCAACGAATTGTTTTCCATTGAAGCAAACAACAACTTTGAAGCTTGTTCTCCCTTTGAAAGTATATAGATCACTCAATTGTAGAAAAAAGTGGATTGAAACTCTTAGTAGCACTTCTTTCCTCTTTTTCAGCTTTTACTTATGTATTTTCATATTTTCTTGAGTGTCTATATATAGAGGAGGGAGAATTTTGAATGTTACAGAGTTGGTTGGCGCGTAATAAATGTTCCAACGTTCAAAAATTCGAACGTTATTTCTCCAAGTCGTAGGTAGAGTCGACTTCGTGTGCCACTTCACCCAAGTCGCATGCTGGAGTCGACTTCGGGTGCGACTTCGGCTATGCTTCAGTTTTCAAGTCTGTCTTCTGGGTCGACTTGGTCTGAGACTTGGTCCCAAGTCGATCTTGGAGTTGACTTCGGGTGCGACTTAGCTTTTCTCTCTTGCCAAGTCTGCTTAATCTTTCTTGAAATGTCTCTTGCTTGCTTAACTTCTTCTTCATAAGTGTTCTTCTTTTGATTTTCAATACTTGGAGTTCACTTGTATAAAAGTTCTTTAGCTTTATGTCTAGAGAGCTTGAATCTTTGTGTGCATGAACAAGTCCAATATATATATTTCGATTAGAATGGTTGAATTCATGTATCTTGCTTGCTTTGGACTTGGATTAATCTTCATATATTCCAAGTCGAATATTTAAGTCGACTTGATCTTCAACTTGACTCAAGTCTATCTTGAAGTCGACTTATTCCCCGACTTGACTCCTGAAATTTCTGCCGTCTGATTGAAGTCGATGCTGGAGTCGACTTGGAATGCGACTTCACCCAAGTCGCAAGTAGAGTCGACTTCATGTGCGACTTCGGCAGCTTTGCCACCTAATTTCAACTCTGTAAGGAAAGTGTCACTTGAAGTCGATACTGGAGTTGACTTGGTCTGCGATTTCGCCCAAGTCACAAGTGGAGTCGACTTCGTCTGCGACTTCGAGAATTTTTGCTCCCAATTTCAACGCTGGACAGAGGATGTCTTTTGAAGTCGAAGATGGAGTCGACTTGAGAAATCGACTCGGCCCAAGTCGATGTCTGAGTCGACGTGGGTTGTGACTTGACTTGTTCTGTTTTGTATTTTTCATTTTTGTAACCTTGAACATTGCACAAAACATATTAGTAGCTAAGACTTTAGTCAAATTGTGTTGTTAATCATCAAAACTCATACTTTGGATATTTTGCATTTGATTTCAACAATTGTTTCCAACACTAACCGCCAAACAAATATTCCATAACAACTTTAAGACCTCCCATCTTTTCATGTTGTAAATGATCCAATGCATATTTACCACTAGAAATTGTGGCAATCTTCAACAAAACCACATATCAAACCCCACCATTAGTTGTCCACATGTGAAACCCATGTTATTTGAAACTTAGTAAATATAATTTATATACTTAAAAGCTTGTATAGAGTGCATGTTATTAGTTTAAAGTTATAGAAAAATGTGTATGTTTACAAAAAGACTGAATTGCAATTTTAGAGAAATTGGATTAAATTGCAAATCTAAAATAGGGGATTGAATGGTAAGCTTAAAAAGGTAGAGACAAAAAGGGATCTAATTGAAATTCAAAATGGTAAATTTGAGATTATAAGAAAAATGGAGGGTAATTTATGATTTCATAAAGATTAGATACGAAAATAAATTTTTACAAATTTTTGGAAAAAAATTTAAAAATTCTGAATTATACCAATTGAAACTGTTTAAATTCACGGACCTTATGGAAAAATAAAAATAAATAGAAAAATTTTGAACCATCAGGGGTCCTAATTAACGGCTTATATTCATCGACACTATTTTCATTATATCTTAAAATGTATGACTCGGATCGACAAGAAAATTTAATGGGAAGTATTAAATTATGTGCTTTTTAAGATGGACTAGATTATAAAAAACAATTAACTAAAGTGCTTAACTTAAGTGCATCAAAAACCATGTCCAGAAGTCAAACCTATGCCAGCTTACACGTACTGAAACCTCCCCTTTATAAATTTTTATTTTTAGTTAATTATTCATTAAATTAATATCTTGATATATTTAAGGCCATTTGAGATGAAATCTTATGAGCAAACCTATTTTAACATACTCCACATAATGAATGGACTAGATCATGAAAATTATGTTAAGAAGATTTTTAAGCAACTAGAATTATATCAAACTTTATGAATTAACTTTGAATGCTAATATCTTAACCCATACAAATTATTTTGATATGGAAATTAAAATGGATAGTTAAATTTATATGCTCTATAATATAGATGGATTGGACTATGAAAAATGATTTACTAAAGTATTTATGAAAATTCAAGTATTGCATTGGAAAATGTGCATGGATTCTAGTAATGTGTGTACGTCCCTACCCTTGGAACATGCATACGTATCACCTTCACATTTTATTAATTGAGTTATTATGTATATACAACTCCAATTTAGGTAAAATTTCACGGGTAAGCTTAAATTAATGTACCCTATCTAGTGAATGGATTAGATTATACAAAACAGAATTAAAAATGGGTATAAAAATTAAAATTTCAATGAATTGCATTAGTTAATTTCAAATGCCTATATCTTAATCAATTTGGATCATTTTGACATGAAACTTGTATGGACGGCTAATTTGATATGCTTTAAAATATAGACTAGATAGATTATAAAGAACCTCTTAAGAAAATTTTTAAACAGAATTTTATTTACTAATACTCTATATGCTAAGTTCGTTTTTTTTAGATACGAGATAATCAATATTTTTTGAAAAGCAAATGTCGGTCTTAATAAGTACCGACTTAGCCATGAAGCAGATTTCTGCCACTTATTAAATAACGTGATTTGTTTAAAAGAAATGAAATGAAAATACGCTGGCATGAAGGTGGGACATGCCAGCATTATATTAAAACACCCAAGCCTGGTTAAAATGAATTAAAACAGGGCAACCAACCACAAAGAGAATATAAATATGGCTGCGATGGACTGAAGTACTGTGATAGTAAGGAATCATTTTTACAGCAGAAAAAAATGAAAGCTGTGAAGGAAGGAGGAATAGTGGACGTCCGGCAGCATCACAAACAGAAAATCAGAGCTGCCTTCGACGTCGCATACGTGCTTGAATTTATTTTTTATTTATCCAGCTCAACGTCCAAGCAGGTATACTATTTTAAATTCTTTTATTCATTTAATCAATTCTTGTAGTAGGTTCGGAAATTAGAAATTTTTTATGCTAGACCTCATATCCAAACACAACAGGCTTTAAAAAAATTAATTTCTCTATGTATAGTTCACGTAAGTAGATTTTGTGAAAAATATTTTTTTATTATTTACATAGCGACCTGCAACGTCCAAACCAACCTTGTTATTTTCCATTTTGATTTTTCTCCCAATTAAATAAGATGTATAAGTATATTTCACATAAGAATTTTTTTTATCAGATTTAAATAATTCAAAAAGTTTGCAACCCAATACAAGTATGATTTACGGATTCTCGGAAAATTTAACGTTCCAACCAATTTAAAATAATTAAAAGTATTTACAAATTTACAGGCTATTAGGAGGTGGGGACGTTAATTATAGAAATTTTAATCAGATTTATCTTGCTATAGGCCATATATAGATATTTTGTATAATATTGCTGTAAACTTTAATATGCTAAACAAGGGTATCGAATAGAATATATAGCCTAAATTAATCACGAAAATTTAACATATATAATGCAAATATTTGAGCCAGTCCCTTTTACTTGTTTAGGAAAAAGAAAAGAAAAGGTTGTGGAAGCAAGCTAAAATTCTGAGGTAAGCAAGTAATGCCTTAAAATGATTTATTTTTAAAAGGATTGAATGACTTACAATCCATTTCATTCTGATGTTTTTCAATATTATTTAACGGTGACCATCCTCATAATGTGGTTTGAAAAATGTATTTAGTAACTTATTTTATAGATGATTATGCAATTTTTCTCAACTTGAAAAGAGAGCAAAATGATGAATGTGATTATTTTTGAAATCATACTAGCATGTGTATGATGCATGTTACACAAAAGTACATGTCTATTTTAGAGGTGTAAGCTGACCAAAAGTTCTCTTCAAATGTGGCCAAGTCACTGATGTAGTCCCAAAGGCCAGTGGCGCCCTCCCTAAAATAAGGGGTATACGAATTGGTTATCGCCTAGCTAGCACGGGCTTGGGCTGCCATTAGATTCTCCAAGTTGGTCAGCCTCACATTGGTTGAGAGCGGTTACGAGCGACGTCACAAATAGGAAGAAGGAAGAATGATCAACACAATATTGAAAAGTGATTGCAAGCTCAACCGTCCAAGTCTTTACACCCCAAATTTAATTCAAACAAGCTCTTCTTGGGCAATCCAACTCGAGTTTCAAGCCATATTATCGATACCACAAGTGTAGTCCATAAACTCCTCCCCTACTACTTTAAACTCTTAGTTACAACAAATTAATGGAATAGTTTGAACCAAAAGGTTACCCACAAGCAACACATCCACATGCCCACAAATATATGAAAAATGCAAACCACCCACTTGCGCACCTTTTATTTAAAGTAATAAAATTGGTGATTCACTAAAAGCAGTAAAACGAATTGCGTAGAACTTCAATGGCCCAAAATATGCAAAGATTGAGGATTTTGATATTGAAAATAATATCGACTAAGCAAACCATGGTTTTCATGTCGACGGGCTCGAAAAATGCTTTCCGTTGATATGTGGTAGCTCCCATAACTCCTTCGGGATCAAAAGTTATGACCAGTTGAAGTTGGCATGCTGAAAACTGCTTTTTTTTTTATGCTGGCAGGGGGGTGGCGCTGGGGCACCAAAAATTGGGGCCTAGGCGCCGACTTGCTGACTCAAAAGTTGCAACATGTTATTTTCTTAAAAAATATGGTGCCGGGGCACCATTTCTCTGATCCCAACTTGCTAGAACATGTTCTTTTGCGAAACTTGGCGCCGGGCACCAAAAATTGAGGCCGGGACCTCACTCCAATTGCATTGTCTTGTCTTGAATGATGAATATAAACTTGAAACTCCTTGATTCCATCATTTATCAACTTGAAAGTGGATTGAAAGTCCATATTTGAGCATGATAATCCTGTCATTCCTTGCCTTGGGAGATGACTACTTTATTCCTGAAACAAAAATAAAAAGTGTAATGAGTTGCCTCCCATTCAGCGCTAAATTTATCGTCTTCAGCCCGACGTCCCATTATGATTAGCCAATTCCCGCTCTATCGAACTTCCTTCCATGCGGATTGTGCACTAGAAGTTCAAATCCCTTCTTAGCCTCTTCAAACGGATCAGTTAGCCTCTTTTCTTGAATTCCATAGAGACTATAAAAGGGTTGTTCAGGGTCTTGAATTAATGATGGCTTCAAGATGCTGCTTTCCAAGGCTATGCATTGATCATTTAAGTATTGCTGCACCTGAATTTCAGGAAGACCAATTAGAGGTATGTTGATATGACAATTTTCAACTTTCTCCAATATATCAACCTCTATTTCTTCATCAATTTTCTCTTCTGCTTCCTGACTTTTCATTGGCTCGGTCAATTGTTCTAGAATGAACTGAGGTTCAGGTTGCTCTATCACATTGATTGATATATCTTCATTAACGCTTGGAGTGACTTCGCAACCCTGTTCCAACTCGTCTTCTTCTGCAATTTCTTCAATATGACTGGAAGACAGTTCTTGATGCCAACATTAGATTGCGGATGCCAATTGCTCCACCTGTTTCTGCATGTTCTCATTAAATTGCATCTGGCTCTTCATGAATTGCATGAACATGTACTCCAAAGATAACTTGCTTTCAGGTAGTGAAGGCTCCTCAAACTCCTGTGTTTGACAATTGAAATGCATCATATTCCTCGCTTGCAAATCTCCATGGTAGCCCTGTGTATCATTCGAATGCTCATAATAGCCCACGGACGCTGAGTAATACACGCGTTGAATTGACAGATGCCCTTCGCCTCCACATAAATCGCAATAGCTTGAATAAGAATGATCCATTCCCTGCATTTGATAATCAAAACCTACGAATTGATCTGAGGGTGCCAGTGCGTCATTAAACCCATGGAAACGGTAAGTGCTTGGTGTTGAAAATTCTGCATTTAGCCATTGGTAATGATTTGAAGCCATTGAAAATTACAAAACAAAGACTCCTGAAATAGAATTTGATCAAAAGAAAAGAAAGAAAAGAAAAACTATGTATAATATATACACATTCACAGAAGACAACTGAAATTGTCAGATACTAAGTTTAAATCAATCCTCGACAACAGCGCCAAAAACTTGACGAGCTGTGTATATGTCTATTAAATTGCTCGCTATTTACGCAAGTATACGTGCCGTGTCAAGTAATAAAGTGTGAGTAGAGTATCGTTCCCATGAGAATTGTGTTAAACGGATTAGCACCTTAAATCTCAATTGTCTAAGTGAATTGGTAAAAGGAATGAGATTTGGTTTCAAAGAATTGAATTAAACTAAACTAAGCAAAGCAGTAAATGACCAGAGTGGTGTGGATGTGGCCGATATTTACTTGAGATGATTAAGATAGGTGGGAATATGAATTCATTGAATCATAACTATGTTATTTGGTTTCAATTAAGTTAATTGTGCAGAGATTACTAATCTAGGTTCATTCATATTCATATATGTCTTCCAACACATACAAACCTAACCAAGTTTTAGTCATGTGCTATGTTCTCATGCATACAAGTAAAACAAGGTTGATAACCATATAACCTAATCATGATTACACAGGGTTAATAGGTATATTCCTATCCATATTAACATCTAACACAACATGAGTTAGAATACCTGTGCCTTATATATGGATCTCATTCAAATCCCACTTTTTCAAGCATGAATCTGAATATTAGATCAATCCACAAGGTTGCAAAGCTTGTAAACGCATTAAGCATAATATATAAAGGTAATCTCAAGCAACATATGTCACAGCACAACTATATTATTAATTCAAGCATAAGAAAACCAAATATCATAAGCTATGAATTCAAATCCTACATATCTCCCACCATAGGAAGGTTCAGCCCATAAACATGACTTCAATTCCCATTGAAATCGAGTTTATAATCATCATAAGCAAGGAGAATAACAAACAGGTAGAGATAGATGAGAAGAGGAGATGAAACTCAATGGATTTTGCAGTGATGGCTTGGATCTCCACTTGCTCTTCTCTCCTTCCTTGAAGCTTTGGTTTCCTCCTTTTCTCCACAGCAACTACTCCCTATTTTGGTCTCTCCTGTATGGCCTCCGAAACTCCTTTGCAAGCAGCCCTAGGTTTCTATTTATAATGGGTAGCTTGTGCAGCACATGTGCAGAAATTCGCTCGCGTACGGATGCGTATTGGCGCCTAGGCGCCAACTCTTTGGAGCTGCGTAACTTAGAAACCTTTATGGAAACCCTAAGGCTTCATGCCTTGGCGCCTAGGCGCCAACTCCCTAGAATCAATGCGACTCGTGACTTCAAAAACCTTTAGAACTTTGCTTGCGTGTTGGAGATTCTAGTAAAGGCCCGTAGAATTGCACCTGGGCGCCAACCCCGTGCTCCTTCACTTGGCTCTGTTATGCATTCAACTTGCTTGCATGCTTGTAATTCTCCGTCCTTCCTGTAAAAATTACATAAACTAAATAAATGGACTAAAAATGCCTAATTTATACTAAAAATGCATAAAAAGTACATAATGCTCCTAATATGCAAAGCGATTTAGCTAAATGGATACAAACTAAACCTAATCTCTTGGACTAACACGCAAAAATAGTCTGAAATAGGCCATGATAACTCGTATTTTTACGAGTTATCAGTAATGAACCTCCATATGTGGATTAAATGAAAGGTTATGATATGTTGAAATTTTTACCCTAAATAAGGGTATTAAAAATGAAATGAATGGATGATGTGATGGATACATTATGTTCTAATGTATGAACACCCGACTTAAAAGACAAGTGGGTTAAGCTAGTTCGATGTAAATCCAAATGGATTCATGTAGGTTGAAAAATCCTAAGGGATGCAAGCATTTGGAGTTGATTCATATAAATGAAATGTCATTTTTATTTATCTAGACAAAGGCAAGGAAAAGTATGGAAGAAAGGGATTAAGGCTATCTCAGGTAAGCAAGCGAACTTTTCAAAATATTGATTTCCTCTTATGTGTTGAAATGATTTAAGATGTTTATGTTGATACATATATGAATGTTTTACAAGCGGGCAAGCACAAGTTTTGAAAATGATGGCTTTAATGAAAAGCCTCAAGGTTTGCTTCATGGGAAGCCAGCAACACTTTTTAAGATAATTATGTTATCACAAGGGTTGTCAAAGATTAGGAATGCTTTATGTTGATGGATTTAGGAATTGGCTTACAAGTAAGCAAGTTCTTCATGATGTTATTTCCAAAGGATTTCACGCTTTATATTGATGATTTTAAGAATTTGCTTACGAGAAAGCAAGTTCTTTATGATGCTGTTTTCAAAAGGATTTTATAAGAAAAAAGGGAGTTTTGCCCTTTTCAGAAAGTGATATTTACAAACAAGTTATGACTTTTATCTCTACAGGATTTTGTGACAAACAACTATTTTTATGAAAGAAAAAGAAAAAGAGATTTGATTTATAAAAAAAAGATTGGTTTTCCTATGCCATAATACTTAAATATAAACGATGATTTGGACATGATTCATCTGTTTGAAATGGTGTTAGAAAAGTTTTGATTTTCATTAAATATGGAAATATTTTGAAAATGCTTCAAAATTGTTTACATGGATGTTTCTAAAGAGGATTTAAGGATGGCCAACCCAATAAGTTGATTTCATAAAATGATTTAATTTCGTATTGCCAAAATAGCATACAAAAGGCTATGCAAGCCCCTCTTCATGTAAAAATGACAAGAAGGATATGTGGACAAGGATATGATACCAGGGTGAATAAAAAGGGAATGATGCATTTGCATAACCATTGTAGGCAAAAGGCCCGGAAATGGGAATAAAAAAAATGATTGTGAAATACGTTGTTTATGTTGGAAATATGTGGAAAATAAGTCAAGTCTATGTTTTGATGATTAACAAATCAATTTGAGTAAGTTTTGGTTACTAACATGTTTGTGGAAATGACTTAAGGTTATAAATTTGAAGAATATGAAGCATGGCAAGCCAAGTCGATTTCCAAGTCGACTCAGGCTTCGACTTAGGCCAAGTCGATCCCCAAGTCGACTCAAGAAGCGACTTCAAGACGTCATTCCCTTCCAAAGTTGAAATCGAGAATGAGAGGTGCCGAAGTCGCATCCCAAGTCGACTCCGCTTGCGACTTGGGTGAAGTCGCAGACCAAGTCGACTCTAGCATCGACTTCGAAACGTCATTTCCTTCCAGAGTTGAAATCAAGAATGAGAACTGCCGAAGTCGCATCCCAAGTCGACTCCGCTTGGGACTTGAGGTGAAGTCGCAGACCAAGTCGACTTCAGTCACGACTTGGAGGTGTCATTTCTGTCCAGAGTTGAAATCGAGGAGCAGAGCTGCCGAAGTCGGAGAGGAAGTCGACTCCGCATGCGACTTGGGCGAAGTCGCAGACCAAGTCAACTCCAGTATCGACTTCAGTTGGACAGGGCAGAAACTTCAGAAGCCAAATCGGTGATTAGATCGATTTCAAGATTCAAGACTCAAGGACTCAAGGTTCGCAAATCATGGAGCTAAAGGAAATCAAGGTAGAATGATAACACAGTGGTCCAAAGAGATATAAATCAAGAAAGAAACAACCAAACATGAAGAAACTCAAGCAAGCAAAGCATTCCAAGGATTTCAAGTTTGTCAAGCAAACTGCCGAGGTGAAGTCGCACCCGAAGTCGACTCCACCTGCGACTTGTGTCAAGTCGAGGACCAAGTCGACCCAGACTGGAACTTGAAGTTGTTGCGAACAGGCGAAGTCGCACCCAAAGTCGACTCCATCTGCGACTTGGGCGAAGTCGTCACGAAGTCGACTCCACCTGCGACTTGGGACGCAACGGTCGGAAAATTTTCTAACGTTGGCGCATTAAATGCGCGCCACCTACCTCCAAACGTTCGGATTCCCTCCACGATTATAAAAGGCATTCAATATGAACGAGGAGGGTAGCTGAGAATCATTGAATGTGCATAACTCCTATCTTCAAGAGCATCCAGTGATCAAGCCATCATAAAGAAGAAGAACTCCGAGTTCAAACTGGCAAGAGTTGTTATTGAATCATCAACACTGCTGTACAAGTTCTTCTCTACGTCAAAACTGCCTCTACATAACAGTAACGTGTAGAAACTTTCTTTTATTCTTATTGCCGTATTGAACTTGTTTTAGCTTGGGTAGCTAAGAACAAGTGTAAGCAATGTAGTGTGTGATTGGAGTGGAACTCGTCACCTACTTGTGCTGTGTATTGTTGATGTCCCCTAGAGCTAGAATCTAGAAGAGAGCAGAGGCTCTGGTTGTATATGCCCTCTAGAGCTAGAATCTAGAAGAGAGTTGTGGAACCCTGACCGTATACGAGTTGTTTCGACTGTATACGTGTCATTTCGACATTTGTAATTTTGTAATTATTTTATGAATAAATGAAAATTCATGAATTATATTGATGGATATGTGTATTGGAGATTGAAATAATGCAATTAGGAATTTAACCCCGTGAATAGTGCACGTGAATAGTGTACGTGAATAGTAACCAAGGACTAAGACCCGTGATTAAGAGTTAATCACTTGGATTAACTTAATCACAAAAAGACAAAATAGAGATTTAATCACTACAAGACAAAATAGCAATTCTTTTGGATATTGTAATCCAAGTTTGATTTTTGTGGAAAAATAGAAAAAAATTCATAAATTGCAATCCGGGCGTCGGAATTCGATGAAATTTTTTATGGATAGTTAAAAATTCATGATGGACATAATGAATGGATCAAGATGTGATGAAAATCACAAAACAAAGGTCAAGATGAAACGTCAAGTGAAAAAATCAAAAAGTAGCATTACTTTAATTAAATACTACTTTTGACTTTTTATAAAAAGTAAATAATAAAAAATAAAAAAATTAAATGAAGTGCAGCAAGGGCAGGGGCGTGAGCAGGGGCATTAAATGGCCACTTGACTTTAATCAATGATCCAAATTCATCCAAATCACAAATCAAGGGTTTAGATTTAATTAGCTTAAAATTAATTAAATAAAAAATAATAAAAATAGGAAAAAGATAGGGCTGCATAGGGTGGGCTGGAGCAGGCCTAGGGTGGCTGCTCTTGGCTCAAGGCATTTTTCAAAATTAGAAAAAAATACATTTTTATAATTAAATACCTCAAGCTAAGGAGGTAAAATCTAATTTTGTAAAAAATCAAAAACTATAAATAGGGGGCAAGGTGAGAACGACCAGAAGCATTCCAAGCTTGAAAACCTCAAGAATTTCCACCCCCAAACACGTTTTTTCCCTTTAGAGAAAGAAGGAGAAAGTTAGAGACAGGAAGTGTGAGAAAAAAAGGCGTATCTCCGCTTTCGGTAAGTAATTTCTACCCAAATTTCTTTTGGATGTTAAGTAGGGTAAAAACATGCTTAGATAATGCCTAAGCATGAGAAAATAAGTATAGATATAATGTTTAAATGGAATTATGCCAAAACATCAAAAATTTGGAGCGAATATAGGGTATTCGGCAAGATAGCATATGATATGTGAAAATAATGCTCCAAAATTGATAAATGATGATTTGGGATGTATGATTATGATAAATATGATGTTAGAATAATGATATATTAATTTCATGATTTTTGGAATTAAAGATTATGCTTAAGTGAATTTATGATATTTTTAGTATATGGAGAAAATGATTTTTTTGGCCAAGTAAATAATGATAAATTCAAAATATAAGAAATGTCCAATGATATACTAGGCATAAGGTATGTCATGGTATTTTTTTATTTTTGAAAAAAATATCAATTTTTGAAACCCATGAACAGTAACCACGGATGAAGTTAAATAGGAAAAGGAAAAGAGAAGGTCGAAGACACCTCCTAAGAAGGTAAGCAAGTTATATGTTTTGCAAATTATTTCCAAAATGCTTGAAATTGTTTGCAAGTTGCTTTATGAAATTTATTTAAGGTTGGCCATACCTATAACTGCTTTACATGAACTGAAGTTCGTTTTGTGAAATTATTTATTAAATGCTTTTTATGAAATTGTTTATGATTTGCAAATATCATGTCGCATGTGTATGAGAATGAGCATGTGCACGAGGAATAGGCCTTAGTCGAGGTTGTACGCGGACCGGATGTCCCCCTCGCTATTGCCCAGTCGCTTAATAGGCCCAGGCCGGCAGCGACCTCCCTGAAATGGGAGCATGTATGGGATGGGCGCCTAGCTAGCGTTGCATCCAAAGGAATGTCATGAATGCTATGTATGCATTGCATTTGCATTTTATGAAATGCATGAAAATGACTAAAAAATTATGTATAGCTTGCTTACTGAGTATTATTACTCACCCATGCTTTTTCAACAACAGACAGGAAATGATGATGAAGGCAGCATGCCAAGTGTTATGTAGTTTTTGATATAAATGATGTTTATGTAAACTTTATGTAAAGTCAACGATGAAAATTTTGAGATGAAAAGGGAATATTTTTATTCCAATGAAAATGTTTATGGAATAGTTTTTTATCATAACTATGTTATGTGAAATATATTTCAAATTGGATGAATGATGAGAATTTTCCATGTATTGATGAAAAAAAAAAATTCCTGCCGTGTGATCAGGGCAACAATCCTGAGTCACGTTTACCAATCAAAACGATCCCGGAGTAAGGCTTCTAGGCACCTCCGTTCGGGGCGCCACAAGAGTGGAGAGTCTAGTTGTATTCGCGGAATACATAGTGGAACCAAGTCACACGGGGTGTGAGCTTGGAAGAGTGGAGTAGGGAGGTTGCCCGAACCACTATAAAATCTTGTTTGTTCATTTTTATTTCTGCTCTCTACACTATATTGCTTTCGAATTTGTTTCTTCATAAAGGAGACTAGATTAATCCGGGCTAAAGTTTCTGTTTAAGTTGAAAATTTTTAAATACCCAATTCACCCCTCCCCTCCCCTCTTGGGTAATTGCCATTAACTCAGGACCAACAAGTGGTATCAGAGCAGGTCTTTGAGTTTTACCAAAGAGATCTTATTGATATGGCATCCCAATCGACTTCCGTTCCCGCATTTGCCGAAGGCTAGTCTTTTACTAGGCCAACATTGTTTGATGGGAATAACTTCGGCTATTGGAAGCTACGTATGAAACAACTCATCATGGCTACAGATATGGACTCTTGGATTGCAATTCAAGATGGTGTAACCTTGCCTATTGATGAAAGAGCTTCCAAATGGACTGAAGAAGAAGTAAGAATTGTAAAGAGCAATGCTAAAGCTATGAACTCACTATTTTGTGCTCTTACAGCTTCTGAATATGATAGAGTATCTTCTTGTCTAACCGCAAAAGAAATATAGGATACTTTAACATCTATCTATGAAGGAACTTCTCAAGTCCAAGGGACAAGGAGAAATATTTTGATCGGAGAATTGGAAAGCTTTAGAATGCTAGAAACAGAAAATATTTCTGAAATGTTTGCTAGATTCTCTAAAATTACTAATGCCTTGAAAGGTCTTGGAAGGGCAATTTCTGAATCTGAACAGGTTATGAAGATTCTAAGGGCGCTACCCGATTCATGGACTCCAAAAATTACTGCAATAGAAGAAGCCAAAGACCTAAACACATTGAAGCTAGAAAATCTTATTAGCTCATTAATGTCACATGAGCTAATCAAGAAAAGAAACGAGGATCAACACAAAGGCAAGAGAACCATTGCATTAAAAGCAGCACATAACTCGGATGAGTCAACCTCCTCATCTCATAACGACGAAGAAGACATTGCATTGTTGACCCGGAAATTTCGAAAGTTCGTAAGGAGAGAAAAGAACTTCAAGGATCTCCAAGAGAGACCTCGAAAAGAGAAGAAGAAGGAGGCTATAAAGTGCTATAGATGCGGCGGTATGGGACATATGCAAGCTCAATGTCCTACACCCGAAGAGAAATCAAAGGATCAACATGAAAGGAGGGAAAGACATGAAAGCAGAAAATTCCAAAGGCCAAAGGGAAGAGGAATGTACGTGAACGAAGAAACTTCATCAACAAGTAGCTCCTCAACCGATGATTTTGATGCGGCAAATTGTGCAAGAATATGCTGCATGGCGCGGATTGAGCAAGAAGAAGATTTGTTGTGTTTAAACACAACGGAAGTTTTGGAAGAGCAAACCACCTCAACCAAGTACACAAGTAATGAAGAGGTAACTTCCAAATTTTTCTATTCTCAATCTACTCACTCTACTATTCAAGAATGTCTCAAATGTGCTGAATTAGAAGAATTACAACATGCATATGATTCATTATATGAGAAAATCAAAAAGCTAGGAAATATGTTATCATTAAAGAGACAACAATGCAATTCCATTATTATTGTAAATGGAAAACTAGCTGAAAGTACATCAAAACTGAAAGATGAAAATAAATTGCTTTTGAAAGAAGTAGAGAAATTGAAAAAGGGGAATGAATCCTTAAATGAATCATTAGCTAAATTTTCTAATCTAGGAGAAAATGTAAAAATATTTTTGAACATGACCTCTCAAACAAATAAAAGAGGTCTTGGATACTCCACATTTGAGCAAAGAGAAAGTGGCAAATCGAATGTGCCAATACTTGGGAAAAATCAAACCAAAACTGCACCTATCCACAAGCCCAAAGGGAAACATACTACGTGGACTAGAAAGCCAATTATTGAATCAATACATACTTAGAGGCTTACTCCTAGATTACCAATGACTTGCAATTTTTGCAATAAGATGGGTCATAAAGTCTATAAATGTAACTTTAAGAAATTATATGACCACGATGCAAAATTAGTTTGGGTTCCAAGAAACACGAGATTTAGGCTTTCTAAATTAGAACAACAAAGATTAAATCAGGTTACTAACCCAAATGGATCCATAAAATGGGTACCAAAGAGATAAGATTTATTTGCTCATTTTTCAGATATGTTTCAAAGCAAAGGCAAGCAACGTTTGGTTCATGGATAGCGGTTGCTTAAGGCATATGACCGGTGAAAGAAGTTTATTTCATAAACTCAAGCCTTGCAACAATGGAACTGTTGCTTTTGGAAATAATGAGAAAGGTAAAATCAAAGGTAAAGGAAACATTTATAGTATTTCAAATGCATGTATGGAAGATGTATTATTTGTTGAAGGACTCAAGCACAATTTAATGAGTATTAGCCAATTATGTGACAAAGGATATGAGGTTGTGTTTGAATCATCTATATGTAATGTATTTGATGGAGAACATATCATGTTTAGCGGAAAAAGACATGAAAATGTATATTTGGTTTCACTGGATGAACTAGATGGTCAATGTCTAATGGTCATTGACAATGATCCATGGGTTTGGCATAAGAGGCTTGGGCATATAAACATGACAAATATAAAGACCCTACGGAAGAAGAGTTTGGTAGAAGGATTGCCTAAATTGAAATATGACAAAGATAAAATTTGCAAGGCATGTCAATTGTCAAAACAAGTTAAAATGCCTTTCTCTACCAAAAAGGAGATTTCCACCACTAGGCCACTTGAATTGCTACACATGGATCTATATGGGTCATCCGATATTTTAACCATTGGTGGAAAGAAATATGTGTTTGTAATAGTTGATGATTTTTCAAGATTCACATGGGTAATTCTCTTAGCTAGCAAAGATGAAGCCTTCTCTATGTTTGCAACTTTTGTAAACTTGGTGCAAAGTGAAAAACAATGTACTATTATGACCATTAGAAGTGATCATGGTGGTGAGTTTTAAAATAAACGATTCATAGAATTGTGTAGTGAAAAATGAATTCATCACACATTTTCTGCACCAAGAACACCACAACAAAATGAAGTGGTTGAAAGGAAAAATAGAAGTATACAAGAGATGGCTAGAACAATGCTAAATGAGAGTAAATTATCCAAGAAATTTTGGGGTGAAGCTGTAAGTACAGCTTGTCATGTGCTGAACCGAGTTACCATTAGAGCAATCTTGAAAAAGACCCCATATGAGCTATGGAAAGGTAGAAAATCAAATATTTCATATTTTCATGCCTTTGGTTGCACATGTTATGTTTTGAACAATGGAAAAACCAACTTGGGAAAATTGGATGCTAAAAGTGGTGAGACAATATTCCTTGGTTACTCATCAAATAGTAAAGCATATAGAGTCTTCAACAAAAGAAACCAAGTTGTAGAAGAGTCAATACATGTTGTTTTTGATGAAATTAACCCATGTTTCAAAAGAAAAGATGATTTAAGTGATGCAGATGAGATAACAAGTAGCTTTGAAAAACTGCATGTGGAAAAGCAAGAAGATTCCATGGAGGAAAGGGTAAGTGAAGGTAATAATTTCTATAAACCTTCAACTAACTTAAAGTTCAAACATGCCCATCCAATTGAGCAAGTTATAGGGAATGTGTATGAAGGTGTAAAAACTAGAAGGTCAAAACAAAACATTTGTGGACAATACGCCTTTGTATCCAAAATTGAACCATCCACTATTGGCAAGCTCTTGATGATAAAAACTGGATCATAGCAATGCAAGAAGAGCTAAATCAATTTGAAAGAAATCAAGTTTGGCATCTTGTTCCAAGACCAAAAGATTGTACTGTCATTGGCACAAAGTGGGTATTTAGGAACAAATTGGATGAAAGTGGACTTGTAGTGAGAAACAAAGCTAGACTTGTGGCAAAGGGATACTCACAAGAAGAAGGAATAGATTTTGAGGAATCCTATGCCCCGGTTGCTAGATTAGAAGCTATTCGCATTTTACTAGCTTTTGCATCTCACATGAACTTTAAATTGTTTCAAGTGGATGTTAAAAGTGCATTTTTGAATGGATATATAAATGAAGAGGTGTATGTTGAACAACCACCTGGATTTGAGGAAAAAGATCAATCTAAATTTGTATATAAATTAACCATAGCATTATATGGATTAAAACAAGCTCCAAGAGCTTGGTATGAAAAATTAAGTAAATTTTTGATTGATCATGACTTCCAAAAGGGAAAGGTAGACACCACTTTGTTTATCAAATATAAAGAAAAAGATATCTTGATTATTCAAATTTATGTTGATGATATTATTTTTGGTGCTACTAATGAGATTCTTTGTCAAGAATTTTCTGAGCTTACGCAGAAAGAATTTGAGATGAGTATGATAGGGGAGCTGAATTTCTTCCTTGGACTACAAATCAAGCAACTAAATGAAGGGATTTTCATCAACCAGTCCAAGAATATCAAAGAAATGTTGAAGAAGTTTGGCATGGAAAACAGCAAAGGGGCAAACACGCCTATGAGCTCAACAGTTAAAATTGACAAAGATGAGAAAGGAAAAACAATTGATTTAAAATTATATAGAAGCATGATAGGTTCTTTATTATATTTAACTGCTTCTAGGCCTGATATATTGTTTAGTGTATGTATGTGCTCTAGATTTCAATCATGTCCAAAAGAATCACACTTGGTAGCTGTAAAAAGAATTTTCAGATATTTAGTAGACACTACCAACATAGGACTTTGGTATCCAAAGGGCTCTAATTTTGATCTAATCGGCTACTCGGATGCGGATTTTGCCGGTTACAAAGTAGATAGAAAAAGTACTAGTGGAACATGTCAGTTTCTTGGGAACATGTTGGTTTCATGGTTTTTAAGAAAACAAACTAGTGTTGCTCTATCTACGGCAGAAGCCGAATACATTGCCGCCGGGAGCTGTTGTGCCCAATTGCTTTGGATGAAACAACAACTTAGGGACTATGGCATGGATTTTAAAGATATACCTATTAAATGTGATAATACAAGTGCCGTATGTTTAACTAAAAATCCAGTATTGTATTCTAAAACCAAACATATAGACCTTAGACATCATTTTATTAGAGAACATGTAGAAAATCATGATATATGTTTGGAATATGTAAGAACAGAAGATCAAATTGCAGATATATTCACCAAACCTCTTGCAAAAGAATTATTTTATAAAATTAGAAATGATATGGGAATGCTTGAATTAATTTAGCAAAGCACAAACTGAGGGGGAACATAGGTTCAGGGGGAGCAACCCCACCATTCTCATAAAATTTTACCCACTCTATCTCAATTTTTTGATACATTGACAAAAAGGGGGAGAAGAGATCGGGATTTGAGTCTAAGTGGTTTTATGAAGAGATCGGGAATTGAGTCTAAGTTTTTATGACTGGTTTTAAGTTTTTATTTGAATGTTTTTTATTGTTTGCATGAGTATGTTAAAAACTTCAAAATGCAGAATTGGCATGTTTTTAAGACATTGAAAGGTATACACTCAAATCAGTTTTGTCAATCATCAAAAAGGGGGAGATTGTTGGAAATATGTGGAAAATAAGTCAAGTCTATGTTTTGATGATTAACAAATCAATTTGAGTAAGTTTTGGTTACTAACATGTTTGTGGAAATGACTTAAGGTTATAAATTTGAAGAATATGAAGCATGGCAAGCCAAGTCGATTTCCAAGTCGACTCAGGCTTCGACTTAGGCCAAGTCGATCCCCAAGTCGACTCAAGAAGCGACTTCAAGACGTCATTCCCTTCCAAAGTTGAAATCGAGAATGAGAGGTGCCGAAGTCGCATCCCAAGTTGACTCCGCTTGCGACTTGGGTGAAGTCGCAGACCAAGTCGACTCCAGCATCGACTTCGAAACGTCATTTCCTTCCAGAGTTGAAATCGAGAACGAGAACTGCCGAAGTCGCATCCCAAGTCGACTCCGCTTGGGACTTGAGGTGAAGTCGCAGACCAAGTCGACTTCAGTCGCGACTTGGAGGTGTCATTTCTGTCCAGAGTTGAAATCGAGGAGCAGAGCTGCCGAAATCGGAGACGAAGTCGACTCCGCATGCGACTTGGGCGAAGTCGCAGACCAAGTCGACTCCAGTATCGACTTCAGTTGGACAGGGCAGAAACTTCAGAAGCCAAATCGGTGATTAGATCGATTTCAAGATTCAAGACTCAAGGACTCAAGGTTTGCAAATCATGGAGCTAAAGGACATCAAGCTAGAATGATAACACAGTGGTCCAAAGAGATATAAATCAAGGAAGAAACAACCAAACATGAAGAAACTCAAGCAAGCAAAGCATTCCAAGGATTTCAAGTTCGTCAAGCAAACTGCCGAGGTGAAGTCGCACCCAAAGTCGACTCCACCTGCGACTTGGGTCAAGTCGAGGACCAAGTCGACCCAGACTGGAACTTGAAGTTGTTGCGAATAGGCAAAGTCGCACCCTAAGTCGACTCCATCTGCGACTTGGGCGAAGTCGCACACGAAGTCGACTCCACCTATGACTTGGGTCGCAACGGTCGGAAAATTTTTGAACGTTGGCGCATTAAATGCGCGTCACCTACCTCCAAACGTTCGGATTCCCTCCACAATTATAAAAGGCATTCAATATGAACGAGGAGGGTAGCTGAGAATCATTGAATGTGCATAACTCCTATCTTCAAGAGCATTCAGTGATCAAGCCATCATAAAGAAGAAGAACTCCGAGTTCTAACTGGCAAGAGTTGTTATTGAATCATCAACACTGCTGTACAAGTTCTTCTCTGCGTCAAAACTGCCTCTACATAACAGTAATGTGTAGAAACTTTCTTTTATTCTTATTGCCGTATTGAACTTGTTTTAGCTTGGGTAGCTAAGAACAAGTGTAAGCAATGTAGTGTGTGATTGGAGTGGAACTCGTCACCTACTTGTGCTGTGTATTGTTGATGCCCCCTAGAGCTAGAATCTAGAAGAGAGCAGAGGCTCTGGTTGTATATGCCTCCTAGAGCTAGAATCTAGAAGTGAGTGGAGACTTTAGTTGTATTCGCGGAATACATAGTGGAACCCAAGTCATACGGGGTGTGAGCTTGGAAGAGTGGAGTAGGGAGGTTGCCCGAACCACTATAAAATCTTGTGTGTTCATTTTTATTTCTGCTCTCTACACTATATTGCTTTCCACTTTGTTTCTTCATAAAGGGGACTAGATTAATCCAGGGTAAAGTTTCTGTTTAAGTTGAAAATTTTTAAATACCCAATTCACCCCTCCCCTCTTGGGTAATTGCCATTAACTCGGGACCAACAGTTTATTCTTGAAAATTCAAAAGTTTTGAAGTTTCTTTATAAGGAGGATTTTAAGATTGGTGTCAAGTAATATTTTTAGAAAAGTCTATTTTCTCAAGCAATTCAAACGCTTATCAAAATATTTTATCTAAAATGTTTCTAAAAGTATTTCAGGGTGGTCATCCGACAACTAGATTTCAAATGATAACTTGTTTAAAGTGGGTGCGCTCACTTTATAAGTTGACATAGACTGCAGTCTGTGATTTTTTGTTTCAAAATGATTGAAAAGGACATGGACTACAGTCTATAGTGTTTTTCAAGATGGTTTAAAAGGACATGGGCTACGGTCTGTGATGTTTTAAATCACACGGACTGCAATCTGTGATGTTTCATGAGATTATGCTAGCATATGGACATCCATGAGGATGATGTATGGTGCACCAGTACAAGGATAGGCCGATTATAAAGCACGGTCGAAGATGGATTGAGGCCCACTTTACATATGGCCAAGTCGCTAAGGGATAGCAGGAGGCCAGCGGCGCCCTTCTTTAGATAGGAGAAGGATTAAGGAACAATCGCCTAGCTAGCGTGTTGTTAAGGATTCTCTTCCAAAATGTAGCATAATCACTTGCTAAGTGTCACTACTAGATGGGAAGAAATGCATTTGCATATGTTTTGCTTTTGAAAAACCCAGAGGTTAGGATATAAAAGCATTTATACAAAAAGTTACCCTAAATGGGATTTTACGAGCTAATACAAAAAAGTTACCTTAAAAATAGGATGTTTTACACAAAAGTGTAAATATCAAGGATAAGATAAAATATTTTCTATGCAAATGCTTTCATGAAAATGGATTATGTGTTTATGTCTTGTTTGCTATAAACAAGCTCCAAAATGGGGATTACGAAAAAGGATTTATGTGAAAAAATATTTTTGGACATGAAAATGTCCATTTCCAAAAAGGATTTATATAGAAAAATATTTTAGGAAATATGAATATCCGTTTCCAAAAGATTTTATGTGGAAAAATATTTTGGACATAAAAATGTCCGTTTCCAAAGAGGGTTTATATGGAAAAAGGTTTTAGGACATATAAATGTCTGTTGCCAAAGAAAGTTTATGTCAAAAATATTTTAGGACATAAAAATGTCCACTAGCTAAAAAAGATCTATAAGAAAAATGTTTTGAACGCAAAATGTTCATTAGCAAAAGAAGGTTTTATGTCAAATGTCTTGGAACATTAAAAATGTTCACACAAGACCAAAGAGAATTACCTAAAAAGTTAAAACGTATATGTTTTGCCTTTGAAAGCTTAGACGTGACATTCAAAAAGGTTTTGAAGATGTTTATGAAAATATTTTAAAGGAAAGTGCTTGTCTAGAGATAAAATACTTGCTTACTGAGTAATCACTCACGTTTTGATTTTTCAAACCTTAGATAGGTGCAGGGAAACTCAAGAGGTCCAGAACCCGAGCATTAAAGAAGGGTATGAGATTGTAATCATGTGAACTAAAATCATTAGCCTTGACGTATGGGATGGTATGATTGAAGTTTTAAGGTATGTTGACGTATGTGAACTTATTTAAAGTTCTAAGTTCTATGAGAATTGATGGTTGAATGTATGTATGTATGGAATGAAAATATCATGATTAGGTCAAGAGGACCTTTAATGTAGAAGAAACAAGTTAATATGTTATAAATGATATGTGCAATTGATTATAAGTGTATTGTCGCTTGTAAGATGAATGGAGTGACATGCAAAGAAATGAAATGATGAAGAAAAAGGAATGAAATGAAAAAAAATTGGACGAGATCCAATTAAGAACCTGCCGCTTGATTAGGGCAACAATCCTGATTCACATTTATCAATCGATAAGATCTGGGAGTAAGGCTCAGGATGTGACATCTCGGGTTGGGGGAGCCACATTTAACGCTGCCCGAAAGAAATGAAGGATTAACCCAAGGAAACTACCTACAAAGAGAATATAAATAGGGCTTCGATGGACTAAAGTAGTGTGATAGCAAGGAATAATTTTTATAGTAGAAAAAAAAGAAAGCAGTGAAGGAGGAATAGTGGACGTCCAACGACATCCCAAATAGAAAATCGAAGCTTTGTTTTCTTCTTCAGGTATGGAGCTGCCTTCGACGTCCCATAGGTACTTGAATTAATTTTTTTTATTTATCCAGATCTATTGGTCCCGAGTTTATGGAAATTACCCAAGAGGGGAGGGGTGAATTGAGTATTTTAAATTTTTTCAGTTAAATAGAAATTTTCCCCTGTTTGATTTAATCCCCTTAATGAAACAAATGAATAATATGGAGAGTAATAAAGCAATAAAAATAGAAATATAAATCACAACAATAGGCAAGATTTTTATAGTGGTTCGGGCAACCTCCCCTACTCCACTCTTCCAAGCTCACACCCTTCGTGACTTGGGTTCCACTATGTATTCTCAAATACAACTAGAGCAACAACTCTCTTCTAGATTCCAGCTCTAGGGGGCGTGTACAAATCACAGCACAAGTAGGTGACGAGTCCCACTCAAGTCACAACGCTATTTTGCTTTCACTTGGTTCAAAATCCCAATATTAAACAAAGTATCAAAATACAAATAACAAATCAAATGATGAAAACTACGCCTGACAGATTGTGCAGGCAAGTTTCAGCTCGTGGAAAAACTTGTAGAAGAATTGATATGATCAGTTTTAAGGAGTGCAGCAAGTTGAAGCATAGTTCTTTACTAGAATCTTGTGTTGATCACTTAATGCTTGGAGATGATGGTAGTTGGATTTTAGTTAATGCTCTTTCCTACCTCTAGCATGTTCACTTGAATGCATATTTATAATGGAGGAGTAAATTCGAACGTTTGGAGGTAGGTGGTGCGCATTTAATGCGTCAACGTTCGAATTTTTCCAACTGTTGTGACCCAAGTCGCAGATGGAGTGGACTTCGGATGCGACTTCACTTCGGGTGCGATTTCGGTCTTCAGTGATGTTTCAAGTTCCTGCTCCAGGTCGACTTGGTCCTGGACTTGACTCAAGTTGCAGGTGAAGTCGACTTCGGGTGCGACTTCACTTTCTCTATTCACTTGATCAACTTGAATTCTTTGGAAATTAACTTATTGGATTGATATTGATCTTGTACTTGTTCTTCCATCGATGCATTTGTTCTTTGTTGAAGCTTTGATATGTTCAATTGCTCTTGGAAATCTTATCTTCATGTCTTGGTTTTTTTTTTTTTGATAAATTCATGTCTTGGTTTTAAGATGCTTTGTTATTCTTGATTTTGCAATCCTTAGAGATAGCCAAATGATTTCCCCTTGAGTAGAATATTGTCTTGAATGATTTAATCATGCAGAACTGCTTGTCTTGGACTAGATTCATCTTCAATCAGACTCAAGTCGAATTCCTGGGTTGACTTGGGGATCAACTTCACGTGAAGTCGCATGTGGAGTCGACTTGGGTATGCGACTTCACTCAAGTCGCACATGGAGTCGACTTCGGGTGCAACTTTACCAGTCTTATATTCAAATTTCAATATTGGGACTTTTGAACACCTGAAGTAGATGTTTGGAGTCAACTTTGGTCTGCGACTTCACCCAAGTTGCAACTGGAGTCGACTTGGACTTGCGACTTCACTTCTCTTGGATCCCATTTTCAACGCTGGAAGGTTTGGGCTATCGAAGTCGATGCTGGAGTCGACTTGAGTCTGCGACTTCACCTATGTCACAGATGGAGTCGACTTGGCCTTGCGACTTCATTTGTCTTGGATCAATTTTCAGCAATGGAATGTTTTTCTTCTTCCTAGTCGCTTTTAGAGTTGACTTGGGTATCGACTTGACTAAAGTCGATAGCTGAGTCGACTTGGATTGCAACTTGATCTGTCAGATTCTACTTTTTCATTTTTATAACCTTTAAACATTTTCACAAAACATATTAATATCCAACACTTACTCAAATTGAATTGTTAATCATCTAAATATAGATGTTTGCTTAATTTTCCATTGATTCCAACAATCTCCCCCTTTTTGATGATTGACAAAACAAATTTCAGTTTATACCTTTCATTATTTTAAAACATACCATTTTACCTTGTTTTGAAATTTTAGAATATTCATGAGTCATTTGCATTGTATTTCAATCTTATTTCATTTTCAACAATTTGCATGCAAATAGCATAAATTAAAGTCATTCAATTCAATTTCAGTTCATCCACTAAGCAGAACATAAACAAATTTTTTTCATTCATTCAAAACATAAACAACAACTTTTTCATATATGATCAAACATTTTATACAAAAATGTAAAACAAAATGCAAACCAATGTAAGTACAAACTACCCAACCCATGACTCAACTCCTATCTAAAAACTCACTCAAACTCTAACTATTCTCCCCCTTTTTGTTAATAAATCAAAAATGGAGATCGTGAATTTGAGATTTGGCGAATATAATGCTGAGATGGGATAGGATGACTGGATGATGGGCGGTGTAAGCTCACATGAGCAGATGAGTAGAACGAGGATATAGGCTAAGGTGTGGGCGCACGTCGCACAGACTCACTGATAAGCGGATCTAGGTCGGGTATAGGCCGAACTCTGCCGCTCCCAGATGCAAGTCTGTATCTAATCATTCTAAGATCTTGATCCATAGGATCCTGCCTTGAATGCATGTCCATGATAGCTGTGTGAATCCCAGCAATCTGAGAAGTCAGTCTATCCTCCATCTGCTCTATATGCTCCTTAATCGCATTCACCGAGCTATCCCAAGATGGTGGACGTGGGGCCAAGTCAGGTATCTTTAAGCCTCTAGGAGAGCATGACCCATGCGAATGAGGTGATGCAGGCTCAGCTGGGACATCTCGTGGTGGAGAAGGGATAGCCTGAGGCTGTGGTGATGGCGGGGGCTGCTCCCCCTCAACGTGTGCTCCCCCGGCTTCCTCTTGAGCCAGTTGTCCCATCCTTTCTCTTACCCTTTCTTCCCTAAAATGAACAACATTGATCTTCATCCTCTATAGCAATGCCTTGTTGATGGCATTAGTTGGCTTCAACACCTCAAACGGCTCTCCATCGAGATCCACACCCATGTAATGCATAATACGAGTGATCCAAGTCCCGTATGACAATACCCCTCGAGGGTTATCCTTCTTTGAAGCCAATGCCTCTAATAGCAATGTAGGTAGACTAACCTTGACCTTATTCTCCACTTTCCACAAGATTTCTGCCTCTTGTGAGTTTAGTTAGTTTCGGCCTCCTCCTTTAGGGTATATGCAATGTGCAATCAACAACTTGAGTACCCTAAGCTTGGGAGATAGGTCCATATAATGAAGGAACTTGATTCCGGGGTGGTACTTGTTGGTCCTTGTCAACTGATTATATAGTTGTGTTAAAGATAACCCATCTGAAATCGGTTCTTCTTCTCTAGGAACACCCAACATATGCACAATTCTTGCGATTGTGTTTTCTCTGTGGTTTTCTTCTCCAAAACCCAGATTTATTTCTCTTCCCTTTACAAATGTAACATAGTACTCCTGATCCCATAAATAGTAAAATATACGAGTCAAATCAGGGTACACTCTATCATCGGCTTTCAATAGCCCTATCCATCCTTGAAACTCCAATAATTTTTCTATTTCGAATTCATATTCATGCAGAAATTTGAAATCAATGATTTTGGGCATAAATATCTTACGCTCATAGAAGTGCCTGTAGAACCGGCTGTGTTGACGCTCAGTTCTGAAGTTGGTAGTTGGCATCTTCAACACCTGTGCCTTCTAGGTCGGTGTCCCCTGCCTGTTCCCAGTAGACAATGTGTCACTGCTAGACCCGCTGTTGAATGTTGCCTGTTGGGGTGTCGTCGAGGAGGGGTTTGCCTCGCGAAAATGCACACGACGTCCTGTTGATGCGGATGCTTCCTCCTGGACCCGCTTGGAAGGAGTCCGTTGACGGCGGGGTACCCCCTTGCCTGTATTAGATTTCGACAGTCTAGAGATGGCTTGTTTCTTTGTGACTGCTTTTGAGGCCATTTGGTAATGAATTTAAAACTGGTATTATTAGAATTGGGAAGTTTGAGAGCAAGGCATTTTAGGGACTGAAAATAAAGGGGGCAAAGTTTAGAGAGAGAAGAACTTAGAGATGGAATGATGAGTTAAACTAAAAGAGAAAAACAAAAGTGTCTAGCTCGGAGTGAAACAAAGGGATGCAATCTGAGAGACAGATGAGAAAAAAGTGAGCTGATAGAGAGAGATGAGAAGAGAAATGTGTTTGGATTTGAAAAAACAAAAAGGAAATTAAAACAGAGATGAGAACTCAAAAAGGAGAGTTGAGAGAGAAAACTCGGAGAGAAAAAGAGAGATGTGAATCGAACTGATAGATGATGAAATCTGACAGAGAGAAAGGATTCGAGTTGCTAGAGAGATATAGAGATGACCTGAGTGAGGGAATCGGACAGAGAGAAAAAGAGCGAGAGATAAACAGAAATAAGAGGAAAATGAGAGAGAGAGAGAGAGAGATGCAAACTATTGTAGAAGGGGGGAGATTCGAGCTGAGAGAGAGCAAGAAGCAAAGAGATGCGAGAGAGTCAGAAAGGAGCTATGACAGAATAGAAAGGAAGGAGAAGAGAAGAAAGGGAAGAAAGAGGAGGAGAGGCGGCACGGGAAATTGAAGAGACGTGCTCTGGAGTCAACTTACCCTAACCGAAGTCGACTTCGCCCCTACCCGAAGTCGACTTCGACTTCCTGGTGTCAACTTGGCCCATGTTCCTAGATACTCCCCCTATCATATATGCTTCTAATCAAATTAATCATACCCATATCATTTCTAATTTTATACAATGATTCTTTTGCTAAGGGTTTGATAAATATATCTGCAATTTGGTCCCACGTTTTCACATACTCCAAACAAATGTCATGATTTTAAACATGTTCGCGAATAAAATGTTGTCTCACATCTATATGCTTTGTTCTAGAATGCAACACAGGATTTTTTAGTCAGACAAATTGCACTTGTATTATCACATCTAATCGGGATATCATAATAATCAACACCATAATCTTTAAGTTGTTGTTTCATCCAAAGTAACTGGGCACAACAGCTCCCGGCAGCTATATATTCGGCTTTCGCTGTAGACAGAGCAACACTAGTCTGTTTTCTTGAAAATCATGAAACCAACATGTTTCCAAGAAATTGGCATGTTCCACTAGTGCTTTTTCTATCTACTTTGTAATCGGAAAAATCCGCATCCGTGTAGCCGATTAGATCAAAAGTTGACACCTTTGGATACCATAGTCCTAGATTAATGGTATTTATTAAATATCTAAAAATCCTTTTTACAGCTATTAAATGTGATTCTTTAGGACATTATTGAAATCTAAAGCACATGCAAACACTGAATAAAATATCAGGTCTAGAAGTAGTTAAATACAATAAAGACCCTATCATGATTCTATACAATTTTTATTCGATAGTTTTACCCTTTTCGTCATTATCAATCTTGATATTTGCACTTATTGGTGTGTTTGCGCCTTTGCTATTCTATATTTTGAACTTCTTTAACATCTCCTTGACATACTTGGACTGGTTTATGAATATACCTTCTGCTTGTTTCTTAATTTGCAGTCCAAGAAAGAAGTTCAATTCTCCCATCATGCTCATTTCAAATTCACTCTGCATAATCTAAGAAAATTCTTGATACAGAGTTTCATTAGTAGCACTGAATATAATATCATCAACATAAATTTGAACAATTAAGATATCATTATCTATAAACTTGATAAATAATATTGTATCAACTATTCCTCTTTGAAAGTTATGGTCAATCAAAAATTTGCTTAACCTTTCATACCAAGCTCATGGAGCTTGTTTTAATCCATATAAAGCTTTGGTTAATTTATAAACATATTTTGATTGGTCCTTTTCTTCAAAGCCCGGAGGTTGTTCAACATAAATTTCTTCATTCAAGTATCCATTCAAAAATGCACTTTTTACATCCCTTTGAAACAATTTAAAGTCCATGTGAGAAGCAAAAGCTAATAAGATATGTATGACTTCTATTCTAGCCACAGGTGCATATGATTCTTCAAAGTCTATTCCCTCTTCTTGGGAATAACCTTTGGGTACTAATCTGGCTTTGTTTCTCACCACAAGTCCACTTTCGTCTAATTTGTTCCTAAATACCCATTTGGTACCAATAACTGTGCAATCTTTGGATCTAGGAACTAAATGTCATACATTGTTTCTTTCAAATTGATTTAGCTCTTCTTGCATTGCGGTAATCCAATTTTCATCACCAAGAGCTTGGTCAATAGTTGTTGGTTCAATTTTTGACACAAAAGCAAATTCTCACTCCTTCATAGATATTACCAATGACTTGTTCAATTGGATGGTCATTTTTGAATTTTAAATTAGTTGGAGGTTTGTAAGAATTATTGCCTTCACTTACCCTTTCCTCCATGAAGTTTTCTTATTTTGCCTCAACTTCTCCTTGTTGCTCTTGTTGTTCCGCCTTTGGATTCTTTGATGCTTCATCTGCATCACTTAATTCATCCTCATTTCTCGGAGTTTGTTTAAATTCATCAAAAATAACATGTATTGATTCTTCTACTATTTGATTTTTCTTGTTAAAGACTCTATATACTTTGCTATTTGATGAATAGCCAAGGAAAATTGCTTCATCACTTTTAGCATCTAATTTTCCTAGATTTGTCTTTCCATTGTTTAGCACATAGCAAGTACATCCAAAGGCATGGAAATAAGATATGTTTGGTTTTCTGCATTTCTAAAGTTCATATGGGGTCTTTTTCAAGATTGCTCGAATGGTAACTCGGTTTAATATATGACAAGATGTACTTATAGCTTCACCTCAAAATCTTTTGGACAATTTACTCTCATTTAGCATAGTTCTAGCCATTTCTTGTATTGTCCGGTTTTTCCTTTCAACAACCCCATTTTGTTGGGAGGTTCTTGGTGCAGAAAATGTATGGTGAATTCCTTTATCATTGCAAAATTCTATGAATCGTTTATTTTCAAATTCACCACCTTGATCACTTCTAATGGAAATAATTGTATTTTATTTTTCATTTTGCACCAAATTTAAAAATGTGACAAACATAGAAAATGCTTCATCTTTGCTAGCTAAGAGTATAATCCAAATGAATCTTGAAAAATCTTCAAGAATTACAAATACATACTTTTTCCCACAAAGAGTTAAAATGTCTGATGACCCATATAGATCCACATGCAATAATTCAAATGGCCTAGTTGTTGAAATTTTCTTTTTGGTGAAAAATGACATTTTGGGTTGCTTGGATAATTGACAGGCCTTGCAAATCTTATCCTTATCATATTTAAGCTTTGGTAACCCTTCTAGTAGGCTCTTTTTCCACAAGGTTTTAATATTTGACATATTTATGTGTCCAAGCCTTTTATGCCATATTCATGGATAATTTTCTATGTCTATTAGACATTTTTCATCAAGTTCATCTAGGCAAACTAAATATATATTTCCATGTCTTTTGCCACTAAAAACTATGTGATCATCATCAAATACATTGCATATAGAGGATTCAAATACAACTTTATAACCTTATCACAGAATTGACTAATACTCATTAAGTTGTGTTTGAGTCCTTCAATAAATAGCACATCTTCAATACATGCATTTGAAATTCTATAAACATTTCCTTTACCTTTGATTATGCCTTTTTCATTGTTCCCAAAAGCAACCGTTCCTTCACTACACGGTTTGATCCTATGGAACAATCTTTTTTCTCCCGTCATGTGTCTTGAGCAGCCGCTATCCATAAACAACATATTGTTGGCCTTTGCTCTAAGACAAACCTGCAAAAATCAAATCAAGTGGAGCTTATCTTTTTGGTACTCATTTTATGGGTCCATTTGGGTTAGTTAACCATTGAAATCTACGTTGATCTACTTTTGATGGCATAAAATCCAATGCTCTTAGATACCCAAACAAATTTTTCACCAAGGTATTGTAGTTTTCTCATTTTGCATTGATATACCTTGTGTCCCATCTTATTGCAAAAATTACAAGCTCCTAGGAGTCTTAGAGTGGAAAGCCATGTAGTAGTTGATTCCCAAGTTGGCCTTTTGGTCAAAGCAACATGATTCATCTTTGGTTTAGCATAGATAGATTTTTCTTGGTTTCTATGAGTCTTTGGAGCATTTGACTTATTACTTTCTCCCTTCTCAAATATAGAATACCTAATGTGCACCAAGTGCTTGTCGTTAAGAGCACTGTGATCACCAGTTTAATTAAAATTAACCGAAACACATTAAAGCTACCACTGTGCGGGTGATAGTGTAAAATAACGGTGAGTCAGGTCGAATCCACAGAGAAGCTATATAATTTGAATTATTTTAAGAAAAAATAAAAGAGAAAAGTAAAAGAGGGTGTAGAGAAGAGAAAGAAAGAAATTAGAGATAAAGGAGAAGAAATTAGAGAGAGAAGAAAAAGAAATTAGAGAGAGAGAAGAAAGGAGAATTAGAAAGAGAGAGAAAGAAGAGAGAGAAAGCAGATAAATAAGAGAGAGAAAGAGACAGAGAAAGGAGAGGAGAAATTGCAATTAACTAAAATTAGATCTAAATTAGGACAGTAATTAAAAGACTACAGAAGTAAAATTTAATCTACAAAAACAGGAATGAAAATTGAATTAAACTTAATTTGAAAATTACAATGCATAAAGCGGTAAATCTACGCTAAATATTACAAATCTAAAATTAACAACTACAAAGCATTAAAGAAAAAACTATAATTAACAGAAAATTTATTTACCCCAATCCTTGCTCGAAGATCACTCTTTTGAGAAGCAATCCAAGCCCTTGGAGCTTTTCCCACTTGGCAAAGGTCCCACCTAAATGGGTCCCACTTTAAGGGATAGGAGGGTGTTGTGTTCTCTTGGGATGAGTGGAAGGCCCATTTTATAGAAGTGTGAGGGACCCTTCCTCCAATGTGGAATCCGATGTGGGATTCCGGCCTTGCTTATTACAAGCCACCTTCTGCCCGTTGCTTCTTCACACAGCCTTATGTTGTTGGATTTCATGAAGATGGAAGAGCTGCTGCTGATTGTGAAAGAGAACAGAGATTTTGCCCGATTGCAGCTTCGATTTTCGAGTCTTTGGTGGGCAACAATGGCTGCTGCAAGTCTAATTCATAATTTCTGGATGAGCATGTGTGTTGATGAAAATCATCATGACCAACCCCATCGAGCGATTCGCAGGGATGGAATTTTCAAGAGCCGCTGCCGAGCTGTATTGGAACGTAGGGAACGATGAATTTAGATTCTGCTGAATTTCTTGGCTGACTAGGTTGGATTGCAGATGGAATTCTTGCCAATGTCAATTTCTGCTGACGAAATTTTCCTGACCCAAAAATTTGTTCGGGTTTTACAGAGCAACGATTTTGATGGGGTACTGCTGCTGGGGACGAGTGCGTCGGATGTGGTGAGCATGAAGACGGTGTAGCAGAAGAAGACAAGAAACTTGGTCTGCGTAGCTCGTCGTGCGGTTGAGAGCTAATGGGTTGACAGTTGCAAAGATGATGGAGGCATGGCTGGCAGCGATCTGGATCTGGAGAAGATGGCTGGTCGATGATGATGGCTGCTGGCCGCCGGAGACGATTAGGGAAATGCCATTGTCTATTTTCGTGCAGATTTTCTATAGATATTTCAGCCTTTGGAAATTCGTCAGAGCACAGAAAGAACTCGGGCAAAGGGGGTTGATGCTTCGGTTTGTGCGCTGCTTCAGACGGATTCGGAGAAAGGGATACCATGGTTGCCGGTCGTTTGCTTGGGTTATGCGACGGCTGGCTGGGATTTTGCTACCGTGAATGGGTTCATTTGCCTGCTTGGAAGATGATCGTAGCCGACTATGGGTTGGTTTTTCTACCGAAATTCGCTGTTGGTGGAGATAGGGACGGAGCATGAATCATGGCTTCTAGTGCTTTGAGACAGGTGGAGAAGATGGGAGAACTGCGTCCAATGACGGGTAGAAGATGCGTTGCAGGTGTGCGGCGGCTGCTCTGATCGTGGCTACCTGCTGCCGAATTTGGAGACCATGATCTGAAATCACGCTGCTTGCGTTGTGGTGGATATTTGTGGGAGAGAAGGTCAATTGCTGCTAGTATTCCGAGGTTTGAAAAGGGGCTGCGGGAATCTGCCGGTGTCGAGCTCGATTTGCCATCGACTTCTTAAGTGAAGCCATGACTGCTCCTTTTCGATGGTTTAAAATGCTTGGTCGAAATCAGAAGAAACCGAGCAAGGGCGCTGATTTGGGGAGCTCGTGGTTGGAATGGGTTGGGGCTGTAGAACTTTTGAAATTAACAGTGCAGGCTTGGATTGGAGGAGATGTAGCTGAGCTTGTTGTTGAAGGGAGGAGAGAGTTGGGAAGTTCGCCGCTGGTGACGTGCTGGATCGTGGCTGCCTGCTGGGGAAGATGGAGCACTGTAACAGGTGCTCTGGTGGTGCACGGTCGCCTGCACTCATGCAGCATATTTAATTACAAATTTAAATATTAATTCTTTGAGAAATAATTTCAATAATGTCATATACCATCTTAGTTTTATCCTTTAATTTATTTTATCCAAATATAATAATTTACTTTGTTCCCCATATTTTAAAATATAATTATAGTAATATATTTATGATTTTTCCAATTAAATGATTTTATCAATTTGCCCAAATTATATTAATATGCTAATATATATATATCAACGGTATAACTTTTCTAGGGGATTGAGTCATAATTTTATATTTTCAAGAATGTTTGCAAAATGTCTCATTTTATAGCAAAAATTAAAGATTCTATCAAAAATATGATTTTCATAAAATTCCACTTAAAATATGCACTTAATTAACATTTTAATATTTAATTGTGCGATTTTAACATGAAATTAAATGAAATTTTTTAGAATTATCACACCCCCCAACTTAAACATTGTTAGTCCCTTAGCAATGGAAATAGTTTAATATATAATTCTCTTTTTTTAATTATAGTGTACTACTAATTTTTATAAAAATCTTGGTGCACTGCTAAAATGATAGTAAGCTTTAGAAGTAAATTTCTTCAGTAAATATGAGTAAAAATATCTCATGATGCATAAAAGAGTATATAGCACGTGTATATGTATACTAATGAATAGCTGGGCATTAGATAAATAAATTATTTTCAGCTTATCCAAGCTAAATAACATTCATATCAAAATTATGATAGTGACAGTTAATATATATATATATATTTAAATTTTATCTTCACTTTTTTTTTCCCTCACCATATTTCAGGATATCTGGGGTTTTCCTCTTTTTTCTTTTTCTTTTTCTTTTTTTTTTATTTTCCCCTCACCATATTTCAGGGTATTTGGGGATCTACAATATATATATATATATATTTAACTAGCAACTATGAATTGCAATGATATTAAATGTTACCTTGCTTGGATTAGAGAGAAAATTATATTATCATGGTGCCCACATGGTTCATTGGCGTGTAAGTGCAGTTAGTGCTAATAAAATTTTAAAAACACCATGAAAATATTTTTACAAATATAACTAATTACAGTTTTCTTCTTACTACCAAGCATAGCAAGTGCACTTTGATTTATCTCTATGTTTTTTTTATCTTTTTTTTTAAATCAAGTTAAACAAACCAGACCCCCCAACTTAAATATCATTATAATCATGCACAAAAAAAAACAAAATATAAATTTATGAAAATAAGATAGCAGGGAAGGAGACAACCTAGGGTGTAATTTTGTAATTGAACAATGCAATTGTTGATTTATCAACAATATTCTCCTGCAACAAAATATTCTTTTCCTGCAAAAAGAAACAAACATATATGGAAAATATTGGGTTGCCTCCCAATCAATTTAACGTCTTCAGCCAGACTTTTTCTAGATATATGTTTATCATGAAATGTTTTCATTTTGTTTTTATAAATTCGAGAATTTTCATATGCTTCTTTGCGTAATTCTTCCAACTCGTTTAATTGCAGCTTTCGATGTACTCCTGCATTATTTAAATCCAAATTATATTTCTTGATAGCCCAATAAGCCTTATGTTCTAATTCTACAGGAAGATGACAAACTTTTCCATATACTAACCTGAAAGGAGACATTCCAATAGGAGTTTTAAATGTTGTTCTATAGGCCCAAAATGCATCATCTAATCTATCTGACCAATCTTTACGATCGGGCCTAACAGTCTTTTGCAATATATTTTTAATCTCCCTATTAGAAACTTCTACTTGACCACTGGTTTGAGGATGATAAGCTGTGGCTATCTTATGGGTGATTCCGTATTTCTTTAGCAGGGCTCTAAATTGGTAGTTGGTAAAGTGTGTTCCTCCGTCGCTAATGATGGCCCTAGGGAAACCAAACTGAGAAAAAATATTTTTTTTGATGAATTTTAAAACTACCTTGTGATCATTAGTCCTAGTTGCGGTAGCCTCAATCCATTTAGATACATAGTCTACTACCACTAAGATGTATTCATATCCATAGGATGGTGGAAATGGTCCCATAAAATCTATTCCCCATACATCAAATATTTCAACGACAAGAATAGGGTTCAAAGGCATCATATTTTTTTTTGTAATATTTCCTATTGCTTGACATTTAATGCAAGATTAGCTAAAGTTGTAGGCATCTTTAAAAAGAGTTGGCCAATAAAAACCACATTGCAACACCTTAGTTGCTGTTTTCTTTCTTGAAAAGTGTCCCCCACATGCAAGATTGTGACAAAAATTCAAAATACTTTGTTGTTCATTTTCCGGAACACATCTGCGAATAATATTATCAGAACAAATTTTAAAAAGTTTCGGATCCTCCCAAATATAATATTTATCTTGAGCAAAGAATCTATCTCTTTCTTGCTTTGTCCAATTTTTGGAATCTGCCCTACTGCTTTATAATTGATGATGTGTGCAAACCATGGAGGTGATGTTTGAGTAACGACTAAAAGATGCTCATCTGGAAAAGAGTCATTCATAGATGTGCGCTTTGGTGTAATGATTTGAGAAAGATGATCAGCTACTACATTTTCAGAACCTTTTTTATCTCGAATTTCAAGATCAAATTCTTGTAATAAGAGAATCCATCTAATAAGTCTTGGTTTTGCCTCTCTTTTAGATAATAGATATTTCAAGGCTGAATGATCTGAGTAGATAATAACTTTAGCTACTAGTAGATAAGAACGAAAATTTTCAAGGGCAAATACTACTGCAAGTAGTTCTTTTTCTATGGTGGTGTAGTTGATTTGGGCATCAGTAAGTATATGACTTGCATAGTAAATTACAACTGGCCTCTTATTAACCCTTTGCCCTAAAATAGCTCCAACGGCAAAGTCAGATGCGTCACACATAATTTCAAATGGTAGGGACCAATCAGGGGATTGAAGAATTGGAGCTTTAGTTAATGCTTCTTTTAATAGCTCAAATGCCTTTAAGCAGGATTCATCTAGGTTGAATAGAGAATCTTTACATAGTAAACTTGTTAATGGTCTAGAGATTTTAGGAAAATCTTGAATAAATCGGCAATAGAAACCAGCATGACCAAGGAATGATCAAACTTGTCTCACTGAGGTTGGAGGAGGTAGATTAGTAATTAAATCGATTTTAGCCTTGTCTACTTCTATCCCTCGTTCTGATACTATATGGCCAAGAACTATTCCCTCATTAACCATAAAATGACTCTTTTCCCAACTCAGTACTAGATTCTTTTCTATACATCTTTTTAGCACTTTTTCTAAATTTTCCAAAAAAATGTCAAATGAATTACCAAAGAGTGAAAAATCATCCATAAAGATTTTAAGAAATTCCCCTACCATATCTGAGAAGATTGCCATCATACACCGTTGAAAGGTTGCCAGTGTATTGCATAGCCCGAATGGCATTCTCCTAAATGCAAATGTGTCGTATGGGCAAGTAAAGGTGGTCTTTTCTTGATCTTCTGGATAAATAGCAACCTGATTGTATCCCGAATATCCATCTAGGAAACAAAAGTATTTTTGACCTGCTAATTTTTCTAGAATTTGATCAATGAATGGGAGTGGAAAATGATCTTTCTTAGTCATAGAATTTAATTTTCTATAATCAATACAAACTCTCCATCCTGTGGTCAACTTAGTGGGTACTGCTTCACCTTTTTCATTGTTTATTACTGTGAGTCTAGATTTCTTTGGTACTACTTGGGTTGGGCTTACCCATTTACTATCAGAAATTGTATAAATGATTCCTGTATCAAGCCATTTGACAACTTCCTTTTTCACTATCTCTTTCATAATGGGGTTTAATCTTCTTTGCATTTCTCTACTTGGTTTAGATTTTTCCTCTAAGTATATGTGATGCATGCAAATAGATGGGCTAATTCCTTTCAAATCAGCCACTGACCAACCTATAGCACTCTTATGCACTCTAAGAATATCAACAAGTTGTTTCTCTTGAGTTATGGTTAGATTTGAGGCTATTACTACTGGTAGTGTTTGATTAGGACCCAAAAATGCATACTTAAGAGAGGTAGGTAGAGATTTAAGCTCAAGTTGTGGTGGTGACTCAATAGATGGAGGTGATGGTTGAGATTGCAAAATTGGTAAAGGTTCAACAGTATTCCAATTGTTAAAAGACTGAGGGCAATCATTTAAAGCATCTACCTCGTTTATGGAATCATGTTCAAAATTTAGAGTGACGCTTGACAAATCATTAATAATATCAACTGTAAGACATCCTTCATCACAGTTTGGGTACTTAGAAGCTTTAAAAATATCAATTCTAAAATTTTCACCTCCAAATGAGATATCCATTATACCAGTTTCACAATTAATATTAGCTTTTGCTGTGGCTAAGAACGGGCGCCCTAAAATGATTGGTGCATTATTTAGCTCTGAATTTGAGGTCATGTTAAGAATAAGAAAATCCACTGAAAAATAACAATCATTAATTTTTATTATAACATCTTCAACAAGTCCTCGTGGAGTTTTTACTGATCTGTCCGCAAGTTGTAGAATGACTGAAGTAGGTTTTAATTCTCCCATATTAACTTTTTCATAAACAGAGGTGGGTAAGAGATTAACACTAGCCCCAAGATCCAAAATTGTTTTATCAAATGTTATTCCGCCTATGTCACAAGAAATGAGTGGGGTACCAGGATCTTTTAATTTTTGTGGTAGTTTGTCCAAAATCGCTGCACTCGCCTCTACTGGGAGCATGATCTTTTGGGGAGTGGAACGAGGTTCTCTCTTTTGAGTGCAAAGGTCTTTTAAGAACTTCGCATAGGCTGGAACATGTTTGATAACATCAATAAGAGGAATGTTAATATTAACTTGTTTGAACAACTCCATTATTCCCTCATTTTGTGCAAGCTTTTTGCTTACTGATGGATTTAGCTTTTAAAGCGCTCGGGAAAGGGGCTACAGGTTGATATTTACTGGGGTCTTCATTTATTATTTTCTTCCCTTTATCTTCTCCCCCCAACTTGGTTTCTACTAATTCTTCGTCATCCTCTAAAATTTTTTCTTGTTTCATTTGACTAGAATTTTCATTAATGACTCTAGATTTATATGGGTCTTCTAAGGTTTTACCACTTCTTAATGTAGAAATCGCTCTTGCATTTTCTAATTGTGGGTTTTTTAAGATGCCTGGCTTATTTTGAAAACTTGGAGGATAATTTCTTGGATTGGGTATTGATTGACTAGGTAGATGTCCTACCTCTCTTCTTCTATTTTCTTTAGCTATCTGACCTATTTGGTTTTCTAAATTAGATATCGATTGACCCACGTGACTTTCTAGCTTAGATATAGATTGTTGGAAAAACTATTTTAATTCTGCAAATTTCTCGTCAACATCATTAAATGGAGAAGGTGGTTGGTAGTTTGATGAATAATTGACTTGTGACTCAATTTGTGGTCCTTTTGGGTACACACTGGTCTGGAAATTAGGTTGCAGTTGTTGATTTTGGTAGTAATTTTGTGTTGGTGGTTTGGAAAAGTGTGAAGTAAAGAGATTTGCCACTTGGTGTTGAACTTGATTTTTCCAAGAAAAATTAGGATGATTTCTCCAACCTGGATTATAGGTGTTGGAGTATGGATCATTATTTGGTTTGAAAAATCCTTGAGCTGCCTGCACTTGCTCTTGGATGAAAGGTGGGAGTTGAGCTGCAGTGGGACATTCACTTACAGGATGTGTTGGGCTTGAACACAAGGCACAAATTTCTTGAGGCAATTGAAAATTAATCTGTGGACAAGGTGGAAGTTGATTATTCCACATTTGATTTACTTTTTGTGTTAGCCCATCCATTTTTTCTAATTTTTCTAATTTTTGTGCAATAAAATTTATATCTATTCTTGAATTTGGTTCCATGTAATTTTTAACTTCATATAATCCTGCGTTTTTAGATGAGCTCATATTTCTTTCATATGATGATAATGAAGCATGATTTATGAAATTTTCACTGAGCATTTCAAATAAGTCATATGCTTCATTTTCACTTTTACTCATAAATGCTCCTCCACATGATGCATCTACCATTTGTTTATAATGATCAGCTAATCCTTCATAAAAAGCTTGGACAATCTGCCATTTAGATAATCCATGATGTGGACATTTTCTTAATAATTCTTTTAATCTTTCCCAAGATTCATGGATTTGCTCCCCAAGTGTTTGGGAAAATTGGGTAATTGCTCTTCTCATGATATTGGTTCGGCCTATAGGATAGAATTTTTTTTAGAAATTCTTGTTGCATCATATTCCAAGTAGTGATAGGTCTACTTAGCGTACCTAACCAATATTTAGTCTTATCTTTAAGGGAGAATGGGAAAAGCCGTAATTTGAGAGCGTCATCAGAGAAACCTTGTATTTTCACTGTGGAGCAAATTTCTAAAAATTCATCTAAATGCTTATAAGAATCTTCATTAGTATTTCCGTAAAAAGATGGAAGCATTTGGATGGTTCCTGGTTTAATTTCATATTGATTGGCTTGAGTTTGAGGTAGTTGAATACAAGATGAGGGATTATAATTGGTTTGAATGAAATATTCTTTCATTTGTTTAGGAGAATCGGGTTCAGGATTATTAATTTCTAACATTCGATTTTGGTCCATTATATACTTTTGTGATTTTTTTAATTGATGTAGGAGTCTTTCAATTTCAAGGTTTGGTTTTAGCAACTCAGGATTTAAAGATCTCCTACCATGCATATATCATTAATTTATTTTTTTTCTTTTACAATGGAGTTGCCAAACTATAGCACATGGTTTTTAGCGTGCTACGATGGGTTGACAAATGGGCCTAAAAAGGGTAAGGCAGGCTCAAAAATATATAACCATGAACTAAATGAGAAAATAAAATATGCATACACCAAGGAAAAAACAAATAAGTATGAGATACGAAGTTTTTAGAAAAATGCGTAAATGCACAACCAAATATGAAATGCGAGTTAGCGGGTTAGCTGGTTAGATATGATGCGAGTTAATGGAAGAAATTAAACGTGCAAAAGTAAAAAATGTAAACAGTGTAGAAAAGGGGTTCAAGATCAGAAATGGAAAAATATAAAAAATTGTAGACATGGGGGTTTAAGAAGGGAGATACAAACGTTAAGGCTTTTAGATGATGCAAGTTTTTTTAGAACCTTTTAAATGATGCGAGTTAGTCAAACACAAACATGTATCTTAATTAGACGCAATTAGCAGTTAATATCATGTGTACAGATATTGATAAAATTTAATATATTAAATTTTTTTTTAAAGGGATTAAGTTTTATATTTTTGTAATTTAAAGTTTCTTAAAATGCGTAAAGAAAACAGATAACAAATAAACTGAGTGATGATCAAAGGAAAGCAATGATATTAAACTAACAACATAATAGTTAACATGAAATAAAGCAACACAAGATGAGATTTAATAAAGAAAAATTCAGATCATTAAGGAAAATAATTCAAAATTTCATGCCTCCCCGGCAACGACACCAAAAACTTGATGCGCACCAAGTGCTTGTCGTTAAGAGCACTGTGATCACCAGTTTAATTAAAATTAACCGAAACACATTAAAGCTACCACTATGCGGGTGATAGTGTAGAATAACGGTGAGTCGGGTCGAATCCACAGAGAAGCTATATAATTTTGAATTATTTTAAGCAAAAATAAAAGAGAAAAGTAAAAGAGGGTGTAGAGAAGAGAAAGAAAGAAATTAGAGATAAAGGAGAAGAAATTAGAGAGAGAGAGAAGAAAGGAGAATTAGAAAGAGAGAGAACGAAGAGAGAGAAAGCAGATAAAAAAGAGAGAGAAAGGAGAGGAGAAATTACAATTAACTAAAATTAGATCTAAATTAGGACAGTAATTAAAAGACTACAGAAGTAAAATTTAATCTACAAAAATAGGAATGAAAATTGCATTAAACTTAATTTGAAAATTACAATGCATAAAGCGGTAAATCTACGCTAAATATTACAAATCTAAAATTAATAACTACAAAGCATTAAAGAAAAAACTATAATTAACAGAAAATTTATTTACCCCAATCCTTGCTCGAAGATCACTCTTTTGAGAAGCAATCCAAGTCCTTGGAGCTTTTCCCACTTGGAAAAGGTCCCACCTAAATGGGTTCCACTTCAAGGGGTAGGAGGGTGTTGTGTTCTCTTGGGATGAGTGGAAGGCCCATTTTATAGATGTGTGAGGAACCCTTCCTCCAACGTGGAATCCGATGTGGGATTCCGGCCTTGCTTATTACATGCCACCTTCTGCCTGTTTGCTTCTTCACACAGCTTTATGCTGTTGGATTTCATGAAGATGGAAGAGCTGCTGCTGATTGTGAAAGAGAACAGAGATTTTGCCCGATTGCAGCTTCGATTTTCCAGTCTTTGGTGAGGAACAATGGCTGCTGCAAGTCTAATTCATAATTTCTGGATGACCATGTGTGTTGATGAAATTCATCATGACCAACCCCATCGAGCGGTTCGTAGGGCTGGAATTTTCGAGAGCCGCTGCCGAGCTATATTGGAACATAGGGAACGATGAATCTAGATTCTACCGAATTTCCTGGCTGGCTGGGTTGGATTGCAGATGGAATTCTTGCCAACATCAATTTCTGCTGGCAAAATTTTCCTGACCTAAAAATTTGTTGAGGTTTTACAGAGCAACGATTTTGATGGGGTGCTGCTGCTGGTGACGAGTGCGTCAGATGTGGAGAGCATGAAGACGGTGTAGCAGAAGAAGATAGGAAACTTGGTCTGCTTAGCTCGTCGGGCGGTTGAGAGCTAATGGGTTGACAGTTGCAGAGACGATGGAGGCATGTCTTGCAGCGACTTGGATCTAGAGAAGATGGCTGGTCGATGATGATGGCTGCTGGCCGCCGGAGACGACTGGGGAAACGTCATTGTCTATTTCCGTGCAGATTTTCTGTAAATATTTACCCTTTGGAAATTCATCAGAGCACAGGAAGAACTCAGGTAAAAGGGGTTGATGCTTCGGTTTGTGCGCTGCTTCAGACGGATTCGGAGAAAGGGATACCATGGTTGCCGGTCGTTTGCTTGGGTTATGCGACGGCTGGCTGGGATTTTGCTGCCGTGAATGGGTTCATTTGCCTGCTTGGAAGATGATCGTAGCCGACTATGGGTTGGTTTTTCTACCGAAATTCGCTGTTGGTGGAGATAGGGACGGAGCATGAATCATGGCTTCTAGTGCTTTGAGACAGGTGGAGAAGATGGGAGAACTGCGTCCAATGACGGGTAGAAGATGCGTTGCAGGTGTGCGGCGGCTGCTGTGATCGTGGCTACCTGCTGCCGAATTTGGAGACCATGATCTGAAATCACGCTGCTTGCGTTGTGGTGGATATTTGTGGGAGAGAAGGTCAATTGCTGCTAGTATTCCGAGGTTTGAAAAGGGGCTGCGGGAATCTGCCGGTGTCGAGCTCGATTTGCCATCGACTTCTTAAGTGAAGTCATGACTGCTCCTTTTCGATGGTTTAAAATGCTTGGTCGAAATCAGAAGAAACCGAGCAAGGGCGCTGATTTGGGGAGCTCGTGGTTGGAATGGGTTGGGGCTGTAGAACTTTTGAAATTAACAGTGCAGGCTTGGATTGGAGGAGATGTAGCTGAGCTTGTTGTTGAAGGGAGGAGAGAGTTGTGAAGTTCGCCGCTGGTGACGTGCTGGATCGTGGCTGCCTGCTGGGGAAGATGGAGCACTGTAACAGGTGCTCTGGTGGTGCACGGTCGCCTGCACTCATGCAGCATATTTAATTACAAATTTAAATATTAATTCTTTGAGAAATAATTTCAATAATGTCATATACCATCTTAGTTTTATCCTTTAATTTATTTTATCCAAATATAATAATTTACTTTGTTCCCCATATTTTAAAATATAATTATAGTCATATATTTATGATTTTTCCAATTAAATGATTTTATAAATTTGCCCAAATTATATTAATATGCTAATATATATTTCAACGTTACAATTTTTCTAGGGGATTGAGTCATAATTTTATATTTTCAAGAATGTTTGCAAAATGTCTCATTTTATAGCAAAAATTAAAGATTCTATCAAAAATATGATTTTCATAAAATTCCACTTAAACATGCATTTAATTAACATTTTAATATTTAATTGTGTGATTTTAACATGGAATTAAATGAAATTTTTTAGAATTATCAATACCTAAGTCCTCTCTTGTCACTTTGGGTGGTCATATTTAAAAATATTTTGACGCTTTCCCCCGGATTGGAGAATTTAGCAAGTGACTCATTTAACGATTCATTTTCCTTTTTGAGTTTTTCCATCTCTCTTATCAAGGTGTTCTTTTCATTTGTCAAGTGATCAAGTTTTTCGGCAAGTTTTCCGTTTACAATTATCACTACATCACATTATCTTTTCTTCATTTGAACTTGTTTTCTAATTTCTTTATCTCTTCATATAAGAATCATAAGCTTGTTGTAATTCCTCCAATTCAGCACATTTGAGGCAATCATTTGTAAAAGTAGAGATAGATTTTGGTTTAGAGGTTACCTCTTCACTACTTGTGCAATTTGTCGAAGCGGTTTGATCCTCTAAAATTTTCATTGTTGCAAGACATAGGTTTAGGTCTTCTTCCATGGTGGCCATGCAATAAATCCTTGCACAATTTGCGGCCTCGTTTTCTTCATTTGAGGAGCTACATGTTGTAGATGTCTCCTCGTTGACATACATGCCTGTTCCTTTATTCTTTTGAAATCTTCTGTTTTCTCCTCGATCTTTATTATCTCTTCACTCCTTTGACTTGGCTTCTTCGGGCGTTCGGCATTGGGCTTGCATATGCCCCATACCACCACACCGGAAGAACTTTGTAGTCTCCTTTTTTTTCTCCTTTGGATTTCTTTCTTTGAAGCTCTTGAAGTTCCTTCCTTTCCTTACAAATATTTTGAACCATCTCGTGAGCAAGGCAATCTCCTCATCGTCGTTTTGAGATGATGAGGTGGAGTCGTTTGATGCTTGTGCGGCTTTTAAGGCAATAACTCTTTTGCCTTTGTGTTGCTCTTCATTTCTCTTCTTTATTAGCTCATGAGACATAAGTGAGCTTGTTAGATCTTCTAGCCGTAGTGTGTTGAGGTCCTTTGCTTCCTCAATGGTCGTGATCTTCGGAGTCCAAGATTCGGGTAGCGCTCTTAAGATTTTCATTACCTGTTCGGATTCAGAAATTGCTTTTCCAAGACCTTTCAAAGCGTTAGTAATCTTAGAGAATCTAGCAAACATTTTAGAAATATTTTCAGTTTCAAGCATTTTAAAACTTTCTAACTCTCCAATCAAAATATTTCTCCTAGTCCCTTGGACTTGAGAAGTTCCCTCATATATGGATGTAAGAGTGTCCCATATTTCTTTAGCGGTTTGGCATGAAGATACTCTATCATATTCGGATGCCGTCAATGCGCAAAAGAAGAAGTTCATAGCCTTTGTGTTGCTTTTAACAATTCTTACTTCCTCCTCGGACCATGTGGAGGCTCTTTCATCGGTAGGCAACACAACACCATCTTGGATAGCAATCCAAGAATTAATATCCGTAGCCATGATCAGTTGTTTCATTCTCAACTTCTAATAACCAAAATTAGACCCATCAAATAGGGGCGGCCTTGTGAAAGATCGACCCTCGGTAAATGCAGGGGTGGAAGTTGATTGGGATGTCATTTCAAAAGATCTCTTTGGTTTAAAACTCAAAGACCTGCTCTGATACCACGTATTGGTCCCGAGTTTATGACAATTACCCAAGAGGGGAGGGGTGAATTGGGTATTTTAAATTTTTTCACTGAAACAAAAATTTGCCGCTATTTGATTTAATCCCCTTAATGAAACAAATGAATAATATGGAGAGTAATAAAGCAATAAAAACAGAAATATAAATCACAGTAATAGGCAAGATTTTTATAGTGGTTCAGGCAATCTCCCCTACTCTACTCTTCCAAGCTCACACCCTTTGTGACTTGGGTTCCACTATGTATTCTCAAATACAACTAGAGCAACAGCTCTCTTCTAGATTCCAGCTCTAGGGGGCGTGTACAAATCACAACACAAGTAGGTGACGAGTCTCACTCAAGTCACAACGCTACTTTGCTTTCACTTGGTTCAAAATCTCAATATTAAACCAAGTATCAAAATACAAATAACGAATCAAATAAAGAAAACTACACTTTACAGATTGTGTAGGTAAGCTTTAGCTCGTGGAAGAACTTGTAGAAGAGTTGATATGATCAACTTTAAGGAGTGCAACAAGTTGAAGCGTAGTTCTTCACTAGAATCTTATGTTGATCACTTAATGCTTGGAGATGATGATAGTTGGATCTCAGTTAATGCTCTTTCTTATCTCTAACATGTTCACTTGAATGCATATTTATAATGGTGGAGTAAATTCGAACATTTGGAGGTAGGTGGTGCGACTTTAATGCGCCAATGTTCAAATTTTTCCGACCGTTGCGACCCAAGTCGCAGATAGAGTCGACTTCGGATGCGACTTCACCCAAGTCGCAGGCTGGAGTCGACTTCAGGTGTGACTTTGGTCTTCAGCGATGTTTCAAGTTCCTGCTGCAGGTCGACTTGGTCCTGGACTTGACCAAAGTCGCAGGTGAAGTCGACTTCGGGTGCGACTTCACTTTCTGTATTCACTTGATGAACTTGAATTCTTTTGAAATCAACTTGCTGGATTGATATCGATCTTGTATTTGTTCTTCCATTGATGCATTTGTTCTTTGTTGAAGCTCTGACATGTTCAATTGCTCTTGGAGATCTTATCTTCATGTCTTGGTTTTAAGATGCTTTGTTATTCTTGATTTTGCAATCCTAAGAGAAGCCAAATGATTTTCCCTTGAGTGGAATATTGTCTTGAATGATTTAATAATGCAAAACTGCTTGTCTTGGACTAGATTCTTCTTCAATCAAACTCAAGTCGAATGCCTAGGTCAACTTAGGGATCAACTTCACGTCAAGTCGCATGTGGAGTCGACTTGGGTATACGACTTCACTCAAGTCGCACATGGAGTCGACTTCGGGTGCGACTTCACTAGTCTCATATTCGAATTTCAACGCTGGGACTTTTGAACACCTGAAGTCGATAAACATTTTGATAATGGACATTTTTATGTCCAAAATATATTTTCCGTAAGCTTTTCTGGCAATGGACATTCATATGTCCACAAACACTTTTATCCTTTAAACTCTTTTAGAAACGGATATTTTTATGTCCACACATATTCCAACATAAATCCCTTTAGGAAATGGACATTCTCATGTCCAACCATTTTTCAACATAAACCCTTTGGAAATGGACATTCTTATGTCCAAAATATTTTCCAACATAAACCCTTTTTCATGATCCCAATCTTGGGGCTTGTGTTGGCCCCGAGTTTATGGCAAAACCCAAGAGGGGAGGGGTGAATTGGGTTCTTGAAAAATTCTTTGGTAAATTAAAATCTAACCCCTTATAATATCAATCCCTTTGATGAAACGTGATATGAGATAGAATGAGATGGTGCAAATGGAATATAAAAATATAAACAATCAAACCAAGCAAGAGACAACGATATATAGTTGTTCGGGCAACCTTCCCTACTCCACTCTTCCAAGCACACACCCATTGTGTCTTGGGTTCCACTATTGTATTTTCAATACAATCTAGAGCACCCGCTCTCTTCTAGATTCTAGCTCTAGGGGGCATATACAACAATCACTTGTTGGTGAGACCAACTCCAACCAACTAATTCCAAACGATTGGTGAGACAAACTCCAACCAATCAAGCAAAACCCGTTAGTGAGACAAACTCAAACCAACCCCCTGTTTTGCTTCTTCTTGAATTCGGTCTCCAACACCGATTCAAGGCAACAACACAAAACAAAATAAACAAAAGAGAAATTACACTTTACAATGTGTATTCGATTAAGCACCGGAAGCTCCTTGTCATGTAGAGATGATAAACTTGGAAGCGCACTTGAAAGTTGTAGCACTTGGAAGCTTCAATAGTTATTCAAATATCTTCAACACACATGAATATTAGAAGATGGAAGCTCAACTTGTGTTTTCCTCTTTCTTTCCTCCTTCTCTCTTCTCTCCACGTTCATTCTTCAATGGTATATATAGAGGAAAAAAGGTTCTAGCCGTTGGAGTGGAGGTTCACGCGCATCTAGAGCTCCAACGTTCGGATTTTCGACCGTTACGAGTTGAAGTCGCAAGTGGAGTCGACTTCGGATGGATGAAGTCGACTTGGGATGCGACTTCGCCTTGTAAAAATTTGCTGTCCAGAATTTTGCCTTCGAAGTTGCAGGTGAAGTCCACTTGGGTCTGGGACTTCACCCAAGTCGCAGGCGAAGTCGACTTGGGATGAGACTTCACTTTGCTGTCTGTCCGAAGTCGCAGGCGAAGTCGACTTGGGTCTGAGACTTCACCTTGCTGTCTGTCCGAAGTCGCAGGCGAAGTCGACTTGGGTCTGAGACTTCACCCAAGTCGCAAGTGAAGTCGACTTGGGCTGAGACTTCACTTTGCTGAACTTGCAATTCATGAACTAGAACTCTTGAAACTTAAATTATTTCACATTCTCATTTTCACACACATAATTAGAGACAAAATATCTGAGAACACTTAGACAAATGTGTTAGATCCTTTTTAATGATATTTCAATTATTTGTTAATCATCAAAATCAAATTAACCATTCTTATTCGATAAGCACATGATCAATAATCTCAACAATCTCCCCCTTTTTGATGATTGACAAAACTTAATTGAAATATCTTCCTTTCTCAAATGAAACATAAATGTGTATATATGAAGATCATGATTTTCATCAATAAGCGTAATAATATATATTCTTTTCATGGAAATACTTCTCCCCCTAAGTTATATGCAATATTATTCTCTGGAAATACTTCTCTCCCTAAGTTATATGCAATATTATTCTCTTTAAGATATTTCCATACTCTCTCCCCCTTTTTGTCAATCAATACAAAAAGGTAGCACAATGGGGTTCAATGGGACATATAAAATAGGTAGTACAAATGAGGCTTTAAAAGATAGGTTCATACTACACTCTTTCTCCCCCTTTTCATACTAATCATTCATTTGAGTCAAGCATATGATCAATAAGAGCAATAATTTCTTTATTAATTATTTTGACTATGGTACCACTTGTTTTATTAGTTTCTTTGGGAGAGCAACATACCTTCACTTACCTTTGACTAAAGTTATCATTGCCATTTTGCTCAACTCCCCCTTTCTTTTGCAATTCATGCTCCTCCATTCTCTAGATAGCTTTGAAATAAAAACCTGCATCACAAATATGATATCTTCTTTTCTTTTGGTACCCGTGCTATGGGTCCATGAATGTTAGTACCATAATGCATAGGAACTCAAGGAGACTTGGTTCCACCTTAGATATGTCTCTTTGGCATCCAAACTAATTTGACTCCATTGTAAACCATCTTTCGTGCCTTGCATTGATATATTTTGTGTCCAAACTTATTACAATAATGGCAAGTGATTCTAGCATAGGTTGGAGTACCATGATAACTCTTTGGTTGCCAAGTAGGTATATTTGTCAATGATTTATCAACAAACTTCTTAAAATGTCCCCTCACATTTGATGTACTAGAAGCTTTAATCCAAATAGGAGAGTTTGTTTTATTTGGTTTAACATTGATGTGCTTTACAAATCCAAGACCTCTCTTATTAACTTGAGTGGTCAATCTCAAAAATTTCTGCACATTTTCTCCCATGTTGGAGAACTTCGCCAATGAATCCTTCAAATTTTGGTTCTCCTTTCTCAATGTTTCTGTTTCATTTTTCAAGGCATTTATATCATTTTGCAAGGATGCATTCTCCTCTGCCAATTTTCCATTTGCAATGGCAGTTGTATCGAATTGCCTTTTCTTTTGAACATATTTGGTACCAAGGCTTTTGAATTCATCAAATAATGAGTCATAAGTTTGTTGTAAATCATTCAACTCATTACATTTAGAACAATCATTAGAAGATGAATAAGAGTCAGATGAGTTTACCTCGATATCCGTAGATGCATCACTTTCTTCAAAATTTTGGCAAGTTTTCTTTTCATCTTCTACAATGGCCATGCAGCAAATTCTTGCCCAATTTACTGCATCTTCTCCTTCGCTCGATGAGGTGCTAGAACTTGAGGTAGTATATCTCTTTTTAAGCATTCTTCTAGCTTGTCTCTTTGAAAAACTTCTCTTATTTTGAATTTCCAAATCATCCGGGGTGGTACATTCGATTTGTATATGTCCAAGACCACCACATTTATAACACTTTGGAAATTTCTTTCTTCTATTCTTCATTTTCTTCTTTGAGCTAGAATATTCGTATGAGCTTGATGTAGATTCACTTGAGCTCTTCATCATACTTTTGAGCGCAATAGACTTCTTACTTCTTTGAGACTCTTCTTTCTTGTTTTTGATGAGCTCATGAGACATGAGTGAGCTAATCAAGTCATTTACTTTGAGCTTGTTTAAGTCCTTTGCCTCCTCAATAGCTGTGATCTTTTCATTCCATGAGTTTGGCAATGCTCTAAGTATCTTCATAACCTGCTCACTTTCAGAAATTGGCTTTTCTAGGCCTTTAAGAGCGTTAGTGATTTTAGAAAATCTAGCATACATTTCTGAAATTGATTCACCATCTAACATTTGAAATCTTTCAAAATCACCAACAAGGATATTCCTTTTAGTTCCCTTTACTTGGGAGGAACCCTCATAAATAGATACCAATTTATCCCATATCTCTTTAGCCGTTGTGCATGAAGAAACTCTATCAAATTCTGTTGCGGTCAATGCACAAAATAAGAAATTCATAGCTTTGGCATTACTTTGGACGGACATAGTTTCTTCTTTAGTCCAAGTGGACGCCTTGTCCCCATTTGGTAATGTAATGCCGTCTTGTATGGCTATCCAAGAATTCATATTAGTTGCCATAATGAGTTGTTTCATCCTTAACTTCCAATAACTAAAATTATTTCCATCAAATAGAGGTGGCCTTAAAAATGATTGGCCTTCAGAAAATGCAGGTACAGAAGTTAAGTAGGTTGCCATAAAAATATAAAAGAGATCTCCTCAAAAAAAATAGAGGCCTGCTTTGATACCACTTGTTGGCCCCGAGTTTATGGCAAAACCCAAGAGGGGAGGGGTGAATTGGGTTCTTGAAAAATTCTTTGGTAAATTAAAATCTAACCCCTTATAATATCAATCCCCTTGATGAAACGTGATATGAGATAGAATGAGACGGTGCAAATGGAATATAAAAATGTAAACAATCAAACCAAGCAAGAGACAACGATATATAGTGGTTCGGGCAACCTTCCCTACTCCACTCTTCCAAGCACACACCCGTTGTGTCTTGGGTTCCACTATTGTATTTTCAATACAATCTAGAGCACCCGCTCTCTTCTAGATTCTAGCTCTAGGGGGCATATACAACAATCACTTGTTGGTGAGACCAACTCCAACCAACCAAGTCCAAACGATTGGTGAGACAAACTCCAACCAATCAAGCAAAACCCGTTAGTGAGACAAACTCAAACCAACCCCCTGTTTTGCTTCTTCTTGAATTCGGTCTCCAACACCGATTCAAGGCAACAACACAAAACAAAATAAACAAAAGAGAAATTACACTTTACAATGTGTATTCGATTAAGCACCGGAAGCTCCTTGTCATGTAGAGATGATAAACTTGGAAGCGCACTTGAAAGTTGTAGCACTTGGAAGCTTCAATAGTTATTCAAATATCTTCAACACACATGAATATTAGAAGATGGAAGCTCAACTTGTGTTTTCCTCTTTCTTTCCTCCTTCTCTCTTCTCTCCACGTTCATTCTTCAATGGTATATATAGAGGAAAAAAGGTTCTAGCCGTTGGAGTGGAGGTTCACGCGCATCTAGAGCTCCAACGTTCGGATTTTCGACCGTTACGAGTTGAAGTCGCAAGTGGAGTCGACTTCGGATGGATGAAGTCGACTTGGGATGCGACTTCGCCTTGTAAAAATTTGCTGTCCAGAATTTTGCCTTCGAAGTTGCAAGTGAAGTCCACTTGGGTCTGGGACTTCACCCAAGTCGCAGGCGAAGTCGACTTGGGTCTGAGGAACATCCACTTTATCTTTCTTGCTTTGGGTGTATTTGAGAAGTGATAACGCTTTTAATGGAAAGTTTTTGGTGTAAACGTTTTTGAAATTAGAGAAAATATTATAATATGATAGGGGTAATAATAATGAGTGAAGGGAATAAAGTTAAAATAGTTAGATGTATGAGTAGTTGTGCAGGAATGATTGAAAAGTAGAGTAGTTATATTGAAAGAAGTAAAACAATAGTTAAAAAATAGGGTAGTGGGGAGCAAAAAATTTTAAGTTGAAAAGTTTTTGGTGTAAATAAACTCCCTCTTTGAAAATTAATAAAACTTGTTATGCTCGTTCAAATAAAACTATTCTTAATTAATGAACATCATTAGTTATCTAATTTAATCTTCAATGATGGGATATTGGGATACGTTGATTTGGAATAAAAATTCCATCACCTAAATAGTGTTGAGTACTTGAGAATAGTTGACAACAACAAAGAATCTACCGTGTGCATTCCCTTCTTCTTCCCCATGACCCTAGCTTTCTAAACCAATGAAAAACCACTCAAAGGCGCTTGGATTCATGATGCTTTTACATCTAGGAAGATTCTTAGATCCAGGAGAGAGTTTGGAGTTGAGGAGAACTTGAAGATTTTTTAGTGAAATTGAATTTGAGGTAAGTAGGTTGTTTTTTTTTTAATTAAAGCATGGATTTGGGTTAGAATCATGTTGTTTTTGTAATTGTTTGTAGGCAACGTGTTTATTTTTGTGATTTGGACAAATTATTGAGAGATGGGGCTTGTGTAGAGATTGAAGGGGGTTGGAAAATAGGGGTTTTGATTAAAATATATGTAATGGACAAAATGAAAGTGTTTAGAACTGATTTGATATGATATTATTATGTGCCTTACTATACCATGAACTCGTTTTGTTATATCAATCTCTCTAATCCTCATAAGACTATACTCTCTCATTATATTGTAATCACAATTATATTTGATAGCATAAATGGACATAAATGATGGGTTGGTGTATACACGCAAGTGATATAAATAAAATAATTTTCCTCTCTTGTATGTGTCTCTTAATTATAGACTAATTGCTTTTCTAGACATGTCGAAAGTCACATAAAGCATGAAACTAAACCAATTACTATTCCAAGGACTCTCACGATGAGGAGTCAAGGATTATCCAGATAAAAAAGAACTCAATTCACTTTTCTTATGAGTTATACAGTACACATAGCATGAAATATATGTTATGATGGAAGAAGTCCTAATTGATAAAAAGCATATTTTATTAACTTTTTAATATCATAATTCATAGAAACCTCAGTTCAGTCATTGTCAAGCACCTCTTGTCTTGAGATTTTAAAGTGCTCACCCTCTTTAGACACCCATTTAGTTTCAATCACTTTCTAGTGCCCTGAGTTCTCAAAGTGCTCTCCCTCCTTCGACACCAGCCGAGATCTCACATCTGTCTTTAATAAAATCTAATGGGGCATAAAACTCTTACTATGATCAATATGATATCAGTGCAAAAGCTATCTTAGGTTTCAAGCTTACACAAAACATTTGTATCAATTAAGTTGTCTCATCTTTGCATGTTTAAAGAACAACAGAGGCAATTTCTTAAGAGAGTGGGCCAGTTTTTGACTTTGTTGACATACTTTTGATGGAAGACTTCTCAATGTTTCAATCATGCTAGTATATTCATTACATCTCAAAATAATAAACATCACAATCTACACAGCGTATATACGTTGCACTACCGTTGAACAAGTCACAAATTCAACTTTTGAATTAAGCTACATTAGGCTGTCTCTTGTTAACCTTGAAATGATGCCATTCGTTTAGAAGGAATGCATAACCTTACTAATTTTACTCCTCCAAGTCTCCACTCCGAACATCATTAGTGTGATCCATTTAAGATATTAATGGTTATGGTCAATCGTCAACCATCAGCCCGCTCATCTAACCCTTTATAAATGCATTCGGGTTGGGATTTTTTATTAAATAGGTAATGATCATCCAACCTGTCAACCATTTAATTAAATAAACTGATTAGGTTGAGATTTTATAACCCATCAACCTATTTAGTAACTCATTTAACCTGTTCAATTCATTTAATGCATTAAAATTTAATATATAAGTAAACACCTTAGTTATTTTCCTTCAATAAGTCTTCCTTCCACGACCTAATTTTTATTTCTACTACTGCCCTAATTTCGTTATCTCATTTTCTCCCCATTTTCATTTCTCCTATACCGAAAATGCCCTCTTATCTCTCCCTGTGAGATCATTGTCCACCAAAATCTAGGCCTTTAGATTGACTACTATACAACCTGTTAACAACCCAACAACCCATTTATTGAATGGGTTGTTGATAAGTTATAGTTGAGATTTTTTAAATGGGTTAATAAATAGATTAGGTTTCAGATATTTTAAATCAGTTAGGATTAGGATCCGACCCGTCCAACCCAATCCGTTAACACACCTAGATCCATTAAGCGCAAATCATGTAGTTAGTAGCAAACTAAATAATTTGTAATGCCATTTTTCATATTGGTCCAATCATTTTGATAACTTTCCAATATGCTCATCTAGGATTTGATTTGTGTTTGCTTACTAGATCAATGATGTAATATGCTAGTCTTAGGACACAAGTTAAGACTCATTCCTTTACCCTTCACAATAAGATTGTTAATGGATTTGCGACTTCACATACATAATCATTCAATATTCTATTTATGTATGTTTCTTAAGAAAGATAGAATAGTCATTTTGAATGATCTTTGTTAAGTTTTATTCTAAGTATACTATTGCTTCACCTATGTCCTTTATTACAAAATTGGATGACAACTATTCTTTAATGGCAATGAAAAATCCAATATCACTTTCTGTGAGTAGAATGTCATCAACATATAAAGATAAAATTACAAAATTACTATTGGACCACTATATATAAACTTTTTCTAATGACTATATGAACATTATGGTTTTTATCAACATAGAAAAATCAAAAGTTATCATAGTTCAATGAAATCTCAAATACCACTAATTGGATGACTTTTTAAGGCTATAAATGGTTATTAGAGCTTGCAAAATTTTGCCTCCTAGTGGTTTGGCCTCTTGTTGGGTTGTTCTGTAGCGCTTCGCCAACCACCGCCTTAGACTAGTAGTTGCTATAGCAGAGAACCAACAATATCTCTTCAGGATCTGTCATAATTCCAAACACAAAGGACCACATGTAAAAATCCACTTGTGGCAACCCTAGATATCTATAACTAGTTCATTAATTATACATATGGTAACGAAATCAATTAAACTATAATTATTTCCATCATTCGCATCTTAGTGGAGTAAAATACACATTTACAATTTCCAAATACATGAATAAGGCCTCAACAGGCCATACATCCATGAACCATATACCAGTGCATAATATATAACTCATAATATAATACATGAACATGAATATCTCACATACAAATTAATCTCAAATACTACAATCTAAAATTACACAACTTACACCTACCACAATATGCCTCAATTTAGAATCAATATAACCTAGCACAAGCTCACAAGTAAGCATTTGCAATACCCATCCTGCTAAAACATTAAAAACAAACACGTGAGTTAGGAAAACTCACTAAGTAGGTGTGGTCCATAAAATCAATGGCAAATTCATGTTAAATCAATCATGTATGTCATGCTACCATATACAATGAAAACACTAGGCTTTCACTAGCCCCACCTAATTATGTCATGCTATGAATAAAAATATAAAACAAACCAATCTCATGTCCATCAAGGGCCATGAACAATTCTATCCTCATGTCAATAAAGGGTTATGCACAACCTTATGCAAACCATGCAAATGCATCACTCATATCATATGCATTATGCTCATGCTAAAATAAAGCCTCATGCTCGTTTCAAACCATGCACCATCGATTTATTAAAATCATTCACAAATACATATGTAATAATACCAATCCATTTTCAAAGGGCCTAGCCCCAATTTATCAAGTTAACATTTGACATACAAAAGCTCACAACAAATCATCCTGAAATCCATCCAAATACACAACCTATGTCAATACATCACAAATTCCAACAAATATCCAACCATATCCTCAAGCACAAAGTTCAAGTCCCATTTCAATTCATACAACCCATATTAATCAAGCCCATCACAACTTTCATTCCAAATAATTCATCTATACACATCAATTCATATATGATTTTTAGGAAAAAAACCTCACTTGGGCATTTCAACAAGCACCTCATAGACAACATATAAAAATCAAGCTAAACTCACTCAAAATTCATGGGATTCCACCCAACACATAATAATATCATACAAAACTACTTTTAAACACTTCCATTTCATCATTTACATGCATCTCTATTAAATTCCAACAAACATCCAACAATATCCTCAAGCGCAAAGTTCAAGTTCCATTTCAATTCATACAACCCATATCCATCAATCCCATCATAAGTTTCAATCTAAATAATTCAACATCACATATGCCCCTAATCATTTGCAATACATTACTCACATCATTAAGGTCCTACACATCCATTCATATATGGTTTCTAGGCATTAAGTATCACTTTGGCATTTCAACAAACACCTTATGGAAACATATGAAAATCCAACCAAACTCACTCAGAATTCATGGGATTCCACCCAACATAAAATAATATCATGTAAAACTACTTTTTAAACCCTTCCAATTCATCCTTTACATGGATCTCTATTAAATTCCAACAAACATTCAACAATATCCCTAAGTACAAAGTTGAAGTTTCATTTTAATTCGTACAACCCATATCCATCAAACCCATCACAAGTTTCAATTCAAATAATTGAACATCATATATACCCCCAAGCATTTGCAACACATTATTCACATTATTAAGGTCCTACACATCCATTTATATATGGTTTCTAAGCATTAAGTCTCACTTAGGCATTTCATCAAACTGAACTCACTCAAAATTCATAGAATTCAACCTAACACATAATAATATCATGCAAAATCACTTCTAAACACTTCCATTTCATCATTTATATTTATTTCCATCAAAATCCCCAATTTCTAACCTCCCTATAATCTCTACACAAGCCCTATCTCTCAACAATTCTCAAAATTACAAAAACAATATGATTCCAGCCCAAATCCATTCCTTGATTCAAAAACAACCTACTTACCTCAATTCAGTTTTACCCAAAATCTTGAAGATCTTCTAAGCTCCGAGCTCTCTCCTTGATCCAAGAAGCTTTTTTGATGTATAAATGAGGTGAATCCAAGCACATTTGAGTAGTTTTTAATGTGGGTTGAGAGATAGGAGCATGGGGAGGAAGAAGGGAAAGAAATTACATGAAAACGAGGAGTGTTTGGACCCCACGTTTAAAATAGGAAGGCACACGGCTTGGGCCATATGGGCCCATAAACAGTCCATTTTCAGCTATGTTACATCATTTTGCCCATAACATTCTATAGACAACTCCGATTGAGATAATTCATTTTGCATTAGATTCCTAACTTCAAGTACTATCTGTCCACAAAATGTTAGCTCAAAATTTCATCACCAAAAGTTGAGAATGTATTTTACTATGCAGCTTTACCAATAACTTTTACCTGTTCGCAAGATAAGTGATGATGACATGTCAAAACATTCCCACCACTGAACCAATCATCCAAAAACATCTCTTATTATCAAAATATCATATTTATGTCACTTATTTGCTCAAAATATGTCTTATATAAAATTTCATCCGTCAACTCAACTTTTTAGTCATTTTGCCTCTACAATGGGTTTCATTTGCCAAAATTATATATATTCCCTCTAATGCCTTCAAAATTATTTTTCACACATCACAGATACATCTAGCATCTTATTTATGTCAGAAGTTATTATACTCTATGTCGTTTCAAAAATTTCATGCTTCAAGTTCATTTCTTACCAAATTTTTACCATTATCCGCAAATGACTCAGTTATCTAAGTCATCATCTTAATTTCATTGCCGAGCATCATGAGCACATTTTCATCATATCCCAAATCATTCTCATTCAAATCATGGCTCCCATCAATGATTCTCGGTCATTTTCATTATTATAATTCTTTTGGGCTTAACCATACAACCAGGCCCATTTCTATCATTCATTTAAATCTACCATTAGAATCTCACCCAAATCCATCCATATCCATTCCAAACATGCTAGTCATCTCAACCATACCTAAACATATTTCAAAATAAATCAACTCTACATGATGCCCTTTTTTTAGTTTAAAATCCAAATGAGGGTCAAAATCTCCAATATTCGTTATATAATCAAATCAAGGGTTCTTAGAAGTCCAAAAAAACTTAAGGAACATGTGAGAATCATATCGGGATTCCGTCAAGCCATTCATCAAAATTCATCCTTCCAATCCTCACCAATTAGATTTTTTTAATACATTTGCTACAATTTGTACAATCTTTCACATATTCAACTCATTAATTCTTCAAAACCTTCTTATCATGTTGGTTCTTAGACTAAATTATATGCATCATGGTCCATTTATATAGTTGCAAATAACCAGGGCATTACAGGTTCAATTTAACCATTTTATATTGTGTTCCACATTTGATTTTTCATCTCTAATGAGAAGATTTTTTATTAAAAGAACTGCATACAATAATCCGTTTACTCAAAATAATAATCTCATTAAAATGATAATCAAATTTGCTGAAGGTCTTATTATGAAATTACAAGTGCATAAAAATTTGTGCATAACAAATAGTACAAATGTGGGTGAGTACTCAAAAAAAGGTGAGTGCATGTCACCATACACCATGACTTGAATGGGTTGTATATTGGTCACACAACATGACTAAGACAAATAGTAGGGTACATGTTGCCACACACTGTGTTTTAAAAGAATAGTTGAGTATATGTTGTTACACACCACAACTTGAAGTAAGTTTATGCTTAGCTCGTCAACCAATAATGACTCAGTTTGGGGTTAGTGAGGGATTTGTCGACTACACTAATGATCCTATACAAAAAATTAGTGCACAATGCACATAATCTTTTGATCTACACGGTGGGCAAGCACGCTTTGCATATAGCCTTTGGTTTTACATAGCAAACTAGTATGTTTTGCATATAGTCATTGGATTTACATAGCAAATTGATGCATTTCGTGCACAACTTCTAGATTTAAATAGTAAGTTAGTGCATCCTACACACAACTTCTTGATCTACAAAGCAAGCTAGTGTGCTCCACATATAATCTCTGAATTTACGAAGTAGACCAGCATATTCAACATACCCTTTCTAGATTTATCCAGCAAGTAGACGAATTTCACACACAATTTCTGAATTTACACAACAAGTTACAGCTTCTGGATATACATAGTAGGCCAACGTGTTCGACATACAGTCTTTTAGTTTAAATAATAAGTTACAACTTTTGAATTTACATAATAAGTCAGCATGTTTCATACAATTTTTGGATTTGAAAGTCAAGTGGTTTTACTAAGAAAATTGGGTTTAATCAAATTTTCAAATATGTTTGAGTTTTGGGTTGACTAAAAGGTTTGGGCCCAATTCAGCCATTTAGAGGATTTTGGTCCTCCTCAGAGTTTTGGCCCCAATTGGGTTTGTTGAACAGTTTTTGGCCAAAACAGGCCAACTAGAAGGTTGTGAACTAAAATGGGGCTTGATTGAAGCTTTCTGGGTTTATGTAGGCTTGTTCAAATCTTCTTTGCCCAGTTGAGCTTGCTAGGTAGATTTAGGTCCAAACAGGCCTATTGAAGGGTTTTAGGCCTAATTGGGCCAACTAAAAGATTTTCTACTTAAGTGAAGTGTTTTGGACCTAATAGGAATTTTTTAGCTCTAGTGGGCTAATTGAAGAACTTTAAGCCAAATAAGCCTGGCTAAAATGTCTTGGGACCAAATGAAAATATGGAAGTGGTAATGAAATGGAATGAATTTCTTGAAAAATAGAGGGAAAACATTGTAAACCCCTTGTCTTTTAAATTTTAATGTAAACATTGTGGCGCCGTCACTTCCTTACCTCAAGACCTTATTGATTGGTAAATGTGAATTAGGATTGTTGACCTGACCATGCGGTGGGTTCTTAATTGGAACTTGTCCAAATTTTTTTCGTTTCTTCATTCATCGTCATTTCATTTATAACATAAGCAATGGTACACTTGTATTCACTTGTACAAATCCTTTATAACTTCTCAACATGCACTTATACATTAAAGGTCCTCTTGACCTAATCATGGCATTTCCATTGCATACATACATATATTCAATCATTAGTTCACCTAAAACTCAGAACTTTGAACAAGTTCACATATATATATATATATATCAACATACCTGAAAACTTCCATTCATAGCATTCCACTTATCATGGCTAATCCTTTTAGCCCACCTGACTACTACTTCGTACCTTCCTTCGTTGCTTAGGTCCATTGACCCCTTGAGTTTTCCGTACCTGTCTAAGGTTTGGGAAAACAAAACGTGAGTGACAACTCAGTAAGCAAGCATTTTATCATTAGGGCAAGACTTCCATTAAAAACATTTTTCATAAACGTCTTGAACACCTTTTTCCTGAGGACATTTATATGTCCCAAAACATTATCATGAAATCCTTTGTTCATGAGGACAATTCTATATCCTTGAACATTTTCATAAAACATTCATTCTTAAAATCATTTACAAGCCACATTCGAGCTTGTTAAAACAAAACATACATATTTTACCCTTTATAATTAATTCCTTTTTTCTTGAGTGAACATTTCCAATGTTCCAAGACCTTTACATAAAATCATCTTTTGCCAGTGGACGTCTTACGTCTAAAACATTTTTCTCATAATTCCTTTAGCACAGGAGGACATTCTCATGTCCTAAAACATCATTCACATAAGCCTTTCTCGGCAAAAGACATTTTTATGTCCAAAAATATTTTTCATCATAAAATTCTTTAGCCAAGAGACATTTAATGTCTCAAAACATTTTTCACATAGCTTCCTTTGGCAATGGAAATTCATATGTCCTAAAACACCTTTCATTAAAACACTTTGGCATTGAACATTCTCATGTCCATAAACACTTTTCATTTAGGCTCTTTAATAATAGACATTCTTATGTCCAAAAATATGTTTGACATAAATCCTTTTCATAATCCCCGTCTTGGGGCTTGTTTATAACAAACAAGACATATAAGATACATAAACCATTTGCATAAAAACATTCCCTTTTATTCCTGTTGTTTACACTTTTGTGTAAAACACCCTATTTTTAGGGTAATCATTTTGTAAAAATCCTTTTAGGATAACTTTTCTTAAAAATGCTTTCATGTCCCAATCTTTGGGTTTTTCAAAAGCAAAACATAAGCAAATGCATTTCTCTCCATCCAGTAGTGACACTTAACAAGTGATCATGCTACCTTTTTGAAGGAGAATCCTTAACGGCACGCTAGCCACGCGGCTGTTCCTTTATCCTGCTCCCATCTCAGGGAGGGCGCCGCTAGCACTACTGTCATCCCTTATCGACTTGGCCTTATGTAAAGTGGGCCCCGGTCATCCCAACCGTGCTCTACAACCGGACTATTCGTTGTACTGGTGCACCATACATCATCATGACGGACCGCAGTCCGTTTGGTTTAAAGTATTACAGACCGCAGCCCGTATCCTTTAAAACTGGAATCACAGACCTTAGTTTGCATCCATAACTTAAAAACATCATAGACCGAAGTCTGTGTCTTTAAAAAAATATTTTCAAAAACACATCACAGACCGTAGTCCATGTAAACTTGTAAAGTGAGCGTACCCACTTTAAACAAGTTGTCATTTGAAATCTAATTTAGGATGACCTTCCTTAAATTATTTCAAAAATATTTTGAGTAAAACATTTTGATAAACATTTGAAATATTTGAGAGACAATACTGTTGGGTCCCGAATAGATGGCAAAACCCAAGAGGGGAGGGGTGAATTGGGTTTTTAAAAATTTCTTTGGTAACTTAAAAGTTTAACCCCTTGTAGAATTAATCCCCTTGAATGAAGAAACTAAATGGAAAGCAAAATAATAAAGAGAGCAGAAATAAAAGCAAGTAGACAAGGATTTTATAGTGGTTCGGGCAACCTCCCTACTCCACTCTTCCAAGCTCACACTCCTTGTGACTTGGGTTCCACTATTGTATTCCGCGAATACAACTAGAGCCTCTTGCTCTCTTCTAGATTCTAGCTCTAGGGGGCATATACAACCAGAGCCTCTTGCTCTCTTCTAGATTCTAGCTCTAGGGGGCATCAAACACTTAGCACAAGTAGGTGATGAGTCACACTCCAATCACACACTACTTTGCTATCACTTGATCTTAGCTACCCAAGCTAAATCAAGTTCAATACAAACAAATAATCAATGAAAGTAAACTACACTTTACAGGTGTGTAGAAACGATTTAGCGCAGGGAAGAACTTGTAGATGATGGCTTTGAAGTTTCTGAATGTAGCTCTTGCAACTTGAAGCACAATTCTTCCTCTCTTGATTGGCTTGATCACGTTAATGCTCTTGTAGATAGGAGTTATGCTCACTTAATGTTTTCCAACTGCTTCCCTCGTCCACCATGAATGCTATTTATAATTTTGGAGGGAATCCGAACGTTAGAAGGTAGGTGGCGCGCATTTAATGCGCCAACGTTCGAATTAATTCCGACCGTTGCGACCCAAGTCGCATGTGGAGTCGACTTCGGATGCGACTTCGCCCAAGTCGCAGATGGAGTCGACTTCGGGTGCGACTTCGCCTTCTGCTCGCAACTTCAAGTTCCAGTCAGGGTCGACTTGGGTTCACGACTTGACCCAAGTCGCAGGTGGAGTCGACTTCGTGTGCGACTTCACCTCGTCAGTTGATTTTCTGAACTTGAATAATTTCGAGATGCTTTGTCTCATCATGCCTTTGCTTCTTTTGTGTTTTTCATGTCTTGAATTATTGAGTCTTGCTTTCATTAGCTCCATGATTTGCAATCCTTAGACTTGATTTGATCTTGAATGCCTTGAAGCTTCCTCTCTTGGACTTGAGAGGCTTTGAGTTGATCTTGAAATCATTTAATCTTAAAATTGCATCTTTGATCTTTGAAAGAAGCTTGAATCAGTATCTTTGAATCTCCAAAACCTCAAGTCGCACTTCGGGGTCGACTTCGTTCGCGACTTCACCCAAGTCGCAACTGGAGTCGACTTCACTTGCGACTTCGATATTCTGCTGCTTCGAGATTCAACTCTGGATGCTTGAAGTCGATGTTGGAGTCGACTTCGTCTGCGACTTGGTTTCCTAAGTCGCACCTGGAGTCGACTTGGCCTGCGACTTCACTTGTTCTTCTCCCCTTTTCAGCTCTGGACAGATTTGACTTCTTGAAGTCGATCTTGGAGTCGACTTGGTATACGACTTGGCTTCCATACTTGATTTTCTTCAAATGAATATTCCTTAAACATTTCCACAAACTTGTTAGTAGCCAAGACATACTCAAATTGATTTGTTAATCATCAAAACATAGATTTAGCTAGTTTTCCACATATTTCCAACAATCTCCCCCTTTTTGATGATTGACAAAACTGATTTGAGTGGATACCTTTCATTAAAAATAATATGTTCATATTGCATTTTAAAATCATGCTTATGCTTATGCAAACAGAACATTCAAATATCATGTAAGCATATCCTACTCTCCTCCCCATTCTTACTCTTCTCTTCTTACATCTCTCTCCCCTTTAATCATCTCTCTCCCTTTTAATCATTAAGACTTCTACTCAATTTTCCTTAAATCTCTCTCCCCCTTTAATCATCTCTCTCCCTTTTAATCATTAAGACTTCTACTCAATTTTTCAACTCAAATACTCTTCTTCTCCTTAAATCTCTCTCCCCCTTTTTGTCAATATATCAAAAAGATTAGAGGGTAATCAAAGAGATAGGTGGGTTAGCTCCCCCTAAACGGGTGCTCCCCCTCAATTTATGCTTTAAGTGAGTTCAAGCATTCCCATGTCATTTCTAATCTTATAAAATGCTTCTTTTGCTAGGGGCTTAGTGAATATATCTGCAACTTGATCCTCTGTTCTTACATATACCAAACATATGTCATGATTTTCTACATGTTCTCTAATGAAATGATGTCTAAGGTCTATATGTTTGGTCCTAGAATGCAAGACTGGATTCTTGGTTAGACATATGGCACTTGTATTATCACATTTGATAGGTATATCTTTGAAATCCATGCCATAGTCCCTAAGTTGCTGTTTAATCCAAAGTAATTGGGCACAACAGCTCCCGGCGGCAATGTATTCGGCTTCCGCCGTAGATAGAGCAACACTAGTTTGTTTTCTTGAAAACCATGAAACCAACATGCTTCCAAGGAACTGACATGTTCCACTAGTGCTTTTTCTATCTACTTTGTAACCAGAAAAATCCGCATCCGAGTAGCCGATTAGATCAAAATTAGAGCCCTTTGGATACCATAATCCTAAATTGGTAGTGTCTACTAGGTATCTAAAAATTCTTTTCACAGCTACCAAGTGTGATTCTTTTGGGCATGACTGAAATCTAGAGCACATACACACACTAAACAAAATATCTGGCCTAGAAGCAGTTAAATACAATAAGGAACCTATCATGCTTCTATACACTTTCATATCAACTAATTTTCCCTTTTCATCTTTGTCCATTTTGATTGTGGAGCTCATGGGCGTGTTTGCTCCTTTGCTGTTCTCCATGCCAAACTTCTTGAGCATCTCCTTGATGTATTTGGACTGGTTTATGAAGATTCCTTCATTTAGTTGCTTGATTTGCAGTCCAAGGAAGAAGTTTAGCTCTCCCATCATGCTCATCTCAAACTCTTTCTGCATAAGCTCAGAAAATTCTTGGCAAAGAGTTTCATTAGTAGCACCAAAAATGATATCATCAACATAAATTTGAATGATCAATATGTCCTTTTCTTTATATTTGATAAACAAAGTGGTGTCTACCTTTCCTTTTTGAAAATCGTGATCAATCAGAAATTTGCTTAGTCTATCATACCAAGCCCTTGGAGCTTGTTTTAATCCATATAATGCTTTGGTTAGCTTGTATACAAATTTAGATTGATCTTTTTCCTCAAATCCAGGTGGTTGCTCAACATACACCTCTTCATTTATATAACCATTCAGAAATGCACTTTTGACATCCATTTGAAACAATTTAAAGTTCATGTGAGATGCAAAAGCTAGTAAGATGCGAATTACCTCTAATCTAGCAACCGGGGCATAGGATTCCTCAAAATCTATTCCTTCTTCTTGTGAGTACCCCTTTGCCACAAGTCTAGCTTTGTTTCTCACTACTAGTCCACTTTCATCTAATTTGTTCCTAAAGACCCACTTGGTGCCAATAATAGTACAATCATTTGGTCTAGGAACAAGGTGCCAAACTTGATTTCTTTCAAATTGATTTAGCTCTTCTTGCATTGCTATAATCCAGTTTTCATCATCAAGAGCTTGTTCAATATTAGAAGGTTCAATCTTGGATACAAAAGCATATTGTCCACACACATTTTGTTTTGACCTTCTAGTTTTGACACCTTCATACACATTTCCTATAACTTGCTCAATTGGATGTGCATGATTGAATTTTAAATCAGTTGGAGGTTTATAGGAATTGTTACCTTCACTTACCCTTTCCTCCATGGATTCTTCTTGCTTTTCCATATGCAATTTTTCAAGATTGCTTGTTATGTCATCTGCATCACTTAGATCATCTTTTCTTTTAAAGCATGGGTTAGTTTCATCAAAAACAACATGTATGGATTCTTCTACAACTTGGTTTCGTTTATTGAAAACTCTATATGCTTTGCTATTTGATGAATAACCAAGAAATATTGCTTCATCACTTTTAGCATCAAGTTTTCCCAAGTTGGTTTTTCCATTGTTCAGAACATAACATGTGCATCCAAAAGCATGAAAATAAGATATGTTTGGTTTCCTTCCTTTCCATAGCTCATATGGGGTCTTTTTCAAGATTGCTCTAATGGTAACTCGATTCAATACATGACAAGCTGTACTTACAGCTTCACCCCAAAACTTCTTAGATAATTTGCTTTCATTTAGCATAGTTCTAGCCATCTCTTGTATAGTTCTATTTTTCCTCTCCACTACTCCATTTTGTTGTGGAGTCCTTGGTGCAGAAAATGTGTGATGAATTCCTTTTTCATTACATAATTCTATGAATCGTTTGTTCTCAAATTCACCACCATGGTCACTTCTTATAGTCATAATAGTACTTTGTTTTTCATTTTCCACCAAGTTTACAAACGTTGCAAACATAGAGAAGGCTTCATCTTTGCTAGCTAAAAGAATTATCCATGTGAATCTTGAAAAGTCATCAACAATTACAAATACATATTTCTTTCCACCAATGGTTAAAATGTCGGATGGCCCATATAGATCCATGTGTAGCAATTCAAGCGGCCTAGTGGTGGAAATCTCCTTTTTGGTAGAGAAAGGCATCTTTGGTTGTTTAGATAATTCACATGCCTTACATATTTTGTCTTTGTCATATTTCAACTTAGGCAAGCCTTCTACCAAACTCTTTTTCCATAGGGTTTTTATATTTCTCATGTTTATGTGTCCAAGCCTTTTATGCCAAACCCATGGATCATTATCAATGGCCATTAGACATTGACCATCTAGTTCATCAAGTGAAACCAAATATATATTTTCATGTCTTTTTCCACTAAACATGATATGCTCACCATCAAATACATTGCATACAGATGATTCAAACACAACCTTATATCCTTTATCACATAATTGGCTAATGCTCATTAAGTTATGCTTGAGTCCTTCAACAAACAAAACATCCTCCATACATGCATTTGAGCTACTGTAAATATTTCCTTTACCTTTGATTTTACCTTTCTCATTATTACCAAAGGCAACCGTTCCGTCGTTGCAAGGCTTAAGTTTGTGGAATAAACTTCTTTCTCCGGTCATGTGCCTTGAACAACCGCTATCCATGAACCACACATGATTTGCCTTTGCCTTTAAACAAATCTGAAAAGTAAACAAATAATCCTTATCTTTTTGGTACCCATTTTATGGGTCCAATTGGGTTAGTAATATTGTTCAACCTTTGTTGTTCTAATTTTGAAAGCCCAAATCTTGTGTTTCTTGGAACCCAAACTAATTTAGCACCATGGTCAAATAATCTCTTAAGGTTACACTTATAAACTTTATGACCCATTTTGTTGCAAAAGTTGCAAGCCATTGGAAATCTAGGAGTAGGCCTCCAAGTATATTTTGGTTCAAATGTTGGTCTTTTAGTCCACATAACATTTCTCCTTTGTGGCTTGTATATAGGTGCAATTTTGGTTTGAAGTTTTCCAAGTGTTGGCACATTAGATTTACCACTTTCATTTTGCTCAAATCTATAATAACCAAGACCTCTTTTGTTTGTTTGAGCAGTCATGTTCAGAAACATCTTTACACTTTCTCCTGGATTAGAGAACTTTGCTAATGATTCATTTAAGGATTTGTTCTCCTTTTTCAGTTTCTCTACTTCTTTCAACAATGATTCATTTTCTTCTTTCAGTTTTGTTGATTTTTCAGCTAGTTTTCCATTTTCAATAATAATAAAATTGCATTGTTGTTTCTTTGAGGACAATTTGTTTCCTAACTTTTTGATTTCCTCATATAATGAATCATAGGCAGTTTGTAGTTTTTCTAATTCAGCACATTTGATGCAATTTTGAAAAGAAGAATAACTTGATTGAGAATAGCAAGGTTTGGAAGTTACCTCATCATTGCTTGTACATTTGGTTGAGGTGGATTGTTCATCCAAAACTTCAGTCGTGTTTAAGCATAGCAAGTCCTCTTCTTGCTCGATTCGTGCCATGCAGCATATTCTTGCACAGTTGGCTGCATCATTGTCGTCAGTTGAAGAGCTGCATGTTGATGAAGTTTCCTCGTTGACGAACATGCCTCTTCCTCTTGGCCTTTGGTATTTTCTTCTTTCATGATTCTCCTTTGGCCTTTCTTCCGGTGTAGGACATTGAGCTTGCATATGTCCTACGCCCCCGCATCGGTAGCATTTTGTGACCTCCTTCTTCTTTTCTTTTTGTGGTCTTTCTTTGAAGTCTTTAAGGTTCTTTTCTTTTCTCACAAATTTTCGAAACTTGTGAGTAAGAAGTGCAATATCTTCATCACCTTTGTTAGACGAGGAGGTAGACTCATCTGAGTTGCGTGCCGCTTTTAATGCAATGATTTTCTTCCCTTTATGATTCTCTTCGTTTCTTCTCTTAATTAGCTCATGTGACATTAGTGAGCTAATTAGATCTTCTAGCTTTAGGGTGCTGAGGTCTTTTGCTTCTTCAATAGCTGTAATCTTTGGAGTCCATGAATCCGGTAGGGCTCTCAATATCTTCATAACCTGTTCGGATTCAGAAATAGCTTTTCCAAGACCTTTGAGAGCATTAGTAATCTTAGAAAATCTTGCAAACATTTCAGAAATATTTTCAGTGTCTAGCATTCTGAAATTTTCAAACTCTCCAATCAAAATGTTTCTCCTAGTCCCTTGGACTTGGGAGGTTCCTTCATAAATAGATGTTAGAGTATCCCATATCTCTTTTGCAGTTAAACAAGAAGATACTCTATCATACTCCGAAGCCGTAAGAGCACAAAATAAAGAATTCATTGCCTTGGCATTGCTCTTGACGGTTCTTACTTCTTCTTCGGTCCAATTGGAAGCTCTTTCATCAATTGGCAAAATTACACCATCTTGGATAGCAATCCAAGAATCCATATCGGTAGCCATGATGAGTTGCTTCATACGAAGCTTCCAATAGCCAAAGTTGCTCCCATCAAACAATGGTGGCCTTCTAAAAGATTGGCCCTCGGCAAAAGCGGGAACGGAAGTAGATTGGGATGCCATATGGTTGGATCTCTTTGGTTCAATTCAAAGACCTGCTCTGATACCACTTGTTGGGTCCCGAATAGATGGCAAAACCCAAGAGGGGAGGGGTGAATTGGGTTCTTAAAAATTTCTTTGGTAACTTAAAAGTTTAACCCCTTGTAGAATTAATCCCCTTGAATGAAGAAACTGAATGGAAAGCAAAATAATAAAGAGAGCAGAAATAAAAGCAAGTAGACAAGGATTTTATAGTGGTTCGGGCAACCTCCCTACTCCACTCTTCCAAGCTCACACTCCTTGTGACTTGGGTTCCACTATTGTATTCCGCGAATACAACTAGAGCCTCTTGCTCTCTTCTAGATTCTAGCTCTAGGGGGCATATACAACCAGAGCCTCTTGCTCTCTTCTAGATTCTAGCTCTAGGGGGCATCAAACACTTAGCACAAGTAGGTGATGAGTCACACTCCAATCACACACTACTTTGCTATCACTTGATCTTAGCTACCCAAGCTAAATCAAGTTCAATACAAACAAATAATCAATGAAAGTAAACTACACTTTACAGGTGTATAGAAACGATTTAGCGCAGGGAAGAACTTGTAGATGATGGCTTTGAAGTTTCTGAATGTAGCTCTTGCAACTTGAAGCACAATTCTTCCTCTCTTGATTGGCTTGATCACGTTAATGCTCTTGTAGATAGGAGTTATGCTCACTTAATGTTTTCCAACTGCTTCCCTCGTCCACCATGAATGCTATTTATAATTTTGGAGGGAATCCGAACGTTAGAAGGTAGGTGGCGCGCATTTAATGCGCCAACGTTCGAATTAATTCCGACCGTTGCGACCCAAGTCGCATGTGGAGTCGACTTCGGATGCGACTTCGCCCAAGTCGCAGATGGAGTCGACTAAGGGTGCGACTTCGCCTTCTGCTCGCAACTTCAAGTTCCAGTCAGGGTCGACTTGGGTTCACGACTTGACCCAAGTCGCAGGTGGAGTCGACTTCGTGTGCGACTTCACCTCGTCAGTTGATTTTCTGAACTTGAATAATTTCGAGATGCTTTGTCTCATCATGCCTTTGCTTCTTTTGTGTTTTTCATGTCTTGAATTATTGAGTCTTGCTTTCATTAGCTCCATGATTTGCAATCCTTAGACTTGATTTGATCTTGAATGCCTTGAAGCTTCCTCTCTTGGACTTGAGAGGCTTTGAGTTGATCTTGAAATCATTTAATCTTGAAATTGCATCTTTGATCTTTGAAAGAAGCTTGAATCAGTATCTTTGAATCTCCAAAACCTCAAGTCGCACTTCGGGGTCGACTTCGTTCGCGACTTCACCCAAGTCGCAACTGGAGTCGACTTCACTTGCGACTTCGATATTCTGCTGCTTCGAGATTCAACTCTGGATGCTTGAAGTCGATGCTGGAGTCGACTTCGTCTGCGACTTGGTTTCCTAAGTCGCACCTGGAGTCGACTTGGCCTGCGACTTCACGTGTTCTTCTCCCCTTTTCAGCTCTGGACAGATTTGACTTCTTGAAGTCGATCTTGGAGTCGACTTGGTATACGACTTGGCTTCCATACTTGATTTTCTTCAAATGAATATTCCTTAAACATTTCCACAAACTTGTTAGTAGCCAAGACATACTCAAATTGATTTGTTAATCATCAAAACATAGATTTAGCTAGTTTTCCACATATTTCCAACAAATACATCTTAAAAACCTTTATAATAAAAGAATTTCAATACTTTTGGATTTTCAAAAATAAACCATATATTTCTCTAATATTTTATTGGTTTCCATTTTAGGGTCTTTTGCTTACAAAAGTTATGCAATTATACCATCCCCTTCTCCATAACCTAAAAATTAAATTATTGTCCACATATCTATTATACCATTTTTACATAAAGGGCTTGCATAATCTTTTGCATACCATTTAGCAACCCGAAATCAAACCATTTTATGAAATCAACATAGGAGGTTGGTCATCCTTAAATCCCCTTCAACAACATTCATATAAATATTTTTCAAGATATTTCAACATAGATTTCCTTATCTAAAGAAAATCAAAACTTTTCGAATATCATTTCAAAACATATGGACTATGTCCAAATCATCATTTATTATTTAATTATCATGACCTAGCAAAACAAATCTTTTTCATAAATCAATTCCCCTTTTCTTTTTTCTTTAATAAACATAATTGTTTACCACAAATTATTGTAGAAATAACTCAAAACTTATTTACAAACAATACTTTGTGAAAAAGGGTAAAATTTTCTTTTTCTTATAAAATACTTTTGAAACAACATCATAAAGAACTTGCTTTCTTATAAGAAAATTTTTAAAAACCATCGACAGAAAACATGAAATCCTTTAAAAACATTATCATGGAGAACTTGCTTACTCATAAGCAAATTTCTCAATCCATTAACATAAAGCATTGCCAATCCAAGGCAACACTAGTGATAAATTCTTTATCTTAAAAACATGTCGCTTGCTTCCTCATGAAGGAAACTTTGAGGTTTTTCCTTAACGCAATCATTTTCCAAAACTTATGGCTTTGCATTAAAGCCATCATTTTCAAAACTTGTGGCTTTTCGTTAAAGCCATTATTTTCAAAACTTGTGCTTGCCCATTCATTTAAACATAATCATAAAAAATTTTAATCATATATCAGCACATAGAAAGTAAACATCATTTTAGAAAGTTTGCTTGCTTACCTGAGATCGCCATAATCTTTTTCTTCCATTCTTTTCCTTGTCTTTGCCTAGATAAATGAAAATAAAATTTCATTTATTTGCATCATCCTTAAATATTTATATTCCTTAGGTTTTTCAACCTACATAAGTTCATCTAGCTTAACCCACTTGTCCTTCAAGTCGGGTATTCATACGTATCGACATAGCCTATACATATCAAATCATCCATTCATTTTTAACACCCTTTTGTAGGGTAAAATTATATACATAAAAATCATTCAGAAACTTAGTCATCTCTTTTTATCATAATTCCATGCATTTTTGCATTTTTGGAATTTACATACTCCATTTATCATTCATTCATACCCATCCTTCCATACAAGTCCATTTTTCAACACATACTCATGTGTTTCTTAAACTTTTTCAAAAAAGCAACTTGTATCTCAATTCAGAATGATTAAACCCCTTAATTAACATATAATTTAGGATTTATTTTTTAACTTTAATCCATTTATCATAGGGTTCCCAAAACAGCAACTTTAGAACCCGCTTTTCGTCGTTTTAATGCTCTCTTTAGCAACATGGTCTAAACAGATTTTTAATCCAAATTTTCCACCCTTAAACCAAAATTTTCTTAACTTCAATTTAGGGTATTAACATATATTTTAATCCCATAATTAAATGATTTCCATACAACAACTTTCATATACATCTTGGGTACCCTTTGCACCCCTCTTTGGACATCCCTTTGCATATTTTCAAAAAATCATATTTAGGGTAATCTTGTTTACCTCTAATAGGTTAAACCCTCATAATCACTTGTTTATATCCCATTATAAGTCAAATTCCATCACAAAAACCTGAAATTTAACATTTATCTTGATTTGTTCTTTAAGCTGTCCATAATGCTGAATTTAGGCACACTGAATTATCAAAATCTTGAATTAATATCAAATCAAGTAGTTTTGATATGAAATTTCTACCATACCTTAAAAACTACATTAATTAACCAAAATAAATATTTTCAGCATGAAATATTTAGTATTTCTATTTATTTTGGTATTTTTACTCTGCAGGACAGCAACATCCATTTTCAGACAGCCTGAATCACGTAAATTATGGGGTATATTTATACCCATAAAAACTTAATTTTTATTTTTTTCCTGTGATCTTCAATATGTATTATATATCGTGTAAAATTTTTAGCCCAAAATTACTAAAAATCATTTGGTGCAGCTAATCCTGCCACCCTTTCAATCCTGTCTAGATTGATTTTCTCGGATTTTTTATTTGGAACTTGCTTATTCTTTTAAGCTAAAAATTGGGTAGTTTATTAATGACCACATCATGCGTCTTCCCACAAATTTTTATGCTAAAAATAAATCATTAAATATTTCTTTCATATTTTCCTTTCCAGGTTTAGATTTACTACAGAAGAGTGTAGATTGGATGATATGCGCTGATTAATCCCCAAATTAAGCTTTATAAACCAACGTATTTAACTAAGAATTTTTAATTTTTGAAACATTTCTTTAAGAGGTATTTTATGACTCAAAACTATGTTTCCAAATCAAGAAGAAAACTTGGAAATTGAAAGGCTTAAACTCAACGGGGACTTACCCGATTTGGTTGAATCTTAGCCCCAAGCTTCCCGAGCTTTTCTTTCCCTTTTTCCTTCTTATTTTCCTTCTCTTTTCTCCCTTTCCTTGCTTCTGGGGTCGTGTGAGGCTTGCTGGGTTTTTGGAGAATTTTTTTCTCCCTAGTTTCCTCTCTTTTTTTTCTCTCTCTCTTGCTATGGACGTCACTTGGGTTGGTTGCTGGAATTTTCCAGCAACTATGTCCCCTTTTTTATTCCATTTGAAGTCCACATAAATGTGCACTTATCCCTTGTACACTTGGCTATTTTTTATCCAAGTAAAATTGAGTAATTATCTTAATGAAAAAATCACAAAATCATGCATTGATGGGCCACCTAGCTGTCCACACATGAGACGTCCACCTTGCTGCCCATTTCGGCATTTTGTGGCTGATATTTCCAGACCCTTTAATCCTTCATTAACTATGCTAGAGGTTAGACTAATTACATGTGTGAAACCCTAACCCAAGTAAGCCATATGTATGCATTGAACATGTATTTGATGATTATTTATGAATTATGGAATTATGAAGGTATTTTATGATTTTGCTAATTATGGCAATTAGGGTTATGGGTTAGCATTAATGATGTGATTAAGCATTTTGAGCCTAAATGAGATAATGGGTTTAGAATGAATTATTTGTGATTTAAGTGTGCAATTATATCATGAAAAATCATTTTTCATGATTTAAAATGAATTATGGAAATAATGATGGAAATTGTCAAGTATGAAGGAAAATATTAGAAAATTCATAACTCAACGCCTAAAAGGCGGATTCAAGTGAAATTTGAAATGAAGATTGTTAATATTAGTCTTGGTATTATGTAATTAAAATATTATGAAAATTCTTGATGAAATGAGAATTATGAATTTTTTTAAGTATATGCTCATTTCAACCGTTAACTTTAAACGGCTATATCGGGAGCTAGGAAACTCGGATTGAGATGAAACTTGAAACGGTTGAATGAAATTATGAGATGTTTATGTTGAATGGATTGGATTAAGGGAATCATGATGGGATTAGGGTGATAATTAATTATTTTTATTCCCAAATCCAAAAGATATATTCAAGTGGTCATAACTCGACGTAGAAACGTCGGATTGAGATGAAATTTGAAACGATAGAATAAAATTATGAAATCTATGAGATGAATGGAATGGATTAAGAAAATTATCATGGAAAGTAGGTTTCTTGTAGAGCAAGTAACAAGTTGCTTAAGGGCTAAGCAAAGAAAGACAATTGTGGACAAGTGGATGGTTGGGATTAAAGTTGCCTTTTTGACTTTTGAGAAATGGTGAAAATGTATTTTACTTGGCTGTAAAATGTCCAGCACATCAAGGGGGATAATAATGCATTAATTGGCTGTGGAAAAGGGCTCCAAAGTGGGCCCCATTGCTGGAAATTCCAGCAACATGTAAGGCATTGCACGTAGAGAGGAAATGAAGAGGTGGAAAATTCTCTAAGTGCTGGAAATTCCTTCCCCAAGCAACAGCAGCTCACGTCCAAAAATTCCAGCAAAAAGGGAAGGAAAACCAAGGGAATTCAAGGGAAAAAGAGGAAGAAAGAAAGAGGAGAAGTGGAGGAAAGCAAGCTTCTCAATTTTGGATTGAATCCACTCAAGTTCAAGTAAGTATATGATATTGAAAATTAAATTATGGTCGGAACAGTAAATGGATGATTTTTATCATGAAATTTTTTTAGAACAATCCTCATTCTATGGTTAAGGAACGACCCAATTTTCAGCTTAAAAGGATATGTATGTTGGAAATTAAAAATCCGTGAATATTAGCCCAAACAGGGTAAAACGGGTTACAGGATCATCTGTAGAAAAGGATTTTTAATAAATTTTCTACAGGTTTTTTCGGGCTGAAAAGTTTACAGGATATACATGACATATTGGGAATAATAGAAAAAAATTAAAAATGAGGTTTTGATGGGTGTAAATAGACCCCATAAATAACGTCATTCAGGCTGACTGGAAATGGAGTTTACTGTTCAGCAAGGTAAAAAATCCCCAAATAAATATGTAATGTTAATATTTCGTGTTGAAAATTTCATTAAAGTTAATTGATGAAGTTATTAAGGTATAATAGAAATCTCAGATCAAAAATACTTTATTTGATATTAATTCAAGATTTTAAGATTTCAGCACGCCTGATTTCAGCATATGTGGTTAGTTTGAGAAAAAAATCAAAAAGAAATATGAAACCTATGTAGAAATGATCCAAATTGAGTTATGTGTTAAATAATTAAATATGGATCAAGAAAAGTGCAATTATATGCTGAAATTTCGAATTTATATAATGACCTAAGGTTATGTGTCAAAGGACACGTTAAACGGGTTAAAAGTGGGTTCCAAACTAACTGTTTTGGAAACCTATGAAAAATGGATTTAAACCTCATAAAAATACCTTAAGTAAAGTGGTATTAAAGGTTAATTAACCCGCTGGAAAATGGGTTAAATTTCTGAGTTAAGAAATTTTAAGAAATGCATCATGGTTAAGTGCTAAATGAGCTTATGTGAAGGGATAATGATAAACGGGTGATGAATGATTTATGAAAAATGATTTTATGAAAAAATGCATGAAAATGAGATGAAATACATGTTTATGGATCTGTTTGTAATGACATGTTATTAATCCAAAAGTTTGGATTTGAATTATGAAGTTTAGGCAATGCTATGTACATAGAAGAAACACCCGTATGTGTATTTTTGGAAAAATGGGAAAAATTGCAAAGTAAGCTTAATAAAGCTATGAATGATGCATATGGAATGAATTTTTATGATATTGAAATGAATACCCTAATTTTAGGGTTATGTGCATGTTATATGTATAGGCTATGATATGTGATAGCCAAATGTGTGAAAATGGTGCTAATATATGCAAATTAAGCCATATATGTGTATGATGAATTATGAAGGATATATGCTAATGAAAATGGGTTGGAAAACTAAATGGAATGCAATGACAAGAAATATATGAAAAACCATATTATGTTCATGTAAGCAAGGAAAAGAATGGAAGAAAAAGGGATTATGGCGATCTCAGGTAAGCAAGAAAACTTTCTAAAATGCATTTTCTTTCTATGTGATTGATATGATTGAAATGTCTATGTTTATGCTTATGTTTTAACGAATGGGCAAGCACAAGTTTTGAATATGACGGCTTTAATGCAAAGCCATAAGCTTTGAAAAATGATGACTTTAATGAAAAGTCTCAAGGTTTGCTTCATGGGAGGCAAGAGACACTTTTTAAGATAAATAATTTATCCTAAGTGTTGCCAAGGATGGGAATGCTTCATGTTAATGGAATTGAGAAATTTTGCTTAAGAGTAAGCAAGTTCTCTATGCTAATGTTTTAAGGATTTCATGTTTGATATCGATGGTTTTAAGAATTTGCTTTTGAGGAAGCATGTTCTATATGATATGGTTCAACAGCGTTTTATAAGAAAAAGGGAATTTTACCCTTTTTCACAAAATATGTTTGGTAAATGAGTTTTGAGTTATTTCTACAATAACTCGTGATAAACAATGATGAAAAAGATTTGTTTTACTAGGTCAAGATAATTAAATAATAAATGATGGTTTGGACATAGTCCATATGTTTTGAAATGATATTTGAAAAGTTTTGGTTTCCTTTAGATAAGGAAATCTATCTTGAAAATGTTGGAAAAATGTTTCTACGGATGTGTTGAAAGGGATTTATGGATGACCAACCTCCTATGATTGATTTCATAAAATGGTTTAATTTCAGGTTGCTTGATGGCATGCAAAAGACTATGCAATTTTCCTCTATGTGAAAATGATTGATATGTTGACAATTATTAAATTTTTAGGTGAAGGACAAGGGGATAGCATAATTGCATAACTTTTGTAAACAAAAGATCCTGAAATAGAAACCAAGAAAATATTAGAGAAAAATATGTTCTATTTATTAAAATCCAAAGGATTTGAAATTCTTTTGATTAAAAGGATTTTAAGATGTATGGGTTCTCAAAGGTTTCAAATGTTTATCAAAATATTTTACTCAAAACTTTTCTAAAGGAATTTAAGGAAGGTCATCCTAAAACTGGATTTCAAATAACAACTTGTTAAAGTGGGTGCGCTCGCTTACAAGTTGACACGGACTGCGGTCTGTGATGTGTTTTTGAAAATAATTGTTAAATATAGACTTCGGTCTATGATTTTTGTGCATATGGATGCAGGCTGCGGTCCGTGATCTCGGTTTAAAAAAACATGGGTTGCGGCCTGTGGTTCTTCAAACCAAAACGGACTGCGGTTCGTCAGGATAACGTACGGTGCACCGGTACAAGGAATAGGCTGGTTGTAGAGCACGGTTGGGATGACCGGAGCCCACTCTACATAAGGCCAAGTCGCTAAGGGATGGCAGGAGTGCCAGCGGCGCCCTCCCTGAGATGGGAGCAGGATAAGTGAACAGCCGCCTGGCTAGCGTGTTGTTAAGGATTCTCTTCCAAAAGGTAGCATGATCACTTGCTAAGTGTCACTACTGGATGGAGAGAAATGCATTTGCTTATGTTTTATTTCTGAAAAGCCCAAAGATTGGGTTATGAAAATATGATTTTATGAAAGTATCCTAAAGGGATTTTTATGAAATGGTTACCCTAAAAGAAAGGGGGTTTTACACAAAAGTGTAAATAACAAGAATTAAAGGAAATGTGTTTATGCAAATGCATTCATGAAAATGGTTTTCCTTGTTTGCTATAAACAAGCCCCAAGACGGGGAATTATGAAAAGGATTTATGTTCATTTGTAAGAGAGCCTAAATAAAGAATGTTTTTGGACATAAGAATGTCCTTTGCCGAGAAAGGCTTATGTGATTGATGTTTAAGGACATATGAATGTCCATTGCCAATAAGGTTATGTAAATGATGTTTTGAGACATGAAATGTCTCTTGATTTTATGATAGCTTATGCGAATGATGTTTTGAGACATGAAATGTCTCTTGATTTTATGATGGCTTATGTGAATGATGTTTTGAGACATAAAATGTCTCTTGGCTAAAGGATTTTATGAGGGCTTATGTTAATGATGTTTTGAGACATAAAATGTCTCTTGGCTAAGGAATTTTATGATGGTTTATGTTAATGATGTTTTGAGACATGAGATGTCTCCGTTGCCTAAGTATTTATGTTGTTTTGGACCGAAAATGTCCACTGGCAACCGAATGATTTCATGTAATGGCTATGAACATTAAAAATGTTCATATAAGATTAATGGAAACTCATCATTAAAGGTAAAATGTATATGTTTTGCCTAAACAAGCCCAGGCGCGGCTTGTAAATGATTTTAAGAATGAATGCTTTATGAAAGCATTCAAGGACATGAAATTGTCCTTATAATAAAGGATTTCATGATGGTATTTTAGGACATATGCATGTCCTCAGGAACAAGGTATTCCCAATGTTTATGAAAATGGTTTTCAAGAAGCCTTGCCCTAAAATGCTTGCTTACTGAGTTGTCACTCACGTTTTGTTTTCCAAACCCTTAGACAGGTATTGAGGAGACTCAGAAGGTTGCGAACCTCAGACATGGAGGAAGGTACATGATGATAGCCTTGAAGGCTATGAGGAATGGAAAAGCATAAATATGCTAAGGTAAGCTAATGTGTATGTGAACTTAATGAGAATATTAAGTTCTATATATGATTCAATTGTTGAATGTATGGATGTATGGATATGAAATATGATACTTAGGACAAGGAATCTTTCACTGTAAAAAGGCAGGTAAAGATGCTTTGTGTTTATGTATATCCGAACTTAGTTAGAGTTCTAAGTTCCATTTGAATTAATGACTGAATGTATGAAAGTATGATTGATACAATGATTCAGTGTATAACGACAGGCATATAAAGGTGCTATGAATGAAATGATGATTTTTATTACAAGTGAAATGTCGCAATGTATGATGATTGTCATGTCAAGATTATGAATGATGACAGATGAATAATCGAAAAAAATTCTGGACATATTCCAATTAAAAACCCGCCGCGTGATCAGGGCAACAATCCTGATTCACATTTACCAATCGATAGATCTTGAGGTAAGGAAGTGACGTCTCGGTTCGGGGCGCCACAACATGGGCATTTTAGAATTTTTAAAAATAAAAAAATCTGATTTTTGGATGCTTAATCCACCAATCTCTTGCCACCTCAACCGCATGCTTAATTGCTTTGTCTTTTTCTCCATAAATGGGTTTCGTCCTATAGTGATTAAGCAAATCCCATGATAATTAGATTAATCCATTCCTACCATATCGTTCTTCATATCGTTTTATCCATCTTTCTCAAGTTTCGTCTCAAATCGAGTTTTATAACTCCATTTATGACCACTTGAATTTATCTTTTAGATTTGGGGATGAAAACAATTAATTATCACCCTAATCCCATCATGATTTCCTTAATCCAATCCATTCATAAGATTGGGCCCACCGTCGTGAGCTTACCCTTTCAAATTTCATCGAAATCCGCCTTGTAGGCGTCAAGTTATGAATTTTCTCTCATTTTTCATCTTAATTCCATAATTACACTTTAATCTCTATAAACTAAATCATGGTAATTAACATCATTACTCATGAAAAATTTTCACTTTTCAATCCTTGTTAAGCCCCTCGGGTCATACCAACTCACTTTGGGCTTCGGCGATTAAGTTTTTAATCACCATTCTTAACTAAAACCCTAATTGCAAAATATCATAAAATTCTAAAATCATCCATAAATCATTCAAAGCATACATTTATCATAATTACATGCCTAATGCCTTCATATGAGTCCTACTTGGGTCTGGGTATCATAATCCTCCCGCCCTTATAACAGGTTTCATCCCGAAACCTATTACATTTCAAATATCGCGTTAAGGCTCATGTGAAATAACCAACTTATCATCCATTTTTCCAATACTTCCATTGGCTCACCACACTTCCATTGTGCTACTCTATCTTAGTGGCATTTTTGGCCTTTGTCCATTAGACTTATTCCTCATCTCTACTGTTTCTTGTTCACACATGAGTTTCTCTTGGCATTTGCCCTTTTATTTGTTTCATTTCACACTGTTTTTTCTTATTCCTAGAGAAATTGCACCATTTCTCATCTTATCATAGGGTAAGTCTTAAGTTACCCATTCCATCATATCAAATAAAGGTCTATGGCAATCATCTCCCTTTTTACCCATACAATTCATATAATATGAATATCTTCATTTCTATAGCAAAAGAGCAAAAATGCTCTCACGTACAATTTCATACACATCTTAGCAAAGACACCTTTGCTAACCCATTCCTTTATCTTACTACATAATGTCTACAACTAGTTTATATAAGTGTAGACTTGTTTAATGGAAGTACTGTTGGACACAAGTGTTGAAATCAAAGGCAAAATAAGCTAGCCTGTGTTTTGATGATTAACAAATCAATTTGAGTAAGTTTTGGCTACTAATATGTTTGGTGAAATATTTAAAGGATATAAAAATGAAGAAAATAAAGCATGACAGGTCAAGTCGATTTCCAAGTCGACTCAGGCATCGACTTAGGTCAAGTCGATCCCCAAGTCGACTCCAGCATCGACTTCAAACGCGTTTTTATGTCTAACGTTGAAATTGGGAGCAAGAGCTGCTGAAGTCGCACACAAAGTCAACTTCGCATGCGACTTGGGTGAAGTCGCAGACCAAGTCGACTACAGCATCGACTTCAAACGTGATTTTTGTCCAGCGTTGAAATTGGGGACCAAGAGCTGCCGAAGTCGCAAACGAAGTCGACTCCACATGCGACTTGAGTGAAGTCGCAGACCAAGTCGACTCCAGCATCGACTTCAACTGACCTACACAAAATTTAAAGAGCAAAGTCGCAGACCAAGTCGACTTGACTTACGACTTGAGTGAAGTTGAAGACCAAGTTGACCCAAACATTCAACTTGGATCAAATGAAGTCCAAAACAAGCAGTTCTACATGAGTAACTCATTTTGGATCAAGAAATATTCATTAGGACATTTTCATGAACTCCAAGATTCAAGTATTCAAGATTTCAAGACACAGAGCTTAAAGTTTTCAAGCTAGGATGATCATACTGAGTTCTAAGAGATATAAATAAATGGAAGAACAATTAATATGAAGAAAATCTAGCGACCAAAGTCATTTCCAAAGATCTCAAGTTCATCAAGCAAGCATAGAAAGTGAAGTCGCACCCGAAGTTGACTTCACCTGCGACTTGGGTCAAGTCCAGGACCAAGTCGACCTAAAATGAAACTTGAAGTATTTGCTGAAAGCCAAAGTCACACCCGAAGTCAACTCCGTTCTGCGACTTGGGTGAAGTCGCACCCGAAGTCGACTCCACCTGCGACTTGGGTCGCAATGGTCGGAAATTTTTTTGAACGTTGGCGCATTAAATGCACGCCACCTACTTCCAAACGTTCGAATACCCTCATCATTTATATAAGGCATTCAATACAGACATGAGGGTAGCTGAAACTTCATTGATTGAGTACAACTCCCATCTCTAAGAGCATTAAGTGATCAAGCCAACATCCAAAAGAAGAACTTTTCATTCAACCTGCCAAGAGTTGCTTGCTGAATCATTCAGTCTTCTTCACAAGTTCTTCTTTGTGCTAAATCTACCTCTGCACAATAGTAACGTGTAGAAACTTTCTTTATTATTTTTCCTATTGTATTGAACTTGATTTAGTGTCGGTAACTAAGATCAAGTGTAAGCAAAGTATCGTGTGACTGGAGTGGAACTCGTCACCTACTTGTGCTGTGTGTTGTTTATGCCCCCTAGAGTTGGAATCCAGAAGAGAGCAGATGCTCTAGTTATATTTGTGAAATACATAGTGGAACCCAAGTCATAAGGGGTGTGAGCTTGGAAGAGTGGAGTAGGGAAGGTTACCCGAACCACTATAAAACCCTATCCATTGATTTATATTTCTGCTCTCATTTTTTTCCTTTTGTTTCATTGAAGGGGATTGGACTAAACCGGGGAACATTTTCTGTTTAAGCGAAAGATTTTTAAATACCCAATTCACCCTCCCCTCTTGGGTAATCGCCATAAACTCGGGACCAACAAGTGGTATCAAAGCAAGTCTTTGAGTTTTATCAAAGAAATCTTTTGACATGACATCCCAATCTACTTTCGTTCCCGCATTTACTAAAGGCTAATCTTTTACTAGGCCACCTTGGTTTGATGGGAACAATTTTGGCTATTGGAAGCTACGTATGAAACAACTCATCATGGCTACAGATATGGACTCTTGGATTGCAATCCAAGACAGTGTGACTCTGCCCACTGGTAAAAGAGCTTCCAAATGGACCAATGAGGAAGTGAAAATTGTTAAGAGCAACGCTAAGGCTATAAATTCATTATTTTGTACTCTTACTGCCTCTGAATATGATAGAGTATCCTCCTTTTTGACCGCCAAAGAGATATGGGATACATTAACATCTATCTATGAAGAAACTTCTCAGGTCCAAAGGACAAGAAGAAACATTTTGATTGGAGAATTGGAAAGTTTCAAAAAATTGGATACTGAGAATATTTCAGAAATGTTTGCTAGATTCTCTAAAATTACTAATGCTTTGAAAGGTCTTGGAAAAGCTATTTCAAAATCTGAACAGGTCATGAAGATTCTAAGAGCTCTACCAGAATCTTGGACTCCAAAGATTACAACAATAGAAGAAGCCAAGGACCTAAACACATTGAAGTTAGAAGATCTTATTAGCTTATTAATGTCACATGAGCTAATCAAGAAAAGGAATGAAGATCACCACAAAGGCAAAAGATTCATTGCCTTGAAAGCTGCATAAGATTCGGATGACACCACCTCGTTGTCACAAAACGACGATGAAATCGCCTTACTTACAAAACGATTCAAAAAATTTGTAAGGAAAGGAAGAAATTTCAGAAACTTTAAAGAAAGAAATTCTAAAGAGAAAAAGAAGAAGGTTACAAAGTGCTATAGATGCGGCGTATGGGACATATGCAAGCTCAATATCCTACACCTGAAGAAAAATCAAAGGATCGTCAAGAAAAGAAGGAAAGATATGAAAGCTGAAAATTTCAAAAGCCTAAGGGAAGAGGAATGTACGTGAATGAAGAAACTTCATCAACAAGTAGCTCCTCAAATAACGATCTTGAAGCAGCAAATTACGCAAGAATATGCTGCATGGCGCTGATTGAGCAAGAAGAAACTTTGTTGTGTTTAAACACAATAGAAGTTTTGGAAGAACAAAACACCTCAACAAAATGTACAAGTAATGAAGAGGTAACTTCCAAACTTGATTATTCTCAATCTATTCATTCTTCTATACAAGAGTGTCTCAAATGTGCTGAATTAGAGGAATTACAACAAGCGTATGATTCATTATATGAGGAAATAAAAAAACTAGGAAACAAATTATCATTGAAGAAACAACAATGTAATTCCATTATTATTATAAATGGAAAACTAGCATAAAGAACAACAAAACTGAAAGAAGAAAATGAATTACTATTGAAAGAAGTGGAGAAATTGAAAAAGGAGAGAGTATGAAAATGTTTCTAAACATGACCTCTCAAAACAATAAAAGAGGTCTTGGATACTCCACATTTGAGCAAGGAGAAAGCAGCAAATCGAATGTGCCAAAACTTGAGAAAAATCAAGCTAAAGTTGCACCCATTTACAAACCAAAAGGGAAACAAGTTATTTGGACTAGAAGGCTAACTTTTGAACCACAACATACTTGGAGATCTACTGCTAGATTACCAACGGCCTGTAACTTTTGAGATGGGTCACAAAATTTATCAATGTAACTTTAAGAAACTATATGACCATGGTGCAAAATTAGTTTGGGTTCCAAGAAACACTAGATTTGGGCTTTCAAGAATAGAACAATAAAGGTTAAACCAGTTTACTAACCCAAATGGACCCATAAAATGGTTACTAAAGAGATAAGCTCTATTTGTTCATTTTTCAGGTAAGTTTCAAGGCAAAGACAAACAACATTTGGTTCATGGATAGTGGTTGCTCAAGGCATATGACTGGAGAAAGAAGTTTGTTTCATAAACTCAAGACTTGCAACAATGGAACTGTTGCTTTTGGAAATAACGAGAAAGGTAAAATCAAAGGTAAAGGAAACATTTATAGTATTTCTAATGTATGTATGGAAGATGTATTATTTGTTGAAGGACTCAAGCACGATTTGATGAGTATTAGCCAATTATGTGACAGAGGGTATAAGGTTGTGTTTCAATCATCTACATGCAATATATTTGATGGAGAACATATCATGTTTAGTGGAAAAAGACATGGAAGTATATATTTGGTTTCGCTTGACGAACTAGATGGTCAATGTCTAATGACCATTGACAATGATCCATGGGTTTGGCATAAGAGGCTTGGGCATATAAACATGTCAAACATCAAGACCTTATGGAAAAAGAGTTTAGTATAAGGGTTGCCAAAATTAAAATATGACAAAGATAAAATTTGTAAGGCATGTCAACTATCAAAACAACCTAAAATGCCTTTTTTCTTTAAAAATGAGATTTCCACCACTAGCCCACTTGAATTGCTGCACATGGATCTATATGGGTCATCCGATATCTTAACTATTGGTGGAAAGAAGTACGTTGTGAAACCCTAACCAGGTAGAACCCATATGTATGCATTAACCATGTATATGATATTATTTGTGAATTATTGAATTATGAAGGTATTATATGATTTTTGCTAATTATTGTAATTAGGGTTATGGATTAGTAATAATGATGTGATTAATCATTTTGAGCTAAAATGAGATAATGAAATTAGAGCATATTGATGTTGATTTAAATATGCAAATATATCACGAAAAATAATTTTTCATTATTTAATATGAATTATGAGAATTTATATGATAATTGACAAGTTTAATGGAAAAAACATTGAAAAATTCATAACTCAACGCCTGTAAGGCGGATTCAAGTGAAATTTGAAATGGAAATTAATAATGTTGGGCTTGATATTATGGAATTAATGGGTTATGAAAAATTTTGATTAAATGAGAGTTATGATTTATTGGTTATATTTCAATTTCAACTGTTAACTTTAAACGGCTATAACGGGAGCTAGGAAACTCGAATTGAGATGAAATTTGAAATGGTTGAATGAAATTATGAGATGTTTATTTTGAATGGCTTAGATTAAGCATGAAATTTTAGAAAAATACCAGCATTGAAAAAGGTGAGCATGGTTGACTAATGCTCCACAAAGTAGCTTTTCATTAATGCTAGAGTACAAAGCATAATGGCTTGAAATTAATGGAATTTGAGGTGGAAATTGCAGGCCATTTATAGGGTATTTTGTGTAATTATTTGAATTGCAAAAATATGAGAATTATCCAGCTATTAAGTGCATATCATGATGGAGCTACAAAAGGCACAACCTATGCATAGAGGAGGTGGCATAAGGGGACGTCCAAGGGCTGCCAAGCTGATTTTTTTTGAATTTTTATTTTTTTTAAAAAATACATATATGCAGCTGAGATGAAGGTACATGAGATGTGCATGCAATTATGAAGATTCGCAGCAATAAAAAATTGGAAAAGGCAAATGTATGCAGCTGAAAACTGTGGACAACTTATGGGGCCTTGGACATGCAGAATTATGGTAGGGTTGTTGCCATTTTGATAATTTTTTTAACACCAAATTTATACATGAAATAAAGGAAAATTAAGTGTATAATTTACCATTAAATTAGGGTTGAAAGAAAAAATGAAAAAAAATGAATGGAAAATGGGCAGCAGCTGGACGTGAATGGATGGGCAGATTGACGGCTAGGATTGATGCAGATTTTGTGATTTTTGAAAATGGTGAAAATGCATTTTATGTGGATGTAATTGTGCCAGAACTTCAAGGGTGATATGCATGCATTTATGTGTGTGGAAAATGCCTTGCAAGTGAGCCCCACAGCTGGAAAATCCAGCCCCACAAAAGCCACGCACATTCACTTTGAGAGGAGTTAGAAAATTGGCTAAGTGTGAGATTTTTCACCAAGCAACCAGCAGCAGCTCCCCACGTCCCTCTTGGCCAGCAAAAGGAGGAAGAAAATCAAGGAGAAAAGGAGGAGAAATTGAGGAGGAAACCATCTCAAAGGATTTGGAGTCGATTTAGCTCAAAACCAAGTAAGTATATGAGTTGTTTGAATAGTTCATTTTGAGTTTTTAAACTCTAAAATGAGAAAATGAAAAGGATGCTTAAAGTATCTGTAAAATGGTGATTTAACATGCTTTCGAATGAATATGGAATGGATATTTGGTTATATATATGAATTTACAAGTTTAAGTTGATAAAAGTAAAGTTATGCATGTGTATTAAGTGGAAAATCCAAGTTGGTAAACCCTAAATCTCCAAGACAAGTTGATGTTTTGGTTTGATGATGAAACTAGGTTATGAATCATGTATTTAAGCAAAATATATGATGGTTTATGCTTAAATGGTGAATTTTAGAAGTTATGGAATGCAAAGTGATGATTTTGACCTAATTTCTATGTTTATATGCTAAAAATGCTATGGAAATGGGTATGCATGTTTTATGAATGTTATGTAGGGTAAAATACCCTAGGTTTAAGGTATTATGGATTCCCAAAAATATTTGGGAAAAGAAATCCTAAAACTGATTTCTATAGATTTTATGAAAGAATATCAAACTGATGTGAAACGGGACTCAAAACGTGTGGGTGACATGCTGTTTTGAGAAATGATAATGCATGGATGTTATATATGTGTTAAATCCCTAAAATTGTATTAGGAAAAATGGATTTATTTTCTGGAATTTCGGAATTATATGACTGCATAAGGTTATGTGTCAAAAGACACGTAAAACGGGTGAAAAACGGGTTCCAAACTTGCTGTTTTGGAAACCTAGGTTGAATAGATTTAAATCCCATAAAAATACCTTGAATTCAATGTTAATTAAGGTTAATTAAACCCCTAAAAAATAGATTAAATTTCTGAGCTAGCAAATTCTATGAAATGCATTATGTATATGTGCTAAATGGGCTTACATGAAGGGATAAAGGTGAATAGGTGATGAATGACTTATGAAAAATGATTTTGTACAAAAATGCATGAAAATGAGATGAATTCCATGTTTATATATCTGTTTGAGATTTTATGATATTAATTCCAAAATTTTAGACTTGATTTATGAAGCTAAGGCAATGATATATACGTAAAAGAAACACCCATGTGTGTATTTTGGAAAAAATGGAAGAATGGCAAGGTGAGGTTAATGTACCTATGTACGATGATTATTGAATGAATTTTATGTAATTGAAATGAATAACTTATGTATGGGGTTATATATGTTATGTTATATGGTAGCCGAAAAAATGTGTATAAAATGTGCTACTATGTGCAAAATGAGTTATATATGTGTATGATGACTTATGAAGTCAAATAAATGATGTATATATATGGAATGGGTTGGAAAACTAAATGAAGTATGAGAAAAGAAATATATGAAAAATCATATTATTCTCATGTAGGCAAAGGTAAAGAAAAAACTGTGACGGAAAGCTAAGGAATTCAGGTAAACAAGCAAATTTTCTAAAGGATTTTTGCTTTTCTAAATTGTTTACATAAATGCAATTTTTCTTTAACTTGTTTGATAAAACTATGGAAATTGTTTCTAATGTGTTTAAGGATGGCCATCCTATAGCAAAATGGTGTTGAAATGATATTTTACTTCAAATGCAATATTATGAAATTTTTCTTTGATAAATGCTATGGAAAAATGATGTGATTCTATGTTTCTGATTGAAAAATTATGCTAGCATGTTAAAGATGGATTTATGCAAAAGTTCATATGCACAGGTTACTAGGTCCACTTGAAGGGTATAAGAGGACCGATTGTCCCCCCTTGGTGTGGCCAAGTCTCTTGAAACAGGCCTAAGGCCGGCGGCGCCCTCTCTGAAATGGGAGTTAACGTGACGGATGGTCGCCTGGCTAGCTTCCATCCTAAAGGAGAAATGGTATATATGTTAATGTTTTCATATGACATTATACATATGGGACCCGTGATGGGTACAAGATTTCATGCTTTTAAGATATACCTTTAGACAAGGTATAAATTGCTTTCCAATATGATTTTAAATGCAAAATGTTGTCTGAAATGATTTTCCTGTAAAATGCAAATAACTTGCTTATTGAGTTTCGACTCACGATTTTGTTTTCCAAACCCAAAGATAGATGAAAGACAGGACATGACAAAGGAGCAAGTGTCAGCTTAAGGAATCAATGGAAAAACTTTAGAATTTTCATGTTATGGAACTTATGCGAAAAGGATGTAAACTGAAAATTTTATGTTATGTAGATGACTATGATTATAAATGCAGTGACATCTGATTAGGCAAGTGTTGAAATATTGCTTGAACAGCATACTTGTATGTGATGAATGAATTGAAATGACTTAGATATATCTAAGTTGAAAATATAAGATATTGAACTGTTATGTGGACTTCTATATGGTCATAATTAATGGGATAAATATCCGATAAAATCAGCCGTGTGACAGGGCAACAATCCTGATCATGTTTACCAATTAATACGATCCCGAGGTAAGGCTCAGGTTGTGATGCTTGGGTTTGGGGCGCCACATACGTATTTGTAATAGTTGATGATTTTTCAAGATTCACATGAGTAATTCTCTTAGCTAGCAAAGATGAAGCTTTCTCTATGTTTGCAACTTTTGTAAACTTGGTGCAAAATAAAAAATAAAGTACTATTATGACCATTAAAAGTGATCATGGTGGTGAGTTTGAAAATAAACGATTCATAGAACTATGTAATGAAAAAAGAATTCACCATATATTTTCTGCACCAAGAACTTCACAACAAAATGGAGTAGTTGAAAGGAAAGATAGGACCATACAAGAGATGGCTAGAACTATGCTAAATGAGAGTAAATTATCCAAGAAATTTTGGGGCGAAGCTGTAAGTACAGCATGTCATGTCCTAAACCATGTAACCATTAGAGCAATCTTGAAAAAGACCCCATATGAGCTATGGAAAGGTAGAAAACCAAATATTTCATATTTTCATGCTTTTGGTTGAACATGCTATGTTTTGAACAATGGTAAAACCAACTTGGGAAAACTAGATGCCAAGAGTGATGAGGCAATATTCCTTAGTTACTCATCAAATAGCAAAGCATATAGAGTTTTCAATAAAAAGAACCAAGTTGTAGAGGAGTCAATACATGTTGTTTTTGATGAATTAAATCCATGCTCCAAAAGAGAAGATGATTTAAGTGATACGGATGATGTCACAAGTAATCTTGAAAAACTGCATGTGGAAAAGCAAGAAGAATCCATGGATAAAAAGGTAAGTGAAGGTAATATTTTCTACAAACCACCAACTGACTTGAAATTAAAAAATGACTGTGGCGCCGCAAACTGAGCGTCACAACTTAGCCCTTACCTGGGATCGTATTTATTGGTAAACATGATCAGGATTGTTGCCCTGTCACAGGACGGGTTTTAACGGATATTTATCCACTTAACTTTCATTCTCATAAGAGTTTAATTTCTCATGTTTTCATCTCAAACATATCTAGGTCATTTCTGACCCTTTATCACATATAAAGCATGCTGATCAAAAATATTACATCATCTACATAAATCAGATGTCACAACATGTATTAACCATAGTCATCAACATAAACATTCAAATGGTTACAACCATTCCACAAGCGTTTTTCTCATAACATAAGAATTCTAAATTTTTCCATTTCTTTATCCGGCTTGCACTTGCTCCTTTGCCATATCCTGTCTTTTACCTGTCTTTGGGTTTGGAAAACAAAATCGTGAGTCGAAACTCAATAAGCAAGCTATTTGCATTTTACAGGAAAATCATTTCAAGCAACATTTTTCATTTAAAATTATATTGGAAAGCAACATATACCTTGTCTAAGGTATCTCTTGAAAACATGAAATCTTGTACCCATCACGAGTACCATATGCATAATGCCCTATAAAACATGAACATATATATCAATTTTTCCTTAGGATGGAAGCAAGTCAGGCGACCATCTATCACATTAACCCTCATTTCAAAGAGGGCGCCGCCGGCCTTGTGCCTATTTTAAGCGACTTGGCCACACCAAGGAGGGGACAATCGGTCCGCTTATACCCTTCAAGTGGACCTAATACCTTGCGCACATAAAATTTTTCATAAATCCATCTTTAACATGCTAGCATGATTTTTCAATCAGAAACATAGAGTCACATCATTTGTCTATAGCATTTATCAAGGAAAATTTCATAATATCGCATTTGAAGTAAAAACATCATTTCGACATCATTTTGCTAAGGGATGACTATCCTTAAACATATTAGAAATAATTTCCACAATTTCATCATACAAGTTAAAGCAAAATTTGCATTTATGTAAACAATTTAGAAAAGCAAAAATCTTTTGGAAAATTTGCTTGCTTACCTATGTTCCTTAGCTTTCCGTCTCAGATTTTTCTTTGCCTTTGCCTACATGAGAATAATATAATTTTTCATATATTTCTTTTCCTTGCATCTCAGTTAGTTTTCCAACCCATTTTCATTAACATGTATTATTTATTTGACTTCTCAAGTCATTAGGCTTTCATATAGGATATGCTCGCATATTTCATCCGTTCACTTATAACATATCCAACCTCATAAGTTGGGTAACCATTTAAATCACATAAAATTCATTCAATGATTATCATTTATAGGTCCATTAACCTCCATTTATTATTTTTCACATTTTTTTCCAAAATTCATACATCGGTGCTCGTTCTAAGCACCCGTTATCACCTTAAGCTCTATTACATAATTCCGAAATTGGAAATTAACATCATATAATTCAAAAAAGTTATGTAATCATGAAATTCATCATATTTTCATGCATTTTTGCACAAAATCATATTTCATAAGTGATTCATCATCCTTGCATGTCTATTCCTTCACATACGCTCACTTGGCAACATGTACATCATGCATTTTATAAAATTTTCTACATCAGCAATATAATCCATGTTTCAGAGTGTTAATGACCCTTAATCACCATTGCATTTAGGGTATTTTCATGGGATTCAAATCCATTCACCATAGGATTCCAAAACAGCAAGTTTAGAACCCATTTTTCACCCATTTAACTTGTCTTTTGACACAACCCTAAGCAGTCATATAATTCCGAAATTTCTGCATGTAATCCCACTTTTATTAATCCATATTCATGGATTTAATACATACATAACATTCATGAATTATCATTTCTCAAAACAGCAAGTTGCCTATACGTTTTGAGTCCCATTTCACATCAGTTAGACACACTTTCATAAAATCTATAAAAATCAGTTTTAGGGCTTATTTTTCCAAATATTTTTGGGCATCCATAATAACTTAAACCTAGCGTAGTTTACCATAAATAACATTCACAAAGCATGCAAACTTATTTCCATAGCATTTTTAGCATAGAAACAAGGAAATTAGGTCATAACTATCACTTTGCATTCCATAACTTCAAAAATTCATCATTTAAGCACAGACCAACACATGTTTTGCATTAATACATGATTCATAACCTAATCATATCATCCATATCAAACAGCAACTTGTCATGGAGAGTTAGGGTTTATCAACTTAGATTTTCCACTCAATACTCATGCAAAACTTCACTTTCATCAACTTAAATATAAAAATTCATACATGAAACATAATACCCATTAAATATTCATTCAAAATCATGATAAATCATCATTTTAAATATTCTTTAAGCATCCCTTCCATATTCCCATTTTGGAGTTTAAAAACTCAAAATAACCAACTCAAACAACACGTATACTTACTTGGTTTAGTGCTAACCCAAACCCTAATCCTTTGAGATGATTTTCTCCTCAAATTCTCCTCCTTTTTTCTTGTTTTTCCTTCTTACTTTCTGGGAAAAATGGGATGTGAGAGCTGCTGGTTTCTTGGGATAAAATTCAGCACTTAACAAAATTTCTCAAAGCCTTCATCCATATCAACGTGCATGGCTTTTGTGGGGCTGGATTTTCCAGCTGTGGGCCCCACTTCTTGGGCCATTTTCCACACCATCAATGCATGCATATCCCCCTTCATGTGTTGGCACATTCCCAGGCAAGTAAAATGGGTTTTTACCATTTTTACAAAATTCAAAAATCTGCTTTAAATCCAACCGTCTAGCTGCCTCTCTAAGACACGTCCCTTGCTGCCCATTTTTCCAGCAATTTTTCTCCATTTTTAAAATTCCAAAATATGGGTAATTTATATACCTAATTTCTCCTTAATTCATGCATTGATTTGGTATTAAAAATTACCAAAAATTACAGAAATCACACTTAGCATTGCACATCAATTGCATGCAACAAGCTGTCCACTTTTTCACCTTTTCATGGCAGCTGCAATTCACGATTTTAATTGAATGCTCATTTATGTATCCCAACATGTCAGTTATATGTGTACATTAGTTATAAAATTAAAAAATAAAAAATAAATAGCAATGCAGCCCATGGACGTGCTTCCTTGGACACCTCACCTATGCTCACTTGAGCACTCATAGCTTCATCAATTGTGGACATTCATTGCTGGGATTTTATTTGGATATTTGCATTTTATATTAATGCATAAAATACCTTAAAAATGGCCTGCACTTGACACCTCAGATCCCATTAAATTCATGCAATTATGCTTTGTACTCTAGCATTAAATGTAGAGTACTCTTGAGGTGCATTAGTCAACCAAACTTACCTTTTTCATTGCAGGTATTTTTCCAAAATTTCAATCTTAATCCAAGCCATCCAAAATAAACATCTCATAATTTCATTCAACCGTTTCAAATTTTACCTCAATCCGACTTTCTTAGCTCTCGTTATAGCCGTTTAAAGTTAACGGTTGAAATTGAAATATATCAATAAATCATTATACTCATTTCATCAAGAATTTTCATAATCCAATAATTCCATAACACCAAGTCCAACATCATTAATTTTCATTTCAAATTTCACTTGAATCCACCTTATAGGCGTTGAGTTCTGAATTTTATAACATTTTTCCACTTAACTTGAAAATTGAAACATAAATACTCATAATTCATTTTTAAATAATGGAAAATGATTTTTATTAATGTTTTTACACATTTAAATCAACAACAATTTACTCTAATCTTATTGTCCCATATTAGCTCAAAATTATTAATCACATCATTATTGCTAATCCTTAACCCTAATTGCAGTAATTAGCAAAATCACATAAACATCCAAAAACTCCATTTAATCATATATAACTCCCATGTACATGTTCAATGCATACATTAATCCTCTTTAGGTTGGGGTTTCACAATGACCATCCAATTGAGCAAGTTATTGGCAATATCTATGGAGTAAAGACTAGAAGGTCAAAATAAAATATTTGTGGACAATATACTTTTGTGTCAAAAATTGAACTAACAAATATTGATCAAGCTCTTAATGATAAAAACTGGGTTATTGCAATGCAAGAAGAGCTAAATCAATTTGAAAGAAACCAAGTTTGGCATCTTGTTCCAAGACCAAAAGACTGTACTGTCATTGGTACAAAATGGGTTTTTAGGAACAAACTAGATGAAAGTGGACTTGTGGTGAGAAACAAAGCTAGGCTTGCGGAAAAAGGATACTCACAAGAAGAAGGAATAGACTTTGAGAAATCCTATGCTCCGGTTGCTAGATTAGAGGTTATTCTCATTTTACTGGCTTTTGCATCTCACATGAACTTTAATTTGTTTCAAATGGATGTTAAAAGTGCATTTTTGAATGGGTATATAAATGAAGAGGTGTATGTTCAACAACCACCTGGATTTGAGGAGAAAGATCAATCTAAATTTGTATACAAATTAACCAAAGCATTATATGAATTAAAACAAGCTCCAAGGGCTTGATATGAAAGATTGAGCAAATTTTTGATTGATCATGACTTTCAAAAAGGAAAGGTAGACACCACTCTATTTATCAAGTATAAAGAAAAAGATATTTTGATTATTCAAATTTATGTAGATGATATTATTTTTGGTGCTACTAATGAGATCCTTTGTCAAGAATTTTCTGAGCTTATGCAGAAGGAATTTGAGATGAGTATGATGAGAGAGCTAAATTTCTTCCTTGGACTACAAATTAAGTAACTAAGTGAAGGGATCTTCATAAACCAGTCCAAGTATGTCAAAGAAATGTTAAAGAAGTTCGACATGAAAAATAGCAAAGGGGCAAACACGCCTATGAGCTCAACCATTAAAATTGACAAAGATGAGAAAGGTAAATTTGTTGATTTAAAGTTATATAGAATCATGATAGACTCTTTATTATATTTAACTTCCTCTAGACTCGATATACTATTCAGTGTTTGTGTGTGCTCTAGATTTCAATCATGTCCAAAAGAATCACATTTGGTAGCTATAAATTTTTTTTTCAGATATTTAGTAGGTACTACCAACATAGGACTTTGGTATTTAAAGAGTTCTAATTTTGATCTAATCGGCTACTCGGATGCAGATTTTGCCAGTTACAAGGTAGATAGAAAAATACTAGTGGAATATGTCAGTTTCTTGGGAACATGTTGGTTTTATGGTTTTCAAGAAAATAAACTAGTATTGCTCTATCCCCCGCGGAAGCCGAATACATTGCCGCCGGGAGCTGTTGTGCCCAATTGCTTTGGATGAAACAACAACTTAGGGATTATGACATGGAATTCAAAGATATACCTATTAGATGTGATAATACTAGTGCAATATGTTTAACCAAAAATCCAATACTGCATTCTAGGACCAAGCATATAGACTTAAGACATCATTTTATCAGAGAACATGTTGAAAATCATGATATTTGTTTGGAATATGTGAAAACTGAGGATCAGATTGCTGATATATTCACCAAACCTTTAGCAAAAGAATCTTTTTACAAAATTAGAAATGATATGGGGATGATTGAGCTAAATTAGGAATAATTAGATAGGAGAAATAGACTTAGAAAAGTCCAAGTCGATAGGCCAAGTCGACTACGGAGATCCTAAGTCTACTGCGGTGAAGTCGACTCCAGGTAGGCGAAGTCGACTCCAGGTAGGCGAAGTCGACTCCGCATCAGGGCAAAGTCGACTCCACAGGGACGAAGTTGACTTCAGCGCGCAACCGTCGGGCTTCCCTCCTTCTCTTCTTCTTCTTTCTTTCTTCTCTTCCTTCTTCTCCTTTTTCCCGCGCCGTTTTCCAATTTTTCCCCTCCGGCTACCATCTTTTTCTCCTCTCTTTCCGGCAATCCCTCTCTCTGCTCTCTCTCTCTCTCTCTCTCTCTCTCTCTTTTCTCTTCTCTTTTCTCTCTTCTCTCTTCTTTCTTCTATCTTTCCGCTCAAGCTCCTTGTCCTTCTCTCTCCATCTCCCTCAAAGCTCTGGCTTAATTTCCTCTCTCTGTCTCATTTTCTTTCCCCCATTCTCCTTCTTTCTCCCATCACTGTTCTCTCTCTTCTCCAGCACTCTTTCTCTCTCTCTCTCTCTCTCTATTTCGGTATCTCCAACTCTCTCTCTCTGTTTCTCATTTTTTTCTTCTTCTCCTGCTCAAGTTTTTCTCTCCGAATGTCCACCCTTTCTCTCAATCTCTCTCTGCTTTCTCTTTCCCTGTCTCTCTCACTTCTCGATCCCTTTCTGTTTTCTCTTTCCATCCCTCTTTTTCTCTCCCTGTTTTTCTCTCCCAACCTTTCTGCATTCCATCTTTATCTCCTTTTTCTTCTCTCATAATCTCATTTTGAGAATTCCATTACAAAGATCAAATCCAATGGCACCCAAGTCTAAATTGCCCAAACTAGCTGTATCCAAGCCATCCTAAAGGCCTGTTCCCAAACCATCCAGCTCCCAAGCCGAAGAGGAAGTCCCCAGGAGACAACGGACGTGCCCGGGAGGAACCATCCACCTCCACCGACCGTCGAGTCCGATTTCAGGCTGGGACTCCATCTACAACAACTTGAAGGGGAGAAGAAACTCAGACATCTGGAAGGTCAGATGTAGAAGCCAGAAGAAGAGGAACTCCAACTGCAAAAGGGCAGGTCTTGAAAATGCCGACCACCTATTTCAAGACCGAGCTACAACACAGTCGCTTCTACAAAAGCTTTTATTAGTGTAAGATATTCATTCCCAAGATCATAAATTTCAAATTTCTAAGCGATTATGAGTATGAAATCGAGGAGACAAGGCTTTTGAAATCAGATGACAGAGTATATCCCGACTTGACTAGGATTTTCTACTACTTGTGGGATGATCAGTATTTTAGTATGTTTGTTAAAGGAGTTGAGATGTTCTTTGGCACAATAGGGGGCCCAAGTCAGGATCAAGCCTTTATGAAGATCGGCAGAATCCTTGGAGTACCATTTGATGATGAAAAGCTACCCGCAAACCTTTTCCTAACTCAGATGTACAACCAGCTCACTAGGAGCAATAAATATCACCATGGGATCAAATTTTTACATTACATGGACTTATCCCCCAGGTTGAGAGTCCTAAGGCTATTGATCGCCCATTACATCTATCCCAAGGGCGGAGGAAGAAATCAGGTGAACCCGCAGGAGGCAGAAATCCTTTGTAAAGTTGCCAATAGAGTCAAAGTCAGTCTCCTGCAACTCTTCCTTGAGGCCCTTGCCTCCAGAAAGGACAACCCACACGAGGTTTTGCCTTACGGGACTTGGATCACTAAGATCCTGGAGCATTACCAAGTGGATATTGAAGGTGAGCCATTCAAGGTGTTGAAGCCGATGAATGCAATCAACAAAGACTTGCTCCAAAGGATGAAGATCAACATGGATCAGTTTAGGGCAGAACGGATCCAAGAAAGGATGGGCGTACCGGCTCCAGAAGAAGCTAGAGATGCACAGGTTCAGCGGGAGCAGCCCCCGCCATCACCAGAGAAGCAACCCGCTCTACCTCAGGACGCTCCCGAGGAGCCCGCGTCATCACACTCCCATGGATCCTGCTCACCCCATGGTTCCGAGATCCCAGACCTCGCACCTTGACCACCATCATGGGATAACTCGGTGAATCCCATCCAAGAGCACTTGGCGCAGATAAGGACCAATTGACATCTCAGATCTCCAGGGTCCTCATGGCCATCATGGACGTGCATTCGAGACAGGACCGCATGGATCGGGAGCTTCGGACGATACAGTATCATTTGGCATCCAGAAGCAACCAGAATCAACCCATACCTGAGTTGGATCCATTTGACATTGGGTCAGTGTGCCGAGATCCGACTCCGAGCCCTATATCATCCTTTTATTCATCGGCCCATGTTCGACCTATCAGACCTACCCCTGCTCTCCAATCCACTCCATATCCCATATCGGCATTTTTATATGCCAAATCTCAGCAAGTCGACCCCTATTTTTGATCTATTGATAAAAAGGGGGAGAATAATTGAGTTTGATTTTAGTTTTTAGGATTTTGGGTTGGGTAGCTTATATATAGGTTTTACTTTTCTTATGAAAAAGTTGTTTATGCTCTGTTTACTTATGAAAAGTTTACACTTATGCTCTGATTACTTGTGTTCTATTTTTATATGAAATTGAAATGGTTGTTTGAATGAATGATGAAATGCTTGTGTGAATGATTTTTAACTTGTGAGTTATTAAAAATGAAATATGCATGAATATGTATGTTAATTTCATTAAGTTCAAAATGCAAAAGACCCATGATTATCCTAAAAAAATAAAACGGCATGTTTTAAAGATATTGAAAGGTATATACTCAAATTGGTTTTGTCAATCATCAAAAAGGGAGAGATTGTTGGAAACAACTGTTGAAATCAAAGGCAAAATAAGCTAAGCCTATGTTTTAATGATTAACAAATCAATTTGAGTAAGTTTTGGCTACCAATATGTTTGGTAAAATGTTTAAAGGATATAAAAATGAAGAAAATAAAGCATGACAGGTCAAGTCAATTTTCAAGTCGACTCAGGCATCGACTTAGGCCAAGTCGGTCCCCAAGTTGACTCCAGCATCGACTTCAAACACGTTTTTATGTCCAGTGTTGAAATTGGGAGCAAGAGCTGCTGAAGTCACACACAAAGTCGACTTCGCATGCGACTTGGGTGAAGTCGCAGACCAAGTCGACTCCAGCATCGACTTCAAACGTGACTTTTTGTCCAACATTGAAATGGGGGACCAAGAGCTGCCGAAGTCGCAAACGAAGTCGACTCCACATATGACTTCAGTGAAGTCGCAGACCAAGTCGACTCTAGCATCGACTTCAACTGACCTGCACAGAATTTGAAGAGCAAAGTCGCAGACCAAGTCGACTTGACTTACGACTTGAGTGAAGTTGAACACCAAGTCGACCGAAACATTCAACTTGGATCAAATGAAGTCCAAAACAAGCAGTTCTACATGAATAACTCATTTTGGATCAAGAAATATTCATTAGGAGATTTTCATGAACTCCAAGATTCAAGTATTCAAGATTTCAAGACACAGAGCTTAACATTTTTAAGCTAGGATGATCATACTGAGTTCTAAGAGATATAAATAAATGGAAGAACAATTAATATGAAGAAAATCAAGTGACCAAAGTCATTTCTAAGGATCTCAAGTTCATCAAGCAAGCACAAAAAGATAAGTCACACCCGAAGTCGACTTCACCTGCGACTTGGGTCAAGTCCAAGACCAATTCGACCTGAAATGGAACTTAAAGTATTTGCTGAAAGCCGAAGTTGAACCCGAAGTCGACTCCGTTCTACGACTTGGGTGAAGTCGCACCCGAAGTCCACTCCGCCTGTGACCAGGGTTGCAACGGTGGGAATTTTTCCAATGTTGGCACATTAAATGCATGCCACCTACTTCCAAACGTTCGAATACCCTCATCATTTATATAAGACATTCAATACAGACGTGAGGGTAGCTGAAACTTCATTGATTGAGCACAACTCCCATCTCTAAGAGCATTAAGTGATCAAGCCAACATCCAAAAGAAGAACTTTGCATTCAACCTGCCAAGAGCTACTTGCTGAATCATTCAGTCTTCTTCACAAGTTCTTTTCTGCGCTAAATCTGCCTCTACATAACAGTAACATGTAGAAATTTTCTTTATTATTTTTCCTATTGTATTGAACTTGATTTAATGTTGGTAACTAAGATCAAGTGTAAGCAAAGTAGCGTGTGACTGGAGTTGAACTCGTCACCTACTTATGTTGTGTGTTGTTTATGCCCCCTAGAGCTGGAATCTAGAAGAGAGCAGAGGCTCTAGTTGTATTTGTGAAATACATAGTGGAACCCAAGTCACAAGGAGTGTGAGCTTGGAAGAGTGGAGTAGGGAAGTTTACCCGAACCACTATAAAACCCTGTCCATTGATTTATATTTCTGCTCTCATTGCTTTCCTTTTGTTTCATTGAAGGGGATTGGACTAAACCGGGGAACATTTTCTGTTTAAGCGAAAGATTTTTAAATACCCCATTCACCCTCCCCTCTTGGGTAATCGTCATAAACTTGGGACCAACAAGTACTAATGGGAATACTTGTTTAGTATTAGTCTAAAGTATTTCCTTTCTCATTCTCATTTTCATTTTCCATAGACCTAGAGAAGGATCCTAGTCATCCTTTTTAGTCTCATTTCTTATGAACTCTTGATCATCATAGAGAATTACTTCTCCCACCTATCTTTTAACCATTTCGGAATTAAAGAGAATTCTGACAATCTTTCTTGCCTTCCTGTTTTCTTATCTATTTATCATCCCTTGCTATGATACATGATACCAAACTCTGTGGTATCATAGGTATAAGATTCTTTCCCCTTCGTCCATGTTAACCCAACATGGTTTACTACACCTGTCTGCAATAAATTTGCAGAGACTTTCTACCAACCGGTAGCTGCAATTAGCTTGGGTTGAGCTAGCTCTCCTTATGTCTTGGTTGGACACTTTGAGGCATTGTGATCCAATTGATCACAATTAGGACACTTTCTCTCCCCTGTCTCAATAACTTGACAAGTGTGGCAAGAACTTGTCTACATTTATAATATTAATTTAAACATTTCATATATTCTCCAAGGTATTATTTGTTAAAAATATCACAAATTGGAGAATCTATCATAATATAACTTATTTTCATCTCTATCATAGCCTTCTTATTCCTTTCTGTCCCTACACTAGGTCCCTTAGTTTTAGGGTTATGTTATCCTTGCCCTAATTGCACTTATTCAAACTCAATATATTTTGTACCCTGGTGTCTTATTGGAAGACATTTCTTATGAAATTCTTCCATAAAATTTGCCATGTTACTTTCCTTGGTTGTGGCATAATGGCTATTAGGGTTTCCCGTCATTTATAAGCATCGATTAGGGATGCATAAGACTTCCTAATCATTATTACATGAAAATATTAAACAACTTCTTGATTTGAATCATCCATTGCTCAACCTGATTATGGTCTAATTCACCTGAGAACTTGACGAGCTGCGTATATGTCAATTAAAATGCTCGTTATCTATGCAAGTATACGTGCCGTGTCAAGTAATAAAGAGTGAGTAAAGTATCATTCCCATGAGGAATTGTTAACCAGAATTATTAATTAGTTTAACTGCTTTCGATGGGTGAAAATTCTAAGTTTATGATTTAACTAAAACTAATGACTGCAATGAGAAATTAGAGTAGAGTTGCGAAACTACTGGATATAAGAAACGGGTTTACGTATTAGGGATGACAGATGGATAGCTCGGAATCCTTGAATGTAAACTATATTGCTTTGGTTCTTTTTAATCGGATTGTGTATGGATTTACTAGCCCAAGTTCATTAATCTCTATATATGTCTTCCAACATTATATAAAGCTAATCACACCCTATTTAATTGCTATATTCTCATGCCATTAAATAAAGTGAAATTGATAAGTTCATAACCTGTTTAATGACTATACAGGGTTTAACGGTATATTCATATCCGTTAAACAACTCCCCTTACACAAAGGTGGAAACCTATGCCTTGCATATGGATCTAGCAGAGATCTTCCTCTTCCAAGGATAAATCAAGCAATTAAATCATCTTACAAGGTAGCTAATCTTGTAAAAAGCATTAAATCCACACATGCAAAGGTAAATCATACACAATCATATATAAGCTTAAATATTCATTCCTGAATATTCGAAGAATCAAGGAACAATATAGTTTAGAATTCAAATCATCCTAACTATCCATCTAATGGAGTTTTAGTTCAAAGACATGATTTCAACAACCATTACATCCATATAAAAAGTATCCATGAAAGCAGAGAAAGAAAAGTATAAAGAAATAGAGAAAACTATTTTCTGGAGGCTTCCACCAACGAGGTTGAATCCTCTCTTTAATCTGCTCTTTGATCGCGTTTTCCTCCTTCCCTGGCTTGGAAATTCCTCTCTGGGCTCTCTCCCCTCTCTTTTTTTGCGTGCGAACCCCAAGGATCTATTTATAAAGCCTGGTTGTGCAGCTTACGCACTGAAATTTATGCGTACGGATACGTATTGGCGCCTAGGCACCAACTCTCTATGTGCTGGGTAACTTGGAACTTCTCTGCAAACCCTAAGAATTCATGCACTAGTGCCTAGGCACCAACTCCCTGGAAATAGTATGAATTGTGGCTTCAAAAACATCTGAACTTTGCCTGCATGTCGATGAAGTGGTGCCTAGGCGCTAACTCTCTGGAAGCCACATGTTTTTTGAATTTTTCTGGAGTCCTAGCAAAGGCACGTAGGGTGGCGCCTAGGCGCCATCCACTGCCTCTAACTTGTCTTGATCTGCATTCCACTTCGCTTGCATTGCCTTCATATGTCTCGTCCTTCCTGCAAAAGATAGAAAAACTAAGTAAATGAACTAAAAATGCCTAAATAATGCTAAAATTCCTAAAAACTAAATAATTCTCCTAAAATGCAAGCGAGTGAAAATTAAGCTAAATGAATGCAAACTAAGGCTAATCTCTCGAACTAATGTACAAATAAAGTCTGAAATGGTCCATGATAACTCGTATTTTTACTAGTTATCACACCCCAAACTTAAATGTTGCTAGTCCTCGAGCAACACATGCAAACATAATAGATAAATGAATGAATCAATGAATCAATGAATGAATGCAGACTCTGCCAACTCCGTTTGCTTTCTGTTATGCTTTGATCAATCCACTTATCCATTTCACAAGGTCCAGATTATTCTAACTTGAAAAATCCTTCATTATACAAACAAGGCATGCATTTTTATTTTCAAACCAAGTAACATGTGGATGGTAAAATTCCATAGTGCCTGATCATAACTCAACACGTTAATCTTCCATTCAATCAGAAAACTAGTCAAAAAAGTAATAAACACAAGCAAACCAAGGGTTAAGCTGAATAAACTGGTCACAGAAAATGGTATCAAGTCACTAGATTCAATTTCTACAAACTGCACATTCCTTTTTCCCCCAAACTTATTGCAAAAATTCTCCTCACCATATTTCAGGATATCTGGATATCTGTTTTTTTTACTCCCCTCACCATATTTCAGAGTATCTAGGGAGAATTTTGATTTTAAAGCATTATTACTGTGATTTTCTGTTGCTTTTTACGCAAACTTTGTCATTTGTTGATGCCAAGTCTCGGTTACTCAGCTCAGGTCAACCACCCCCTTTTTATTTTTTCTAATGCCTTGTTAGGGATACTGAACATATTTGAGTAATTCTTGTGAAATAATATCATTTCTGAACCCATTAAAGTACTTGGGTAGTATTTATTTAATTCAATTCTCATCATCTCGGTCTGAAAGATATACCTGTGATTGAATTAGAACAATGTATTATGAAATTTCTTTTAATTCTTTCACATGTTAATTTCAACCTACTTTTATACTTAGTTTTTAATCTGAATTGCCCCATTCTTTCATGAATTCAATTTCAAGTCAACATTAATCACAACCTTGCACATTTTCACAATAAGATGGATTGAAACAAAGATAACTTTCATTAGCTGGAATTGACATACATGCAACATAAAATAAAGCATGAAAAGTTAAAATAAAAAACTAACCTATGGTTGAGAATTATACACCCCCCAAACTTGAGAGATGCATTGTCCTCAATGCATGATGACCTAAAATGAACTAATAATGAAAATATAATGAAAAGCAAAAATAAAATAAAAATAAAATGAAAGGACCGGGACTCCCTCAAGAATCAGACTCAGTGGCGTCCTCGTTCTCGCTGTTGTCGGGCTGGGGCTGGGATGGCTGCCCAAAGCAGGCTCGGACCTCTAGTGGCATCGGCGGTAAAGGCGGGAGAGTGGAGACGTCGATCTGGCGAAACGGCCTGTTGATGGAGTCGGTATCTCGGTCTTCGCCCTCCAAAAATGCCTCGTACTCGTCTGGGTGAGAAAAAGGCGTCAACCCATAATAGGCGTTGATCGCCTCTGCATGAAAAGGGACGATCTTGCCTCTGACTTTCACCTGCCCCTCCTCGTGCTCCACTGCGTTGGCATAGAACTCCTTGACCATGGGAGTAATAGCAAGCGGGGGTTACGCTACAAACTGCTACCAACCTCGAGCATGCAAGTTGAGGAGTGGAGCGTCGGAGAATCATCTATTTTGATTCCTCTCTCCAAAATCAGATGCCTTTTCTGAAGCGCGTCTGTGTAGCGCTTGAAGGCCTTGGCTGACATAAATCTGTTTGCGTCGAAGTCCATGGGTTCCTAAACTTTCTTCCTTTTGGTCGAGGATGATGACGCCATATCTTCCCTTGCAATTAAAAGTCCAATACAGAACAAGACAAACTCCAAAATGCACCAAAAGCAATCACCAGTCAACTTCCACCAACCAATCACTAAAATCAAACAAGCACCAAGCCAATGTCAAGCAATCCACCCAAAGAAATCTCCAATCTGCAGACCAATCCACAACAACCCACTAGTCTAATCCAATTTTTCTACTCCAACAATCACCAAACTACTTGCAAAGAAATTGAAATGCACCAAAAATGGAGAAGTGTTTTACCCACAAAGCTCCCCTCCTGAAAATCTGAAGCTTGTGCTGTCTCTGAACTGGCATTGGGGTAGGCACCGATCTGCTGTCAGTCATTTTCGGCGCCGAACGGAGAAGATCACGATGGTGGGGCTCAAAATAGATCCCAAATGAAGGGGAAAGTGATGGAAACCTCAATGTAGGTTTTAGGCTTAGGATTTAGTGATGAAAAACTAGAGTTTTAGATGGATTTGAGTTGATCTAGGCAAACGGGAAAAAATGAAAATGGAATGGTTGGAATGGATGAAATGGGAGGATGAATCCTTGATGAAATGCAGTTGGATTTGAGTTGAAATGACTTGAAATCTATAGGATAATGATTGGCAATGAGAAATGGGGTTTTTTCGGTGTCAGGGCGTGAGGGTTAGGGTTCAAACCCTAACCCCAAGCTTTATAGGTCATCCGGGTCGCGCTGTCCACGACCTAGTGCCGGGGTGCCCCCCTACAATGCCCAGGCGCCGATTTCTTTCATCAATTTTTTTGCAATTTTTGTTCTTGTCTGCTTTCAAGTATGATCTTTGTGAAATTGTGCTCCAAATTATTTTCCTAAAAATAAAAATAAAAACAAAAACAAAAGAAACAAAAACACAAATCAAAATGAAAACGAGCAATGGGTTGCCTCCCATTCAGCGCTAAGCTTAACGTCCTCAGCCCGACGTTCCTACTGTTCAATCTGCTTTCAATTTCGCCACCTCGAATTCCTAGTCATTCGGACTGCAACTTGGAGGTTCAGATCTAATCTTAGCCCTTTTATGCATTGAGTCATGCCATATTTTACCTTCCGGCAGATGAGATAGAGGCATTTGGACATGAAACTATCCAGTTTTATCCATTGTAACCCTTTCTTTCCATTATTGGCTTTAACTTCCATACCCGGATTTTCCACCGGCTCGATCAATCGTTCGAGCCCGATCTGATCAACGAGTGGGTCTGTAGTGTAGGTAGATAACTTGCAGCCCTTGTTTGCAATCTCCTCTAGGTTCTTCTCAATACCATGCTAGGGAAGTTTTCAAACCGTCGAATTGCCCATATCAATCCTTAAGAAATCATCTAGGTCAGTTGGGCTCTGCATAGACTTGAGCATGTTGAATGTAACTTTTTCATTTTGCACGTGCGTGGTTAATTCTCCGGCTCGTACATTGATTATTGCGTTGCCCGTTGTGAGGAAAGGCCGACCGAGAATAATTGGCACATCTCGATCCTCTTCATAATCCAGGATAATAAAATCTGCAGGAAAAATGAACTTGTCCACCTTGACAAGAACATCCTCAATAATACCTTCCGGATATGTGATAGATCGATCCGCCAGTTGTAGCGTCACTGTCGTAGATTGGGCTTCTCTGAGGCCCAATTTTCTGAAAATAGACTTGGGCATGAGATTAATGCTAGCTCCCAAGTCGCATAGGGCTCTCCCGAAGTATTGGTGTCCAATTGTGCATGGGATGGTGAAACTTCCTGGGTCCTTGAGCTGAAGAGGCAGCTTCCTCTGCACCCTGGCACTAGTTTCCTCCATTAACGCCACCGTCTCAAATTCCATCAACCGCCTTTTCTTTGATAGCACGTCCTTCATGAATTTGGCATAGCTAAGCATCTGTTCCAATACTTCGACGAGAGGTATATTGATATGCAGCTGCTTCAATACCTCTAGAAATTTCTTGAATTGGTCTTCTTTTTTAGTCTTTGCAAATCTCTGAGGAAATAGAGGAGGTGGCCTTGGATTTGTGGCGATTTCAGCGTTTGGTTGCTTCTTAGTAGTAGCTGGTTCTTCTGGCTCCTGTAACTGCTGAATCAGAGGATTAGTGGGTTTAGTTACCGATTCTGGTGAAATTGCATTGGGTAACTACTTTCCACTATGCAATGTGACTGCTTGGACCTGTTCCTTGCCTTTTGCCTTCGGGTTCTGCTCAGTGTCGCTTGGCAACGAACCTTGAGGCCGGTTATTCAGAGCTGAGGCCAGTTGGCCGATCTGAGCTTCCAAGTTCCTGTTCGTTGTGATCTAGGATTGCATGAATTGCATAAAGAGGTTTTTCAGATCAGATTTCTTCTCTTCTCGCTGTGGTGGATTGAACTGCATTGGTCTTGCGGGTTGTTGCTGCGGGGGCTGCTGCGAGAATCCAAGCGGCTAATTCGGCCTCGTCTGGTTGTTCCATGAGAAGTTTGGATGATTTCTCCAGCTTAGGTTGTAGTTGTTTCCATACTGATTCGCTGGATTTCTCTGGAAGTTTCCCACATAATTAATGGACTCTGGATTAGAGGCACATTCATCACTGGGATGGCCGAATTCGCCACACCACGTGCAAATGTTTGCTGCTGTCGACTGTTGTGGTGTGGACGCCCCTAGTGCACTAACATTGGCTAGCCTGGACAAGTTCTAGATTTGCCGAGATAAAGCATCGATGTGGGCCTTTATTGATGAAACCGCATCCAATTGAAGTAGACCCCCACTTCCGGTCCTGTTAGACGGCAGTTGATAAGTATTGGCGTTGATAAGTGTTGGCCGCCATGTTTTCAAGTAGGGCGTATGATTCCCGATAGCTTTTCCTCAGCAGAGAACTGTTTGACAAAGAATCCACCATGTGACGGGTGGAGTCCTGGAGACCATTATAAAAAATTTGAATTTGAACCCACTGCTGAATTCCATGATGCAGGAATTTTCGGAGTAGGTCTCTGAAGCGGTCTCAAGCCTCTGATAGGGTCTCCTCTCCATGTTGCTTGAACGAGACTATATCCATCCACAACTTGGCTAACTTGGAAGGCAGGAAATATTTCTCTAGGAATTTCTGCGCCAAGTCGTTCCATGTGTTGACTGAGTTCGAGCACAAACAGTCTAGCCACTCCCGAGCTCGATCACGTAGAGAAAATGGAAATGTTCGAAGCCGCATCGCTTCGTCGGAGACTCCGTTCTGCTTGAAGGTGTTCATGATTTGCAGGAAATTCTGCAGATGGCGGTGTGGGTCTTCAGATGCTAGCCCTCTGAACTGCCTAATAGACTAGAGCATCTGGAAAATCACCGGCTTGATCTCGAAGTTGTTGGTGTCGATGGGAGGAGGTGCAATGCTCGTCTGAACTACATTCTAGCCAAGCGCAATGAGATCCCAGATGGGTTGGTCCAAATCATCTTGAGGTGGATGATTTGGAATCTCAATCCTTTGGTTTCCCTGTTGGTTTGCGTGAACGTTCTCGTCCTAGTTCTCAAATACGTTCGCTCGGGTTCCAGATCAAAAGGAATAACAATCTCCTTTCCGGTTTTGCCTCGGCTCATGCAATATGAGATAACTCTGCAAAAACTAATGAAATTGAACTAGCAGAAAAATGAATTCTAAGCTAAAATAAATTATGAAAATAAACTATTCTACAGAATTATACAAGAAAGTAATAAAAATAACATAATTGGCCAAACAATTCCCCGGCAACGGCGCCTAAAACTTGACGAGCTGCATATATGTCAATTAAAATGCTTGTTATTTACGCAAGTATACGTGCCGTGTCAAGTAATAAAGAGTGAGTAAAGTATCGTTCCCACGAGGAATTGTTAACCGGAATTATTAATTAGTTTGACTGCTTTCGATGGGTGAAAATTCTAAGTTTATGATTTAACTAAAACTAATGACTGCAATGAGAAATTATAGTAGAGTTGCAAAACTACTGGATACTAGAAACGAGTTTACTGATTAAGGATGGCAGATGGATAGCTCAGAATCCTTGAATCTAAATTATATTGCTTTAGTTCTTTCTAATTGGATTGTGTATGGATTTACTAACCCAAGTTCATTAATCTCTATATATGTCTTCCAACATTATATAAAGCTAATCACACCCTATTTAAATGCTATGTTCCCATGCCATTAAATAAAGTGAAATTGATAAGTTCATAACCTGTTTAATGACTATACAGGGTTTAACGGTATATTCCTATCCGTTAAACAACTCCACTTACACAAAGGTGGAAACCTATGCCTTGCACATGGATCTAGCAGAGATCTTCCTCTTCCAAGGATAAATCAAGCAATTAAATCATCTTACAAGGTAGCTAATCTTGTAAAAAGCATTAAATTCACACATGCAAAGGTAAATCATACACAATCATATATAAGCTTAAATATTCATTCCTGAATATTCTAAGAACCAAGGAACAATATATTTAGAATTCAAATCATCCTAACTATCCATCTAATGGAGGTTTAGTTCAAAGACATGATTTCAACAACCATTACATCCATATAAAATGTATCCATGAAAGAAGAGAAAGAAAAGTAGAAAGAAATAGAGAAAACTGTTTTCCGTCGGCTTCCACCAAAGGGGTTGAATCCTCTCTTCCATCTGTTTTTTGATCGCGATTTCCTCCTTCTCTGGCTTGGAAATTGGTCTCTGGACTCTCTCCCCTCTCTTTTTTCGTGCACAAACCCCTAGGATCTATTTATAAAGCCCGGTTAAGTAGCCTACGCACTGGAATTTGTGCGTACGGATGCGTATTGGCGCCTAGGCGCCAACTCTCTGTGTGCGGGCAACTTGGAACTTCTCTGTAAATCCTAGGAATTCATGCATTAGCGCCTAGGCGCCAACTCCCTGGAAACAGTATGACTTGAGGCTTCAAAAACGTTTGAACTTTGCCTACATGTAGATGAAGTGGCGCCTAGGCACCAACTCTCTGGAAGCCACATGTTTTCTGAATTTTTCTGGAGTCCTGGCAAAGGCACATAGGGTGACGCCTAGGCGCCATCCACCTGCCTCTGACTTGTCTTGATCTACATTCCACTTCGCCCGCATTGCCTTCATATGTCCCGTCCTTCCTGCAAAAGATGAAAAATCTAAGTGAATGAACTAAAAATGCCCAAATAATGCTAAAAATGCCTAAAAACTAAATAATCTCCTAAAATGCAAAGAGAGTGAAAATTAGGCTAAATGGATGCAAACTAAGCCTAATCTCTCGAACTAACGTACAAATAAAGTTTAAAATGGGCCATGATAACTCATATTTTTATGAGTTATTAGAACTTAGGTGAATGCTCAACTAGAAAGGCGTTAATAGCTTTCCTACTTGTTTCTATCATAACATCATCATTCCTTAAGGATTCTAGTACTAGGTTAGGAGTTATTACCTGTACCGGTCTATCTTTTCTGCCTTCTTCTAGTTGGTCCTATTCGGCCTTTCGTGTTTCTATCTCATTATCATCAACTCTTGTAGGAAGTATGGCCTACATCGGCCTGTTTCCCACCTATCTTCTCGATTGATCCTATTGGGAAAAGAAACCTAAAAGTCTTATTCTATTTCTACCATTTAGGCTGCCCAACCTTGGGTGGCGTACTGCACGACTTCTTTTATAGCCGCAATTATATTTTCCTCATTCTTTCTATCTGTGAGGTATTACCTGTAACGGTAGCACCTTCAAATTTTGATTCAAAGTTTATATTAGCTCATCGTTGATGAGTCATTAGGCTCACTTGTCCTCTCTGCCCTGGTCATTTACCTTGCCATTAGCTTCTCTTCTTTCCTATTGACTCATAGATTCATCATTTACAACTGCCCTTCCCTTATTTAAGAGCTAAGGTGATAGGCATGTTGTAGCAGCAGCATGTAAAATCATATCAACATGATCATCCCTTATCATAAAACAACTCATATCATACATAGTTAATTATATTAACTAGAAAGATCAATGACCTTTCCTTTTTCATATAAACTTAGCATTTGAATGAAATCAAATGCATATGTAGTTTTATAACATCAAATATCATACATTCATTTAGGAATCAAAAGGAAATTCCCTTTTTTCCTACCTTTCTCATTTCTACCTGCGCATTTCATGGTGTATTGTTGTTTTTCCCTACACATACAGATTATATTTGCACAATCTGTCATTTTATCATGAACATAATTTCTAAATCAATCAATCACTTAGAAAATCGACGTCTAGGTGCCGCCTAAATGGTGCCACAGTATCACACCTTATACATGCAAAGTCTAACACAGTCTTGTGCTATATTAGGTAAGGTGTGGTCAACCTTAGGTATGGCGGGTCTAGATGTAGAGTTCCATTATTCAACCCATCTCTATTTATATTTTCTTCCATCCTTTGTCCTTTCTTAGCTTCCCCTTACCTCTTTTTCATCTCGTCCGGTCTCATTATCATCCTTCCTTCATATACTATATACATTATGAAACATAGCAAATCAACTACATTTCCTTAAATCATAGCATCATAATTGCATGTTATACATGTCCTATGATTCCTATCTATCTCTTTTATCGTTTTTTTCATCTCATCTTCTATTTTCCTGTCTGTCTACCAATCCTCGCTTGGATATCAAACTCTATGATACCAAGTCTTTTCCTCCCATGCTTTTTATCGGTCCATGCTCGAATACTGAGCTCTATGGTACCACGCCTATTCTTTCTTCAACCTTTATTTCTCCTTTTCACTCCTGTTTACCAATCCTTGCTCTAATACCAACATCTGTGGCGCCCAAACCGAGACGTCACTTCCTTACCTCAAGACCTTATTGATTGGTAAATGTGAATCAGGATTGTTGCCCTGATCACGCAGCAGGTTCTTAATTGGAACTCGTCCAAAATTTTTTTTTCGTTTCTTCATTCATCTTCATTTCCATTGCATACATACATATGTTCAATCATTAGTTCACTTAAAACTCAGAACTTTAAACAAGTTCACATATATATCAACATACCTGAAAACTTCCATTCATAGCATTCCACTTATCATGGCTAATCCTTTTAGCCCACCGGGGTACTACTTCGTACCTTCCTTGGTTGCTTAGGTCCATTGACCCCTTGAGTTTCCCGGTACTTGTCTAAGATTTGGGAAAATAAAATGTGAGTGACAACTTAGTAAGCAAGCATTTCATCATTAGGGCAAGACTTCCATTGAAAACCTTTTTCATAAACATTTTGAACACCTTTTTCCTGAGGACATTTATATGTCCCAAAACATTATCATGAAATCCTTTGTTCATGAGGACAATTCTACGTCCTTGAACATTTTCATAAAATATTCGTTCTTAAAATCATTTACAAGCCACGTCCGAGCTTGTTAAATCAAAACATACCTGTTTTACCCTTTATAATTAATTCCTTTTTGTCTTGACTGAACATTTCCAATGTTCCAAGACCTTTACATAAAATCATCTTTTGCCAGTGGACGTCTTACGTCCGAAACATTTTTTTCATAATTCCTTTAGCAAAGGAGGACATTCTCATGTCCTAAAATATCATTCACATAAGCCTTTCTCGGCAAAGGACATTTTTACGTCTAAAAATATTTTTCATCATAAAATCCTTTAGCCAAGAGACATTTAATGTCTCAAAATATTTTTCGCATAGCTTCCTTTGGCAATGGACATTTATATGTCCTAAAACACCTTTCATTAAAATACTTTGGCATTGGACATTCTCATGTCCATAAACACTTTTCATTTAGGCTCTTTAATAATGGACATTCTTATGTCCAAAAATAAGTTTGACATAAATCCTTTTCATAATCCCCGTCTTGGGGCTTGTTTATAACAAACAAAGCATAAAAGATACATAAAATAATTTCATAAAAACATTTCCTTTCATTCCTATTATTTATACTTTTGTGTAAAACACTTTATTTTTAGGGTAATCATTTCATAAAAATTCTTTTAGGATAACTTTTCTTAAAAATGCTTTCATGTCCCAATCTTTGGGTTTTTCAAAAGCAAAATATAAGCAAATGTATTTCTCTCCATCCAGTAGTGACACTTAACAAGTGATCATGCTACCTTTTTGGAAGAAAATCCTTAACAACACGCTAGTCAGGCGGCTGTTCCTTTATCTTGCTCCCATCACAGGGAGGGCGCCGTTGCCACTCCTACCATCCCTTAGCGACTTGGCTGTGAAACCCCAACCTATGTAGGACTCAATGGGATGCATTGAACATATATACATGATTTATATGTGATGAAAATGAATTTTGAATGATTTTTGGGAATTATGTCAAATTTTGAATTAGGGTTTCTATTGAAAACGGTGATTAAAAATTTAATCGCCGGAGCCCAAAGTGAGTTGGTATTACTCGAGGGGCTTAATGAGAATTTAAAGGTAAAAATGTGTTATGAATAATCATGATAATAATCATGATTTAATTTATGGAGACTAAAATGTAATTATGAAATTAAGGTGAAAAATCATAGAAAAATTCATAACTCAACGCCTGTAAGGCGGAATCAAGTGAAATTTGAGATGAAAGTTGATGAGGTTGGGCTTGGTATTATGGAATTATTGAGTAATGAAAATCCTTAATAAAATTGGTGTGATAATTTATTGAACATAGCTCAAATCTAACCGTTAACTTTAAACAACTATAACTTGAGCTAGGAAAATCGGATTGAGATGAAATTTGAAACGGTTGAATGAAATTATGAGATCAAAATTTTGGAAGGTTTGGATTAAGAATATTATTATAGGAAAATATCTGAACTGAAAAAGTGGGCATAGTTGACTTTTACACCTCAAGAGTACCATGCATTTAAGGCAAAAGGTGAATGGATTAAATGCAATTTTTAATGGACCAAATAGGTGTCAAATGCAGGTGCAATGCAGGGTATTTTATGCATTAATATGTGTGGAAATTCTTTGGATATTTTTCTGGAATTAATGAGCTATGGAAATGAGCATAGGTGAGGTGTCCATACATGGACGTTCAAGTGATGTTATTGCTGGATTTTTTTAATCTTTTATTTTATAAATTATGCACATAAATAGCTGACATGTTGGGATACATAAATGAGTATTTAATTATGTGGAAAAATTCCAAGAAAATTTGTGAACAGTAGCTTCCATGGATGGATGAAAAGTGGACAGCTTGTTGCATGCAAATGATGTGCAAAATGATGTGTGGTTGCTACCATTTTTGCTAAATTAATTATGCCAAATTAATGCATGAAGTAAAGGGTAATTAGGTGTATGATTTACCCTTAAATGGAGATTAAAAAAAAATAGAAAAAAATATGAAAATGGGCAGCAATGGTGGAAGTGATTTGGTAGACAGCTGTAAGGTTGAGATGTAAGCAGATTTTTGGTTTTATTAAAATGTGTAAAAATTATTTTACATGGCTAAAAAATGTCCAGAAAATGAAGGGGATAAGCATACATTAAATGATGTGGAAAATCCAGCTCCAAATTGGGGCCCACAGCTGGAAAATCCAGCTCTATAAGAGGGATGCTCGGTCATATGAAATGGGGTGTTGTGATTTTTTTCTAAGTGCTGAAACTTCATTTCCACAAGGCAGCCCTCACGTCAAGCTCTAGAGCCAGAAAATAAGGAAGAAAAACAAGGGAAAAATAAGGGAAAAAATAGGTATTATCAATTAATCAAGTAAGTATATGTTAATCTTGATTTTATGGCTCAAGTCTAGAAGTTATATGATGTTGTAAACTAAAATATGAAGGAAATAGTAAATGGATGAATTTTAGCATGAAAATGTTTGAGAAGAATAATTATGGAGTTATTAAGGAAATAACTAATTTTCAGCTTAAAATGATAAGTAAGTTGTAAATTAAAAATCCGAGAATATCAACGTGAACTGGGTTGTACGGGTGGCAGGATCAGCTGCACCAAAGAATTTTTAATCATTTTTATACAAGAAATTTTGAGTTGAAAAGTTTATAGAATATATAAAACATACTTAGTATCAGATGAATAAAATAAAAATTAGGTTTTGCAAGGTATAAATATACCCAATAATTTACGTGATTAAGGCTGTCTGAAAAGGATCGCTGCTGTCCAGCAGAGTACAAATACAACAATAAATAGAAATACTAAATATTTCATTCTGAAAATATTTATTTTGGTTAAATTATGTAGTTATTGAGGTATTTTAGAAATTTCAGATCAAAAATACTTGATTTGATATTAATTCAAGTTTTTGAGAATTCAATATGCCTGATTTCAGCATATGTGGATAGTTGGAAAACAAAATCAAAAAGAAATATGAAACCTATGTATAAATGATCCAAATTGATATATATGTTAATAAAATAAATTTGGATTAATAAAAGTGGGATTTTTTTTCTGGAAATTCGGATTTATAAATCTGCTTAGGGTTATGTGTCAAAAGACACGTTAAATGGGTGAAAAATGGGTTCGAAAGTTGCTGTTTTGGAAATCTATGATTAGTGGATTTAAATTCCATAAAAATAATCTAAGTACAGTGGTAATTAAGGATAATTATCATGCTGAAATGTGGATTAAATTTCTGACTTGGGAAATTTTATGAAATGCCTCATATATGTGTTATTAAATGACTATATGTGAAAGGATAGACATGCATGAGTGGTAAATGACCTATATAATTTGGTTTTGTGCAAAAATGTATGAAAATATGATAAATTTTGTGAATATATTTCTTTTTAGAATTCCATGATGTTAATCTTAAATTTTGGGATTAATTAATGAGGCTTAAGGCAACAACGGGTGCTTAAAATGAGCAACGATGTGTGAATTTTGAAAAATAAGTAAAAAATGGCTTAAGGAAGGTAATGAGCCATTAAATTTATTGGATAATTATTATCTGATTGAATGATTACCCTACTTAGGGGACTAAATGTGATGTGTAATAGCCCATGTAGTGCACAAGTATGTGCTATACGGGTATAACGACTTGAGAAGTCAAAGGAATTATGTATGCTAATGAAAATGGATTGGAAAACTGAATTGAATGCAAGTAAAGGAAATATATGAATGTTATATCATTTTTATATGTATAGGCAAAGGCTAAGGGATAAGCGAAACGGAAAGCTAAGCAAGCGAGGTAAGCAAGCAGCTTTCTAAATGATTTTGGTTTTCATTATAAGGTATTTAAGGATGGTCATTCCTTGTCTATATGCATATTGAAATGTTTATTTTATTGAAATAAATGATTGCGTATTGTTTCACAATTATTCATGAAAAGTGATGAAAAGTGATGAAGTATGGATTTGAAATGATGTTTCAAAGGGATGGTGCAAAGAATTCTCTACATGAGAATGATAAGTTTCATGTGTAAGAGGGTATATAATGCCAGGGTGACTAAAAGTCATGCATGGAATGGAAATCAAGTAGGCTAGTCGAGGTAGTAAGTGGACAAGGAGTCCCCCTTGACATTGCCAAGTCGGAAGGTCCGGCGTCAAGGATGGAAAGGATCATGTCATGAAAGAGGGTTCCCCGTGCTAGCGTACCATCACATGATGGATAACGTCATCAATGGAAATGATGAATTTGCACATCCAATGTTTATGAAGTATTTATAAAAATGTTTGAATGATTTGTGAAAAGGTTTTTGTTCCATAGGTAGTTGATCACTTGATAAGTGTCTCTACTGAAGGGAGAAAAATGCTTTTAAATAAATATGCCTTCAAAATGAATTGTCTGTAAAATATAAGCTTGCTTATTGAGTTTCGACTCACGTTTTCGTTTTCCAAACCTATAGACAAGTGAAAGAAGAGACCTGGCAAAGGAGCAGGAGCTATCCATTGAAGAAATGAGAAAAACATGATAAGTTTTATGTTTAGGAAAAACTTATGTTGAATGATTGTAAATTTACCTTGATGTTTTATGTTGACATCTGTAAAGATACATGTAGTGACATCTGATTTATAAGATAGTTTGAAATATGTTATGAAAATTAGGTCTCGTTATGACATTATTGGATGGAAATGACTTAGATATGCATGAAATGAACACATGAGGAATTAAACTCCTATGAAAATATATTTAATTGGATAAATATCCGTTAAAACCCGCCGTGTGACAGGGCAACAATCCTGATCACGTTTACCAGTCGAACAATCTTGAGGTAAGGTTGTGATGCTCGATCTGGGGCGTTAGATTGGCCTTATGTAGAGTGGGCCCCAGTCGTCCCAACCGTGCTCTACAACCGGCCTATTCCTTGTACTGGTGCACCATACATCATCATGACGGACCGCAGTCCGTTTGGTTTAAAGTATTACAGACCGCAGCCCGTATCCTTTAAAACTGGGATCACAGACCTCAGTCTGTATCCATAACTTAAAAACATCACAGACCAAAGTCTACGTCTTTAAAATAATCATTTTCAAAAACACATCACAGACCGCAGTCCATGTCAACTTGTAAAGCGAGCTTACCCACTTTAAACAAGTTGTCATTTGAAATTTAATTTTAGGATGACCTTCCTTAAATTCTTTCGAAAATATTTTGAGTAAAACATTTTGACAAACATTTGAAATGTTTGAGAAACAATACATCTTAAAAACCCTTATAATAAAAGAATTTTCTAGACTTTTGGATTTCCAAAAATAAACCATATATTTCTCTAATATTTTCTTGGTTTCCATTTCAGGGCCTTTTGCTTACAAAAGTTACGCAATTATACCATCCCCTTCTCCATAACCTAAAAATTAAATTATTGTCCACATATCTATTATACTATTTTTACATAAAGGGCTTGCATAATCTTCGGCATACCATTTAATAACCCGAAATCAAACCATTTTATGAAATCAACATAGGAGGTTGGTCATCCTTAAATCCCCTTCAACAACATTCGCATAAATATTTTTCAAGATATTTTCAACATAGATTTCCTTATCTAAAGGAAATCAAAATTTTTCGAATATCATTTCAAAACATATGGACTATGTCCAAATAATCATTTATTATTTAATTATCATGACCTAGCAAAACAAATCTTTTTCATATATCAATTCCCCTTTTCCTTTTTCTTTCATAAACATAATTGTTTACCACAAATTATTATAGAAATAACTCAAAACTTATTTACAAACAATACTTTGTGAAAAAGGGTAAAATTCCCTTTTTCTTATAAAATACTTTTGAAACAACATCATAAAGAACTTGCTTGCTTATAAGTAAATTCTTAAAAACCATCGACATAAAATGTGAAATCCTTTGAAAATATTATCATGGAGAACTTGCTTACTCATAAGCAAATTTCTCAATCCATTAACATAAAGCATTGCCAATCCAAGACAACACTTGTGATAAATTCTTTATCTTAAAAACATGTCGCTTGCTTTCTCATGAAGCAAACTTTGAGGCTTTTCCTTAACTCATCATTTTCCAAAACTTGTGGCTTTGCATTAAAGCCATCATTTTCAAAACTTGTGGCTTTTCGTTAAAGCTATTATTTTCAAAACTTGTGCTTGCCCATTTGTTTAAATATAATCATAAACATTTTTAATCACATATCATCACATTGAAAGTAAACACCATTTTAGAAAGTTTGCTTGCTTACCTGAAATCGCCATAATCGTTTTCTTCCATTCTTTTCCTTGTCTTTGCCTAGATAAATGAAAATAATATTTCATTTATTTGCATCATCCTTAAATACTTATATTCCTTAGGTTTTTCAACCTACATAAGTTCATCTAACTTAACCCACCTGTCTTTGAAGTCAGGTATTCATACGTATTGACATAGCCTATACATATTAAATCATCCATTCATTTTTAATACCCTTATGTAGGGTAAACTTACCTGCATATAACAATCATTCAGAAACTTAGTCATCTTTGTTTACCATAATTCCATGCATTTTTGCATTTTTGGAATTTACATACTCCATTTATCATTCATTCATACTCATCTTTCCATACAAGTCCATTTTTCAACACATACTTATGTGTTTCTTAAACTTTTTCAAAACAGAAACTCGTATCTCAATTCAGCATGATTAAACTCCTTAATTTAATTTAGGGTTTATTTTTGAAATTTTAATCCATTTATCATAGGGTTTCCAAAACAGTATCTTTAGAACCCATTTTTCGTCGTTTCAATGCTCTCTTTAGCAACATGGTCTAAACACATTTTTAATCTAAATTTTTCAGCCTTAAACCATAATTTTCTTAAACCAAATTTAGGGTATTAACACATATTTGAATCCCATAATTAAATGGTTTCGATACAGCAACATTCATATACATCTTGGGTACCCTTTGCACCCCTCTTTGGACATCCCTTTGCATATCTTCAAAAAATCATATTTAGGGCAATCTTGTTTACCTATAACAGGTTAAACCCTCATAATCACTTGTTTATATCCTATTATAAGTCAAATTCCATCACAAAAATCTAGAATTTAACATTTATCTCGATTTATTCCTTAAACTGTCCATAATGCTGAATTCAGGCACAATGAATTCTCAAAATCTTGAATTAATATCAAATCAAGAATTTTTTATCTGAAATTTATACCATACCTTAATAACTACATGAATTACCCAAAATAAATATTTTCAGCATGAAATATTTATTATTTCTATTTATTTTTGTTTTTTTACTCTGCAGGACAGCAACATCTCTTTTCAGACAGCCTGAATCACATAAATTATGGGGTATAATTATACAGATAAAAACTTAATTTTTATTTTTTTGTGTGGTACTAAATATTTCTTATATATCTTGTAAAATTTTCAGCCCAAAATTCCTTGTATAAAAATTATTAAAAATTATTTGGTGCAGATGATCCTACCACCCGTTCAATCCTGTCTAGGTTAATTTTCCCGGATTTTTTATTTGGAACGTGCTTATCCTTTTAAGCTGAAAATTTTTTGTTCCTTAATTACCACATCATGAGTCTTCCCACAAAGTTTCATGTTAAAAATCGTTCATTAAATATATCTTCCATATTTGCCTTTCAAGGTCCAGATTTACTACACATGAGTGTAGATTGGATGATATGGGCTGATTAATCCCCAAATTAAACTTTATAAACCAATGTATTTAACTAAGAATATTTAATCTTTGAAAATTTTCTTTAAGAGGTCTTTTATGACTCAAAACCATGATTCGAAATCAAGAAGAAAATTTGGAAATTGGAAGGCTTAAACTCAACGGGTACTTACCCGATTTGGTTGAATCTTTGCCCCGGGCTTCCCGAGCTTTTCTTTCCCTTTTTCCTTCTTATTTTCCTTCTCTTTTCTCCCTTTCCTTGCTGCTGGGGTCATGTGAGGCTTGCTGGGTTTTTGGAGAATTTTTTTCTCCTTAGTTTCCTCTCTTTTCTCTCTTTCTCTTGCTATGGACGTCACTTGGGTTGGTTGCTGAAATTTTCTAGCAACTATGTCCCCTTTTTTATTCCAAATGAAGTCCACATAAATGTGCACTTTTACCTTGTACACTTGACTAATTTTTACCCAAGTAAAATTGAGTAATTATCTTAATGAAAAAATCACAAAATCATGCATTGATGGGCCACCTAGCTGTCCACACATGGGACATCCACCTTGCTGCCCATTTTGGCATTTTTTGGATGATATTTGAAGCCCTTTTAATCCCTCATTAACTATGCTAGATGTTAGACTAATTACATGGGCATTTTAGAATTTTTAAAAATAAAAAAATCTGATTTTTTGATGCTTAATCCACCCATCTCTTGCCACCTCAACCGCATGCTTAATTGCTTTGTCTTTTTCTCCATAAATGGATTTCATCCTGTAGTGAATAAGAAAATCCCATGATAATTAGCTTAATCCATTCCTACCATATCATTCGTCATAGTTTTGTCCATCTTTCTCAAGTTTCATCACAAACCGAATTTTCTAACTCCACTTATGACCACTTGAATTTATCTTTTGGATTTGGGAATGAAAACAATTAATTATCACCCTAATCTCATCATTATTCCTTTAATCCAATCCATTCATAAGATTGGGCCCACCGTCATGAGCTTACCCTTTCAAATTTCATCGAAATCTGCCTTGTAGGCATTAAGTTATGAATTTTATCTCATTTTTCATCTTAATTCCATAATTACACTTTAACCTCCATAAATTAAATCATGGTGATTAACATGATTATTCATTACACAGTTTCACCTTTCAATCGTCGTTAAGCCCCTCGGGTCATACCGACTCACTTTGGGCTCCGGCGATTAAATTTTTAATCACCATTCTTAACTAAAACCCTAATTGCAAAATATCATAAAATTCTAAAATCATCCATAAATCATTCAAGGCATACATGTATTATAATTACATGCCTAATGCTTTCATATGAGTCCTACTTGGGTCTAAGTATCACAAACATAACACTTGTAGAATATAATTATAGAACCTCAAAATATAACTATATGTAAGAAAAGAACTCTAATAGTTTTAGGATGTGTTATATGTACTAAACGAAAATTTTAAAATATGTAATGTTTAAATCCACATTATATACATGTGGATCAATACTTAAATGGCAAATTTAGAGGTCTTGAAAATATCATACCGAGGTTCAAATCATCTTGGCTTAGAAATTCAAAATATTTTATTTTATTATTTTCAATTAACATGTGATTAATTTTCAAAAATATAAAAATAGAAATTACAAATTATATGCATGGTTATTAGTTTGACAGCAAGGTGAATGTTTTTCTGGAAATGTATAGGTGACATGATTTTAATGAAACTGAAATTTTATGTCTTAATAGTATGCCACTGACCCATGACATTATTACAAGGAGATGAGTTGTCACTTATCTTATTTAATGGGGTCCAAACAATAATTTTCCAAGCTTGAGATAAAGAAGGAGAAATGACAAGGAGAGAGAAGATGGAGGGAGAGAGAAGTAGTTGTTATCAAGTGATTTAGCCCAATATCGGCCATTAAATCCTTTCACAAAGGTTAATGAAAAGTTTACTTATCCGTACTCTTAATAAGAGAAGATAGATCTGGGTTGTCGCAAAGTATTTAGCAGTCTGATCTTGCTATCAAGTGAAAATTATCTTACATAAATCCAACCCATGATTAAATGCATAATTTGGATAATCCAAATCGTTACATTTGTGTTAAATCTAATTTTCCATAAAGATATGATGTTAGAATATGTGTGAATTTTCAATTCTGTACCTATAATAGATATATTGTTAATAAGTTGATTTGAACAATTGAAAATTTACTAGAAGAGGTATTTTAATGACCTAGACTATGTCTACAATTAGGATCGTGGCTAGTGGTTTAGATTAACAATTATAGGGTGTGTTTGGTTAGGGGTAAAACTTTTGATGAAAAGTTTTTGAAGTAGAAGTTGTCAAATTGATAGAAAATGATGTAATATAATAGGAGTAATGATGAGGAGTAAAGAGAATGAAGTTAAAATAGATAGGTTAGTTGTATGGGTAGTTGTGTAGAAATGATTGAAAAGTAGGGTAGTTTGTATAGGAAAATGTGAAAAAATAATTAAAAAATAGAGTAGTTATGGAGAGTGAAAAGTTTTGATTGACATTTTTTTGCCCCAAACAAACGCACCCATAATCGCTTATAAATTCATTTGTATAAACCAAGTCGTAAATCCAGAATCGGTTCGACAAAAGAAAAATATATAAGAAATAGTAAACGAATGATTTTTAACATAAATTTTTTTGTGAAAACTCATGATACAATCATTACTCAATGACAGCTTTGTGTTACAATGATATATAATTTGTGAATTAAATATCAATGAAAATTTATTGTTACAATGATATATAATTTGTGAATTAAATATCTTAGAAAATCAACATGAACAAGATAAACGACTTCCAAAAATAGCTGTATTAAATGATTTTTCTTACTTTTTATACTTGGAATTTGAAGTTGAAACTTTTATAAGATATAAATAACATCGTCAATATTACTCATAAAGCATAAAAATAAATTTTGAAATAAGATAAATATACGTAAAAAATAATGTGATCTCGACCAACCTAGAATATACACCCATGTTTAGTAGAATTAAAATACATAAGAAGTATAAATAATAAGTGTTCGTATTGGAATTATTTTATTTGATAAAGTCATCTGAATATTGATTTATGGTAAAAATTTCAGACTTAAACTTGCTAATTTGATCATAAAAAAAAATCAAAAGATCATAGTACATCAAATTTCAACAATTATGGATAAATTAAGGAATAATTAAAATAAAATTTTAAATCAAAATATAATTGTCAAAAATGATATAGTTAGTTAAAATATGTATTTATTGATAAATATATAATTATTGACATAATAGATGTGAAATTTTCATAAAATTTTTGAAATTAAATTAGATAAAAATAGAATGCTAAAATTTGATATGTTCGAAGGAGGGCCCACCCATGATCATATTACGTTATGAAGATAATATAGTTATTAATTAATAATTAATAATATAAAATAATTTTTAATAGTTAAAATTGAATATTTGTAAAATAGGGTGGATACAATGAAGAAAAATAACAAAGTTAAAGGGTAAAATGGTAATTCTATAGAAATAAACTGCAACTCAAATTAGTTATTTTTATTAACTTGGAGAAAGTAATTTTTAAAATTTATGAAATTTATTATAAATGATAATTTTAAAAACCATATTCAACTAAATTATGAAGTTAGAGTACACAAGGATATCTATAAATCATAGGACGAAATATTATGCTAAGTTTTTAGTAGAAAAAATTAATTTAAAATAAAAATATTGATAAAGAAAAATGCCATTTTTAGTGTGATGATTTAAGTATTAAGCAAAATATGATATGATAATAGACTTAATATTTATACAAGGTAATTTGAGCCCTTTTTCCTTTTTTTGATTTTGTATTATAATTTATAACTCATAACAACATTATGCATTATAGTATTAGCATATATTGCTTTGTGTGTTAGCATATTCATGAGTCATGATTGTAGTTGTGGATTTTTGAAGTGTTGTTGGACAATTAGTGACGACCGCTGTCACATCCTGACCGAAGATCGGGATGTGATAGCCAATGTAGTATCAGTTTAGACCTGCCTATCTAGACATTTTGGATTTGTTGGGCTATAGATTTGTTTTGTTTGGCTCTTATGACTTAGTTGTGAATATTATGAACTAGTCTATGGAACTAGTGACCCTCAACATAATAGTTACGGTCGGAGCTATTCACATAATATGGTGTGGCATGGCTACAACGGTGTGGTGAGCTCAGTAGGATATGATTACACCTCCAGTTTGGATAACGATGTTTTTCGATCTACTTGTACTGTGCTAAGGTGGGTCACTCATATTTTGATGGTCATTTAGATTAGACAATAGGTTAGATTATGGGGCAAGATACTGAACCTCCCCATTGGTATTTGAAGACCTTTATTGAATTGATTAGAGAAGCACCATGTGTATGATGGATTGATGCATGTTTGAGTATTAACATATATTTCATATGGACTTATATTTGATTTGGAGTCGCGACATAACTTATATTTTGTCAACCCCAATACATATTATTTACTCAAGTTTTGCTGGTTTATATCTATATACTCTACTTATTGTGTTTGCCTTGACTCATACTTGTTTTCTATTTAATTTTTCAGTTGACAAGAAAAGAAAATGATGTAAAGTATACATGTTGCAAATGGATAAAGAAGAGTTAAATTTGGCATTTATTTTATATTTGATATTTATATTGAGACTACCATATGCTGGGAGTAACTAGTGTATAGTTTTGGTTGTGGGTTATTTTGAGATAAGTAATAAAGAAGAATATGTTGTCATATTCTTGAGTTGTAACTAGTGGATGTGGAGGGAGATTGTAGAATCATATTTGACATCAAGATTTAATTATGCTTCCATTATATTATAATTGATCGTTTTACCATTTATAATATTGATTTTTAATATTGTAATAATTTAAGTAGGCCAATACCTACTAATTTCTAGCATAGGTGATTAGATGTTCCCTCATCTTGATCGATCCTAATAAAACTTTAAGTAGCGACCATCAGTTGTAAAAGGTGTTGGCATGTGGGGCATTACAAATACTTAATCCCCAAATTTTGAATCACCTGCTAAACAAAGATTTTCCATCCAAGGTAAGATAAAATGTTTTACCTTTGAATCCAAGCTAGGAACTAGAATGGATTTTCTTGGAACTTTAGTATTTTTGTAATGAAGGGGGCTCAAAGGAAGAGACAAGATAACTAAGGAACTTTAGGAGAGAGTTTGAGAGCTCTTGGGTGAGAGTAAGCTTGAGGGTTTCTAAGCTTGCAAAGTGTGTGGTTGAATGGTAGCCAAAGGGCCTACTTATCGGCTTTAGATGGGTCATTTTGCAAGTTCCATTTGCTTGGTCTCCAAGTAATACAGTTATGCATATAAATTATAGCTTTGGTGCCAAAACATAGTTTCACCAATTTGGCATGTAAAAATTCCACTCCATAGTTCAACAGGTTGCTAAATGTAATTCTAGGACTTCAATTTGTGGGTGTGCTCACCAATTTAGTGATTTGAGCTATGGCTTCTTATCATATACTTCTCCCACCATTTTATAAGAAAAAATGAAGGGCTAAGATATATGTTGCATCAATGATTTGTCTTATCTTTAGCTTACATCAATTTGAACTTGAAATACATCATTTTGCTTGGAACATTCCATCGTCTGGTAGCCGTGAGGAGAATGCATGTAATACCCTAAGTATTAGCAACTATGTAAATAAATGGTAATGTATATAATATAGCCAGAGAGGCTAAAAGATAGTAGAATTTTGATGAATCGAGGGTTGAATATGTGATAAATTACATGAGTTGTGGTAAATGTGCAATTCTAGTTATTGAAAAAAGGATAGGTGAATTTTGAAAAAACAACTTGATAAAATCTTGGAATAGATTTACATGTGTTTGTTAGATGATTTTAGGTATGTGGTAACCCTTGATTTGATTGAATGACAAATGTTTGAGATTTAACCATTGCGTCAATTTTGTACTAAATAAGGACACTATTTAGAATTGATTAATTTTAAAATGTGTTAGGCGTGGGTAAGATGTCTAGCATGTTTATAATAGGTATGTATGATTATGGGTGAGATTTCAATGATAGATTTGGATGTATGAAAGAAACGAGCCTAATTATGTAGTTAAGCCCCAAAGAATTATGATAATGGAAATGATTGAGGATCATTGATAGGAACAATGATTTACATGAGGATGATTCTAGACATGATTTAAATGTGTTTGCGATGTTTGGGAATGAATTTTTATATGATAATTTTGATAATGGAGTCGTTTGAGACTAATAGCGAAAATTCGGTAACTAACAAACTTAATGTGTGAAATTTTGTAAATGACATGGAACATGATGATTTCTATCATGGATGAGATGCTAGATATATTTGTGATGTGTAAAAAGAGATTTTGGAAGCATTAAAGATGATAGATGCGAATTGGGGTAAGAAAACCTGTTGAAGAGGTGAAACGACTAAAAAGTTGAGTTGACAGGGCGAATTTTATATGAGACGTGTTTCAGAAAAAAAATGGCATGACTTTGATATTATGATGATAAGATATGTGTATGAATGATTGGGTTAGTTTTGGAAATGTTTTGTCATGTTATGACCACTTATCCTGTGAATAGGTAAAAGTTGTCAGTAAAGCCGCGTAGTAAAATGCATACTAAATTTTGTGGTTATGAAATTTTAAGCTAAAATGCAGCAGAAAGATAATACTTGAAGTTGAGAATCCAATGCAAAAAAATCATCTCAATCAGAGTTGCCTAGAGAAAGTTATGGGCAAAATGGTGTAGGATAACTAAAATTGGCCGTTTATGGGCGCACACGGATCAAACCGTGTGATTTTCAGAATCACATGGGTCAAAGCGTGTGGGGCTATTTTAAACAGGGAGAGTGCGAACCCACCCCATTTCTTTCCCTTATTCCTCTCCATGACCCTAGCTCTCTACCCCATGAAAAACGACTCAAAAGTGTTTGATTCCATGTTGTTTTGCATCAAGGGAGCTTGATGGATCAAGAAGGAAAGCTTCGAGCTTTGGAGATTTTTGAGATCCTTTGAGAAAAATAAATTTAAGGTAAGTAGGTTGTTTTGTTTTGAAATGAATGATGGATCTGAGTTACAAATTATGTGTTTTGATATTTTGTGAAACCCTAACTAATGAAGTACCCATATGTATGCACTAATCATGTATATGATATTTACTTGGGAATTATTGAATTATGAAGGTTTTGTGTGATTTTGCTAATTATTGTAATTAGGTTATGGATTAGCAATAATGATGTGCTTAATCATTTTGAGCTAAAATGAGACAATGGGATTAGAGCACATTGTTGTTGATTTAAATGTGCAAATACATTAAGGAAAATTATTTTCCATTATTTAATATGAATTATGGGAGTTATATGATAATTGACAAGTTAAATGGAAAAACACAGAAAAATTCATAACTCAACCCCTGTGGGGCGGATTCAAGTGAAATTTGAAATGAAAATTAATGATGTTGGGCTTGGTATTATGGAATCAATGGGTCATGAAAATTCTTGATAAAATGAGTATTATGATTTATTGATCATATTTCAATTTCAACCGTTAACTTTAAACGGTTATAACGGGAGCTAGAAAAATCAGATTGATATGAAATTTGAAATGGTTGAATGAAATTATGAAATATTTATTTTGGATGGCTTAGATTAAGCATGGAATTTTGGGAAAATACCTGCATTGAAAAAGGTGAGCTTGGTTGACTAATGTACCTCAAGAGTACCTTGCATTTAATGCTAGAGTACAATCATAATTGCATGCATTTAATGGGATTTGAGGTGTCAAGTACAGCCCATTTTTAAGGCATTTTATGTATTAATATAAAATGCAAATATCCAAATAAAAACCCAGCAATGAATGTGCACAATTGATGAAGCTAGGAGTGCTCAAGTGAGCATAGGCTATGTGGCATAAGGGGATGTCCAAGGGGCTGCCATGTTGCTCCTTTTTGAATTTTTAATTTTTAAAATATATGCATATCTGCAGCTGAGATGCAGGTACATAAGATATGCATCCAATTATGAAGATTTTTAGCAATAAAAAATTAGAAAAATGCAGATGCATGAAGCTGAAAACGTGGACAGCTTATGGGGCAATTAACGTGCATGATGTGCTGCTGTTGCTGCCATTTTGTTAATTTTTTAACACCAAATTGATACATAAATTAAAGGGTAATTAAGTGTATAATTTACCCTTAGATTAGGATTGAAAAAAATATATAAAAACTGCTGGAAATATGGGCAGCAAGGGACATGACTTGGAGAGGCAGCTGGACAGTTGGATTTAAAGCAGATTTTATGAATTTTGTAAATTGTTAAAAACCCAATTTACTTGGCTAGGAAGTTGCCAACACATGAAGGTGATAAGGGAGCATTTAAATGATGTGGAAAATGTAGGAAATGTGGGGCCCACAGCTGGAAAAAAATCCAGCTTATAGCCCATGCACGTCCATTTTGAGAGAGGGTTGGAAAAGTTGGCAAAGTGCTGGAATTTTCACTCTAAGCAACCAGAAGCTCTCACGTCCATTTTTCCCAGCCAAGGAAGAAGGAAAAACAAGAAAAAAAGAGGAGAATTTATGGAGGAAAATCATCTTAAAGTGGTAGGGTTTGAATTAGCTCAAAACCAAGTAAGTATAAGTGTTGTTTGAGTTGGTTATTTTGAGTTTTAAACTCCAAAATGGGAATATGGAAGGGATGCTTAAAGAATCTATAGAATGATGATTTAACATGCTTTTGATTGAATATGAAATGGGTATTAAGTTTCATGTATGAATTTTCATGTTTAAGTTGATGAAAGTGAAGTTTTGCATATATATTGAGTGGAAAATCCAAGTCGATAAACCCTAAATCTCCATGACAAGTTTCTGTTTTGGTTTGATGATATGATTAGGTTATGAATCATGTATTAATTCAAAACATATGTTGGTTTGTGCTTAAATGATGAATTTTTGAAGTTATGGAATGCAAAGCGATAGTTATGATCTAATTTCCTTGTTTCTATGCTAAAAATGCTATGGAAATATTTTTGCATGCTTTGTGAATGTTATGTAGGGTAAAATACCCTAGGTTTAAGGCATTATGGATGCCCCAAAATATTTAGAAAAAGAAGCCCCAAAACTGATTTTTATAGATTTTATGAAAGTGTGTTTAACCGATGTGAAACGGGACTCAAAACATGTAGGAAACTTGCTGTTTTGAGAAATGATAATTCATGAATGTTATATATATGTTAAATCCCTAAATATGGATTAATAAAAGTGGAATTACATGCTGAAATTTCGGAATTATATGACTGCTTAGGGTTATGTGTCAAAAGACACATTAAGTGGGTGAAAAACGGGTTCCAAGTTTGCTGTTTTGGAAACCTATGGTGAGTGGATTTAAATCCCATAAAAATACCCTAAATGCAGTGGTAATTAAGGGTAATTAAACCGCTGAAATATTGATTAAATTTCTGAATGAGCAAATTTTATGAAATACATTATGTATGTATTGCCAAATGGGCATATGTGAAGTAATAGATGTGCATAAGTGATGAATGACTTGTGAAATGTGATTTTATGCAAAAGTTCATGAAAATAAGATGAATTATAGGTTTATATATCTATTTAAGATTTTATGATATTAATTCCAAAATTTTGGACTTGATTTATGAAACTAAGGCAATGATATGTGCATGAGAGAAACACCCATGTGTGTATTTTGGGAAAAAATGGATAAATGACAAAGTGAGGTTAATGAACCTATGTATAATGATTATTGAATGAATTTTGTGAGATTGAAATGAATACCCTAATTGTGGGGTTATATATATATATATGTTATGTTATGTGTTAGCTAATGACGTGTGTAAAAACGGGCGGTGTATGCGCATAATGACTTGTGGAGTCAAATAAATGATATATGTGGATGGAATGGGTTGGAAAACTAAATGAAATATGAAAAAAATAAATATATGAAAAAATATATTACTCTCATGTAGGCAAAGGCATAGGAAAAGCGGATTCGGAAAGCTAAGAGACACAGGTACGTAAGCAAATTTTCTAAATGAATTTTTGATTTCTAAATTGTTTACGTAAATGCAATTTTTGCTTTAACCTGTTTGATGAAATTATGGAAATTACTTCTAATGTGTTTAAGGATGGCCATCCCTTAGCAAAATGATGTTGAAATGATGTTTTTACTTCAAATGCGATATTATGAAATTTTCTTTGATAAATGCTATAGACAAATGATGTGGTTCTATGTTTCTGATTAAAAAATCATGCTAGTATGTTAAAGATGGATTTATGCAAAAGTTCATGTGCACAGGGTAATAGGTCCACTTGAAGGGTATAAGCGGACCGATTGTCCCCCCTTAGTGTGGCCAAGTAGCTTAAAATAGGCCCAAGGCCGGCGGCGCCCTCTCTAAAATGGGAGTTAACGTGACGGATGGTCGCCTGGCTAGCTTCCATCCTAAGAGACTTATGATGATTATGTTCATGCTTTAAATGGCATTATGCATATGGCACTCGTAATGGGTACAAGATTACATGTTTTTAAGATATACCTTTAGACAAGGTATAAGTTGCTTTCCAAGATGATTTTAAATGCAAAATGTTGCCTGAAATGATTTGCCTATAAAATGCAAATAGCTTTCTTATTGAGTTTCGACTCACGATTTTGTTTTCCAAACCCAAAGACAGGTGAAGGACAGGACATGGCGAAGGAGCAAATACAAGCTTAAGGAAACAATGGAGAAATTTTAGAATTTTTATGTTATGAAAACTCATGTGAAATAATTGTAAATTATATGAAGTGTTTTATATTGATGTTGATGATGTATATATGTCGTGACATCTGATTTAGGCAAGTGTTGAAATGTTGCTTGAACATCATATTTGTATGTGATGAATGGAATTGAAATGACTTAGATATGTCTGAGTTGAAAATATGAGAACTTAAATTATTATGGGAACTTCTATATGATCATAATTAATGAGATAAATATCCGATAAAACCTGCCGTGTGACAGGGCAACAATCCTGATCACGTTTACCAATCAATACGATCCCGAGGTAAGGCTCAGGATGTGACGCTCGGGTTTGGGGCGCCACAGAGCTTGGTATCAGAGCATGTATTGGTAAATAGGCGTGGAAAGTTTCTAAGTGTTGAAAATTTAAGGAATATGATGAGATATGCATGATATCACATGATTATGTGATGAATTAGATATGAATTATATGATGCTTATGTATGTATATAACATGATGAAATATATGCTATATGATGATTAGGTATGCTTATAACATGATGAAATGCATTCCATATGACAATGAATTATGTTGCAATGCAAATTGATTGCTATGTTGCACAGATGGCGGATAGGGGTAAGCGGATGATGAGTGCAGAGGAGTTGAAAAAGGAGGAGGAGAGGAGACAACAAAGGGACGAGAATATACACAGGTGGTGGGAATCCTAGCACAATATTGCACCATTTCGATCAGTTCCCCCAGGATTTTCACCAATATGCACTCATGATCACACTCAAGAAAGCTACCATGACCCCTTTAGTCAACACGGACAAGATCTAGGAGAGTCCTCAAGTTATAAGCCTAGAGCCTGAGTTCTCCCAGGAACCTATCTTGGAATTCCCAGGGATCCACGTGTTCCAACGGATAGAGTTGACCCACAAGACCTAAAGGACTTTTGCGCAAAGACTCAAGCACCTACACCCCCCGACGCAAGCTCGTGGTATAGATTCGTTGATGGATGTGTTCAGTTTCGTTACGGAGCATCTTGGAATAGACTTGTGGCACCCCAAACACGAGCGTCACATCCTGAGCCTTACCTCGGGATCCTATTGATTGGTAAACGTGATCAGGATTGTTGCCCTGTCACATGGTGGATTTTATCGGATATTTATCCTATTAATTATGATCATATCGAAGTCCACATAACAATTCAAGTTCTCATAATTTCAATCTCAGATATATCTAAGTCATTTCGATTGTTTAAACAACATTTCAACAAGTGCCTAAATCAGATGTCACAACATATATACATCATAATCATCAAGCACAACATAAAATTTCAGTTTACATTCTTCCCACATAAGTTCCATAACATGAAATTTCTAAGTTTTTTTTTTCATTGATTCCTTAAGCTGACACTTGCTCCTTTGCCATGACCTGTCCTTAACCCGTCTTTGGGTTTGGAAAACAAAATCGTGAGTCAAAACTCAATAAGTAAGCTATTTTCATTTTACAGGCAACATTTTGCATTCAAAATCATATTGGAAAGCAATCTATACCTTATCTAAAGGTATATCTTAAAAGCATGAAATCCTGTACCCATCACGGGTCCCATATGCATAATGCCATATGAAAACATGAACACATATACCATGTCTCCCTTAGGATGGAAGCTAGCCAGGCGACCATCCATCACGTTAACTCTCATTTCAGAGAGAACGTCGCCGGCCTTAGGCCTGTTTCAAGCGACTTGGCTACACCAAGGGGGGACAATCGGTCTGCTTATACCCTTTAAGTGGACCTAGTAACCTGTGCTCATGAACTTTTGCATAAATCCATATTTAACATGCTAGCATGATTTTTCAATCAGAACATAAACTGATAATATTTTTCCATAGCATTTATCAAAGAGAAATTTCATAATATTGCATTTAAAGTAAAATATCATTTCAACGCTATTTTGCTAAGGGATGGCCATCCTTAAACACATTAGAATCAATTTTCACAGTTTCAACAAAAAAGTTAAAGAAAAAATTGCATTTATGGAAACAATTTAGAAAAGCAAAAATCCTTTAGAAAATTTGCTTGCTTACTTGAATTCCTTAGCTTTCCATCACAACTTTTTCTTTGCCTTTGCCTAGATTTTTCAAATATTTCTTTTTCTCATATTTCATTTATTTTTCCAACCCATTCCATATACATACATCATTTATTTGACTTCATAAGTCATCATACACATATATAGCTCATTTTGCACATATTAGCATATTTTATACACATTTCTTCGGCTACCACATAACATAACATGTATAACCCCATACATAGGGTATTCATTTCAATTACACAATATTCATTCAATAACCATCATACATCGGTTCATTAAGCTCACTTTGCCATTTATCCATTTTTCCAAAATACACACATGGGTGTTTCTTCTACGTACTTATCATTGCCTTAGATTCATAAATCAAGTCCAAAATTTTGGAATTAATATAATAAAATATCAAACAGATATATAAACATGGAATTCATCTCATTTTCATGAATTTTTGCACAAAATCATTTTTCATAAATCATTCATCGCCTATTCACCTTTATCCCTTCACATAAGCTCATTTAGCACATAAACATAATGCATTTCATAAAATTTGCTAACTCAGAAATTTAATCCATTTTTCAGGGGTTTAATTAACCTTAATCAACACTGCATTCAAGGTATTTTTATGGGATTTAAATCCATTCAACCAAGGTTTTCCAAAACAGCAAGTTTGGAACCCGTTTTTCACCCGTTTTACGTGTCTTTTGACACATAACCGTATGCAGTCATATAATTCCGAAATTCCAGAAAATAAATCCATTTTTCCTAATTCATATTTAGGTATTAAACACATATATAACATCCATACATTATCATTTCTCAAAACAGCAAGTAGCCTATGTTGGAAACATGAGGAAAACTAGCTAAATCTATGTTTTGATGATTAACAAAACAATTTGAGAAAGTCTTGACTACTAACAAGTTTGTGAAATGTCTTAAGGAATATACATTTGAAGAAAATCAAGTTGGAAGGCCAAGTCGTTCCCCAAGTCGACTCCAAGATCGACTTCAAACATGCAGAACGTCCAGAGCTGAAAACGGAAGAAGGGAAGGTGAAGTCGCAGGCCAAGTCGACTCCACCTGCGACTTGAGTAGTCAAGTCGCAAACGAAGTCGACCTCACCATCGACTTCAGTCGGGCGAAACCTTCCAGAGTTGAATTCGAAACAGCAGAATGCCGAAGTCGCACCCCAAGTCGACTCCACGTGCGACTTGAGGTGAAGTCGCAGCCGAAGTCGACTCAGACATCGACTTCGCTCAGGCAGACGGAAAAATTCAAATGACAAGTTCTGGATTACTTGATTTCAAGCCAAACTAAATGAAGATGAAGATCAAGGCAACATAGATACTCAAGCTGAAACATTTGAAGACAAATCCACGTACAAGCAAGAAGCATAAACTCAATCGTTCAAATCAAGAAGATATCTAAGATTACATGAGTCAAGATTTTCAAGAACATCATGACAGTGAAGTCGCAAAGCCAAGTCGACCTCATGATCGACTTCAAGTGGGCAAAACCTTCCAGCGTTGAAACTGAAGACCGAAGTTCGCGAAGTCGCACCCGAAGTCGACTTCATCTGCGACTTGGGTGAAGTCGCACCCGAAGTCGACTCCACCTGCGACTTGGGTCGCAACGGTCGGAATTAATTCGAACGTTGGCGCATTAAATACGCGCCACCTACCTTCTAACGTTCGGATTCCCTCCAAAATTATAAATAGCATTCATGGTGGACGAGGGAAGTAGCTGAAAAACATTAAGTGTGCTTAACTACTACATTCAAGAGCTCTAAAGAGATCAAGCCACTCAAAGAAGAAGAACTCTACTTCAAATAGCAAGAGCTTTATTTCAGAATCTTCAAAGCCATTACAACAAGTTCTTCTCTGCGCCAAAACTGCTACTACACAACTGTAAAGTGTAGATTTCTTTGTTTCATTTATTTGTAATTGAACTTGATCTAGTTTGAGGAACTAGGATCAAGTGTATGCTAAGTAGTGTGTGATTGGAGTGAGACTCATCACCTACTTGAGCAGTGAGTTATATGCCCCCTAGAGCTAGAATCTAGAAGAGAGCAAGAGGCTCTAATTGTATTCGTGGAATGCAATAGTGGAACCCAAGTCACAAGGAGTGTGAGCTTGGAAGAGTGGAGTAGGGAGGTTGCCCGAACCACTATAAAAATTCTTGTCTGCTTGATTTACATTTCTGCTCTCTTTATTACTTTGCTTTCCATTCAGTTTCTTCATTCAAGGGGATTAATTCTACAAGGGGTTAAGTTTTTTAAGTTACCAAAGAAATTTTTAAGAACCCAATTCACCCCTCCCCTCTTGGGTTTTGTCATCTATTCGGGACCCAACAAGTGGTATCAGAGCAGGTCTTTGAGTTTATCAAAGAGATCTTATTGAAATGGCATCCCAATCTACTTCCGTTCCCGCATTTGCTGAAGGCCAATCCTTTACAAGGCCACCGTTGTTTGATGGGAACAATTTTGGATATTGGAAGCTTCGTATGAAGCAACTCATCATGGCTACCGACATGGACTCTTGGATTGCTATCCAAGATGGTGTAACCTTGCCTATAGATGAAAGAGCTTCCAAGTGGACCGAAGAGGAAGTTAGAACCGTCAAGAGCAATGCCAAGGCAATGAATTCTTTATTTTGTGCTCTTACGGCTTCGGAGTATGATAGAGTATCTTCTTGTTTGACTGCAAAAGAGATATGGGATACTCTAACATCCATTTATGAAGGAACCTCCCAAGTCCAAGGGACTAGGAGAAACATTTTGATTGGAGAGTTTGAAAATTTCAGAATGCTAGATACTGAAAATATTTCTGAAATGTTTGCAAGATTTTCTAAGATTACTAATGCTCTCAAAGGTCTTGGAAAAGCTATCTCTGAATCCGAACAGGTGATGAAGATACTAAGAGCTCTACCGGATTCATGGACTCCAAAGATTACAGCTATTGAAGAAGCAAAAGACCTCAACACCCTAAAGCTAGAAGATCTAATTAGCTCACTAATGTCACATGAGCTAATTAAGAGAAGAAACGAAGAGAATCATAAAGGGAAGAAAATCATTGCATTAAAAGCGGCACGCAACTCAGATGAGTCTACCTCCTCGTCTAACAATGGTGATGAAGATATTGCACTTCTTACTCACAAGTTTCGAAAATTTGTGAGAAAAGAAAAGAACCTTAAAGACTTCAAAGAAAGACCACAAAAAGAAAAGAAGAAGGAGGTCACAAAATGCTACCGATGCGGGGGCGTAGGACATATGCAAGCTCAATGTCCTACACCGGAAGAAAGGCCAAAGGTGAATCATGAAAGAAGAAAATACCAATGGCCAAGAGGAAGAGGCATGTTCGTCAACGAGGAAACTTCATCAACATGCAGCTCTTCAACCGACGACAATGATGCAGCCAACTGTGCAAGAATATGCTGCATGGCACGAATCGAGCAAGAAGAGGACTTGCTATGCTTGAACACAACGGAAGTTTTGGAAGATCAATCCATCTCAACAAAATACACAGAAAGTGAAGAGGTAACTTCCAAACCTTGTCATTCTCAATCTAGTTATTCTTCTTTTCATAATTGCCTCAAATGTGCTGAATTAGAAGAACTACAACTTGCATATGATTCATTATATGAGGAGATCAAAAAGCTAGGAAACAAGTTGACATTAAAGAGACAACAATGTAACTTTGTTATTATTGAAAATGGAAAACTAGCTGAAAAATCAACAAAACTGAAAGAAAAAAATGAATCATTGTTGAAAGAGATAGAGAAACTAAGAAAAGAGAACAAATCATTAAATGAATCATTAGCAAAGTTCTCTAATCCAGGAGAAAATGTAAGAATGTTTCTGAATATGACCTCACAAACTGATAAAAGAGGACTTGGTTACAATACATTTGAGCAAGGAGAAAGTGGCAAATCAAATGTGCCTACACTTGGGAAATATCAAACCAAAACTGCACCTATATACAAGCCACAAATGAAAAATGTTATGTGGACTAGAAGGCCAACATTTGAATCAAAATATACTTGGAGGCTTACTCCTAGATTACCAATGACTTGCAATTTTTGCAACAAAATGGGTCATAAAGTTTATAAGTGTAACCTTAAGAGATTATTTGACCATGGTGCTAAATTAGTTTGGGTTCCAAGAAACACAAGATTTGGGCTTTCAAAATTAGAACAACAAAGGTTGAACAATATTACTAACCCAATTGGACCCATAAAATGGGTACCAAAAAGATAAGGATTATTTGTTTACTTTTCAGATTTGTTTAAAGGCAAAGGCAAACAATGTGTGGTTCATGGATAGCGGTTGTTCAAGGCACATGACCGGAGAAAGAAGTTTATTCCACAAACTTAAGCCTTGCAACGACGGAACGGTTGCCTTTGGTAATAATGAGAAAGGTAAAATCAAAGGTAAAGGAAATATTTACAGTAGCTCAAATGCATGCATGGAGGATGTTTTGTTTGTTGAAGGACTCAAGCATAACTTAATGAGTATTAGCCAATTATGTGATAAAGGATATAAGGTTGTGTTTGAATCATCTATATGTAATGTATTTGATGGTGAACATATCATGTTTAGTGGAAAAAGACATGGAAATGTATATTTGGTTTCACTTGATGAACTAGATGGTCAATGTCTAATGGCCATTGAAAATGATCCATGGGTTTGGCATAAAAGACTTGGACATGTGAATATGTCAAACATAAAGACCCTATGGAAAAAGAGTTTGGTAGAAGGCTTGCCAAAGTTGAAATATGACAAAGACAAAATTTGCAAGGCATGTCAATTATCTAAACAACCAAAGATGTCTTTTTCTACCAAAAAGGAGATTTCCACCACTAGGCCACTTGAATTGCTACACATGGATCTATATGGGCCATCCGACATCTTAACCATTGGTGGAAAGAAATATGTATTTGTGATTGTTGATGACTTTTCAAGATTTACATGGGTAATTCTCTTAGCTAGCAAAGATGAAGCTTTCTCTATGTTTTCAACTTTTGTAAACTTGGTGGAAAATGAAAAACAGAATACCATTTTGTGTATAAGGAGTGACCATGGTGGTGAATTTGAGAACAAACGATTCACAGAATTATGTAATGAAAAAGGAATTCATCACACATTTTCTGCACCAAGGACTCCACAACAAAATGGAGTAGTTGAAAGGAAAAACAGAACTATACAAGAGATGGCTAGAACAATGCTAAATGAGAGCAAATTATCCAAGAAGTTTTGGGGTGAAGCTGTGAGCACAGCTTGTCATGTTTTAAATCGAGTTACCATTAGAGCTATCTTGAAAAAGACCCCATATGAGCTATGGAAGGGAAGAAAACCAAATATCTCTTATTTTCATGCTTTTGGATGCACATGTTATGTTCTGAACAATGGAAAAACCAACTTGGGAAAACTTGACGCTAAAAGTGACGAGTCAATATTCCTTGGGTACTCATCAAATAGCAAAGCATATAGAGTATTCAATAAACGAAACCAAGTTGTAGAAGAATCCATACATGTTGTTTTTGATGAAACTAACCCATGCTTGAAAAGAAGAGATGATTTAAGTGATGCAGATGAGATTGTAAGCAACCTTGAAAGGCTGCATGTGGAAAAGCAAGAAGAGTCCATGGAGGAAAGGGTAAGTGAAGGTGATGATTCCTATAAACCTCCATCTGATTTAAAATTCAAACATGCACATCCAATTGAGCAAGTTATAGGAAATGTGTATGAAGGTGTAAAAACTAGAAGGTCAAAGCAAAATGTGTGTGGACAATATGCTTTTTGTATCCAAAATTGAACCTTCTAATATTGATCAAGCTCTTGATGATGAAAACTGGATTATAGCAATGCAAGAAGAGCTAAATCAATTTGAAAGAAATCAAGTTTGGCACCTTGTTCCTAGACCAAATGACTGTATTGTTATTGGCACCAAGTGGGTCTTTAGGAACAAATTAGATGAAAGTGGACTTGTAGTAAGAAACAAAGCTAGACTTGTGGCAAAAGGATACTCACAAGAAGAAGGAATAGATTTTGAAGAATCCTATGCCCCGGTTGCTAGATTAGAGGCAATTCGCATCTTACTAGCTTTTGCATCTCACATGAACTTTTAAACTGTTTCAAATGGATGTCAAAAGTGCATTTCTGAATGGTTATATAAATGAAGAGGTGTATGTAGAACAACCACCTGGATTTGAGAAAAAAGATCAATCTAAAATTGTATACAAGCTAACCAAAGCATTATATGGATTAAAACAAGCTCCAAGAGCTTGGTATGATAGACTAAGCAAATTTCTGATTGATCATGATTTTCAAAAAGGAAATGTAGACACCACTTTGTTTATCAAGTACAATGGAAAGGATATATTGATCATTCAGATTTATGTAGATGATATTATTTTTGGTGCTACTAATGAAACTCTTTGCCAAGAATTTTCTGAGCTTATGCAGAAAGAGTTTGAGATGAGCATGATGGGAGAGCTAAACTTCTTCCTTGGACTGCAAATCAAGCAACTAAATGAAGGAATCTTCATAAACCAGTCCAAATACATCAAGGAGATGCTCAAGAAGTTTGGCATGGAGAATAGCAAAGGAGCAAACACGCCCATGAGCTCTACAATCAAGCTTGACAAAGATGAGAAGGGCAAAGTAGTTGATTTAAAATTGTATAGAAGCATGATAGGCTCCTTATTGTATTTAACTGCTTCTAGGCCAGATATTTTGTTTAGTGTGTGTATGTGCTCTAGATTTCAATCATGCCCAAAAGAATCACACTTGGTAGCTGTGAAAAGAATTTTTAGATATCTAGTAGACACTACCAACTTAGGACTATGGTATCCAAAGGGCTCTAATTTTGATCTAATCGGCTACTCGGATGCGGATTTTGCTGGCTACAAAGTAGATAGAAAAAGCACTAGTGGAACATGTCAGTTTCTTGGGAAGCATGTTGGTTTCATGGTTTTCAAGAAAACAAACTAGTGTTGCTCTATCTACGGCGGAGGCCGAATATATTGCCGCCGGGAGCTGTTGTGCTCAATTACTTTGGATGAAACAGCAACTTAGGGACTATGGCATGGATTTCAAAGATATACCTATCAAATGTGATAATACAAGTGCCATATGTCTAACCAAGAATCCAGTCTTGCATTCTAGGACCAAACATATAGACCTTAGACATCATTTCATTAGAGAACATGTAGAAAATCATGACATATGTTTGGTATATGTAAGGACAGAGGATCAAGTTGCAGATATATTCACTAAACCCCTAGCAAAAGAAGCATTTTATAAGCTTAGAAATGACATGGGAATGCTTGAACTAACTTAAAGCATAAATTGAGGGGGAGCACCCATTTAGGGGGAGCACCCATTTTTGATATATTGACAAAAAGGGGGAGAGAGATTTAAGAATAAGGAGAAGAAGAGGATTTGAGTATAAGTTATTTGAGTATAAGTCTTTATGATTAAAGGGGAGAGAGATTTAAGGAGAGAAGAGTAGGATATGTATATGCTTAAATGAATACTTTGAATGTTTGCATTATGAATATGAGCTTATTTATTTAAATGAAAGGTATCCACTCAAATCGGTTTTGTCAATCATCAAAAAGGGGGAGATTGTTGGAAACATGAGGAAAACTAGCTAAATCTATGTTTTGATGATTAACAAAACAATTTGAGAAAGTCTTGACTACTAACAAGTTTGTGAAATGTCTTAAGGAATATACATTTGAAGAAAATCAAGTTGGAAGGCCAAGTCGTTCCCCAAGTCGACTCCAAGATCGACTTCAAACATGCAGAACGTCCAGAGCTGAAAACGGAAGAAGGGAAGGTGAAGTCGCAGGCCAAGTCGACTCCACCTGCGACTTGAGTAGTCAAGTCGCAAACGAAGTCGACCTCACCATCGACTTCAGTCGGGCGAAACCTTCCAGAGTTGAATTCGAAACAGCAGAATGCCGAAGTCGCACCCCAAGTCGACTCCACGTGCGACTTGAGGTGAAGTCGCAGCCGAAGTCGACTCAGACATCGACTTCGCTCAGGCAGACGGAAAAATTCAAATGACAAGTTCTGGATTACTTGATTTCAAGCCAAACTAAATGAAGATGAAGATCAAGGCAACATAGATACTCAAGCTGAAACATTTGAAGACAAATCCACGTACAAGCAAGAAGCATAAACTCAATCGTTCAAATCAAGAAGATATCTAAGATTACATGAGTCAAGATTTTCAAGAACATCATGACAGTGAAGTCGCAAAGCCAAGTCGACCTCATGATCGACTTCAAGTGGGCAAAACCTTCCAGCGTTGAAACTGAAGACCGAAGTTCGCGAAGTCGCACCCGAAGTCGACTTCATCTGCGACTTGGGTGAAGTCGCACCCGAAGTCGACTCCACCTGCGACTTGGGTCGCAACGGTCGGAATTAATTCGAACGTTGGCGCATTAAATACGCGCCACCTACCTTCTAACGTTCGGATTCCCTCCAAAATTATAAATAGCATTCATGGTGGACGAGGGAAGTAGCTGAAAAACATTAAGTGTGCTTAACTACTACATTCAAGAGCTCTAAAGAGATCAAGCCACTCAAAGAAGAAGAACTCTACTTCAAATAGCAAGAGCTTTATTTCAGAATCTTCAAAGCCATTACAACAAGTTCTTCTCTGCGCCAAAACTGCTACTACACAACTGTAAAGTGTAGATTTCTTTGTTTCATTTATTTGTAATTGAACTTGATCTAGTTTGAGGAACTAGGATCAAGTGTATGCTAAGTAGTGTGTGATTGGAGTGAGACTCATCACCTACTTGAGCAGTGAGTTATATGCCCCCTAGAGCTAGAATCTAGAAGAGAGCAAGAGGCTCTAATTGTATTCGTGGAATGCAATAGTGGAACCCAAGTCACAAGGAGTGTGAGCTTGGAAGAGTGGAGTAGGGAGGTTGCCCGAACCACTATAAAAATTCTTGTCTGCTTGATTTACATTTCTGCTCTCTTTATTACTTTGCTTTCCATTCAGTTTCTTCATTCAAGGGGATTAATTCTACAAGGGGTTAAGTTTTTTAAGTTACCAAAGAAATTTTTAAGAACCCAATTCACCCCTCCCCTCTTGGGTTTTGTCATCTATTCGGGACCCAACAGCCTACACGTTTTGAGTTTCGTTTCACATCGGTTTGACGTTCTTTCATAAAATCTATAAAAATCAGTTTTAGGGTTTCTTTTCCCAAATATTTTTGAGCGTCCATAATACCTTAAAACTAGGGTATTTTACCCTACATAACATGCATAAAACATGGAAACCCATTTTCATAGCATTTTTAGCATAGAAACTTAGAAATTAGGTCAAAATCATCACTTTGCATTTCATAACTTCAAAAATTCATCATTTAAGAATAAACCATCATATATTTTGAATTAATACATGATTCATAATGTAATCACATCATCAAACCAAGAAAAAAACTTGTCTTGGAGATTTAGGGTTCACCAACTTGAATTTCCCACTTAATACACTTGTAAACCTTCACTTTTATCAACTTAAACTTAAAAATTCATACATAAAACCTAATATCCATTCCATATTCATTCGAAAGAATGTTAAATCACCATTTTACAGATCCTTTAAGCATCCCTTTCATTTTCAAGTTTTGAGTTTAAAACTTCAAGTTAAACAACTTAAAACCAAACACATACTTACTTGGTTTTGAGCTAATCCAAACCCTAATCCTTTGAGTTGCTTTTCTTCTCAAATTTTCTCCTTTTTTCCCTTTCTTTTCTTCTTCTTCCTTGGCTGGGAATATGGAATGTGAGCTTCTGCTTGCTTTGGAGAAGAAGTTCACACTTAGCCAACTTTTCACTCCTTCTCTCAAAGTGGACGTGCATGGGCTATAGCTGGATTTTTTTCCAGCTGTGGGCCCCAAAATTTGGGCAATTTCCACACCCTTAAATGCATGCATATCTCCCTTGAAGTGCTGGCAAATTTACAGCCTAGTAAATTAGGTTTTATCGTATTTCAAAAATAAAAAAATGGCATTAATCCATAGCCGTCCAAGTGTCCATCTTTGCACGTCCATTGCTGCCGATTTATGCAGCCATTTTTCCCATTTTTTTCAATCCTAATTTAAGGGTAATTTGTACACTTAATTACCCATTAATTAATGTATTAATTTAGTGTAAATAAATTTAGCAAAAATTGCAGCAACTTAGCATTTCAAATCACATTTTCCATCCCCATATGCTGTCCACGTTTCAGCTGCATGTACCTGCCTTTTCCAATTTTTTTATTGCTGAAAATCTTCATAATTATATGAACATCTCATGTACTTTCATCCCATCAGCTTATATGCATATTTTAAAAATTAAAAATAAAAAATATACAATCAAAACAGCCCCTTTGACGTCCCATGTTGCCACACTACCTATGCTAGGGTTTGCCTTTTGTAGCTCCATCATCATATGCATTCAATGGATGAATATTTCTCACATTTTTTTCATTTCAAATAATTGCACAAAATACCCTAGAAACGGCCTGCAATTGCCACCTCAAATCCTATTCACATCATGCATTTATGCTTGGTACTCTAGCATTAAATGCATTGTACTCATATGGAGCATTAGTAAACCATGCTCACCTTTTTCAATGTAGGTATTTTTTCAAAATTTTATTCTTAATCCAAGCCATTCAAAATAAACATCTCATAATTTCATTCAACCGTTTCAAATTTCATCTCAATCCGTGTTTCCTAGCTCCCGTTATAGCCGTTTAAAGTTAATTGTTGAAATTGAAATATGATAAATAAATCATAATTCTCATTTAATCAAGAATTTTCATAACCCATTAATTCCATAATACCAAGCCCAAAATTATTAATTTCCATTTCAAATTTCACTTGAATCCGCCTTACAGGCGTTGAGTTATGAATTTTCCAATGTTTTTCCATTAAACTTGTCAATTATCATATAAATTCCCATAATTCATATTAAATAATGGAAAAATGATTTTTCATGATATATTTGCATATTCAAATCAACATCAATATGCTCTAATCCCATTTTCTCATTTTAACTAAAAATGCTTAATCACATCATTATTGCTAATCCATAACCCTAATTGCAATAATTAGCAAAATCACATAAAATCTTCATAATTCAATAATTTGCATATATATATCATATACATGATTAATGCATACATATGGGTCCTACATGGGTTAGGGTTTCACAAGACTCCATCAATGGGAAGTGGACATGGCCCTCAATATTCAAAGGCGTCGTGCCGAGGGAGTCATCGAAGTACCTGCTACTCCTAAACCTGATGAGGTGATGCTCTATATAATGGAGAACATAGGTGAAATTGTTCGATTGGCCGAGGTCAATGATGATGATGACCCTATGGAATTCCTCGAGCCTTTCAAGGAAAAAGAGAAGGATGAAGCGGAAGAAGTAGAGGAGGAAGTAGAGGAGAAAATAATGGAGTTTGTAGAGGATGACGAGGATGAGGATGATGATGATGATAGTAGTGATGATGAGGTTCAGGCGTGGTCCAACACTAGCACACTCACAGAGGCACCTTCACAAGTTCCACGTAGACGTAGACGTTTAAGGAGAGGTCCAGGAGGACGATGAACTTTCTTGTTTTGCTTTTCTTTAAACGGTTGTGTATATATAAGTGTGGCTTGATGATAATGTGGTGTTAGTTATGATTCCCAAAATAGACTGATATGTATATAAATGTGAAATGTGTATGCTATGCTGAATATGCACTTAAGTGTGACTCACTTTTGTATGTACTAACTATGAATGTAATGTTGTGAATATGAAGTATGTGAATGAATATGTTGATATACTGAACTCTTGATGTTTTAGATATGTATGGATGAATGAGCATGAGCTGAATGATGTGATATATTATGATTGAATAAATTGGTTGTGACCATGTGATAATGAAATGCGTATGCAATGATTCCATGATGATTATCAATGAAATGTGTATATAGTGATTTAATGCTAATTGAAAATGAAAAGTGTGATGTTATATACTCAGACTAAAACAATGGTGGAAACAAGAGCAAGATTGAGGAAAAATAAAGGAAAAGAGGCAGCGACAGAGGTTCCAAGCCAACTGAAGTTGGAGAATCTAGCCGACCTAAAAGAGGAAGGCCAGGGACACAAAACTAAAGGAACCAACAAAGGCGGAATGATGAAAGCCCGAAACGGAATATGGAGGAGGAAAATGAGTCGAGGCAGAATAGACTCATGTAGGAAAAAGTGGCTGCAGCAGTGGAAAAAGCAATGCAGCAGGCCACTAGGGATTGGGCAGCGCAGACTGCCGACATTATACAAGGATTATGGGAAAGAACCCAACAAGCACAGTTGGGTAATACAGAGACAGAAGGACCTGCTTCTATGGCGGACCCCGTTATCACATTAGCACCTCTAAGAGATGAAAATCAGCTAATGGAAGCTGATAGAAGAGCCATTAATGCCTTTCTAGCGCAACGGCCTCCGAAATATTTTGGAGAACCCGACCCGGTCCAAGCAGAGCAGTGGTTGACGGAGATTAAGAAATTGTTTAGGATATCTCCATGCAACGACCGTCAGAAAGTATTGTGTGCCACCCATTTGTTAGCAAAGGACACACACGAATGGTGGGAGACAATGTTAATCACCATGCCACGACCCGAAGAAGTGTCTTGGAAAACTTTTGTGGAAGAATTTAACAAAGAATACCTCCCAGTTGGATTGCAGAGTCAAAAGGTGATAGAATTTGAAAAATTGTATTAAGGGAGGATGACGGTCACTGAATATGCCACAAAATTCAACGCTCTGGTAAGATATGTGTCATGGATTGCTAATGTGCCACAGAATAAGGCATAGATATTCCAACAAGGGTTGAGGTCGTATTTGCGAGAGAGTTTGGCACCTCTGCTGATAAAGGATTACGCTTCAAGCCTTGAGAGAGCAAGGGTTTTTGAAATTGAAGCTATGAGAACTCAAGAACTAAGATTGGGTTCGAGGGTGTTCAGTACGGGTCCTAAGGAACCGAAAACTGGGAAAGAAAAAGTTAGAAAAGGCAGTGTAAGAAAGGGAAAAGGAATTCAAAAGAAGAAAAGCTCGCCGCTGTGTAGGAAGTGTCAGAAACGGCATGCAGGCGAGTGTCTAAAAAGATCAAACCGGTGTTACAAATGTGGACAGACGGGTTACATCGCCAAGGAGTGCAGGCCAGGGGAAGCAAAGGTGGTTAAGTGTTATATATGTGATCAAGTGGGCTACATAGCCCCGAACTGCCCAAATAAGGCGCAGACGTCTCAAGGACGTGGAAGACCTGCTCAGCTCAGGATACCGGGAGCAACAAGCAAGCAAGGAACTTCTATGAACCCGGTGCATGTGCATGTGTGGCGCCCCGAACCGAGGCGTCACATTTTTCCTTACTCCGGGATCTTGTCGATTGGTAAACGTGACTCAAGATTGTTGCCCTGATCACACGGCGGGTTCTTAATTGGATCTCGTCCAAAAAATTTTCGTTTCTTTCTTTTTCAATTCTTTCATCACATAAACATATATTCATCATCATTCACAATGAACTTATCCATATCATCATAAATCATCAACTTCTCATATTATTCATAACTTCATAATTTCATACAACCTATGTTCTTTTTCATCATATCCCATTAGGGAATCTATTTATACAAAAATCTACTGACCTTTGTAGATTCCTCTTTTCCTTTAGCAACACATGCCCTTCATCTCTTGGCTTTCCCTACACCTGTCTGAGGTTGGGAAAACAAAACATGAGTCGAAACTCAATAAGCAAGCATTTTTCATTTTAAATGCATTCCTCTCCATTTGGTAGAAGACACTTACCAAGTGATCAACTACCAACGGAATAGAAACCTTTTCGTAAACCACTTTTAGAAACTTTTCATAAACCATTCATGAAAACTACTCATGTAAACCATTCGTAAATGCATTTCTCTCCTTTCGATAGGAGACACTTAGCAAGTTCTCAACTATCAATGGAATAGAAACTTTTTCATAAAAATCATTTCATAAATATTGGATGTGCAAATGCTTCCTTTCTACTCCTAACATAAACCTTCGTGTGCAGGGACGCTAGCCCAAGGAACATCTCACATAGCATGGTCTAATACGCCGGCTGTCTCCAACTTAGCCTCATCAAGGGGAACCTCTTTTCCTCTTGACGCCTACATGGTTCCTACATGCATGACTTTTGATTTCCCCGGTATTATATACCTCTTACACCAGATGACTTATCATTCTAATGTAGAGAATTATTTGCATCATCCCTTAAAAAAATATCATTTCAAATCCATGCTTTCCTTTTCAATCCATGTATGAAATGCAATGCATTCATTCACACATAACATTCCTTTGCCTCTACCTCTGGGGAGGACGCCGTCGGCATACAGCCCATACGACTCGGCAATAGTGAAGGGGGACCCTCTGATCCGCTTTCTACGTCCACCAAAGCCTCTTTATTATACATCATACATGTTCACATGTCCATGAACATCACATGATATCAATATGTCAGCGTGACTTTTCATAAAAACTCATAAACATTCATCAATTCAAAACATTATAGGAATGACCACCCTTAAACATATTTCATAAATACTTGAAAATAAAATCACATTTTCAAAGTTGTGCTTACTTACCTCCTCAGTCTGTGTCCTCCACCTTTTCCTTTCCTTTTCCTATACAAAGAAAAATGATATTTTATCTATATCATTCCATGTCTTAGTTTGCTTCCCATGCATGTTTTATAATCATTCATTACCTCATTTCTATAGAAGTTAATCTTATAAATATACTTGGTCATTACCTCCTTATATGGATTTTTATCCATAAATCCTTTAAAAATTCCATCCATATATTTAAATATTAATCTCAAATTTTCTCCAAAATCACGTTGTTTACTGTTTATAGTTACTGTAGTAATCACTGTAGCAGATTAGTGTTCATCATCTCTGTTCACGATCACTGTTCATGGATACTGTTCACGTTTACTGTTCACAGCAACGTGGGTTACTGTTCATGGGTTCCAAAAATAAAAAATACCATGACATAGCTTATGCTTAGTATATCATGAGAAATTTCATACATTTTGAATTATCATTATTTACTTGGCTAAATAAATCATTTTCTCCATATACTAAAAATCAACATAAATTCACTTAAGCATAATCCTTAATTTCGAAAATCATGGAATTAATATATCATCATTTCAACATCATATTTATCATAATCATACATCCCAAATCATCATTTATCAAATTTGGAGCATTATTTTCACATATCATATGCCATCTTCCCGAATGCTCCGTCTTTGCTCCAAATTTTTGATGTTTCGGCATAATTCAAATTAAGCATTATAAATTTACTTATTTTCTTATGGTTAGGAATTATCTAAGCATGGTTTTACCCTAATTAACACCCAAAATAAGTTTGAGGAGAATTCACTTACCCGAAGTGAAGATATGCTCCTTCTTTCTCCTCTTTCTCTCTCCTCTCCTTCTTTCCTTGCTTCTCTTGGCTTAAAACGTGGGTGGGGGATGAAAAATGCTCAAATGGAGCTGGGTTTGTGTGCTTTGGTCGTTCACCCCATGCCCCTATTTATAGTTTTTTATTTTTCATCAAATTGGAATTTACCCCTTTGCTTGAGGTATTAAATTATAAATGTATTTTTTCTAATTTCCAAAAGGTGCATGGAGCAATGTGAAGCCACCATACAGCAGCCCCAGCCCCCCTATTTTTCTATATTTTTAATTTATTAAAAATTATTTATTTTAAGCTAATTTAATCCTAGCCCTTGATCTTTGATGATGATGAATGTGGACCATTGATTTTGGTCAAAAATCCAACCACCCCCTACAATTTCTGCTGTTCGTTTATTACTTTATATTTTTTAATTATTTAATTTAATAAAAAGTCAAAAGTAGCATTAATGGAAAATTAAGCTACTTTTTGATCTCCAAATGACATTTAATCTTGACCCTTGATTCATGATTTTTGATCAATCTTGGACCACTCATCATGTTCATCATCATATTTTGGCCATCCATACAAAATTTCATCTCAATCTGACGTCCGGATTGCAAGATATGAATTTTTCTTCATTTTCTTCACAAAAATCCAAAAAAATCCGAAAATTATTATTTTAATCCAAAAAGCACTTTTGTCCTTTAGCCGAATTTCATAATTATTTATTTTAACCTCTATTCCCACATATTTTCATACTCATGAATATATATTTCATTAATACATTACCTAGAGTTTACAACCCTAGGGTTTTATACGTGTCTAAAATTAGAGTTTCACAGCATGCCCTGACCCGGACAGAATCTCAAGAACAAGAGGAAAAGGTGGTCACAGGTACGGTTTATATTCTAGGGAACATGGTAGTAGCTTTGTTTGATTCTAGTGCCACCCATTCATTCGTAGCATGCCAATACGTGACCACCCATGCACTGGCGGTAGAAGAGACCAATCAGGTTATACATGTAGAATCTCCACTCTATAGGTTAACAAGTACTAGCTAAGTATGCAGAGCATGCCCAATTAGGATAGGATCATTGATTCTAGAAGCTAATTTGATCCTATTACCAATGACTAAATTCGACGTAATATTGGATTGGCTAAGTCAATGGGGAGTGACCATAGACTGTAAGAATAAAAAGTGCGATTTGAAGCAACTCCAGGGAAGGAGATTGCCATTGGAAAGTTAAGGCAACTTGACAGTTCAAGTATATTGATATCATCTATGAAAGCTGTCAGAATGATTCAACAAAAGTGTCAAGACTATTTGGTGTCTGTGAATGTAGACAAAGGTATGGAGGTAAAAATTAATAATACATGTGGTAAGAGAATTTCCAGATGTATTTCCAAAGGAATTAACCACATTGCCTCCACAAAGAGAAATGGATATGACGATTGATGTGATGTCGGGTACAGCTCCGATTTCTAAAACTCCATATAGAATGACTCCAGCTGAGATGAATGAACTAAGGACATAAATACAGGAGCTGTTGGACTAGGGTTTCATCCGACCAAGTGTGTCCCCTTGGGGAGCCCCAGTATTATTTGTGAGGAAAAAGGATGGAAGCTTGAGGCTATGTATTGATTACCGGGAGTTAAATAAGGTTACTATAAAGAATAAATATCCATTGCCCAGGATCGACGATTTATTCAATCAATTGCAAGGAGCCATGACTTTCTCCAAGATTGATCTACAGTCAAGGTATCATCAGTTAAGAATAAGTCCAGCCGATACTAATAAAACGGCATTTCGAACCAGGTATGGACACTATGAGTTTCTGGTAATGCCTTTTAGACTTACTAATGCCCCTGCTGTATTCATGGATGTGATGAATAGGGTTTTCGGGACTATCCGGATCAATTTGTGGTAGTTTTTATTGATGATGTCCTGATCTACTCTAAAAAGGAGGAAGAACATGAAGATCATCTATGAAAGATATTAAAAAGGTTGAGGAAAGAGAAATTGTATGCCAAACTAAAGAAATGTGAGTTTTGGCTGAAACAAATAGGATTTCTCGGACATATAATATCTGAAAAGGGTATTCAAGTTGATCCTCAAAAGATTGAGGCAGTATTGAAATGGCCAAGGCCGACGATCATTACGGAAATTCGAAATTTTCTAGGGTTGGCCGACTATTATAGAAGGTGTGTTGAAGGGTTTTCACAACTGTCAGCCCCGTTAACCAAGTTGACTCATAAAGGAGTCAGGTATGTATGGTCTGAGGAATGTGAGCGCAGTTTTCAAGAATTGAAACAGTGATTAGTAGAAGCACCCATTCTAACCCTACCCGAAGGAAATGAAGGGTTTGTGGTTTTTGTGGTTTATAGCGATGCATCAATAAAAGGATTGGGTTGTTTTTTGATGCAAAAGGGTAAAGTGATAGCATATGCATCGCGAAAGTTAAAGCCCAATGAGGTAAGCTACCCCACGCATGATTTAGAGTTAGCAGCGATGGTATTTGCCTTGAAAATATGGAGACATTACCTGTATGGTGCAAGATGTGAGATTTATACTGATCACAAGAGTCTCAAATATATTTTCACTCAGAAAGAGCTGAACATGAGACAAAGGAGATGACTCAAATTATTGAAGGACTATGATTTGGAAATTTTATACCATCCAGGTAAGGCAAATGTGGTAGCTGATGCATTGAGCCAAAATGTCAGCTTAGCGCATTTTATCACTAAGCAAGAAGGTTTGCGTAAGGAGATAAGGCAAATGGAATTGATTGTATGTGCACCAGGAGTTCACACCAGACTATCACAATTACACATACGATCATCACTTTTTGAACAGGTAAAGGTTGCGCAGCAAAAGGATGTAGACCTACATACACATGTCGAGAAAATGAAGAAAAAGGGGTTGGCAGAATTTGCTATTGATGAGCAATGTATGTATAGGTATAAGGGTCGCCTTTGCATACCTAATATAGCTGAGTTGAAGGAACAGATCCTTAAAGAGGCACATTTCTCGCCATTTTCTATTCACCCGAGGATTACTAAGACGTATCAGGATCTCAAGAAAACATATTGGTGGAATAATATGAAGAGAGAGACGCTGAATATGTGGCTAAGTGTTTAACTTGCCAACGGGTGAAGGCTGATCACCAGAAAATTCCTGGTAAGTTACAATCCTTAGAAATTCCTGAATGGAAGTGGGACTGACGAGCTGCGTATATGTTAATTAGAATGCTCGCTATTTACACAAGTATACGTGTCATGTAAAGTAGTAAAGAGTGAGTAGAGTATTGTTCCCACGAGGAATTGTTAGCCGAAATTATTAATTAATCAAATTGCTTTCGATGGGTGGAAAATTCTGAGTTTGTGATTTAACTAGGCTAACAATTACAATGAGAAATTAGAGTGAAAGTTCGAGACTACTGGATACTTTAAACGGGTTTTCTGATTAGGGATGACAGATGGATAGCTTGGAATCCTTGAATCTAAACTATATTGCTCTGGTTCTTTTTAAGTGGATTGCATATGGATTTACTAGCCCAAGTTCATATATCTTCATATATGTTTTCCAACAGTATATAAAGCTAATTTCACCCTATTCAAGTGCTATGTTCCCATGTCATTAAATAAACTGAAATTAAAAAGTTCATAACTTGTATAATGACTACACAGGGTTCAACAGTATATTCCTATCAGTTAAACAACTCTCCTTACACAAAGGTTGAAACCTATACCTTGCACATGGATCCAGCAAAGATCTTCCTCTTCCAAGAATAAATCAAGCAATTAAATCATCTTACAAGGTAGCTAATCTTCTAAAAAGAATTAAATCCACACATGCAAAGCTAAATCATACATAATCACATATAAGCTTAAATACTCATTACTGAATATTCTAAGAACCAAAGATCAACATAGTTTAGAATTCAATTCATCATAACTATCCATCAAATGGAGGTTTAGTTCAAAGACATGATCTTAACATCCATTACATCCATATAGAAAGTATCCATAAAGATAGAGAAAGAAAATTGAAAAGAATAAGAGAAAACTGTTTCCGGCGGTTTCCACCAACGGGACTTGAATCCTCTCTTCAATCTGTGCTTTAATCTTGATTTCCACTTTCTTTTGCACTTTGGTTCGTTCTCAGGCTCTCCTCCTCTCCTCTCGAGAGCGAACCCCTAGGAACTATATATAGAGTCCTATTTGTGCAGCTTACGCATTGGAATATTTGCATACGGATGTGTATTGGCGCCTAGATGCCAACTCTCTGTGTGCTGAGCAGTTTGGACACATTCTGGAAACCCTAAGAATTTTTGCACTGGCGCCTAGGCGCTAACTCCTTGGAATGCACCACCTGATTTGTGGCTTCTGACTTGGGTTTCATGTAGAGAAGTGGCGCTTGGGCGCCCCTGGGTGGCGCCTAGGCACCAACTCTCTGGAATGCCCTGCATGTCAGCTGTGTGTGCTGCAATTGGTCAAGGCGCGTAGGGTGGCGCCTAGGCGCCATCCATCTACCTCTGGATGCCTCAACTGGCATTCAACTCGTCCACTCTACCGTTGTATGTCCCGTTCTTCCTGCAAAAGATGGAAAAACTAAATAAATAAACTAAAAATGCCTAAATAATGCTAAAATTGCCTAAAAACTAATTAATGCTCCTAAAATGCAAAGCGGGTGAAAATTAAGCTAAATTAATGCAAACTATGCCTAATCTCTCAAACTAACACACAAATTAAGTTTGAAATAGGCCATGATAACTCGTAAAAATACGAGTTATCAGGGATGACATTACTATGGATTTCATAGAAGGATTACCTAAGACTCAAGCTGGAAACAATTCTATATGGGTAATCATAGATAGGTTATCGAAAGTCGCGCACTTCTTACCTATCAGAAGGACTTATACAATGGAAAAGCTAGCTAAGGTCTATTATAAATAGGTTGTACGACTCCATGGAATGCCAAAGTCGATTATCTCAGATCGAGATGCAACGTTTACATCGAGGTTTTGGAAAAGCTTGCACGAAACCTTAGGCACCCAACTCAAGTTTAGTACAACCTTTCATCCTCAAACCGATGGACAAACAGATCGGGTGAACCAAGTCATTAAAGATATGCTCCGTATGTGTACTTTAGAATTTGGAGGATCATGGGACGAGTACATCTCGTTTGCGGAATTTGCGTACAACAATAGTTATCAAGCAAGCATCCAAATGGCTCCATTTGAGGCGTTGTATGGTCGACGGTGTCGAACGCCGTTGAACTAGGATGAAGTTGTAGAGAAAAGATTAGCCCCAGACTTATGTCAACGAATGGCAGACAAGGTGAGGACGATTCGCCAGTGTATACTCACTGCCCAAAGTCGGCAAAAGAGTTACACAGATTGCAAGAGAAAGGATCTGAACATCCAAGTTGGCGAACACGTGTTTATAAAAGTCAATCCATTCAAGGGAGTTACAATGTTTGGGAAAAGGGAATCCCATGTATATTGGACCATTTGAAGTTTTGGAAAAGGTTGGGAAATTGGCCTATCGAGTAGCCTTACCCCTAGCGCTAGCCCTAGTTCACAATGTGTTTCATATATCGATGCTTAGAAAGTATGTTCCAGACCCAACACATATATTAGTGGCTGAGAATTTACCGATTCAAGATTATCTAAATTATGAAGAAAGGCCAGTGAGAATCTTGGATCACAAGGTACAAAAGCTTCGAAATTGAAAAATCGAGTACGTGAAGGTACAATGGAATTGGTATTCCGAAAATAAAGCCACATCAGAATTAAAAGAAGAAGTGGAACGGAAATACCCCCAGCTATTTGAGGAATAGACGGTTTCGGGACGAAACCTGTTATAAGGGGGGGGAGGATTGTGAAACCTTAACCAATGAAGAACCCATAGGTATGCACTAATCATGTATATGATCTTTATTTGAGAATTATTGAATTATGAAGGTTTTGTGTGATTTTACTAATTATTGTAATTAGGGTTATGGATTAGCAATAATGATGTGATTAATCATTTTAAGCTAAAATGAGACAATGGGATTAGAGCACATTGTTGATGATTTAAATGTGCAAATACATTAAGGAAAATCATTTTCCATTATTTAATATGAATTATGGGAGTTATATGATAATTGACAAGTTAAATGGAAAAACACAGAAAAATTCATAACTCAACGCCTGTGAGGCGGATTCAAGTGAAATTTGAAATGAAAAATTAATGATGTTGGGCTTGGTATTATGGAATCAATGGGTTATAAAAATTCTTGATAAAATGAGTATTATGATTTATTGATCATATTTCAATTTTACCGTTAACTTTAAATGGTTATAACGGGAGCTAGAAAAATCAGATTGAGATAAAATTTGAAACGGTTGAATGAAATTATGAGATGTTTATTTTGGATGGCTTAGATTAAGCATGGAATGTTTGGAAAACACCAGCATTGAAAAAGGTGAGCTTGGTTGACTAATGCACCTCAAGAGTACCTTACATTTAATGCTAGAGTATAATGCATAATTGCATGAATTTAATGGGATTTAAGGTGTCAAGTGAAGCCCATTTTTAAGGCATTTTATGCATTAATATAAAATGCAAATATCCAAATAAAATCCCAGCAATGAATGTGCACAATTGATGAAGCCAGGAGTGCTCGAGTGAGCATAGGGTATGTGGCATAAGGGGACGTCCAAGGGGCTGCCATGTTGCTCCTTTTTAAATTTTGAATTTTTAAAATATATGCATATTGGTAGCTGAGATGTCGGTACATAAGATATGCATCCAATTATGAATATTTGCAGCAATAAAAAATTAGAAAAAATGCAGATGCATGAAGCTGAAAACGTGGACAACTTATGGGGCAATTAATGTGCATGATGTGCTGTTGTTGCTGCCATTTTGTTAATTATTTTAACACCAAATTGATACATAAATTAAAGGTAAATTAAGTGTATAATTTACCCTTAAATTAGGATTGGAAAAAATATATAAAAACCGCTGGAAAAATGGGCAGCAAGGGATGTGACTTGGAGAGGCAGCTAGACGGTTGGATTTAAAGCAGATTTTTGAAATTTGTAAATTGTTAAAAACCCAATTTACTTGGCTGGGAAGTCGCCAACACATGAAGGTGATAAGGGAGCATTTAAATGATGTGGAAAATATAGGAAATGTGGGGCCTACAACTGGAAAAATTCCAATTTATAGCCCATGCACGTCCATTTTGAGAGAGGGTTGGAAAAGTTGGCAAAGTGCTGGAATTTTCACTCCAAGCAACCAGCAGCTCTCATGTCCATTTTTCCCAACAAAGGAAGAAGGAAAAACAAGAAAAAAAAGAGGAGAATTTTTGGAGAAAAATCATCTTCAAGTGCTAGGGTTTGAATTAGCTCAAAACTAAGTAAGTATAAGTGTTGTTTGAGTTGGTTATTTTGAGTTTTTAAACTCCAAAATGGGAATATGGAAGGGATTCTTAAAGGATCTGTAGAACGATGATTTAACATGATTTTTGATTGAATATGAAATGGGTATTAAGTTTCATGTATGAATTTTCATGTTTAAGTTGATGAAAGTGAAGTTTTGCTTGTATATTGAGTGGAAAATCCAAGTTGATAAACCCTAAATCTTCATGAAAAGTTATTGTTTTGGTTTGATGATATAATTAGGTTATGAATCATGTATTAATGCAAAACATATGTTGGTTTGTGCTTAAATGATGAATTTTTTAAGTTATGGAATGCAAAGTGATAGTTATGACCTAATTTCCTTGTTTTTATGCAAAAAATGATATGGAAATAGGTTTGCATTCTTTGTGAATTTTATGTAGGGTAAAATACTCTAGGTTTAAGGTATTATGGATGCCCAAAAATATTTGGGAAAAGAAGCCCTAAAACTGATTTTTATAGATTTTATGAAAGTGTGTTTAACCGATGTGAAACGGGACTCAAAACGTGTAGGAAACTTGCTATTTTGAGAAATGATAATTCATGAATATTATATATGTGTTAAATACCTAAATATGGATTAAGAAATATGGAATTACATTCTGAAATTTCGGAATTATATGACTGCTAGGGTTATGTATCAAAAGACACGTTAAATGGGTGAAAACGGGTTCCAAATTTGCTGTTTTGGAAACCTATGGTGAGTGAATTTAAATCCCATAAAAATACCCTAAATACAGTGGTAATTAAGGGTAATTAACCCGCTGAAATATGGATTAAATTTCTGAGTGAGCGAATTTTATGAAATACATTATGTATGTATTGCCAAATGGGCTTATGTGAAGTAATAGATGTGCATAAGTGATGAATGACTTGTGAAATGTGATTTTATACAAAAGTGCATGAAAATAAGATGAATTACATGTTTATATATCTGTTTAAGATTTTTTGATATTAATTCCAAAATTTTGGACTTGATTTATGAAGCTAAGGATTTATGAAGCTAAGGCAACGATATGTGCATAGGAGAAACACCCATGTGTGTATTTTGGGAAAAAATGGATAAATGGCAAAGTGAGTTAATGAAACTATGTATAATGATTATTGAATGAATTTTTTGAGATTGAAATGAATACCCTAATTGTGGGGTTATAAATATATGTTATGTTATGTGTTAGCTAATGACGTGTGTAAAAACGAGCGGCGTATGCGCATAATGACTTGTGAAGTCAAATAAATGATATATGTGGATGGAATGGGTTGGAAAAATAAATGAAATATGAGAAAAAAAATATATGAAAAAAATATATTACTCTCATGTAGTCAAAGGCAAAGGAAAAGCGAATTCGGAGAGCTAAGAGACACAGGTAAGCAAGCAAATTTTCTAAATGAATTTTTGTTTTCTAAATTGTTTACATAAATGCAATTTTTGCTTTAACCTGTTTGATGAAATTATGAAAATTACTTCTAATGTGTTTAAGGATGGCCATCTCTTAGAAAAATGATGTTGAAATGATGTTTTTATTTCGAATGCGATATTATGAAATTTTCTTTGATAAATGCTATAGACAAATGTTATGGTTCTATGTTTCTGATTGAAAAATCATGCTAGCATGTTAAAGATGGAGTTATGCAAAAGTTCATACGCACAGGGTACTAGGTCCACTTGAAGGGTATAAGCGGACCGATTGTCCCCCCTTAGTATGGCCAAGTCGCTTAAAATAGGCCCATGGCCAGCGATGCCATCTCTGAAATGGGAGTTAACATGACGGATGGTCACCTGGCTAGCTTCCATCCTAAGGGACTTATGATGATTATGTTCATGCTTTAAATGGCATTATGCATATGGTACTCGTGATGGGTACAAGATTTCATATTTTTAAGATATACCTTTAGACAAGGTATAAGTTGCTTTCCAAGATGATTTTAAATGCAAAATGTTGCCTGAAGTGATTCGCCTGTAAAACGCTCAAGGAAACAATGGAGAAATTTTAGAATTTCTATGTTATGAAAAATCATGTGAAATAATTGTAAATTATATGAAGTATTTTATATTGATGTTGATGATGTATATATGTCGTCACATCTGATTTAGGCAAGTGTTGAAATGTTGCTTGAACATCATACTTGTATGTGATGAATGGAATTGAAATGACTTAGATATGTCTGAGTTGAAAATATGAGAACTTAAACTGTTATGTGAACTTCTATATGATCATAATTAATGGGATAAATATCTGATAAAACCCGTCTTGTGAGAGGGCAACAATCCTGATCACGTTTACCAATCAATACGATCCCGAGGTAAGGCTCAGGATGTGACGCTCGGGTTTGGGGCGCCACATATTTAATTATGAGCATCAACTTTTGTTGAACGATTTGGTTGGATTTTCATGATTTAAGGCTTGTGTAGAGATTTTTGGGAGATTGAAAATTGAGAGTTTTGACAGAAATACATGTAAATGATGAAATGGAAGTAGTTAGAAATGATTTTGTATGAAATTATGATGTGTTAGGTGTAATCCTATGGATTTCAAGTGATTTGAGTGTGGTTGATATATAATGCTTACTATGTATTCGATGAAATGCCTAAATGAGGCTAAAGGTGAGAACTCATTTCAAATTATACAACTTATGCACATCAAGGCCATCATAAATCGAATTGGGTGTGGTCTGAATTTTGGTTTTTTTTGCTAGATTCTTGAATTTTGATTGGGTATTTGCTTTTGTATTTTTTTGCAAGCTGTTGGAAATGGTTTTTTGGGTTTTGGTGGATATGGTTAGCCAAAGGTATCTGTGGAGGAATCTCAATGCAAATGAGGAAGAAAAGAAGGTGAAGGGATGTTGAATTGTAGGCCATTTATAATTTCTTCGACATATTCATGTTTTATCTTGTGAAAATTTTGTAGCTTTTTCCACGATGTTGTTGGATTCCAAGAAAGAAAAGATGTATGTGTTGAACAAAATCAAAGAAAGGAAACATGTATATCCTGTTAAGGGAAGGGAAAAATCCCGAATTGCAAGTTTTTTTTAGACGTCCATCTTCCCTCCTCTTGGTAGCATTTCTTCTTGAATAAGATAAGTTTTCTGGGTTGTGAAGTTAAATCATTTGGAAGTAAGTATTTTAAAATAGTTTTAATTCAGTGGCATGTCAAAATTTTTGTCAGTTGGGTCGAATTTACATTCTTAGTCAAATGAATATGTTAAAAGATATGAGTTAAAAAAGACTCCTAAAAATTCGCAACAGTAATAATTTAAGCAAAAATAATAAAAGGAATTATGTTTGCTTCTAATTACAGAGATGGTGGTTTTAGAAAGAATTATGAGGGTTGATAACTAGAAGGATGGTTATTGCAGAAAAGATGGGTCTAGAAAACATTATATGTTGTGCTTAACGCATTATCTCGTGATATTTATTCTTGGGACCGGTTTCTATGCAAACATTTGCACACCGGTTGAACGTGAAAATATTGTATCTGTCGTCCATTTCAAACATACAGTTGAGATTTGTTGGGGCAAAATTTGAAGGCTCATTATTCACATAAGTGATAAGTGGAAAATTGGTAGTATATTTTATGGACATTTTATACCAAATTGGTGGGTAATTAATTAACTTTAATATGAAATGTGGTTTAAAATGTGGTTTTGCAACTTTCGAGTATTAAATATTAATTTCAAGCAACATAAACAATTTTATAATCTTTTAGCTTGAAATTACATTTTATTTGTTGCCATGAAATTAAATGGGTTTTAAATAATTTTATAAACCCACTAATGATTTTTGATGAATTAATAATTTAAACATTTTTTTATGCAGGGAAAACAAGTTCACCAAGGTGGTCCCACATGGAAATCAAATCATCCATCATGTCCAATGTGTCCAGCCATTTGATCACATGCAGAAATATCAATTCACACAACCAGCAACTTATCACCACCATGCATATCAGCAGCTGGTGCCCATTGTCCAAATCACATGATCAAAAATGACGTGAATGCAGCAACAATTTTAATGATGTAAATACAGATTGCAGCAGCAATATTACATGCGTTGACGTGAATTCAAAACGTGAATGCAGCAGCAATGCTTTTTCTGCACAATCACGTGATCTCCATCCCCATCTGCCCACAAGCAATTCACGTGAGAATGCATCAAGCATTCAACACATGGACCCCACATGAAAGGATATAAAAAAAGGAGAGCATTGGACGAGCAGGGAGGAGGGGCACACACAGCATTCCACAGCAGATAGAGAAGGAGCTCTTCCGGGGGAAGACAGTTCATTCCGTAGCAGTAAAAATTCTCAGAAACAAGCAACAGAAAATTCTTGCAAGCATACCACTGCAAAAAAATATTTTAGCGGGGATTTTAGAAGAAGATTAGAGCATAATTTTGAGAAAGAAAGAGAGCGAAAGCAAGGTGGAGAGCACAGGCAAAAGGCAGACCGGCGAATTGCGTGGTGCAACCGACACACCATTGGAGCTTCAATCCAATAAGCTTTTCTATCTTTTCCCTTTTTAATTTTAATTGTCTTGTTTAAGATGGTTTGTAATTTTAATTTTATTTTGAACTTAAACATGCTTGGCTAAATCCTAAATCTAGGGTTTAGGATGTAGCATGCATACAATGCAATGTGGTGTGAATTTTTAATTTATTTATGATGGATATTTTTTTTAATTTAATATCTTATGATTTCTATGCTTGCTTTGTACATGGGCCCTTACTTTTCCATGATTTCATATATTAAGTGATGGATCCGAGAGGTGGAAACCTAATATACGATAATCAAGATATTAAACCTGAAAATCTAAGACCATGAGAATAGGCAAAATAACCTTGAGGAATTCCATGAATAAACCATAGATCTTAATGGATTCTAATTAACTTAATCCCATGAGAATAGGTGATTAAGAAAATTAGGATACGCCTTGTAGGTTTCGAGAGAAGGTGCAAGGATAAATTAGGAATTGTTTTCCTTTAGCAAACAATATCCAAATTAAATAATTATACCACTACCCGTTGCAAAAGATGCATGTGAAATCCTAGACCCTAGGTACCCGCACTCTCATTTTCTCTACTCATTATAATTTATAATTTTCTCTTCCCATTTTATTAATTTATTTTCCCTTCTATTTATTGAATTTTCTTCCCACTTTTCCATTTTATTTGCAATATTCTCTCCATAACCGACACGAAAGCATTTAAAAGCAAAATTTATAGCCCCGAATTCCCTGTGGAACGATAATTTATATACTACAATCTACGACTCGTGCACTTGCGGTAAGATTGCGAACAAGTATTTTAGCGCCGTTGTCGGGGACTTCGGCGTTGCTTTAAATTTTTTTTTAGATACTTTATTTATTTTTATTTGTTTTATTGTTCTAAATTAGCTAGTTAATCTTTGTATGCACCCACATACCCAAAATGTTGCACAACAACTAGCTGAAAACTTTTTGTTGCTGACCCTGAGATTGAACATTCTCTTAGGAGAAGAATCCGTGATTACAAGCAACAGAAATATCCTAAAGACACCATGGCGGAACGTAATAATCAAAACCCGCCACATCAAGAGCAGGAGGAAGGCCAGGCAGAGAACAACGCTCCTCCAAGGAGAATGACACTTAGCGATCGGAACCGCTTGAACCCTTGTGGATTTCGATCTTGCATAGTCGAACCAGAGATTTATGGAAGAAATTTTGAACTAAATCCCGGTCTCATCCGGATGGTTCAACAAGACCAATTTGTAGGACTTCGCTTTGAAAACCCAACCGTACACATCACAAAATTCCTGCAATTATGCAACACAATCAGGGTGCAAAACATTCCACGCGAGGTAATCCATCTTTAACTTTTCCCATTTTCTCTTCGAGACAGGGCAAGAGAGTGGTTCTATTCTATGCCGCCCGACACTTTCAACACATGGGATGAGCTGTCTACAGCATTCTTGGAAAAATTCTTTCCACCAAATAAAACCAAGAAAATCAGAGACGAGATTAATCAATTCGTACAAAAAGATGGCGAAACCCTATATGATGAGTGGGAGAGAATGAAAGATCTGCAGCGCAAGTGCCCTCATCATGGTATCTCGCAAGGAGATATTATTGAAAACTTTTTCAATGGACTCGATCGACCTAGCCGAAGCGCCGTCAATTCTGCCGCTGGTGGCCGATTCATGCGACTTACTGATGAGAAGGCTCTTAAACTCCTCGATGATTTAGCTCTTTATGATTCTCAGTACGGCGATGTCCGAGGAACCTCTCGGAGAGGAAATGTATATGATAACAAATCCGTGCATGCTATACATGATAAACTTGATAAAATTTTACAGCTAAAGAAGCAGGAATCCAAGGATTGAGACGCATCTTCTTCTGGACACATCTTCTGTGAAATCTGTGGAGCTTCCCACTACACAAATGAGTGTAGTTTTTCCGTTAAAGACACCACAGGCAAGCAAGCTAATGCAATCAGCAACCAATATGATACTCGCGCATATGGTAACCCTTACTCTAATACTTACAACCCTGGATGGAAAAACCACCTTAATTTTTCTTGGGCAAACCAGTCAAACACCCAAAATTTTGCTCAAAATAATAAGCCATCTGGTTTCCTTAGAAAACCATTAAACCATCCTTCATATCAAACCCAACAAGCCCTACCTGCACCACCTCAAGCACAACCCGCTGAGTCCATGCTCGAAAATATCATCCTAATGCTCAAGAAAAATGATGAAAGAATGGACTAAATGCAAACCCACATCAAGTTGCTTGAAAATCAAATTGCTCAAAATGCCACAGCCTCATCCCAAAGAAACCATGGTAAACTCCCCAGCCAACCTGAAGTAAATCCTAGGGAGCAGGTGCAGGCGGTTACCTTGCAGAGTGGAAAGCAGCTCGACCCATCTCAAATTGTCAAAGAAAAGGATGCTGAACAGAGAAAGAAGCAAAAAGAGGAGTCACAGCAAGAACCAGTGGTGGAAAAGCCTTATGTACCACCACCTCCTTACCAGCCTCCTCTCCCCTTTCCACAAAGGCAACGACAAGCTAAGCTCCAAAAGCAGTTCGAAAAGTTTATTTCTACTCTTAAGAACCTGTCAATCAATGTGCCTTTCATCGACATGCTTTCTCAAATGCCAGCTTATGCAAAATTTCTCAAGGACATGCTATCCAACAAAAGAAAACTCGAGGAGTACGGAACCATTTCACTCACTGAGGAGCTATTTTGCAGAACAAGTTACCAAAGAAGCTAAAGGACCCTGGAAGCTTCTCTATTCCATGTGCTCTTGGGTATGTCCAAATCAGCAAAGCACTATGTGATCTTGGAGCCAGTGTTAGTCTAATCCCTCTCTCCATCTTTAAAAAGCTGAACATGGGCGATCCAAAACCAACGTCTATGTCTCTCCAACTTGCCGACCGATCAATTAAATTTCTAGTTGGCATTCTTGAAGACGTTCCCTTGAAAGTCGGCAAATTGTTCATCCCAGTCGACTTTGTGGTCGTCGACATGGATGAGGATCGCCAAATCCCAATCATTCTCGGACGACCTTTGTTAGCCACTGTTGGAGCCATCATAGACGTCAAGAATGGTCGACTCTCACTGACAGTTGGAGATGAATAGGTCGAATTTAATCTTTTTGAATCAACAAAGCACCTATCAACTGATAACTCTTGCCTGCGGGTCGACGTCATCAACTCTTTGCCGATCGAAGAAAGGGATGACCCGATGGAGGTATGTATCAGTCAGAGTGCAACTGTTGAAAATGATAACCCCGAACTGTCTGCTTGTGCCACTCTCTTGGATGGAACTCCTTTTATCTCACCTGCTGAAAAGCTGGATATAGACATCAATTCCTTTCCATCGACAAAAACAAAGGAAGAAGCGCCAAAGGTAGAACTCAAACCTCTTCCTAAAAATCTCAGGTATGCATTTCTTGGCTCAAATGGTACCTATCCAGTCATAATCAATGCAAATCTTTCCGAATCTCAATCAGATGATCTATTAACTGTACTAAGAAGACATAGGAAGGCAATTGGCTACTGCATTAATGACCTACTTGGTATTAGTCCTTCTCTACGCATGCACAGAATTCTAATGGAGGAAAATTGTAAGACAAGCATTGAACCTCATAGGCGTCTGAATCCAAACATGAAAGAAGTAGTGAAAAAGGAAATTTTAAAACTTCTTGATGCCGGAATCATCTATCCTATTTCTGATAGCAGTTGGGTAAGCCCTGTACATGTGGGGTACCCAAGAAAGGCGGTATGACTGTCGTAAAAAATGATAAAAATGAACTTATTCCCACAAGGACAGTCACAGGTTGGCGAATGTGCATCGATTATCACAAATTAAATATTGCCACCCGAAAGGATCATTTTCCTTTGCCTTTCATTGATTAAATGATTGAACGACTTGCCAATCGCTCTTACTTTTGCTATCTGGATGGTTACTCTGGCTACTTTCAGATTCCAATTCACCCACAGGAACAAGAGAAAACCACTTTCACCTGTCCAAACGGCACTTTTGCATACAGACGCATGCCTTTTGGTCTTTGTAATGCACCTGCCACTTTTCAACGATGCATGATGGCCATATTTTATGATTACATTAAACAAATAATGGAAGTATTCATGGATGATTTTTCTGTTTATGACACTACATTTCAATCATGCTTATCAAACTTGTCCAAGGTTTTACAGAGATGCGAGGAAACCAACTTAGTGTTGGTAAAAATGTCATTTCATGGTACAGGAAGGAATTGTATTAGGGCATTTAATCTCAAGCAGAGGTATTGAGGTTGACCGGGCGAAAATAGAAGTCATTGAAAAACTACTGCCACCCAATTCGGTCAAATGAATTCGGAGTTTCCTGGGACATGCCGGCTTCTATCGGCGTTTCATTAAAGATTTTTCTAAAATTGCTAAGCCACTAACTAACCTGATAAATCAAGATGTAAAATTTATTTTTTCTGATGACTGTTTAAAGTCATTTTGCAGGTTAAAAGAAGCTTTGACCACTGCCCCAATTATATAGCTGCCTGACTGGAGCCTACCATTTGAAATCATGTGCTATGCAAGTGACCATGCAGTTGGGGCAGTTTTGGGTCAACGGAAGGACAACAAGCCAGTGGTGATTTATTACGCAAGCAAAACCCTATATGAAGCTCAAGTCAACTATGCTACCACTGAAAAAGAATTATTAACTGTTGTATTCGCTATTAATAAATTTCGTTCTTATCTTGTAGGGTCAAAGGTGATTGTCTACACAAACCACGCAGCCATTCACTATCTAATTGCTAAGAAAGATGCTAAACCAAGGCTGATTCGCTGAATTTTTCTATTACAAGAATTTGACCTTGAAATCCGAGATAAGAAAGGCACAGAGAATGTGGTAGCTGATCATCTGTCGAGACTACCATCAATGGAGAAGTATGATCCATCTAAAAATGAACAAATTAATGAGGAATTTCCCGATGAATCCCTGCTTGCACTTAAAGAAGCGTCAATGTCATGGTATGGAGACATTGTTAATACTTGGTCTGTAAAGAAATTCCACCCAATTTCAGCTATCAATGGAAAAAGAGATTCATGGCGGACGTAAAATACTACATATGGGAGGACCCATACCTTTACAAGAGATGCGGTGACGGTCTGATTCGCCGATGTGTACCAAACGAAGAAATCCAAAGCATCCTTTACCACTGTCATTCTTCATCATATGGTGGCCACATGGGTCCCACCAAAATAGCAACAAAAGTCTTACAATCAGGTTTCTTCTTGCCCACTTTCTTCAAAGATGCTCGATCTTTTACACTAACCTGTGACAGGTGCCAAAGAACAGGAAACATTTCAAAGAAAAATGAGATGCCACTCACAAGCATTCTCGAGGTCTAACCATTCGATGTCTGGGGCATGAATTTTATGGGACCTTTCCTATCCTCATTCAATAACCAGTACATACTTCTAGCGGTTGATTACGTAACTAGATGGGTGAAGGCAATCGCTTCTCCAACAAATGACTCACGGGTGGTCGCCAAATTCTTAAAATGCAACATTTTTACTAGATTTGGTGTACCACGAACAATCATAAGTGACGGAGGAAGCCACTTCTGTAACAAACAAATGGAGCAACTGCTCAAGAAATATGGGGTCACACATAAAATCACCACCCCATACCACCCACAAACAAGTGGTCAGGCTGAAATCTCAAAACGCGAGATTAAACAAATACTTGAGAAGACGGTATCCCAATCATGGTGAGATTGGTCAAGGCAACTCGATGATGCTCTTTGGGCATACCACACGGCATTCAAGACTCCGATTGGAACAACACCTTTCAGACTAGTCTATGAAAAATCATGCCACTTGCCTGTAGAGCTGGAGCACAAAGCATACTGGGCAATCATATTTTTGAATTTTGATTTGAAATCTGCAAGAGAAAGGCGTCCACTACAGCTTGATAAACTCAAGGAGATTCGACTCGACGCTTATGAAAATTCAGAGATGTACAAGGACAAGACAAAATTTTGGCATAACAAACACATCCGGCAGAAGGTAATCAAAGCTAATGACATGGTGTTGCTTTTTAATTATCGTTTTAAATTGTTTCCGAGAAAATTGAAGTCGAGGTGGTCGGGACCATTCAAAGTATTACAAGTATTTCCTCATGGGCATTTAAAGTCAATGGGCAGCGCCTCAAACCCTACTTCTCAGGGGATCACATTCTAATAGGAGTCATCCACTCCTTCCGCGAAACCACGCCACTCAATTGAAGATCTGCAGTCAAGCTGATGACTTTAAACCAAGCGCTTTTTGGGAGGCAACCCGAACTTTTCCTTTTTCTATTAGGAAAGTTTTAGTTTTAATTATTTCTTTTAGTTCCTTTTTTAGAATTTTAATATTTTTAATTTTGAGCTTTATTGGTTATTTTCAAAAACTCCTTGGAAAGAAGCACCATGGGATGCAAATTCGCTCAACTCGCCAAAACAGGGAAGTTAACATTTCACATTTTTACAATTACTCCCTTTCATTTTGATGGCATGATTTACATTGAGGACAATGTCAACTTCAAGTGTGGGGGTGAATGCGTTGTATTAATTTTTTCTAAATATTTCTTTCACTACCCTGATGTTCATATTGTTATTAATTTAATAATAATAAAAAAATTTGGGAAAATTCTTGCATAAAAGGTGATATTAGACCCTACTTTGAACTCTTGAATGCCTTGAAAGCAAACCATACGTGGAATTTCAACATCTTTGAGTAAGGAAAAGTTGAAGCTTAATGAGATGTTAAATTTGTTTTTGAACATGTACTTGTTGAAAATACTTGGATTTTTGTCCCAAATCACTTGATGAAACTGATATACCTAGGAGCCAATCTTGTTTTCTTTCAAAATCAGAGTAATCCTCTCTAATTTATTAAAAGTTTTTCTAATACACACAATTGTCATTTAAGAAGGTAGTTTTTCCCATATACATGAAAAATTTTATTCTGGTTGAAGAAATTTCCAAAGCTAAAACTCCATTGAACCAATTTATGGATATGATTAAGGCAATTTTTTTCATGATGAGCCTATCTTTGAAAGTATAACAGTTGTTTACCCCTTTTGAGCCTGAACTTAAATTTTTCCTAAACCACAATTCCCACTTTGTTGAACCAACTTTGGAATTAAATTCTGAGCTGAAAAGTGAAATAGGGAATAATATCTCCTGGCGATGAAAATAACGACTTCCCAGATACCCTGAAATATGGTGAGGGAAATTATTGCCGGACTTGGTTTAAAAAAAAAAAAGGAAGGAAAATAAATCAAGGATAAGAAGAGTCTAAAAAAAAGAATAAAAGTACTAAGCGTGGGGGTAGCATTATTTCCTATTGAAAAAAGAGGCTCAAGTCATACAGAGACGGTTCAATTTTTTAAAAAATTTTTATTTCGTGTGCCAAACCTGACCGTTGTCCTACTAAGTCCTTATGATCCTATGAATTGGTTAATTGAGTTGTAAAAAAAAAATTTTGATATGTATATGAGGTAATTTGACTAATATTTTCTGCACTACTACCACTTGAATTATTAAATGTGTATATTGAATAACTTAATAAATGGGGAAGATATCTGACAATTAAGAGTTTATTGCGGGAGTTTTTAACTTTTAATGATATAAAACAAATTAGGTGACAGGGTGTACTGTGAAACCCCAACTTAAGTAGGGTCCAATGTATGCATTGGACATATACAAGTGGTTTATATGTGAATTAAATGGAATTTTTGGATGATTTTAGAATTTTATGATATTTGGAATTAGGGTTTCCATTGGAAACTGTGATTAAAAATTTAATCGCTGGAGCCCAAAGTGAGTCGGTATGACCCGGGGGCTTAATGAGGATTTAATGGTGACAATGTGTCATGAATAATCATGTTAATTACCATGATTTAATTTATGGATATTAAAGTGTAATTATGGAATTAAGGTGAAAAATGATGGAAAATTCATAACTTTACGCCTACAAGGCGGATTTCAATGAAATTTGACAGGTAAGCTCACGACGGTGGGCCCAATATTATGAATGGATTGGATTAAGGGAATCAGGATGGGATTAGGGTGATAATTAATTATTTTTATCCCAAATCCAAAAGATATATTCAAGTGGTCATAACTTGACGTAGAAACGTCAGTTTGAGATGAAATTTGAAACAATGGAATAAAATTATGAAATCTATGAGATGAATGGAATGGATTAAGCTAATTATGATGAGAAGTTGGTTTCTTAGAGAGCAAGTAACAAGTTGCTTAAGGACTAAGCAAAGAAGGGCAATTGTGGACAAGTGAATGGTTGTGATTAAAAGTAGATTTTTTGACTTTTGTAAATGGTAAAACCAGATTTTACTTGGCTGCAAATGTGCCACCACATATGGTAGATAAGGGAGCATTTAAGGAATGTGGAATTGTAGCACCAAGTGGGCCCCATAGCTGGAAAATCCAGCACCTATCTAAGGCCATGCACGTTCACATAGAAGGGACTTTAGAAAATTGGTTAAGTTCTGAAAATTCTTCCCCAAGGAAGCAGCTCACGTCCCAGATCTAGGCCACCAAGGAGGAAGAAAAGAGAAGAAAAAAAGAAGGGGAAAAAGAGGGATCATCATTTAATCAAGTAAGTATATGATTATCTTGATTTTATGCCTCAAATCTGGAAATTATATGATGTTGTAAACTAAAATATGGACGGAATAGTAAATGGATTAATTTTAGCATGAAAATGTTTGGTAAGAATCCTTATGATGTGATTAAGGAATGACCCAATTTTCATGGGTATAAATATACCCCATAAATAACGTCATTCAGGCTGTCTGGAAATGGATTCTACTGTCCAGCTAGGTAAAATTACAGAAATAAATAGAAATATTAAATATTTCGTGCTGGAAATATTTATTTTGGTGAATTCATGTATTTATTGAGGTATGGTAGAAATTTCAGATCAAAACTACTTGATTTGATATTAATTCAAGATTTTGCGATTTCAGTATGCCTGATTTCAGCATATGTGGATAGTTTGAGAAGAAAATCAAAAAGAAATATGAAACCTATGTAGAAATGATCCAAATTTAGATATGTGTTAAATTCTTAAATTTAGATTAATAAAAGTAGGATTATTTTCTGAAATTTCGGATTTATAAATCTGCTTAGGGTTATGTGTCAAGAGACACGTTAAATCAGTGAAAAATGGGTTCCAAAGTTGCTGTTTTGGAAACCTATGATTAGTGGATTTAAATTCCATAAAAATACCCTAAGTACAGTGATAATTAAGGATAATTATCATGCTGAAATGTGAATTAAGTTTCTGACTTGGGAAATTTTATGAAAGGCCTCATATATGTGTTGTTAAATGGCTATATGTGAAAGGATAGACATGCATAAGTGGAAAATGGCTTAAGGAAGATAATGAGCCATTAAATAATGGTTATTGAATGATTATTAAGTGATTGGATGATTAACCTATTTATGGGATTAAATAGGGTGTGTAAAAGCTCATGTAATAAGTATGTGCTATATGGGTATAACGACTTGAGAAGTCAAAGGAATCATGTATGTTAATGAAAATGGGTTGGAAAACTGAGTTGAATGCAAGCAAAGGAGATATATGAATGTTATATCATTCTGATATGTATAGGCAAAGGCAAAGGGATAAGTGAAACGGAAAGCTAAGCAAGCGAGCTAAGCAAGCAGCTTTCCAAATTAATTTGGTTTTCATTACAAGGTATTTAAGGATGGTCATTCCTTGTTTTTATGAATATTGAAATGTTTATTTCTGTTGAAATAAATGATTGCTGATGGTTTTGCAATTATGCATGAAATGTGTTGAAACATGAGTTTATACGATGTTTCATTGAAACGGTGTTTAAAATGGATGGTGCAAAGAATTCTCTACATGAGAATGACAAGTTCCATGTGTAAGAGGGTATATAATGCCGGGGTGACTAAAAGCCATGCATGGAATGAAAATCAAGTAGGCTAGTCGAGGTAGTAAGTGGACAAGGAGTCCCCCTTGATGTTGCCAAGTCGGAAGGTCCGGCGCCAAGGATGGAAAGGATCATGCTATGAAAGAGTGTTCCCCGTGCTAGCGTACCGTCACATGAAGGATAACGTCATCAATGAAAATGATGAATTTGCTCATCCAATGTTTGTGAATGGTTTTTCATGAATGGTTTTCATGAAATGTTTATGCAAAGTTTATGAAAAATTTTATGCTCCATAGGTAGTTGATCACTTGCTAAGTGTCTCTATTGAATGGAGGGAAATGTTTTTAAAGAGCGTTGCTTTCAAAATGAATTGCATGAAAACCCTAAGCTTTCTTATTGAGTTGAATTTCAACTCACGTTTTGTTTTCCAAACCCATAAACAGGTGAAAGGAAGGAGGCAAGGAGCACAGGTGGAGATTCAAGGATGAATAGATTTCTACGAGTTACCTGTGTATGAACCTAAGGGTTGAATGGTTATATGAATGTTAACAATTAAATTGTTATTTGATGTTGTAGAAGAATTATGTTATGTTTTATGCCTATGGATTGTTGGAAATTTTTTATGGGTAAATGCTAAGGCATGAAATATCATGATATGAATAAGTATGAAGGTTATGAGATGACATGTGTAATTCTCAAATGATATAATGGCCTAGAAAGGCATTTGATGGAAATAAAATGTATAAATGATATAAAATCCTAAGGAATTAGGATTAAGTGGATAAATATCCAATAAGAACCCGTCGCATGATTAGGGCAATAATCCTTATTCACATTTACCAATCGAATGATCTTGAGGTACGGTTGTGACGCTTGGGCTGGGGCGCCACATGTACAGTATTAGTCATGTGAGAAGGAATTGTTGACTGAGATTTTCAATGAGTATTATGTTTCAAATTCTTTAATTTAATGCTCTCATTAATTTCAATGATGGGTAAAACGTTTATTTCCTATTTTTGCTCAAAGTCTTGAAATTTTGCAATCTGTTCTTGAATTCTTTTATTTTTGCTTGAGGACAAGCAAAAGTTCAAGTGTGGGGGTATTTGATAAGTGGAAAATTGGTAGTATATTTTATGGACATTTTATACCAAATTGGTGGGTAATTAATTAATATTAATATGAAATGTGGTTTTGTAACTTTTGGGTATTAAATATTAATTTCAAGTAACGTAAACAATTTTTATAATCTTTTGGCTTGAAATTAAATTTTATTTGTTGCCATGAAATTAAATGGGTTTTAAATAATTTTATAAACCCACTAATGATTTTTGATGAATTAATAATTTAAACATTTTTTTATGCAGGGAAAACAAGTTTCACCAAGGTGGTCCCACATGGAAATCAAATCATCCATCATGTCCAATGTGTCCAGCCATTTGATCACATGCAGAAATATCAATTCACACAACCAGCAACTTATCAGCACCACGCATATCAGCAGCTGCTGCCCATTGTCCAAATCACGTGATCAGAAATGACGTGAATGCAGCAGCAATTTTAATGACGTAAATACAGATTGCAGCAGCAATATTACATGCTTTGACGTGAATTCAAAATGTGAATGCAGCGGCAATGCTTTTTCTGCACAATCACGTGATCTCCATCCCCATCTGCCCACAAGCAATTCACGTGAGAATGCATCAAGCATTCAACACATGGACCCCACATGAAATGATATAAAAAGAGGAGATCATTGGACGAGCAGGGAGGAGGGGCACACACAGCATTCCGCAGCAGATAGAGAAGAAGGAGTTCTTCCGGGGGAAGACAGTTCATTCCGTAGCAGTAAAAATTCTCAGAAACAAGCAACAGAAAATCCCTGCAAGGATACCACTGCAAAAAAATATTTTAGCGGGGATTTTAGAAGAAGATTAGAGCATAATTTTGAGAAAGAAAGAGAGCGAAAGCAAGGTGGAGAGCACAGGCAAAAGGCAGACCGGCGAATTGCGTGGAGCAACCGACACACCATTGGAGCTTCAATCCAATAAGTTTTCTATCTTTTCCCTTTTTAATTTTAATTGTCTTGTTTAAGATGGTTTGTAATTTTAATTTTATTTTGAACTTAAACATGCTTGGCTAAATCCTAAATCTAGGGTTTAGGTTGTAGCATGCATACAATGCAATGTGGTGTGGATTTTTAATTTATTTATGATGGATATTTTTGTTAATTTAATATCTTATGATTTCTATGCTTGCTTTGTACATGGGCCCGTACTTTTGCATCATAATGAAGCATGATTTAAGGAATTTTCACTAAGTATTTCAAATAAGTCATATGCTTCATCTTCACTTTTACTCATAAATGCTCCTCCACATTATGCGTCTACCATTTGTTTATAATGATCGGCTAATCCCTCATAAAAGGCTTGGACAATTTTCCATTTAGATAACCCATGTTGTGGACATTTTTTTAATAATTCTTTTAATCTTTCCCAGGATTCATGGATTTGCTCCTCAGGTGTTTGGGAAAATTGGGTAATTGCTCTTCTCATGGTATTGGTTCGGCCTATAGGATAGAATTTTTTTAAAAATTCTTGTTGCATCATATTCCAAGTAGTGATAGGTCTACTTAGCATACCTAACCAATATTTATTCTTATCTTTAAGGGAAAATGAGAAAAGTCTTAATTTGAGAGCGTCATCAAAGAAACCTTGTATTTTCACTGTGGAGCAAATTTCTAAAAATTCATCTAAATGCTTATAAGGATCTTCATTAGTATTTCCATAAAAAGATGGAAGCATTTGGACGGTTCCTGGTTCGATTTCATATTGATTGGCTTGAGTTTGGGGAAATTGAATGCAAGATGAGGGATTATAATTGGTTGGAATGAAATATTCTTTCATTTGTTTAGGAGGATCAGATTCAGGATTATTCATTTCTAACATTTGATTTTGATGTAGGAATCTTTCAATTTCAAGGTTTGGTTTTAGCAACTCAAGATTTAAAGATCTCCTACCATGCATATATCATCATTATTATTATTATTATTTATCGTGGAGTCGCCAAACTGTAGCACGTGATTTTTTTTTTTAGCGTGCTACGATGGGCTGGCAAATGGGCCTAAAAAGGGTAAGGCAAGCTTAAAAAATATATAACTATGAACTGAAAGAGAAAATAAAATATGCATACACCAAGGAGAAAAAAAATAATAAGTATGAGATACGAAGTTTTTAGAAAAATGTATAAATGCACAACCAAATATGAAATGCGAGTTAGCGGGTTAGCTGGTTAGATATGATGCGAATCAATGGCAGAAATTAAACGTGCAAAAGTAAAAATGTAAACAGTGCAGAAAAGGGGTTCAAGATCAGAAATGAAAAAAATATAAAAAGGTGTAGACATGGGGGTTAAAGAAGAGAGATGCAAACGCTAAGGCTTTTAGATGATGCGAGTTTTTCAGAACTTTTTAAATGATGCGAGTTAGTCAATCACAAACATGTATCTTAATTAGACGCAATTAGCAGTTAGTACATGTGTACAAATATTGATAAAATTTAATATATATTTTTTTCAATTTAAAGTAAAGAAAACGGATAACAAATAAACTGAGTGATGATCAAAGGAAAGAAATGATATTAAACTAACAACATAGTAGTTAACATGAAATAAAGCAACACAAGATTAGATTTAATAAAGAAAAATTCAGATCGTTAAGGAAAATAATTCAAAATTCATGCCTCCCCGGCAACGGCGCCAAAAACTTGATGTGTACCAAGTGCTTGTCGTTAAGCGCACTGTAATCACCAGTTTAATTAAAATTAACCGAAACACATTGAAGCTACCACTATGCGAGTGATAGTGTAGAATAACGGTGAGTCGGGTCGAATCCACAGAGAGGCTATATAATTTTGAATTATTTTAAGCAAAAATAAAAAAGAAAAGTAAAAAAAGGGTGTATAGAAGAGAAAGAAATTAGAAATAAAGGAGAAGAAATTAGATAGAGAGAAGAAAGGAGAATTAGAGAGAGAGAGAAAGACGAGAGAGAAATTAGATAAATAAGAGAGAAAGAGATAGCCAAAGGAGAGGAGAAATTGCAATTAACTAAAATTAAATCTAAATTAGGACAGTAATTTAAAGACTACAGAATTAAAATTTAATCTACGAAAACAGGAATGAAAATTGCATTAAACTTAATTTGAAAATTACAATGCATAAAGCGGTAAATCTACGCTAAATATTACAAATCTAAAATTAACAACTATAAAGCATTAAAGAAAAACTATAATTAACAGAAAATTTATTTACCCTCATTCCTGCTCGAAAAACCACTCTTTTGAGAAGCAATCCAAGCCCTTGGAGTTTTTCCCACTTGGAAAAGGTCCCACCTAAATGGGCCCCACTTCAAGTGATGGGAGAGTGTTGTAGTCTCTTAGGATGAGTGGAGGGTCCCCTTTTATAGTTTTAGAGAAACCCCTTGGCTAGACTTGGAATCCGATGTGGGATTCCTATGAAGTGTCTCTTTTAATGTAGCTGCTCTTGTCTATTTCCTCTTGGTGCGTTAACTTGCCGGCTGATTTCTCTCAATGCTCGGCTCTTCTGCGTTATAGTTGCCGGATGTCGAATGACCATCTTAGCAATCAGCAAATTGGGCATTAGAGAGGAGGATATAGGGACGGAATTGGGATGTCAGAAGCTTATGTAAGGGCTTCGGGCTCTTGTAAAGCAAAGGAAGCATGGACTGGGAAGTACGACAGTGGGATGCTGCTTAAGTTAAGGCCGTGATAATGAGTTTCTGGGCATGAATGATGTTCGGCCGATGCTGATGGTTGGATTTCAAAACTGGTGGTTGTTATCGATTTGCAGGGATTGGATTGCTATCGGAGAAGAAAAGGAGAGAGGGGTCGCTGATTTTTCTGCTTGGCCCATTCAATCATGGTTATCGCTGATATTTTGTAGAAGGCTGGAGATTGAGCCGGGCCTTCCAGTTGAGACTTTTGGCTACAAATTTTGCTGCTTGATTTTCTACCTTTGCCGCTACTTGGTTGAATATCTGCAAGTTAGAAAAGAATGGGGGTTGCTCTTTTAATTAGAGAGATGGGTGAATTGCTTGGTTTCGGGATGCAAAGGAGGCAACTAATTTTGTTTTGGTGCTGCTAATTGCTAAAATTAAATGGGCTGGATTCTTGTTTGACCGAAATTAAAGGAGATGGGGCAGGAGCGCTGATTTGGGGCAGGAGGATGTTGTAAACAGGCTTCTGCAATATGCTACTGGTCGGAGAAGAAGGCTGCTGTTGTGAAATCGATGGTGAGTACTACAAAAAATGGGTGCCATTCGGTGGTCGGTTTTGGCAGCTAGATAAAGAAGCTGGGGTCGTTTAGATGAAGAGGCAGCTAGGCGATCAAATGATGGCTTGTTGCTGGATCGTGGCTGTTAAGTGTCAGATTGGGGAAGATGGTGGAGCGGCTTAAATTGACGACTGGGGCATGCTGAAATTTCTGGTTTCATGAACAACAGAGGTTTGCTCAGTTAGCTTGATGCTCGTTCTCGATGGTTTGCTGAAGCAGTTGCTGGAAGTGTTCGTTGCTGTCATGGCTGCCTGTTGACGGTTCGCTGAAGCAGAGGAGAAAGCTAGACGCGGTGGACAGCAGCTGGATTTTGATTAATGGCTGCTTGAGCAGTTTGGTCAAGGATTAATGGATGAGAGCAATGGGTATGGCTGGTAATTGAATTGTTTGCTGCCGGCACAGCAAGGAAGATGCAAGGCAGCACCGGTGGCCATTGAAGAGGAATTGGAGAAAATGATGGAGCACAGAACCAAGATTGGTTGCATGCTTAGGAAAGAAATATGAGCTCATCTAAAAAGGCAGGATTATATGAAGTTAAAAATCATATGGAACCTAATTCAAGAATAGATATAAATTTTATTACACAAAAATTAGAAAAATTAGAAAAAATTGATGAGCTAACACAAAAAGTAAATTAAATATGGAATAATCAACTCCCACCTTGTCCACATCCTAATTTTCAGTTGTCTCAAGAAGTTTGTGCCTTGTGTTCAAGCCCAACACATCCTATAAGTGAATGTCCTACTGCAGCACAACTCCCACCTTTCATCCAAGAGCAAGTGCAGGCAGCTCAAGGATTTTTCAAACCAAATAATGATCCATACTCCAATACTTATAATCCAGGTTGGAGAAATCATCCTAATTTTTCTTGGAAAAATCAAGCTGAACACCAAGTGGCAAATCCCTCTACTTCACACTTTTCCAAACCACCAACACAAAATTACTGCCAAAATCAACAACTGCAACCTAATTTTCAGACCAATGCGTACTCAAAAGGACCACAAATTGAGTCACAAGCCAATTATTCATCAAACTACCAACCATCTTCTCCAGCTAATGATGTTAACGAAAAATTTGCAGAATTAAAATAATTTTTCCAACAATCTATATCTAAGTTAGAAAGTCATGTGGGTCAATCGATATCTAATCTAGAAAACCAGATAGGTCAAATAGCTGAAGCAAATAGAAGAAGAGAGGTAAGACATCTTCCTAGTCAACCAATACCCAATCCAAGAAATTATCATCCAGGTTTTCAAAATAAGCCAGGCATATTTAAAAACCCACAATTTGAAAATGCAAGAGCGATTTCTATGTTAAGAAGTGGTAAAACCTTAGAAGACCCGTATAAATCTAGAGTTATTAATGAAAATTCTAGTCAAATGAAACAAGAAGAAATTTTAGAGGATGACGAAGAATTAGTAGAAATCAAGTTGGGGGGAGAAGATAAAGGGAAAGAAATAATAGATGAAGACCTCAATAAATATCAACCTGTAGCCCCTTTCCCAAGTGCCTTAAAAGCTAAATCTGCTAGTAAGCAAAAGCTTGCACAAAATGAGGAAATGATGAAATTATTCAAACAAGTTAATATTAACATTCCTCTTATTGATTCTATGAAACATGTTTCAGCCTATGCAAAATTCTTAAAAGACCTTTGTACTCAAAATAGAGAACCTTGTTCCGCTCCTAAAAAGATCATGCTCCCAGTAGAGGCGAGTGCAGCAATTTTGGACAAACTTCCACAAAAATTAAAAGATCCTGGTACTCCACTCATTTCTTATGACATAGGTGGAATAACATTTGATAAAGCACTTTTAGATCTTGGGGCTAGTGTTAATCTCTTACCCACTTCTGTTTATGAAAAATTTAATATGGGAGAGTTAAAACCTACTTCAGTCATTCTACAACTTGCAGACAGATCAGTAAAAACTCCACGAGGACTTGTTGAAGATGTTATAATAAAAATTAATGATTGTTATTTTCCAGTTGATTTTCTTATTCTTGACATGACCTCTAATTCATAACTAAACAATGCACCAATCATTTTAGGGCACCCGTTCTTAGCTACAGCAAAAGCTAATATTAATTGTGAAACTGGTATAATGGACATCTCATTCGGAGGTGAAAAATTTAGAATTGATATTTTTAAAGCTTCTAAGTACCCAAACAGTGATGAAGGGTGTCTTACGGTTGACATTATCAATGATTTGTCAAGCTTCAATCTAAATTTTGAGCATGATTCCATAAACGAGGTAAATGCTTTAAATGATTGTCCTCCGTCTTTTAACGATTGGAATACTGTTGAACCTTTAACAATTTTGCAATATCAGCCATCACCTACATCTATTGAGTCACCACCACAACTTGAGCTTAAATCTCAACCTAGCTCTCTTAAGTATGCATTTTTGGGTCCTAATCAAACACTACCAGTAGTGATAGCCTCAAATCTAACTATAACTCAAGAGAAACAACTTGTTGATATTCTTAGAGTGCATAAGAGTGCTATAGGGTGGTCAGTGGCTGATTTGAAAGGAATTAGTCCATCTATTTGCATGCATCACATATACTTAGAGGAAAATGCTAAACCAAGTAGAGAAATGCAAAGAAGACTAAACCCCATTATGAAAGAGGTAGTGAAAAAAGAAGTTGTCAAATGGCTTGATGCAGGAATCATTTATCCAATTTCTGATAGTAAATGGGTAAGCCCAACTCAAGTAGTACCAAAGAAATCTGGACTCACAGTAATAAACAATGAAAAAGGTGAAGTAGTACCTACTAGATTGACCACAGGATGGAGATTTTGTATTGATTATAGAAAATTAAATGTTACGACTAAAAAAGATCATTTTCCACTCTCATTCATTAATCAAATCCTAGAAAAATTAGCAGGACAAAAATACTTTTGTTTTCTAGATGGATATTCAGGATACAATCAGGTTGTCATTTATCCAGAAGATCAAGAAAAGACCACCTTTACTTGCCCATATGGCACATTTGCATTTAGGAGAATGCCATTCGGACTATGCAATGCACCGGCAACCTTTCAACGGTGTATGATGGCAATCTTCTTAGATATGGTAGGGGAATTTCTTGAGATCTTTATGGATGATTTTTCACTTTTTGGTAATTCATTTGACATTTGTTTGGAAAATTTAAAAAAAGTGTTAAAAAGATGTATAGAAAGGAATTTAGTACTAAGTTGGAAAAAGAGTCATTTTATGGTTAATGAGGGAATAGTTCTTGGCCCTATAGTCTCAGAACGAGGGATAGAAGTAGACAAGGCTAAAATTGATTTAATTACCAATCTACCTCCTCCAACCTTAGTAAAACAAGTTCGATCATTCCTTGGTCATGCTGGTTTCTATCGCCGATTTATTCAAGAGTTTTCTAAAATATCTAGACCCTTAACAAGTTTACTATGTATAGATTCCCCATTCAACCTAGATGAATCCTGCTTGAAAGCATTTGAGCTATTAAAAAATGCATTAACTAAAGCTCCAATTCTTCAATCCCGTGATTGGTCCCTACCATTTCAAATTATGTGTGATGCCTCTGACTTTGCTGTTGGGGCTATTTTAGGGCAAAGGGTAAATAAAGGCCTGTTGTAATTTATTATGCAAGTCATACACTTACTGATGCCCAAATCAACTATACCACCACAGAAAAAGAACTACTTGTAGTAGTATTTGCCCTTGAAAAATTTCGTTCTTATCTACTAGGAGCCAAAGTTATTATCTACTCAGATCATTCAGCCTTGAAATATCTATTATCTAAAAAAGAGGCAAAACAAAGACTTATTAGATGGATTCTCTTATTACAGGAATTTGATCTTGAAATTCGAGATAAAAAAGGTTCTGAAAATGTAGTAGCTGATCATCTTTCTCGAATTATTACACCAGAGAGCACATCTATAAATGACTCTTTTCCAGATGAGCATCTTTTAGCCATCACTCAAACATCACCTCCATGGTTTGCACACATTGTCAATTACAAAGCAGTCGGGCATATTCCAAAAGATTAGACAAAGTAAGAAAGAGATAGATTCTTTGCTCAAGATAAATATTATATTTGGGAGGATCCGAAACTTTTTAAAATTCGTTCTGATAATATTATTCGCAGATGTGTTCCGGAAAATGAACAATGAAGTATTTTGAATTTTTGCCACAATCTTGAATGTGGGGGACACTTTTCAGGAAAGAAAACATCAGCTAAGGTGTTGCAATGTGGTTTTTATTGGCCAACTCTTTTTAAAGATGCCTATAACTTTAGCCAATCTTGCATTAAATGTCAAGCAATAGGAAATATTACGAAAAAAATATGATGCCTTTGAACCCTATTCTTGTCATCGAAATATTTGATGTGTGGGGAATAGATTTTATGGGACCATTTCCACCATCGTATGGATATGAATACATCTTAGTGGCAGTAGACTATGTATCTAAATGGATTGAGGCTAACGCAACTAGGACTAATGATCACAAGGTAGTTTTAAAATTCATTGAAAAAAATATTTTTTCTCGATTTGGTTTTCCTAGGGCCATCATTAGTGATGGAGGAACACACTTTACCAATTATCAGTTTAGAGCCCTTCTAAAGAAATATGTAATCATCCATAAGATAGCCACAGCTTACCATCCTCAAACCAGTGGTCAAGTAGAAGTTTCTAATAGGGAAATTAAAAATATATTGCAAAAGACTATTAGGCCCGATCGTAAAGATTGGTCAGATAGATTAGATGATGCACTATGGGCCTATAGAACAACATTTAAAACTCCTATTGGAATGTATCCTTTCAGGTTAGTGTATAGAAAAGCTTGTCATCTTCCTGTGGAATTAGAACATAAAGCTTATTGGGCTATCAAGCAATACAATTTGGATTTAAATAGTGCAGGAGCACATCGAAAGCTACAATTAAATGAGTTGGAAGAATTACGCAAATAAGCGTATGAAAATTCTCAAATTTATAAAAGCAAAATGAAAACATTTCATGATAAACATATATCTAGAAAAACCTTTGAGCCCAACCAAAAAGTGTGGTTATTTAATTCAAAGTTACGTCTATTTCCTGGAAAATTAAGATCTCGTTGGGATGGACCTTTAATTGTGGATAAAGTATTTCCCTATGGTGCTATAAAAATTCATGATCCGATGAGTTGAAATATTTTTATAGTAAATGGCCAACGACTTAAACCATATATTGACGACATCTCTAATGATAAGATTATTGAAAAGGTTGAATTAATTGACCCACATTGATCTAAACTTCACAACGTCTAGCTGAAGACGTTAAACTTAGCGCTGATTGGGAGGCAACCCAATATTTTTCATGTTTGTTTCTTATTGCAGGGAAAAGAATATTTTGTTGCAGGAGAAAATTATTGATAAATCAACAATTGCATTATTCAATTACAAAATTACACCCCAGGTTGTCTCCTTCCCTGCTATCTTATTTTCATAAAAGTATATTTTGTGCATGTTTATTAAAGATAACAATACTTAAGTTGGGGGGTCTGGTTTGCTTAACTTGATTATTTTTTTTAAAAATAATAATTACAAAAAAATAAAAATTTAAAAAATTAATAATATTATTTTGTTAAAAAAACATAGAGATAAATCAAAGTGCACTTGCTATGCTTGGTAGTAAGTGAAGAAGAAAACTGTAATTAGTTATATTTGCAAAAATATTTTCATGGTGTTTTTAAAATTTTATTAGCACTAATTGCACATACACGCCAATGAACTTTGTGGGCATCATGATAATATAATTTTTTTTTCTCTCATCCAAACAAGTAACATTTAATATCATTGCAATTGATATTTGTTAGTTAAAAAAGAAAAAAAATCCCTAGATACCCTGAAATATGTTGAGGGGAAAATAAAAATAAAAAAAAAAGAAAAAGAAAAAGAAAAAGAGGAAAACCCTAGATATCCTGAAATATGGTGAGGGGAAGAAAAAATGAAGATAAAATTTTTAAAATATATATATATATTAACTGTAACTATCATAATTTTGATATGAATGTTGCTTAGATTGGATGAGCTGAAAATAACTTATTTATCAAATGCCCATTTGTTCATGTATACACATGCTATATACTCTTTTATGCATCATGAGATATTTTTTCTCATGTTTACTAAAGAATTTTACTTCTAAAGCTTACTATTATTATTAGCAGTGCACCTAGATTTTTTTAAAAATTAGTAGTACACTATGAAATAAATAAATAAATAAATAAAAGAATTATATATATTAAACTATTTCCATTGCTACGGGACTAGCAATGTTTAAGTTGGGGGTGTGATAAGTCTAAATATTTTATTTAATTTCATATTAAATTCACGCTGTAAAATATTAAAATGTTAATTAAATGCATGTGTTAAGTGAAATTTCGTGAAAATTATATTTTTCATAAAATTCTTAATTTTCCTATAAAATGGGTCATTTTGTAATATAAAATATAAAGATAATTGCACACACTTAGAAAAAATTTTAACTTTCATATAATTCAAGAAAATTTATACAATGATATAATTGGAATTAACATTATAGTAGGAAATTGGGTCATTGTATAATTTTCAGATAGAATTAATTATTATAAAATAAAAGAGCTTAAATTAAATTAAGAATATTTATGATAATATGAAATTAATTGACCAAAAATTAATGTTTAAATTCACATGTAAATGTTCTGCAGGTACACCGAACAGCCCTGCACTGCCTAAGCATGGAACCAATCTTGGTTCTGTGCTCCATCATTTTTTCCAATTCCTCTTCAATGGCCACCGGTGCTGCCCTGCATCTTCCTTGCTGTGCCGGCAGCACACAATTCAATTACCAGCCATACCCATTGCTCTCATCCATCAATCCTTGACCAAACTTCTCGAACAGCCATTAATCAAAATCCAGCTGCCATCCACCGCGTCCAGCTTTCTCCTCTGCTTCAGCAAACCGTCAACAGGTAGCCATGGCAGCAACGAACGCTTCCAGCAACTGCTTTAGCAAACCATCGAGAACTAGCATCAAGCTAACTGAGCAAACCTCTGTTGTTCATGAAACCAGAAATTTCAGCACGCCCTAGTCGTCGATTTAAGCCGCTCCACCATCTTCCCCAATCCGACACCTAACAGCCACGATCCAGCAGCAAGCCATCATTTGATCGCCTAGCTGCCTCTTCATCCAAACGGCCCCAGCTTCTTTATCTAGCTGCCAAAACTGACCACCAAACGGCACCCATTTTTGATAGTACTCACCATCGATTTCACAACAGCAGCCTTCTTCTCCGATCAGTAGCATATTGCAGCAGCCTGTTTACAACATCCTCCCGCCCCAAATCAGCTCTCCTGCCCCATCTCCTTTGATTTCAGTCAAACAAGAATCCAACCACTTTAATTTCAGCAATTAGCAGCACCAAAATAAAATTAGTTGCCTCCTTGCATCCCGAAACCAAGCAATTCACCCATCTCTCTAATTAAAAGAGCAGCCCCCATTCTTTTCTAACTTGCGGATATTCAACTAAGTAGCGGCAAAGGCAGAAAATCAAGCAGCAAAATTTGTAGCCAAAAATCTCAATTGGAAGGCCCGGCTCAATCACCAGCCTTCTGCAAAATATCAGCGATAACCATGATTGAACGGACCAAGCAGAAAAATTAGCGACCCCTCTCTCCTTTTCTTCTCCTATAGCAATCCAATCCCTGCAAATCGATAGCAACCACCAATTTTAAAATCCAACCATCAGCATCGGCCGAACATCATTCATGCCCACAAACTCATTCTCACGACCTTAACTTAAGCAGCATCCCACTGTCGTACTTCTTATAGGAGCCCGAAGCCCTTACATAAGCTTCTGACATCCCGATTCCGTCCCTATATCCTCCTCTCTAATGCCCAATTCGCTGATTGCCAAGATGGTCATTCGACAGCCGGCAACTATAACGCAGAAGAGCTGAGCATTCAGAGAAATCAGCCGGCAAGTTAACGCAGCAAGAGGAAATAAACAAGAGCAGCTACGTTTAAAGAGACACTTCATAGGAATCCCACATCAGATTCCAAGTCTAGCAAGGGGGTTCTCTAAAACTATAAAAGGGGACCCTCCACTCATCCCAAGAGACTACAACACTCTCCCATCTCTTAAAGTGGGGCCCATTTAGGTGGGACCTTTGCCAAGTGGGAAAAACTCCAAGGGCTTGGATTGCTTCTCAAAAGAGTGGTCTTTCGAGCAGGAATGAGGGTAAATAAATTTTCTGTTAATTATAGTTTTTCTTTAATGCTTTATAGTTGTTAATTTTAGATTTGTAATATTTAGCGTAGATTTACCGCTTTATGCATTGTAATTTTCAAATTAAGTTTAATGCAATTTTCATTCCTGTTTTAGTGGATTAAATTTTAATTCTGTAGTCTTTAAATTACTGTCCTAATTTAGATTTAATTTTAGTTCATTGCAATTTCTCCTCTCCTTTCTCTATCTCTTTCTCTCTTATTTATCTGCTTTCTCTCTCGTCTTTCTCTCTCTCTCTCTCTAATTCTCCTTTCTTCTCTCTATCTAATTTCTTCTCCTTTATTTCTAATTTCTTTCTCTTTTATACACCTTTTTTTTTACTTTTCTCTTTTATTTTTGCTTAAAATAATTCAAAATTATATAGCCTCTCTATGGATTCGACCCGACTCACCGTTATTCTACAATATCACTCGCGTAGTGGTAGCTTTAATGTGTTTCGGTTAATTTTAATTAAACTGGTGATCACAGTGCTCTTAACGACAAGCACTTGGTGCGCATCAATAGGCATGATAACCTTGAGGAATTCCATGAATAAACCACAGATCTTAATGGATTCTAATTAACTTAATCCCATGAGAATATGTGATTATGAAAATTAGGATACGCCTTGTAGGTTTCGAGAGAAGGTGCAAGGATAAATTAGGGATTGTTTTTTTTTAACAAACAATATCCAAATTAAATAATTATACCACTACTCGTTGCAAAAGATGCGTGTGAAATCCTAGACCCTAGGTACCCGCACTATCATTTTCTCTACTCATTATAATTTGTAATTTCTCTTCCCATTTTATTATTTTCTTTTCCCTTCTATTTACTGAATTTTCTTCCCACTTTTCTATTTTATTTGCAATATTCTCTCCATAACCGACACGAAAGCATTTAAAAGAAAAATTTATAGCCCCGAATTCCCTGTGGAATGATAATTTATATACTACAATCTACGACCGTACACTTGCGGTAAGATTGCGAACAATACACATGTATGTGATGGTCGGCTTGATGGTCATTTGCTTCCTACGGAAGCTTCTTACCTAAACCTTAGGGCTCTTTGGCTAGAGAAAGAGACGGGGAGGACAAGAGAGAGAGAGAAGAAAGTAGAGGGCAAGTGGAAGTGAGGGTCGCCGATTTTGTAGTTCTCATTTCCTTTTTTCTCTCGGTTGGCGGCCGACTGTTTCGTTGTTTTCTTCTTGAATTGGGATTAGGTTGGAGCTATTTTTAGAATTTTGGTTCTTCATCTCGGTTCAGGTATGTATGTTTAATGGCTTTCTATTGTTTTCTAGCAGTGTAAAAAGCCATGTGGTCCTATTAATTTTTCTGTTGATATAGCAATAATAGTTATGAAATAAGATTAGTTATCATCAATTTTTATTTTGATTTTATCTATCTGAATTTTTGCATGAAATAGAACCGATTACATGTTGTTCATAAGTTGGCTGCTTGGGTTGATCTTGTTATCCTTTTCAGTCTCCTCGTATGTCGATTTTGAGTCTCTATTTTGCTAGTTTGGGAGTCGTTAGTTTGTCTATGACTGATGAATCAGTTGCAACTTCTGTTTTATCTGTATAAGTGTAGGTTTCATCTTATTTTATTTTTCTTTTTAATCCAATTGGATCCGTTCAGCCTTGTCCATTTTTCTTCTTTTTGTCTTTCTTTTTTTTTGGACAGATGTGTCGTCACTATTTTCGTTTCATTCGAATTCATTACTTAACAAATGCTTTACATTCTGGCTTTTCGGTTAGATTCACATAAATCATTTGATGTTCTTCCTCCAATTTATTTTCTGATCAAAATGCATAAATTGATTTTTCTATTTCTTTTAGCTTCATCTGATTATAGTATTTCAGTGTAATATATTTATTTTGTTTAGGTTCATGTGTGAAATAAAATGTGGTTATTTAGGATTAATGGATCTACTGCTAAGGATTGTTTAGCTATTTTTTAGCCATGTAATATGTTGGTTGAATTTCTAAATGACAGCATGTTAATCTCGATTCATGAGATGAGTCTTAATGATACCATAGAATGTGATAAGTAGTGGGTTTCATGGATGTTTGTATTCTTTCAGCCCTTTCGGATTACAAGATTCCTTCCGGAATTGCTCTTGTAACTCTTTGATGAATAATTTATATATTAATAATAAAATTCTGTTTAATTAAAGAAACTAACATCTGTTGGATTTTCTCCAGCTAAATAAATTTGTCCTATTCTTCAATAGACTGAATCCTTGATTCTTGCTGCTATTACTTTATTTTATGTTAGAAATTGGTGAATAATTTGTCTTCAAAATGACATTATGGATTTGTTTATGTATGTTGTCATCATATGCAGTTTGAGCCATATATTCATCTCTCGAATAGATTTCATCTTGTTGGGAAATGGATTCATGCATAAATACATTGCAAATTTGGATTCCTTCGTATCATATCAATTTTTGCATCTTCATTTCTGAAGATTTTCATATTGCATCATTAGTCATTCATTTTTGTTTCAGCTTTTTGGTCTTGAATCTAAGTCATCCATACTATTTGTACCATGCTTTTAACACAGTTAAAATCGTGGATTCATTTCTTTTCTTATTGGTGTACATAAATTATGCTTGGTTTTTGTCAATCTCATGGGATTTCAACATTTTAGTGTGTAAGCTCATGTGGTTTGCATTTAGGCATGAAATAAGAGCTGGTTTGGATCATCTATTGGACAGATTTCTTGGATGAATTCATCAGCTGTTGATTTCATGATACATCTATTTTGAAATTTTGCAATTTTTTAAGCTTGCATCACTGTTTTCTGATGGGCGAATAAATAACACATTATGGATGCATGTATTAATTTTGTCATTTTGCAAAAGTCCTCTCCAAATGGAATAACATGCATATTAACTTGAATCGGTTAAGGGAATAATGTAACCACTGTAATGCACCTATAAATAATTTACATATGAGAGAATTGAATATAGCATTTGCTTTTAAGAGATTTGCAATTTTATATCCATTGGATTTATTTCAGTTGGATAACTTTGCTTTGTTGAATGGAATAAACTTTTGGTCGTTGTTGTCATGTTGCATTTCTATATTGACTATGTAATAACAGCACATTGCAGATGTAATCACACCTTTATATGCGAAATAAAATTTTGTCGGGAGAAAATTATACATTTGAGCCTTGAAAATCTGTATGGTCGATTGAGAAAGAGATTGCTGAAATTGCATATTCACCGTTGAAATGAAGCCTTGCTAAGAGTGATTTGTGCATTCATACATAGAAATGCAATTTTTACCGCTTACAAACATACTAGAAATATTTAAATCAACTTGAACAAGTTAAAAAATCTGTATGGGAACTCCTTTATGGGGTGCAAAGGGTGCCTAAATTCGTCTCTTTGTATAACTAAACACTGAATCCAGATTCTTTAGTGTGGACTAGTTACATTTAGGAAAAGTATACTTGATTGCATAGAATCTCTGATTTGATGATTTTTGAATGCTTCAGATCCTTTTTTCATTTTTGTATATTGAATTAGCAAACATGTTTAAGTGATATTTTGGAAATCTGCTCATTTTGATCTCTCTGCATGAGTTTATTTGGCCTATGCATGTTTTGCACATACATTAACTAGAACAACTTCTAGTTTACATGTTGAGAAGCTATTTGGAAACTTGGTGTTATGATGTTGTGGGTGCTATGATCCATTCAGGAAGTACGAGTTAAAATTCTGTAATCTCAACTTGGAATGTGAAAGAGGTAGGTGTTGCATTGAGAAATAGAATTTGTGGGAATTTTAGCATGATTATGTAAGATTGTTGTGAGGATGATCTGTGATTACCACTCTATTTTGTTGAAATATGAACAATAAACTAGTGAAATCCATTGTCTATATTAAACTTATTAAAAATTTGATGCTAACACATTATTTAACTTGCTTTCAGTTGGATATGAGCATATAGACACTTTTCTAAAAGAATTTTTTATGAGCATAAATTCTAGGTGGCTTGAGTATTTATGTGGAACCCCAATCTTTGAGACGTGTACAAAACCCTAGGGTTGTAAACCCTAGGTAATATATTTGAGAAATATATATTGATGGATATGAAGTATATGGAAATGAAGGTTAAAATAATTATGCAGGAAATTCGGATGAATAGTGCACGTGAATAGTAGAATGTGAATAGTAAACGTGGGATTAAGGAAATATGTTAAGTTAATCACTTTGGATTAACTTAATCATAAAAGAAGAAAAAGGAAGCTTCCCACTACAGGACAAAAATGTTTTTTTGGATTAAAATATGAATTTTCGGATTTTTAATTGATTTTTGAAGAAAATGAAGAAAAATTCATATCTTGCAATCCGGACATCGGATCAAGATGAAATTTTTTATGGGTGGCCAAGATATGATGATGGATATGATGAATGGTCCAAGATTAATCAAGGATCATGAATTAAGGGTCAAGATTAAATGTCATTTGAAAAGGGAAAAAGTAACTTTACTTTTTCATTAATGGCATTTGACTTTGATTAATTTTAATTAAATAAAATTAATGCAAAGCCTGCAATTGCTGCTGGAGCATGGAGTTTTGGGGCATGATCCAATGGCCCATGATCATTTTTATCAAAGATCAATGGCTAGAATTAATTTAGCCTAAATTAATTAATTTTTAAAAATAAAAAAATAGGTAATTATAGGGCTGCAATAGGGCTGCTGGATCAGGCCTAGGGGGGGCTGCAAAATGCTCCATGCACCTTTTAAAATTAGAAAAAAACACATTTACAATTTAATACCTCAAGCAAGGGGGTGTAAAATCCAATTTGATGAAAAATCAAAAAGTATAAATAGGGGGCATGGGGTGAACGACCAAAGCACTCAAAACCAGCTCCATTTGAGCATTTTTTCACCCCCACCACGTTTTAGCCTTGAGGAGAAAGAAAAGGAGGAAGTTAGAGAGAGAAAGTGCGAGAAAAAGTGGGATATCTTCACTTCGGGTAAGTGATTTCTTCCCAAATTTCTTTTGGATGTTAAGTAGGGTAAAACCATACTTAGATAATGCCTAAGCATGAGAAAATAAGTAAAGTTATAATGATTAATTGGAATTATGCCGAAACATCGAAAATTTGGAGCGAAAATGGAGCATTCAGGAAGACAGCATATGATATGTGAAAATAATGCTCCAAAATTGATAAATGATGATTTGGGATATATGAATATGATAAATATGATGTTGGAATGATGATATATTAATTTCATGATTTTTGGAATTAAGGATTATGCTTAAATGAATTTATGTTGATTTTTAGTATATGGAGAAAATGATTTTTTTGGCCAAGTAAATGATGATAAATTCAAAATGTATGAAATTTCCTATGATATACTAGGCATAAGGTATGTCATGGTATTTTTTTATTTTTGGAACCCATGAACAGTAACCACGTCTCTGTGAACAGTAACCTCGGGGTGAACAGTATCGTGAACAGTGATGATGAACAGTAATATGCTACAGTGACATGAACAGTAATTATGAACAGTGAACAGCGTATTTTGGGAAAAATTTGAGATTTATTTTTGTATATTTATGAGGATATATGGATGGAATTTTTAAAGAATTTATGGATAAAAATTCATATAAATGAGTAATGACCAAATATTTATAAAAGGAAAACCTCTATAAAAATGAGGTAATATGTGATCGTAAAGCATGCATGGGAAGCAAGCTAAGACATGGAATAGATGGATAAAATATCAAATTTCCTTGTATAGGAAAATGAAAGGAAAGGATAAAGGAGTCAGGTTGAAGCAAAGCAAAGGTAAGCAAGCAAACCCTTTTGAAAATATGATTTTATTCCCAAGTATTTATGAAATGTGTTTAAGGGTGGTCATTCCTATAATGTTTTGAAATGATGAATGTTTATGAATTTTTATGAAAATTCGTGCCGGCATATTGATATCATGTGATGTTCATGGACATGTGCACATGTATGATGTATAAGGAAGAGGCTTTGGTGAAGGTAGAAAGCGGATCAGAGAATCCCCCTTCATTATTGCCGAGTCGTATGGGCTGTGTGCCGACGGCGTCCTCCCCAGAGGTGGAGGCAAAGGAATGTTATGTTTGAATGAATGCATTGCATTTTCATACATGGATTGAAAAGGAAAGTATGGATTTGAAATTATGTTTTTAAGGGATTGTGCAAATAATTCTCTACATGAGAATGACAAGTTACCTGGTGTAAGAGGTATATAACGCTGGGGAAATCAAAAGTCATGCATGTAGGAACCATGTAGGCGTCAAGAGGAAGAGAGGTTCCCCTTGATGAGGCCAAGTCGGAGACAGCCGGCGTATTGGACCATGTTATATGAGATGTTCCCTGAGCTAGCGTACCCGCACACGAAGGTTTATGTCAGGAGTGGAAAGGAAGCATTTGCACATCCAATGTTTATGAAAAGGTTTCTATTCCATTAATAGTTGATCACTTGCTAAGTGTCTCCTATCGAATGGAGAGAAATGCATTTACGAATGATTTACATGAATGGTTTATGAAAGGTTTCGAAATATGGTTTACGAAAAGTTTTCTATTCCGTTGGTAGTTGATCACTTGGTAAGTGTCTTCTATCGAATGGAGAGGAATGCATTTAAAATGAAAAATGCTTGCTTATTGAGTTTTGACTCATGTTTTGTTTTCCCAACCTCAGACAGGTGTAGGGAAAGCCAAGAAATGAAGGACATGTGTTGCTAAAGGAAAAGAGGAATCTACAAAGGTTAGTAGATTTTTGTATGAATAGATTCCCTAATGGGATATGATGAAAAAGGACATAGGTTGTATGAAATTATGAAGCGATGAATAATATGAGAAGTTGATGATTTATGATGTTATGGATAAGTCCATTATGAATGATGATGAGTATATGTTTATGTGATGAAAGAAAAGAAAAAGAAATAAAAAAAAAATTGGACGAGATCCAATTCAGAACCCGCCGCGTGATCAGGGCAACAATCCTGATTCACACTTACCAATCGACAAGATCTTGGAGTAAGGACTATGTGGACGCCTCGGTTCAGGGCACCACAATTTAACAACGTAGAATTATGTGGTTTTGATGGTGGTTGCGGTTCACTTGAAATGCAGTATTGTTTTGAAAGTACATTGAATCTGTTTATTTTGGAGATGTCTAATGGATTGATCATCTAGTCATTTTATTTAAACTTGGAAGATATCTGTGTATGGAGAGTTTATTCTTTTATGGTTATATGGAGAGTTATTATTCTTTTATGAGGATGCTTTTGTTTGTTATAATTTATTCTTCCTTGTGGCTATTGCAGTGTAATTTATTCTTCCTTGTGGCTATTGCAGTGTAATGTCTTCTGATGTGGAAGAACTATCCGAATGGCAGTGGAATGGCTTGTGATGTGGAAGCCCTACAAAGAAGAAATCTTGAGATTTTTCATTAATATGTACAAATTCATAATTAAGAAACAAGACACGATGGTATGATGACACGATAAAATGTAAAATAGCATAACAAGATGAAAATTTAGGCAATTTAGGAATCTTAAAATAAATGTGTTATTCACTCTTAAGACAATGAAATGAGAGTTTTTGAAAATTACAATAAATACACTTGTTGAAAATTATATGCATAAATATTTTTTGAAAATTTAATGAAAAGTCTAAGCATAAACTTTATTTTTAATTTTATTGAGAAAATTTTTATTCAAATGATATTGCTAATAATATAATATTATTTTTTTGTTCGTAAGAAATTTGTGTTGAAACTTGAGGAAAATTAAGCACAATCCATGTTTTGATGATTAACAACTCAATTTGAGAATTATTTAAGTACTAATGTGGTTGCTAAGTGATGTCGAGGTTCATAGAATCAAAGTTCAAAAGGATAGCAGGTCAAGTCGCATGCTAAGTCGACTCAGGTATCGACTTGACCTAAGTCGATACCCAAGTCGACTCCAGGATTGACTTTAAACATCCAAAAATCGACAACGCTGAAATTGGGACTCCGAGACAGGCGAAGTCGCAAACAAAGTCGACTCCACTTGCTACTTAGGTGAAGTCGCAATGTCAAGTCAGCTCCACCTGCGACTTGGGTGAGCCTCGACTACAAACTTTGAAAATGTCAAAGATAAGTCGCACATCAAGTCAACTCCATTATGCGACTTGGGTGAAGTCGCATCTCAAGTCGATCCCAGTATGCGACTTGTGTGAGTTGCACTCCAAGTACACTCAAGCCTGCGACTTAAGTATAAATAAACATCAAATTGCTTCTAAAACTCTTTATTAAATGGAAATCAAAATCAAGAGGTAATGACAACCATGAATCAAGGCTACTGAAGAGGATTTCTATCAAAAGACCATGGTATTCTATAATCCAAGCATCATGATACATATCAAGGACAAGAATATCAAATGAAGATCCAAGTACTTGAAAAGAGAAGAAATAAAGGCCAAACATACAAGTAGATTACAAACAAAGTTTAAAGTTTCAAAAAGGATGTGGATGGTGAAGTCGCATCTGAAGTTGACTCCACCTGCGACTTGGGTCAAGTCTAAGGCCAGGTCGAGCTAAGCATGGAACTTGAGTTGGAAGTTGAAGGTTGAAGTCACTCCCGAAGTCTACTCCAGTCTACGACTTGGGTGAAGTCGCACCCGAAGTCGACTCCACTCTGCGACTTAGACGAAGTCGCATCCCAAGTCGACTCCAAGTGCGACTTGGCTCACAACGATCAGAAAAATTTGAACGTTGGCACATTAAATGCGCACCACCTACCACCAAACGTTCGAATGTACTTCCCTTTATTTAAGGAGCTTCAAGTGAACGAGAAAGGAGTTGGAAAAACATTGATTGAGCTCACCTTCCACTTCCTCTAGTATTTAAGTGATCTACAAGAAGCTTTTCAAGAAGAACATTGCATTCAACTGCTAAAAGCTGAACTGTCTCATCTTCAACTACTTCTACAAGTTCTTCTCTGCACTCAAATTTTCCTACACATCCGTAACGTGTAGAATTCTTATTTATTATTTGATCATTTGTTTTTCCACTTGGTTTAGTATTGGAGTCTGAAACCAAGTGAAGGCAAAGTAGCGTATGATTGGAGTGGAACTCGTCACCTACTTGTGCTGAGATTGTATAAGGCCCCCTAGAGCTAGAATCTAGAAGAGAGCGGGTGCTCTTGATTGTATTGAATATATAATAGTGGAACCCAAGACACAACGGGTGTGTTCTTGGAAGGGTAGAGTAGGAAAGATTGCCCAAACCACTATATATTGTCGTCTCTTGCGTGGTTTGATTGCTTATATTTTATATTTCAACCGCACCCTCTCATTCTATCTCACTGCATGTTTCATCAAGGGGATTAAAATTACAAGTGGCTAAGCTTCTAATTACGAAAAGAATTTTCAAGAACCCAATTCACCCCTCCCCTCTTGGGTTTTGCCATAAACTCGGGACCAACAAGTGGTATCAAAGAAGGTTTTTGAGTTTACACTAAAGAGATTTTATTAATGACATCCCAATCAACTTCTACTCCTACATTTGCTGAGGGCTAATCATTCACAAGGCCACCACTATTTGATGGAAGTAACTTCAATTACTGGAAGTTGAGAATGAAACAACTCATCATGGATACTAATATAAATTCTTGTATTGCTATCCAAGACGAAGTTACTCTACTAATTGGTGAAAAAGAGCCTCTACATGGTCTGAAGAGGAGGTTAGGACCGTGAAAAGCAATGCCAGAGTTATGAACTCCCTCTTCTGTGCTCTTACAGTTGCTGCATGTGATAGGATATCCTCATATCAAACAGCCAAAGAAATATGAGATACACTAACATCAATTTATGAGGAAACTTCTCAAGTCCAGGGGACGAAAAGAAACGTATTGATTAGAGAATTAGAAAGCTTCAAAATGCTAGATACTGAAAACATATCTGAAATGTTTACTAGATTTTTCAAGATTACTAATGCATTAAAGGGTCTTGGAAAAGCAATATCGGAATCTGAACAAGTCATGAAGATCTTAAGGGCTCTACTTGAGTCATAAACTCCAAAGATCATGGCTATTGAAGAGGCAAATGACGTGAATACTCTAAGACTTGAAGATCTTATCAGTTCACTCATATCACATGAGCGGATGAAGAAAAGAAATGAGGAGCAATACAAAGGCAAAAGAGGCGTTGCTTTGAGGGTTGCACCAAACTCGGATGAATCCACATCATCCTCTCGAAACGATGATGAAGAAATCGCCCTACTCACCCGAAGATTCAAAAAGTTTGTAAGAAAAGGGAAGAACTTCGAAGGATTCAAGGAGAGAAACAGAAAAGAGAAAAAGAAGGAAATAACAAAATGCTGCAAATGTGGTGGAGTGGGACATATGCAAGCTCAATGTCCCATACCAGAAGAGAGCAAGATAAAAGAATGGCAAGAGAAGAAAGATAGAAATGAATACAGGAAATTTCATAATGATAAAAGAAGAGGAATGTACATAAATGAGGAGACATTTACAACGAGCAGCTCGTCAAATGAAGATAATGATGCAGCAAACTGTGCTCGACTTTGCTTCATGGCAAGGGTATGTCTCACCGAAACAGAAATTATAGATGGGCAAACTGCCTCAACAAATTATATAAGCAGTGACAAGGTAATCTCCAAACTCAATCACTCAAATAACAAGTCTATTTATTCCTTTATACATGATTATCTCAAATGTGCTGAATTAGAGGAACTACAACAAGTATATGATTCATTGTATGATGAAATAAAGAAACTAGGAAATAAATTCACATTAAAGAAAAGACAATGTGATTTAGTTATTATTGTGAATGGAAAGCTAGCTGAAAAGGTCAACCACCTAAAAAATGAAAATAATATTTTAACTAACGAGGTGGAAAGATTGAAAAAAGAAAATGTGTCTTTAAATGAATCATTAGCTAAGTTCTCTAATCCAGGGGAAAGTGTGAAAATGTTCTTGAACATGACTAACCAGAACAACAAAAGAGGACTTGGATATTCCACATTTGAGAAAGGTGAAAGTAGTAAATCAATTACTTCAAAGCCTGGTAAAAACCAAACCAAGATTACATTTTTAAAACCAAGAATGAGTCATGTTACTTGGACAAAAAGGTCAATCTGGGAACCACCTACTAATGGAATCTCACTCCAAGACTTCCAAGGGCATGCAATTTTTACAACAAAATGGGCTACAAAATTATCAATGTAAAATAAAAAAATTATATGACCATGGTGCAAAGTTGGTTTGGGTACCAAAATATATTGGATTTATGCCTTCCAAAGTAGAACAACGTAGACTCCAATGACTCACTAATCCAAATGGACCCATAAAATGGGTACCAAAAAGATAAGCACTACATGATTTTATTTTACAGGTAGGTCTTAAATTAAAGACCAGCAACATATGGCTCATGAACAGTGGTTGCTCAAGACATATGATGGGAGAAAAAGGATTATTCCACAAAATTAAATCTTGTAGTGAAGCGACTATTGCTTTTGAAAATAATGAGAAAGGTATAATAAAAGCTAAAGAAAATATTTACGGTATTTCGAATGCACGTATTGAGGATGCACTATTTGTTGAAGGACTCAAACATAATTTAATGAGCATTAGTTAACTATGTGACAAAGACTATAAAGTTGTGTTTGAATCTTCTATATGTAATATTTTTTGATGAAGATAACATAATTTTTAGCGGCAAAAGACATGGAAATATATATTTAGTTTCCCTTGATGAACTTGATGGAAAATGTCTCATAGTCATTAAGAATGATCCATGAATATGACATAAAAGGCTTAGACACATAAATATGTCAAATATCAAGACCTTGTGGAAAAAGAGCCTAGTAGAAGAATTACCAAAGCTCGAATATGACAAAGATAAAATCTGCAAGGCATGTCAACTATCCAAGTAGCCTAAAATGTCATTTTCCTCTAAAAAGAAAATTTCAACGATTAGGCCACTTGAACTATTACATAAGGATCTATATGGGCCATCTGACATTCTGACTCTTGGAGGGAAAAAGTATGTGTTTGTCATTGTTGATATTTTTTAAGATGTAAATGGATAATACTTTTAGCTAGCAAAGATGAGGCCTTTTCAATATTTGTTACTTTTTCAAATCTGGTGCAAAATGAAAAGAAAAATCAATCATATCTATTAGAAGTGATCATGGTGGCGAATTTGAAAATAAACGATTTATAAAATTTTGCAATGAGAAAGGAATTTATCACACATTCTCTGCACCAAGGACTCTCCAACAAAACAGGGTAGTCGAAAGGAAAAATAGAACAATATAGGAGATGGCGAGAACTATGCTAAATGAAAGTAAACTATCCAAAAGATTCTGGGGTTGTGGCGCCCCGAACCAAGGTGTCTAGAAGCCTTACTCCGGGATCTTGTCGATTGGTAAATGCGAGTCAAGATTGTTGCCCTGATCACGTGGCAGGTTCTTAATTGGATCTCATCTAATTTTTTTTTCTTTTCATTCGTCACTTAAGCATATACTTTATTCATAATAGACTCATCCATATCATCATAAAACCATTCATATTGTCTTTTTATTGAAATAATTCACATAAGTACAATCATGCTTGTAATATTCATAAAACATGTCTTCAACATGATTATCATACATTTTTCCTTTTGGACGCATACATAGAACTGCAATTAAATTTGCCGGTCATTTCTACCTGACATACTTTATGAGTCAGCTCCATAGCCTGTTTGTCATTTTAAAAACATATATGAGTAATAATACTCAGTAAGCAAGCCTTTTTCTTTGACGAGTAAACATTTTCCTTTCATTCAAATGCATTTATCTCCATTTGGTAGGAGACACTTACCAAGTGATCAATTACCAATGGGACAGAAACCTTTTCATGCATTTGATGAGAAAGCAATGCATTCATTCATTCATGACTTTCCTTGTGCCTCCAACCTCTGCGAGGATGCCGCCGGGACACAACCCTTGCGACTTGGCAATAGTGAAGGGGGATCCTTGATCCGCTTACTACCTCCACTAAGCCTCTTCCTTGTGCCCCCACCTCTTGGGAGGACGCCGCCGACACACAACCCTTGCGACTTGTCAATAATGAAGGGGTGTGAAACCCTAACCCAAGTAAGCCATATGTATGCATTGAACATGTATTTGATGATTATTTATGAATTATGGAATTATGAAGGTATTTTATGATTTTTGCTAATTATGGAAATTAGGGTTATGGGTTAGCATTAATGATGTGATTAAGCATTTTGAGCCTAAATGAGATAATGGGTTTAGAATGAATTATTTGTGATTTAAGTGTGCAATTATATCATGAAAAATCATTTTTCGTGATTTAAAATGAATTATGGAAATAAAGATGGAAATTGTCAAGTGTGAAGGAAAATATTGGAAAATTCATAACTCAACGCCTAAAAGGCGGATTCAAGTGAAATTTGAGATGAAAATTGTTAATATTAGGCTTGGTATTATGGAATGAAAAGATCATGAAAATTCTTGATGAAATGAGAATTATGAATTTTTTTAAGTATATGTTCATTTCAACCGTTAACTTTAAACGACTATATCGGGAGCTAGAAAACTCGGATTGAGTTGAAATTTGAAACGGTTGAATGAAATTATGAGATGTTTATGTTGAATGGATTGGATTAAGGGAATCATGATGGGATTAGGGTGATAATTAATTATTTTTATTCCCAAATCCAAAAGATATATTCAAGTGGTCATAACTCGACGTAGAAACGTCGGATTGAGATGAAATTTGAAACGATGGAATAAAATTATGAAATCTATGAGATGAATGGAATGGATTAAGCTAATTATCATGAGAAATGGCTTTCTTGGAGAGCAAGTAACAAGTTGCTTAAGGGCTAAGCAAAGAAAGGCAATTGTGGACAAGTGGATGGTTGTGATTAAAGTTGCCTTTTTGATTTTTAGAAAATGGTAAAAACCCATTTTACTTGGCTGTAATTGTGCCAACACATAAGGTAGATAAGGGTGCATTTAAGTGTGTGGAATTGCAGCACAAGTGGGTCCCACAAGTGGGAAAAATCCAGCCATATGCATGCCTTGTGCACGTGAAGTTGAGATGGAAAGTGTGGAAAATTTTCTAAGTGTTGAAACGTCCAAGGGAACCAGCTGAAACCCACGATTTTCCCAGAAAAGAAGAAGAGAAAACCAAGGGAAAAGAAGGGGAAAAAGGAGATATTGCTCATTTGCTCAAGTAAGTATATGATTATTTGATTTTTATGCATCAAATCTGTAAAGCAAATGATGCTGAAAAATAAATTATGGTCGGAACATTAAATGGATGATTTTTCGCATGAAAATTTTTGAGAACAATCCTCATTCTATGATTAAGGAACGACCAAATTTTCAGCTGAAAAGGATATGTATGTTGGAAATTAAAAATCCGTGAATATTAGCCCAAACAGGGTAAAACGGGTTACAGGATCAGCTGTAGAAAAGGATTTTTAATAATTTTTCTACAAGGGTTTTCGGGCTGAAAATTTTACAGGACGTACAAGACATATTGGGGATAACAGGAAAAATTTAAAAATGAGGTTTTTATGGGTGTAAATAAACCCCATAAATAACGTCATTCAGGCTGACTGGAAATGGAGTTTACTGTTCAGCAAGGTAAAAATCCCCAAATAAATATGTAATGTTAATATTTCGTGCTGAAACTTTCATGAAAGTTAATTTATGAAGTTATTAAGTTATGGTAGAAATTTCAGATCAAAAATACTTGATTTGATATTAATTCAAGATTTTAAGATTTCAGCACGCCTGATTTCAGCATATGGGGTTAGTTTGAGAAAGAAATCAAAAAGAAATATGAAACGTGTGTAGAAATGATCCAAATTGAGTTATGTGTTAAATAATTAAATATGGATCAAGAAAAGTGCAATTATATGCTGAAATTTCGGATTTATACAACTGCCTAAGGCTATGTGTCAAAGGACACGTTAAACGGGTTAAAAGTGGGTTCCAAACTAACTGTTTTGGAAACCTATGGAAAATGGATTTAAACCCCATGAAAATACCTTAAGTAAAGTGGTATTAAAGGTTAATTAACCCACTGGAAAATGGGTTAAATTTCTCAATTAAGAAATTTTAAGAAATGCATCATGTTTAAGTGCTAAATGAGCTTATGTGAAAGGATAATGATAAACGGGTGATGAATGACTTATGAAAAAATGATTTTATGCAAAAAGGCATGAAAATGAGATGAAATCCATGTTTATGGATCTGTTTGGAATGACATGTTATTAATCCAAAAGTTTGGATTTGAATTATGAAGTTTAGGCAATGCTAGGTACGTAGAAGAAACACCCGTATGTGTATTTTTGGAAAAAATGGGAAAAATTGCAAAGTAAGCTTAATAAAGCTATGAATGATGCATATGGAATGAATTTTTATGATATTGGAATGAATACCCTAATTTTATGGTTATGTGCATGTTATATGTATAGGCTATGATGTGTGATAGCCAAATGTGTGAAAACGGTGCTAATATATGCAAATTAAGCCATATATGTGTATGATGAAGTATGAAGGATATATGCTAATGAAAATGGGTTGGAAAACTAAATGGAATGCAATGACAAGAAATATATGAAAAACCATATTATGTTCATGTAGGCAAGGAAAAGAATGGACGAAAAAGGGATTATGGCGATCTCAGGTAAGCAAGCAAACTTTCTAAAATGCATTTTCTTTCTATGTGATTGATATGATTGAAATGTCTATGTCTATGCTTATGTTTTTACGAATGGGCAAGCACAAGTTTTGAATATGACGGCTTTAATGCAAAGCCATAAGATTTGAAAAATGATGACTTTAATGAAAAGTCTCAAGGTTTGCTTCATGGGAAGCAAGCGACACTTCTTAAGATAAATAACTTATCCTAAGTGTTGCCAAGGATGGGAATGCTTCATGTTAATGGAATTGAGAAATTTTGCTTATGAGTAAGCAAGTTCTCCATGTTAATGTTGTTTTAAGGATTTCATGTTTGATATCGATGGTTTTAAGAATTTACTTTTGAGGAAGCAAGTTCTATATGATATGGTTCAACAGCGTTTTATAAGAAAAAGAGAATTTTATCCTTTTTCACAAAATATTGATTGTAAATGGGTTTTGAGTTATTTCTACAATAACTCGTGATAAACAATGATGAAAAAGATTTGTTTTACTAGGTCAAGATAATTAAATAATAAATGATGGTTTGGACATAGTCCATATGTTTTGAAATGATATTTGAAAAGTTTTGGTTTCCTTTAGATAAGGAAATCTATCTTGAAAATGTTGGAAAAATGTTTCTACGGATGTGTTGAAAGGGATTTATGGATGACCAACCTCCTATGGTTGATTTCATAAAATGGTTTAATTTCAGGTTGCTTGATGGCATGCAAAAAACTATGCAATTTTCCTCTATGTGAAATGATTGATATGTGGACAATTATTAAATTTTTAGGTGAAGGACAAGGGGATAGCGTAATTGCATAACTTTTGTAAACAAAAGGTCCTGAAATAGAAACCAAGAAAATATTAGAGAAAAATATGTTTTATTTATGAAAATCCAAAGGATTTGAAATTCTTTTGATTAAAAGGATTTTAAGATGTATGGGTTCTCAAAGGTTTCAAATGTTTATCAAAATATTTTACTCAAAACTTTTCTAAAGGAATTTAAGGAAGGTCATCCTAAAACTGGATTTCAAATAACAACTTGTTAAAGTGGGTGCGCTCGCTTACAAGTTGACACGGACTGCGGTCTGTGATGTGTTTTTGAAAATAATTGTTAAATATAGACTTCGGTCTATGATTTTTGTGCATATGGATGCAGGCTGCGGTCTGTGATCCCGGTTTAAAAGAACATGGGTTGCGGCCTGTGGTTCTTCAAACCAAAACGGACTGCGGTTCGTCAGGATAACGTACGGTGCACCGGTACAAGGAATAGGCTGGTTGTAGAGCACGGTTGGGATGACCGGGGCCCACTCTACATAAGGCCAAGTCGCTAAGGGATGGCAGGAGTGCCAGCGGCGCCCTCCCTGAGATGGGAGCAGGATAAGTGAACAGCCGCCTGGCTAGCGTGCTGTTAAGGATTCTCTTCCAAAAGGTAGCATGATCACTTGCTAAGTGTCACTACTGGATGGAGAGAAATGCATTTGCTTATGTTTTATTTCTGAAAAGCCCAAAGATTGGGTTATGAAAATATGATTTTATGAAAGTATCCTAAAGGGATTTCTATGAAATGGTTACCCTAAAAGAAAGGGGATTTTACACAAAGTGTAAATAACAAGAATTAAACGAAATGTGTTTATGCAAATGCATTCATGAAAATGGTTTTCCTTGTTTGCTATAAACAAGCCTCAAGACGGGGAATTATGAAAAGGATTTATGTTCATTTGTAAGAAAGCCTAAATAAAGAATATTTTTGGACATAAGAATGTCTTTTGCCGAGAAAGGCTTATGTGATTGATGTTTAAGGACATATGAATGTCCATTGCCAATAAGGTTATGTAAATGACGTTTTGAGACATGAAATGTCTCTTGATTTTATGATGGCTTATGCGAATGACGTTTTGAGACATGAAATGTCTCTTGATTTTATGATGGCTTATGTGAATGATGTTTTGAGACATGAAATGTCTCTTGGCTAAACGATTTTATGAGGGTTTATGTTAATGATGTTTTGAGACATGAGATGTCTCCGTTGCCTAAGTATTTATGTTGTTTTGGACGGAAAATGTCCACTGGCAACCGAATGATTTCATGTAATGGCTATGAACATTAAAAATGTTCATATAAGATTAATGGAAACTCATCATTAAAGGTAAAATGTATATGTTTTGCCTAAACAAGCCCAGGCGCGGCTTGTAAATGATTTTAAGAATGAATGCTTTATGAAAGCATTCAAGGACATGAAATTGTCCTTATAATAAAGGATTTCATGATGGTATTTTAGGACATACGCATGTCCTCAGGAACAAGGTATTCCCAATGTTTATGAAAAAGGTTTTCAAGAAGCCTTGCCCTAAAATGCTTGCTTACTGAGTTGTCACTCACGTTTTGTTTTCCAAACCCTTAGACAGGTACTGAGGAGACTCAGAAGGTTGCGAACCTCAGACATGGAGGAAGGTACATGAGATAGCCTTGAAGGCTATGAGGAATGAAAAAGCATAAATATGCTAAGGTAAACTAATGTGTATGTGAACTTAATGAGAATATTAAGTTCTAAAAATGATTCAATGGTTGAATGTATGGATGTATGGATGTAAATTGTGATGCCTAAGTTAAGAAAACTTTCACGGCAGGAAGGCATGAAAAGATACTAGGTGTTTATGTATATCCGAACTTAGCTAGAGTTCTAAGTTCCATGTGAATTAATGACTGAATGTATGAAAGTATGATTTATACAATGATTCAGTGTATAACGACAGGCATATAAAGGTGCTATGAATGAAATGATGAATTTTATTACAAGTGAAATGTCACAATGTGTGATGATTGTCATGTCAAGATTATGAATGATGACAGATGAATAATCGAAAAAAAATTTGGACGTATTCCAATTAAAAACCCGCCGCGTGATCAGGGCAACAATCCTGATTCACATTTACCAATCGATAGATCTTGAGGTAAGGAAGTGACGTCTCGGTTCGGGGCGCCACAGAGCATGGTATCAGAGCAAGGATTGGTAAACAGGCGTGGTAAGGAGAAAATAAAGGATGATGAAAGGATAGGTCTGATGCCACAGAAGTTGGTATCAGAATATGGAGTGATAAATAGGCATGGAAAACAAAGGCTTGATATCACAAAGATGATATTTCAACAAAGATTGATGGACAGCTATAGAAGAAAAATGGAAAGTGATGTAAGAAATAGATTGAGACTATAAGACACATACGATATGTATTGTCTTATATTGTGTGTCGTTGTGACACAAGTATATGGTTAATTAAGGAAATGTAGTTGGTCGCTATGTTTCATGAAATAGATGGTATACGAAGGAAAAATGATATGAGGTCGATGAAATGAAACAGGATGCAGGAGAATTTAAAGAAAGACAAAGGATAGAAGAGGATCAGAATAGATGACGGGTTATGGAACCCTACAAAGAGACCTCCCACACCTAAGTTTGACTACACCTTACCTAAAATAGCACGAGATTGTGCTATATGTTACATATGTTTTAAGGCATAGAGCCATGTTGTCATATGGAAGGCACCAAGGTGCTAACTCTCTAAGTGATTGTTGGTTTAGAGTTTATAATTATGATAAAATGACAGATTATGCAAATATAATCTGTATGTGTAGGGAAAAGCAACCTTACACCATGAAATGTGCAGATAGAAATGAGAAAGGTAGAAAACGGGAGTTTCTTTTGACTCCTAATATTTGATGTTATGGAAATATGAATGCATTTGATTTTATTCAAGTGCTAAGTGTATATGAAAAAGGAAAGATCATTGATCTTTCTAGATTATGTTATTGACTACGTATGATGATTTTATGATCAGAAATGATCATGTTGACTATGTGTAATATGAATGAAAATTATAATGAGAAATGCTATTGACATAAGGCTATATGCTGCTTTCTACTAAATGCTTATCGCCTTTGTTTTGAACAAGAGATAGGCAGTTATTGATATGAGTCAACAAGGAAGAAGAAAAGCTAATAGCAAATCTAAATGATCAGGACAAGTGAGTCCATAAGCTCATTAACGACGGGTAACTATAAACCCTAAGTCAAAGGATTTGAGGTGTTACCGCTAAGAGTAATATCTCACAGGTAGAAAGAGTAAAGGATAACTGCAACTTTATAAGAAGCAGTGCAAGTAGGCCGCCCAAGATTGTGTGGCTTAGATAGAAAGAATAATACAGGGCCTTTGGAAAAGATAAAATGGTATAGGTAATATATTTTTACCTAGTACCCAAACCCTTAAAGGTTGATAATGATAAGATAGAAGTAAACGGGAAGGTTATTGATGCCTTTCTAGCTCGGTATCCACTTAAGTTCTCAGGTGAATTGGATTTTATACAGACTGAGCAATTGTTGAGTGAACCTAAGAACATGTTCAAGGTTTGAACATGTAGTTAAAATGAAATGTCCAAGCATTGATTGGCAAGGCTTACAAGAAATAGGAAACCCTAAATGGTTATTATGCCATGATCAAAGAAGGTAATTTGGAAGAATTTGTTAAGAAATGTCTTCCAATAGAACATCAGGATATAACACATGTTGGTAATTAACATGTATAGTCAGGACAAGGATAACTTTCCACTGAAAATTAAAGAACCTGGTGTAAGAAAAGAAATGAATAAGAAAGGTTAACTTAACTGATAGAAAATTTCTGCAAATTATTGCAGAAAGGTGTAGCAAACTATGCCTAGTTAACATGCATAGAAGGAAAAAGAGATTACATATATGATACCACAAAAGTTGATATCTATCATAGCAAGAGATGGTAGAAAAATGAAGAAGGACGAAGGCAATAATGATTGCCGGAATGCTTCTCAATCCCAATGTGATTGAAAGATAGATACGAGAGAAATGATTTCTCTATGATATCTATAAGAAATGAAGTTAGGAAAATCTAAAAATGATAAGGACCCTTACTAGTTTATGGAAATTGGAAAGGGAACTAAGGAAGAAAATATTTTAGACTGGTTTAATACCGGTATTCCTAATGGATAGTCTACGCTGGTAAAATCTAATGGTAGACATTATGAGAGGAGAAGGAATGGATAACTTGGCAAAAGTGACTTTTGCTAAGATATGTATGAAATTTCATGTATGAAACTCCATACGAGAGCAACTTTTGGTCTATATGAGAGCGACTTTTGCTCTATAATATAGAATGAATGTATTATGTATAATGATATGTGAAAATGATGACTATAGATTTTTATGAATGAATGAGTTAGCAAAAGTGTCTTTGCTAAAATGTATATGAAGTTGTATGTGAGAGCATTTTGCTCTTTTGCTATAGAAATGAAGATATTCATATTATATGAATCGTATGTGTAACAAGGGAAATGATTGTCACAGATCTTTATTTGATATGTTGGAATGGGTAACTTAAGACTTACCCTATGATAAGATGGGAAATGATGCAATCTCTTTATGTATAAAGGAAAATAGAGTGAAATGACACAAATGAAGGGCAAATGTCAATGAAAAACCCATGTGTGAACATGGAATAATAGAGACAAGTGATGGGTCTGTTAGACCAAGGCTAAAAAAAAGCTACTAAGACAGAGTAGCGCAGTGGAAGCGTAATGAGCCATTGGAATATTAGAAATGATAATAAGTTAATAAGTTATATAAGTCATACCCCAATTTATGGAATGTAATAGGTTTCGGGACGAAACCTGTTATAAGGGGGGGAGGATTGTGAAACCCTAACCCAAGTAAGCCATATGTATGCATTGAACATGTATTTGATGATTATTTATGAATTATGGAATTATGAAGGTATTTTATGATTTTTGCTAATTATGGAAATTAGGGTTATGGGTTAGCATTAATGATGTGATTAAGCATTTTGAGCCTAAATGAGATAATGGGTTTAGAATGAATTATTTGTGATTTAAGTGTGCAATTATATCATGAAAAATCATTTTTCGTGATTTAAAATGAATTATGGAAATAAAGATGGAAATTGTCAAGTGTGAAGGAAAATATTGGAAAATTCATAACTCAACGCCTAAAAGGCGGATTCAAGTGAAATTTGAGATGAAAATTGTTAATATTAGGCTTGGTATTATGGAATGAAAAGATCATGAAAATTCTTGATGAAATGAGAATTATGAATTTTTTTAAGTATATGTTCATTTCAACCGTTAACTTTAAACGACTATATCGGGAGCTAGAAAACTCGGATTGAGTTGAAATTTGAAACGGTTGAATGAAATTATGAGATGTTTATGTTGAATGGATTGGATTAAGGGAATCATGATGGGATTAGGGTGATAATTAATTATTTTTATTCCCAAATCCAAAAGATATATTCAAGTGGTCATAACTCGACGTAGAAACGTCGGATTGAGATGAAATTTGAAACGATGGAATAAAATTATGAAATCTATGAGATGAATGGAATGGATTAAGCTAATTATCATGAGAAATGGCTTTCTTGGAGAGCAAGTAACAAGTTGCTTAAGGGCTAAGCAAAGAAAGGCAATTGTGGACAAGTGGATGGTTGTGATTAAAGTTGCCTTTTTGATTTTTAGAAAATGGTAAAAACCCATTTTACTTGGCTGTAATTGTGCCAACACATAAGGTAGATAAGGGTGCATTTAAGTGTGTGGAATTGCAGCACAAGTGGGTCCCACAAGTGGGAAAAATCCAGCCATATGCATGCCTTGTGCACGTGAAGTTGAGATGGAAAGTGTGGAAAATTTTCTAAGTGTTGAAACGTCCAAGGGAACCAGCTGAAACCCACGATTTTCCCAGAAAAGAAGAAGAGAAAACCAAGGGAAAAGAAGGGGAAAAAGGAGATATTGCTCATTTGCTCAAGTAAGTATATGATTATTTGATTTTTATGCATCAAATCTGTAAAGCAAATGATGCTGAAAAATAAATTATGGTCGGAACATTAAATGGATGATTTTTCGCATGAAAATTTTTGAGAACAATCCTCATTCTATGATTAAGGAACGACCAAATTTTCAGCTGAAAAGGATATGTATGTTGGAAATTAAAAATCCGTGAATATTAGCCCAAACAGGGTAAAACGGGTTACAGGATCAGCTGTAGAAAAGGATTTTTAATAATTTTTCTACAAGGGTTTTCGGGCTGAAAATTTTACAGGACGTACAAGACATATTGGGGATAACAGGAAAAATTTAAAAATGAGGTTTTTATGGGTGTAAATAAACCCCATAAATAACGTCATTCAGGCTGACTGGAAATGGAGTTTACTGTTCAGCAAGGTAAAAATCCCCAAATAAATATGTAATGTTAATATTTCGTGCTGAAACTTTCATGAAAGTTAATTTATGAAGTTATTAAGTTATGGTAGAAATTTCAGATCAAAAATACTTGATTTGATATTAATTCAAGATTTTAAGATTTCAGCACGCCTGATTTCAGCATATGGGGTTAGTTTGAGAAAGAAATCAAAAAGAAATATGAAACGTGTGTAGAAATGATCCAAATTGAGTTATGTGTTAAATAATTAAATATGGATCAAGAAAAGTGCAATTATATGCTGAAATTTCGGATTTATACAACTGCCTAAGGCTATGTGTCAAAGGACACGTTAAACGGGTTAAAAGTGGGTTCCAAACTAACTGTTTTGGAAACCTATGGAAAATGGATTTAAACCCCATGAAAATACCTTAAGTAAAGTGGTATTAAAGGTTAATTAACCCACTGGAAAATGGGTTAAATTTCTCAATTAAGAAATTTTAAGAAATGCATCATGTTTAAGTGCTAAATGAGCTTATGTGAAAGGATAATGATAAACGGGTGATGAATGACTTATGAAAAAATGATTTTATGCAAAAAGGCATGAAAATGAGATGAAATCCATGTTTATGGATCTGTTTGGAATGACATGTTATTAATCCAAAAGTTTGGATTTGAATTATGAAGTTTAGGCAATGCTAGGTACGTAGAAGAAACACCCGTATGTGTATTTTTGGAAAAAATGGGAAAAATTGCAAAGTAAGCTTAATAAAGCTATGAATGATGCATATGGAATGAATTTTTATGATATTGGAATGAATACCCTAATTTTATGGTTATGTGCATGTTATATGTATAGGCTATGATGTGTGATAGCCAAATGTGTGAAAACGGTGCTAATATATGCAAATTAAGCCATATATGTGTATGATGAAGTATGAAGGATATATGCTAATGAAAATGGGTTGGAAAACTAAATGGAATGCAATGACAAGAAATATATGAAAAACCATATTATGTTCATGTAGGCAAGGAAAAGAATGGACGAAAAAGGGATTATGGCGATCTCAGGTAAGCAAGCAAACTTTCTAAAATGCATTTTCTTTCTATGTGATTGATATGATTGAAATGTCTATGTCTATGCTTATGTTTTTACGAATGGGCAAGCACAAGTTTTGAATATGACGGCTTTAATGCAAAGCCATAAGATTTGAAAAATGATGACTTTAATGAAAAGTCTCAAGGTTTGCTTCATGGGAAGCAAGCGACACTTCTTAAGATAAATAACTTATCCTAAGTGTTGCCAAGGATGGGAATGCTTCATGTTAATGGAATTGAGAAATTTTGCTTATGAGTAAGCAAGTTCTCCATGTTAATGTTGTTTTAAGGATTTCATGTTTGATATCGATGGTTTTAAGAATTTACTTTTGAGGAAGCAAGTTCTATATGATATGGTTCAACAGCGTTTTATAAGAAAAAGAGAATTTTATCCTTTTTCACAAAATATTGATTGTAAATGGGTTTTGAGTTATTTCTACAATAACTCGTGATAAACAATGATGAAAAAGATTTGTTTTACTAGGTCAAGATAATTAAATAATAAATGATGGTTTGGACATAGTCCATATGTTTTGAAATGATATTTGAAAAGTTTTGGTTTCCTTTAGATAAGGAAATCTATCTTGAAAATGTTGGAAAAATGTTTCTACGGATGTGTTGAAAGGGATTTATGGATGACCAACCTCCTATGGTTGATTTCATAAAATGGTTTAATTTCAGGTTGCTTGATGGCATGCAAAAAACTATGCAATTTTCCTCTATGTGAAATGATTGATATGTGGACAATTATTAAATTTTTAGGTGAAGGACAAGGGGATAGCGTAATTGCATAACTTTTGTAAACAAAAGGTCCTGAAATAGAAACCAAGAAAATATTAGAGAAAAATATGTTTTATTTATGAAAATCCAAAGGATTTGAAATTCTTTTGATTAAAAGGATTTTAAGATGTATGGGTTCTCAAAGGTTTCAAATGTTTATCAAAATATTTTACTCAAAACTTTTCTAAAGGAATTTAAGGAAGGTCATCCTAAAACTGGATTTCAAATAACAACTTGTTAAAGTGGGTGCGCTCGCTTACAAGTTGACACGGACTGCGGTCTGTGATGTGTTTTTGAAAATAATTGTTAAATATAGACTTCGGTCTATGATTTTTGTGCATATGGATGCAGGCTGCGGTCTGTGATCCCGGTTTAAAAGAACATGGGTTGCGGCCTGTGGTTCTTCAAACCAAAACGGACTGCGGTTCGTCAGGATAACGTACGGTGCACCGGTACAAGGAATAGGCTGGTTGTAGAGCACGGTTGGGATGACCGGGGCCCACTCTACATAAGGCCAAGTCGCTAAGGGATGGCAGGAGTGCCAGCGGCGCCCTCCCTGAGATGGGAGCAGGATAAGTGAACAGCCGCCTGGCTAGCGTGCTGTTAAGGATTCTCTTCCAAAAGGTAGCATGATCACTTGCTAAGTGTCACTACTGGATGGAGAGAAATGCATTTGCTTATGTTTTATTTCTGAAAAGCCCAAAGATTGGGTTATGAAAATATGATTTTATGAAAGTATCCTAAAGGGATTTCTATGAAATGGTTACCCTAAAAGAAAGGAGATTTTACACAAAGTGTAAATAACAAGAATTAAACGAAATGTGTTTATGCAAATGCATTCATGAAAATGGTTTTCCTTGTTTGCTATAAACAAGCCCCAAGACGGGGAATTATGAAAAGGATTTATGTTCATTTGTAAGAAAGCCTAAATAAAGAATATTTTTGGACATAAGAATGTCTTTTGCCGAGAAAGGCTTATGTGATTGATGTTTAAGGACATATGAATGTCCATTGCCAATAAGGTTATGTAAATGACGTTTTGAGACATGAAATGTCTCTTGATTTTATGATGGCTTATGCGAATGACGTTTTGAGACATGAAATGTCTCTTGATTTTATGATGGCTTATGTGAATGATGTTTTGAGACATGAAATGTCTCTTGGCTAAACGATTTTATGAGGGTTTATGTTAATGATGTTTTGAGACATGAGATGTCTCCGTTGCCTAAGTATTTATGTTGTTTTGGACGGAAAATGTCCATTGGCAACCGAATGATTTCATGTAATGGCTATGAACATTAAAAATGTTCATATAAGATTAATGGAAACTCATCATTAAAGGTAAAATGTATATGTTTTGCCTAAACAAGCCCAGGCGCGGCTTGTAAATGATTTTAAGAATGAATGCTTTATGAAAGCATTCAAGGACATGAAATTGTCCTTATAATAAAGGATTTCATGATGGTATTTTAGGACATACGCATGTCCTCAGGAACAAGGTATTCCCAATGTTTATGAAAAAGGTTTTCAAGAAGCCTTGCCCTAAAATGCTTGCTTACTGAGTTGTCACTCACGTTTTGTTTTCCAAACCCTTAGACAGGTACTGAGGAGACTCAGAAGGTTGCGAACCTCAGACATGGAGGAAGGTACATGAGATAGCCTTGAAGGCTATGAGGAATGAAAAAGCATAAATATGCTAAGGTAAACTAATGTGTATGTGAACTTAATGAGAATATTAAGTTCTAAAAATGATTCAATGGTTGAATGTATGGATGTATGGATGTAAATTGTGATGCCTAAGTTAAGAAAACTTTCACGGCAGGAAGGCATGAAAAGATACTAGGTGTTTATGTATATCCGAACTTAGCTAGAGTTCTAAGTTCCATGTGAATTAATGACTGAATGTATGAAAGTATGATTTATACAATGATTCAGTGTATAACGACAGGCATATAAAGGTGCTATGAATGAAATGATGAATTTTATTACAAGTGAAATGTCACAATGTGTGATGATTGTCATGTCAAGATTATGAATGATGACAGATGAATAATCGAAAAAAAATTTGGACGTATTCCAATTAAAAACCCGCCGCGTGATCAGGGCAACAATCCTGATTCACATTTACCAATCGATAGATCTTGAGGTAAGGAAGTGACGTCTCGGTTCGGGGCGCCACAAGGGGGATCCTTGATCCGCTTACTACCTCCACCAAAGTCTCTTCCTTGTGCACCATGTTCATACATATGCCGACATGACATGCTCCATAAAACTTGATAAATCATTTAGAAAGTAATTTAACAAGTAGTTAGCCATCATTTCATGTAAAGCAGTATAGGAATGACCTGTTGGAAATATGTGAAAAACTAGCTAAATCTATGTTTTGATGATTAAACAAATCAATTTGAGTAAGTCTTGGCTACTAACAAGTTTGTGGAAATGTTTAAGGAATATTCATTTGAAGAAAATCAAGTATGGAAGCCAAGTCGTATACCAAGTCGACTCCAGGTGCGACTTAGGAAACCAAGTCGCAGACGAAGTCGACTCCAGCATCGACTTCAAGCATCCAGAGTTGAAAAGGGGAGAAGAACAAGTGAAGTCGCAGGCCAAGTCGACTCCAGGTGCGACTTAGGAAACCAAGTCGCAGACGAAGTCGACTCCAGCATCGACTTCAAGCATCCAGAGTTGAAAAAGTGGAAACGGACATAACGAAGTCGCAGGCGAAGTCGAATCCAGGTGCGACTTGGGCGAAGTCGCAGACGAGGTCGACTCCAACTTCGACTTGAGGAGTTCAGACTTGAAGATTGAAGTTTCAATCTTATTCCAAGGATCCATTTGGACTTTATCAAATCCAAATGAGATGCAAAGTTCATTCTCAAAAAGCAACTGAAGTTTCTTGAAGATCAAAAACAAAGATTCATATTCAAAGTTCAAATCAAGTCTATCAAGTCCAAAGCTAATCTTCAAGCTTATTCCAAATGAAGAAATATCCAAGTCATGAAGACAAATTTAACAAAGTTCAAGCCAGTTCAAGAAGATCAAGGTGTTCTTGCAAAAGACCACGCCAAGTCGCAACCCAAGTCGACTCCAGGATCGACTTGAGTTGAGGACTGAAGGCCAAGTCGACCCAGACTCGGACTTGGAAATCTGGAGAACTGGAGTCGCACACGAGGTCGACTCCAGGTGCGACTTGGAAGCCAAGTCGCAGGCCAAGTCGACTCCACATGCGACTTGGGTCGCAACGGTCGGAATTTATTCGAACGTTGGCGCATTAAATGCGCGCCACCTACCCTCTAACATTCGGATTCCTTCCAAAATTATAAATAGCATTCATGGTGAACGAGGAAAGCAGCTGAAAATCATTAAGTGTGCTTAACTCCTATATTCAAGAGCTCAAAAGAGATCAAGTCATTCAAGGAGGAAGAACTTCATTCAAGTTGCAAGAGCTATATTTCAGAATCTTCAAAGCCATTACAACAAGTTCTTCTCTGTGCCAAAACTGCTACTACACAAATGTAAAGTGTAGTTTTCTTATTGTTTAATTTGTATGTGTTAAACTTGATTTAGTTTGAGGAACTAAGATCAAGTATAAGCAAAGTAGTGTGTGATTGGAGTGTGACTCATCACCTACTTGTGCTGTGTTTTGTTGATGCCACCTAGAGCTGGAATCTAGAAGAGAGCAGTGGCTCTAATTGTATTAAGAGAATACAATAGTGGAACCCAAGTCACAAGAAGTGTGAGCTTGGAAGAGTGGAGTAGGGAGGTTTCCCGAACCACTATAAAAATTCTTGTCTGCTTGATTTACATTTCTGCTCTCTACATTACATTGCTTTCCATTTCGTTTCTTCATTAAGGGGACTAGATTAATCCGGGGTTAAGTTTCTGTTTAAGTTATAAATTTTTAAATACCCAATTCACCCCTCCCCTCTTGGGTTTTTCCATCAAACTCGGGACCAACATGACCATCCTTAAATATAATTCATAAAAACGTAAGCAAACAATTTGCAATCATTTAGAAATATTTTAGAAAACAATAGCTTACTTACCTCCTCAATCTGTATCCTCCACCTTTTCCTTTCCTTTTCCTATATAAGGAAAAAAGATATACGTATTTTATCATACATGAGTCATATTTATTTATGACCTTATTTTTCTTCATAATTTCTTATAGAGGTTAACTTTAAAAGTACTTGGTCATTATTTTCTTATATGGATTTTTATCCATAAATCCTTAAAATTTTTATCCATACATCCTTATAAAAATAAATCTCAACTTTTCCTAAAATCATGCTGTTTACTGTTCATAGTTACTGTTTATGATACTGTAGCAAATTACTGTTCATCCAAGGTTACTGTTCATGGGTTCCAAAAATCGACATTTTTTCCAAAAATAAAATACCATGACATAGCTTATATCTAGTAATGGGAAAATTCATGAATTATGAATTTATCATCTTTAGCTTAGCCAAATAAATCATTTTCTTCATATACTAAAAATCAACATAATTTCACTTAAGCATAATCCTAAATTTCAAAAATCATGAGATTAATATATCATCATTCCAATATCATATTTATCATAATAATTCATCCCAAATCATTATTTATCAATATTAGAGCATTATTTTCACATATCATATGCTATCTTCTCGAATGCTCTATCTTTGATCCAAATTTTTGATGTTTTCGTATAATTTCAATTAGGAATTATAACCATACTTATTTTCTCATGCTTAGGCATTATCTAACAATAGTTTTACCGTACTTAACATCCAAAAGAAATTTAGATAGAAATCACTTACCTGAAGTGGAGATATCCCTCTTCTTCTCACACTTTCTCTCTCTAACTTTCTCCTCTTCTTTCCATGGACGTGTGGGGGGTTTGGGAACTTGGGTTTGCTCAAATGGAGCTGGGTGAATGTGCATTTGGACATCCACCCTTGCCCCTATTTATAGTTTTTTATTTTTCAACAAATTCTAATTTACCCCTCTTGCTCAAGGTATTAAATTATAAATGTATTTTTTTCCAATTTTCAAAAGGTGTATTGAGCCATGTGTAGCCACCCTAGCTACGTTTCATGCCCCCTAAGGCAGCCCTAATTTTTCTAGATTTTTAATTTATTAAAATTATTTATTTTAAGCTAATTCAATCTTGTTCATTTTTTATGATGATGAATTTGGGCCATTGGATTTCGCTCCCATTTTCCAAAGCCCCTGCACGTCCCTGCCATGTTGCTGCTTTTCATTTATTATTTTTATTTTTTAATTATTTAAAATTAAATAAAAGTCAAAGATAATTAAATGAAAAGATAAGCTTCTTTTTTCATCTCTAATTGACGTTCCATCTTTACCCTTGATTCATGATTTTCATTACATCTTATACCATTCATCATATTTATCATGAATTTTTGACCATCCACAAAAAATTTCATCTAAATCCGACGTCCGGATTGCAAATTATGAATTTTCTTTAATTTTTTACTAAAATCTGAAATTCTATTAAAATATCAAAAAGTTTTGCTATTTTGTCCTGTAGTGATTAAATCTCCCTTTTTGTCATTTTTTGACTAGGTTAATCTACGTGATTAACTCTTAATCACCTCAGTTACTATTCACATTACTATTCATGTGCACTTATTCACGTGGTTTAATCCCACAATTGCATTTCTTTAACCTCTAATACACATATTTTCATACACGTGAATATATATTTTATTAATACATTACCTATGGTTTACAACCCTAGGGTTTTGTACACGTGTCTAAGATCGGGATTTCACAATTCTCCCCTCTTTACAAAAGGTTTCGTCCCGAAACCTGTTGCCCTTCAAATATTCCATTACGCTTTTTCTGCGCAATTACACATCTATATCCCAAAGCATATTTGCCTTTTCTGGCTTTTGCTAATTCATATGGAGGAAATCCTTCCTCTTTCTTGCCTATCTTTAAATACATTGGGTTTGAAATAATTCCAAACAATTCTCTTTTTATTACTATCAATTATTGCATGCCTCAAATTTTTGGTTTAGAATTATATCGTCTTTGAATATCATTGTGCCTATCCTGATAGGGCACGCCTTGCATACCTGATTCTTTACTTGCCATTTGTATCTCGGAGATTCATGGTACTACTGGTTCTCTCCACCCATAGTGTGTGTGTGGTTATGTACTGGTATGATTTCAATAAATGCTTAGCACTTTGTATTAAATAGTGAATTTCCTGAAATTTAAATCATACCTGTAACCACTTTGTCCTCTATTTCTTGAGACTCCATTCCGGTGAGGGCTTGGACACGCACAGGATTGTTGGCTATGGCGGGGGCTTTCTGTTGGTCCAACCTTCCTCGAGTTGGAGCTTCCTGTGGTTTGTTCGGGCAGTTGAATGATATATGCCCGACTTGGCCACATATGAAGCACTTGGTCATTCTGCATTCCCGAGCAATATGTCCCGCTTGACCACACTTAAAACATTTCCTCAATCCTTGGAGGCATTCGCCTGAGTGGCGCTTATGGCAAGTTTTGCAGGGTGAGGTACTCTTTCCCTTGGAACTGGATTCCTCCTTTCCATCCATTGCCTTCTCATCTTTCCCTTTCTTGGCCTCATTTTTCTTGGAAGTCGAGAAAAATTGCTCTTGAACTTGCCTAAGCTCCTGTGTCCTCATGGACTCTATTTCTAATGCCCTAGCTCTTTCTATACTAGAGGCATAATCTCTTATTAGTAATGGGGCTAGTCTCTCCCTTAATTGGGGTCTCAGCCCACGTTGGAACCTCTGTGCCTTGTTTTTTGGCACATTGGCGATCCATGGTACATACCTAACTAAGGCATTGAATCTTGTTGCATACTCAGTTACCGTCATCTTGCCTTGGTAGAGTTTCTCAAACTCTATCACTTTTTAGTTTTGTAAGCCTACTGGAAGATACTCTTTATTAAATTCTTCTAAAAATTCTTGCCACGTGATCCGTTCTGGGTGTGGCATAGTAACCATCAATGTTTCCCACCATTCATAAGCGTCTTTTACCAGCAGGTGGGTAGCACATAAAACTTTCTATTGATCATTGCAGGGTAAAATCCTAAATAACTTTTTGATCTCCATGATCTATTGCTCTGCAATGATAGGGTCTGGTTCCCCAGCAAAATTAGGGGGCCGTTGGGCTAGGAAGGCATTAATAGCCTTTCTATCAGCCTCTAGGAGGGCATCTTCTATACCTCTAGAAAAATTAGAGTTGGCCAATGGACCAGGTGTTCCTCCATTATCGCCTTGTGGTGAGGCCTACCGATCTCTCTCCCACATACCTTGTATTGTACCGGCGGCCTTGGTTGCCCATTGCTGCATTGCCTTTTTCCACGACTACAGCTATCCTTTCTTCTATTTGCCTTTCTTAGTTAGCTCTCATTTCTACATGGAATTCAGAGCTAGCCTCTTCCCGTCGTTGGTGGGTCCTTGACGTCTGTCCTCTTGACTCGGACCTTTTGGTCCGTTTACTGGTTTCTCCTACTTTGGGTTGGCTAACCGATTCTCTTATTGGTGCCTTCCCTTTATTCAGCCTAGCTTCGGCTTTTGTAGTTGGCATTTTCACTTTCTATATGCACAAAACTTTGGTTAGTATCGTAACATTCTTATAATACTAACATTTATAATATTCATAACATTATTCATATTCAAGCATATATGTCACACTTATCTCTATATGTTTCTCACATATATATCATTTCATATCAATATCATAGAAGTATCATAACCTCTTAAACATGTAGATCTAGACATTAGTTCTTTCTTTTCATGCTTATCTATCAATCCATGCTCTATTCTTAACTTCTATGGTATCATTCCTTTTCTATCACCATTCTTAATTTTTCTCTTTCCACGCCTATTTACTAATCTTTGCTCTGATACTACTTTTGTGGTATCAGACCTATCCTTTCATCATCCTTTATTTTCTCCTTCTCCCGCCTATTTACCAATCCTTGCTCTGATACCATCTTCTGTGGCTCCCCGAACCGGGGTGCCTAGAAGCCTTACTCGGGATCTTGTCGATTCGTAAATGTGAGTCAGGATTGTTGCCCTGATCACGCGGTGGGTTCTTAATTGGATCTCGTCCAATTTTTTTCTTTCCATTCATCACTTAAACATATATTTTATTCATAATAGATTCATCCATATCATCATAGAACCATTCATATGTTCTTTTTATTGAAATAATTCACATAAGTACAATCATGTTTGTAATATTCATAAAACATGTCTTCAACATGATTATCATACATTTGTCCCTTTGGACGCATGCATAGAACTGCAATTAAATTTTCCGGTCATTTCTACCTGACATTCTTTATGAGTCAGCTCCATAGCCTGTTTGTCATTTTGAAAACACATATGAGTAATAATACTCAATAAGCAAGCCTTTTTCTTTGGCAAGTAAATATTTTCCTTTCATTCAAATGCATTTCTCCCCATTTGGTAAGAGACACTTACCAAGTGATCAATTACCAATGGGACAGAAACCTTTTCATGCATTTCATGAGAATGCATTGCATTCATTCATTCATGACTTTCTTTGTGCCTTTAACCTCTAGGAGGACGCCGCCGACACACAGCCCTTGCGACTTGGCAATAGTAAAGGGGGATCCTTGATTCGCTTACTACCTCCACCAAAGCCTCTTCCTTGTGCACCACGTTCATACATATGCCGGCATCACATGGTCCATAAAACTTGATAAATCATTTAGAAAGTAATTTAACAAGCAGTTAGCAATCATTTCATGTAAAGCAGTATAAGAATGACCATCTTTAAATATAATTCAAAAAACATGTAAGCAAACAATTTGCAATCATTTAGAAATATTTTAGAAAGCATATAGCTTGCTTACATCATCAGTCTGTGTCCTCCACTTTTTCCTTTCTTTTTCCTATATAAGGAAAAATGATATACATATTTTATCATACATGTGTCATATTTATTTATGACCTTATTTTTCTTCATAATGTCTTATAGAGGTTAACTTTAAAAATACTTGGTCATTATTTATTTATATGGATTTTTATCCATAAATCCTTAAAAATTCTATCCACACATCCTTATAAAAGTAAATATCAATATTTCCCAAAATCACGTTGTTTACTGTTCATAGTTACTGTTCATGTCACTGTAGAAAATTACTGTTCATCCAAAGTTACTGTTCATGGGTTCCAAAATCGATATTTTTTCCAAAAATAAAAATACCATGACATAACTTATGTCTAGCATATCATGAGAAAATTCATGAATTATGAATTTATCATCATTAACTTGGCTAAATAAATCATTTTCTCCATATACTAAAAATTAACATAATTTCACTTAAGCATAAACCTAAATTCTAAAAATCATGAGATTAATATATCATCATTTCAACATCATATTTATCATAATAATTCATCCCAAATCATCATTTATCAATATTAGAACATTATTTTCACATATCATATGCTATCTTCCCGAAATGAGAAAATATTTCTTGGGTATTCATCAAATAGCAAAGCATATAGAATTTTTAACAAAAAAAATTAAGATACATGTTGTATTTGATGAATTCAATCCTAATCTCAAAAAGGAAGATGAGCTAAGTGATGCAGATGACACATCAAAGAATCCTGAAAAGCAACGATTGGAACAATAAGGAGAATTGGAAACAAAGCAAGAGCGATCCACGGATGAAAAGGTAAGTGAAGTTAATGATTCTTACAAACCTCCAAAGGATCTGAAGTTCAAAAATAACCATATAATTGAACAAGTTATTGGTAATATATATGAAAGAGTAAGAATAAGAAGATCTAGACATAAGATTCGTGGAGATTTTTCTTTTGTGTCTAAAATAGAGCCAAATTCAATTGATCAAGAACTTAATGATGAAAATTGGATTTTGGCAATGCAAGAAGAGCTAAATCAGTTTGAAAGAAATCAAGTATGGTACCTAGTTCCTAGACCCAAAGATTGAACTATTATTGGTACCAAATGGGTTTTCAGGAACAAACTAGATGAAAGTGGACTTGTGGTGAGAAACAAAGCCAGACTTGTAGCCAAAGGATATTCCCAAAAAAAAGGAATTGATTTTGAGAAATCATATGCTCCGGTGGCTAGATTGGAAGCCATAAGCATCCTACTAGCGTTTGCTTCTCACATGGACTTTGAATTATTTCAAATGGATGTGAAAAGTGCATTTTTGAATAGATATCTAAATGATGAAGTATATGTTGAGCAACCTCCTGGTTTTGAAGAGAAACATCAATCGAAATTTATTTTTAAATTAACCAAAGCATTGTATAGACTTAAACAAGTTCCAAGAGCTTTGTATGAAAGGTTAAGCAAATTTTTGATTGATCATGATTTTCAGAGAGGAAAAGTTGATACAGCATTGTTTATCAAATATAAGGGTAAAGATATATTAATTGTTCAAATTTATGTGAATGATATTATATTTGGTGCTGCTAATGAAACTCTATGTCAATAATTTTCTGAGATTATGCAGAGTGAATTCGAAATGAGCATGATGGATGAGCTCAACTTCTTCCTTGGATTGCAAATTAAGTAACTAGCTGAAGGCATCTTCATAAATTAGTCTAAATACAACAAAGAAATGCTCAAGAAGTTTGGAATGCAAAACAGCAAAGACGTAAACACACCCATGAGTTCAATCATCAAAATTGACAAGGATGAAAAAGGTAAATCAGTTGAACAAATGTTGTATAGAAGCATGATAGGATCTTTATTATATTTAACTGCATCTAAACAGGATATTTTGTTCAGTTTTTGTATGTGTTCAAGATTTTAATCATGTCCCAAAGAATTACATTTAATAGTTACAAAAAGAATTTTCAGGTATTTAATTAATACTACTAATCTAGGTCTATAGTATCCAAAGGGTTCAATATTTGATCTAATCAGCTACTCGAATGCAGATTTTTCCGTTTACAAAATAGATAGAAAAAGTACTAGTGGAACATGTCAATTTCTTGGAAACATGATGGTCTCATGATTTTTGAGAAAACAAACTAGTGTTGCTCTATCTACTGCGGAAGCCGAATATATTGCCGTTGGGAGCTGTTGTGCCCAACTACTTTGGATGAAACAACAACTTAGAGATTATGGAATTGAATATAAAGATATACCAATTAGATGTGATAATACAAGTGTAATATATTTAACCAAAAATCCCATACTGCATTCTAGAACTAAACATATAGATGTGAGACATCATTTCATTAGGGAACATGTTGAAAACCATGATATTTGCTTAGAATATGTTAAAACTGAAATCAAAATTGCAGATATTTTTACCAAACAATTAGTAAATGAATTGTTTTACAAAATTAGGAATGATATGGGTATGATTAATATTGATTAGATATATGAAATTTTCCAATTAAATAGGGGGAGTAGAAATTAGAGTGTATTGAACCTAAGTCGACTCCACTCATCCGAAGTCGACATTGACTAGGGTTCGAAGTCAACTTTAAGAGCATCGTTTCGGCTGCCCCGCGCCTACGAAAGACGGGGGTGCCTTTCCCCTCGATCAATCTCTCTCATTTTCACTCAACTCTCTCAACTCTCCCATTTCTCTTCTTTCTGATTTCCCATCTCAAATTCTCCTCAAATTTTCATACCCAATTACATCTCCAAGATCCAGTTACCCTAAAACCCATGACACCTAAAGCTGTGTCCAAGCCAAACAAACTACCCGTTTCAAGACCGTCAAAATCACACACAGGGGAGGACATGCCTCGTAGGCAGCGTACGCCGTCGAAGAGAGCACGTGAGGAAGCGACAACATCTACTGGCCGACGGGTTAGATTCCATGAAGGTAATCCATCCACCTCTGCACTCAAAGAAGAGGAAAATATTGAATCTAGTGACAGCTCTGAGTTGGGTGGAAAAAGAAAGGGGATCCCCACTCAATGGGGCCAAGTTCTCAAAATGCCCATGGATTACTTCAGAACCGAACTTCAAAACCGAATGCCAACATTGCAGGTTCTATCGGCACTTTTATAAGAGAAAGACCTTTTTGCCTAAAATCATTGATTTCAAATTTCTATAAGAATACGAGTTTGGAATTGAAGAGCTGTTAGATTTTCAAGGATGGACCGGGTTGTTAAAGGAGGATGACAGGATATATCCTAACCTGACCAGGCTATTTTACTATCTATGGGATCAGGAGTACCTCAGTACTAACGTCAAAGGGGTCGAGATAAGTCTGGGGCTCTCACATAGAATCTGCAAAAGGAATACTATTGATCAAATTGCTAGCATTCTAGGTGTGCCTAGAGATAATCAACCTCTTCCTGAAGGCCCGTCCCTTACCCAAATATACAACCAGCTCACCAATAGCAGCAAGTACCATCTGGGGATCAAATTCTTGCATTACATGGATCTGTCCCTGTAACGCCCCATTCATAAAAATACTCAATAACTAATCAACGGCGCTACACAATCATAGAAAAATTCGGCAGCATCTCCCCATAACATACAAGGGATCATATGGAATACATGACCTGATAATCATTACATTTCCATCTGTAACATTCAATCCTATTTATATACTTGCATCTTCATATAATAAGAACATTTTTTATAGAAGGAAATCATTACATATTTTCCTTACACAACAAACAGATATAATAGCCATGCATATGTACATCAACAAGGATTATAATCCAATCTGAAATACCAAATACATTAAAGTTGTCAAAACGAATCCGCCTAAGTAATTGTCTACATATATGATTATCAAAAGAGCACAAGTCTAAAAGAACTGGAATCAACATATTGTGCTAGGGTCTTTCATGTTTGATCTTCAACTTGTCCCATCCTTAAGTTCTCCTTCTGGCCTGCGATCTAAAACCACAATAACAATGATATGAGTCTAAATAGACCCAGTAAGTAGATAGTGGTTAGCACAAAGTGCAAATAAGCATAATGATGGATACTCATACAGTGATGAAGCTATTACACATGGGTCCAATACCCACTCCCAAGATCGTATACATATAACCATACACACAAATTGACCAACACAACCAATCATCTACTCATGTCCATCAAGGGCCATGAACAACCCTCTCCTCATGTCAATCAGGGACCATGAACAACCCTTACAACCAACTATTTGAGATAACGCATCATACATAACAGACAATGAAACACATCGCAAACCACACATACAACATCAACACAATTCAGATACAACACATAGATCTGTCACACAAGCATTTTATCAAACACATGATAGGCGCGAAATGAAATAACCTTCGATTCGTATTCTCTTTTGGGGCAAATCAATTCACGTCACATTTCAACAATATAAGAACTTCTAGGGAATCTTTCACATCATAAAAATCGCACATTCAAAGTAAATTTTCCATAAACCCTAACTGTTACGAACCCATTTCCTAATACCATAGAGTCGTCAAGCTCTACATATTTCCTCTAGCCTCATGTCGTGTTCAACATAAAATTTCATCACTAAATCGAGAAAGGGCGACATCTACTTACCTCGATCGTGATTTTCCCCAAAACAGCGACCCTAGGCTTAGCTTGCAGAGATTTGGAGCTTCCTTGATTCAAATCGATCACCTTCGAGGCAGTCAGTAGGGTTTTCTCGAAGAGATCTATTGCTAGATCGTACTGAGTAGAAGAGAAAGAAGAGAAGACGCAGAGATCGGGAAGAGAAGAAGAAGAAAAACAGTCGGGCGTGAGGTGAGAAAATGGAGTCTAACGCGCGGGCTTCGCTTCATATCGAACCCCCATCGGGTCGGGATCGGGTCCAGGACGGGTCGGAGCATGAGTCGGGTCTAATCGCATTTGGTAATTTACTCTTCCACTCCTACGACTTAAATAATTAAAATTTTCTTCAGGGGCGCTGCCCCCTGCACCCCCGCAAGGGGCGTCTCCCCCTTGACCCCCGCGACCTGACCGGGCAGGTCGAACCCCGTACCTACTCTGCGAAGGAAACAATAGTCGTAGTGCCCATCAATGGAACGCTAATCATACATGCACATATGCACTATACATCTCCTAAATGTCGTGTCCATGTATGTTATGTATCCATTAATATCGTAAAATTCTTACTAGCATGTTCATAAGTTACCTTATAAATAGAGAAAAGTTATAATAAAAATAGAATAAAAATACCTGGTCCTCACAGACTACCCTCGTTAGAAAAGTTTCGTCCTCGAAACTTGCAATCATTCCCATAAATAAGGATATTTCTCCCTCATTATCTCCTCCAACTCCCAAGTAGCCTCATCTTCTGTATGGTTACTCCACTGGATTTTAAGCAGCTTGATAGTCTTGTTTCTCAATTGTTTCTCCTTACTATCTAAGACTCGAACTGGCCTCTCTACATATTGCAAATTCTTTTCTACTCGTATTTCCTCAGGCTTGAGCACATGTGACGGGTCTGGCTCATATTTCCTTAATGATGAGACATGGAATACATCATGCACCCCGACTAAGAAAGGTGGCAAAGCAATGCGATATGCTACCTTTCCAACTCGTTCCAAGATTTCGTAGGGACCAATATATCTTGGACTTAATTTTCCTTTTGTACCAAACCGAACTACACCCTTCATTGGGGATACCTTTAAAAATACCTTATCTCCCACTTGGAACTCCAGCTCTCGCCTCCTAGTATCTGCATAGCTCTTTTGACGAGATTGGGCAATGCGGATCTGTTCCCGAATTCGTGATACCTTCTCCACTGTGTCTGCTATCATTTGAGGGCCAACTATAGTACTCTCCCCCACTTCATCCCAACAAAGTGGCGATCTACATTTTCGTCCATACAATGCCTCAAAAGGAGCCATTTGAATGCTGGAATGATAAGTATTGTTGTATGCAAATTCTGCCAAAGCCAGATGGTCACTCCAAGTGCTACCCCATTCCAAGACACAAGCTCTCAACATATCTTCTAACTGTTGGTTCACTCGTTCTGTTTGGCCATCAGACTGCGGATGGAAGGAAGTGCTAAAATCCAATTGAGTGCCCATTGCTCTATGTAAAGCCTTCCAGAACCTTGATGTGAACACTGATCCCCGATCTGAGATGATAGACATTGGCACCCCATGGAGTCTCACGATCTCCTTATGATATATCCATGCTAGCTTTTCAGCTGTAAAAGTGGTTTTAACAGCAATAAAATGTGCCACCTTAGTCAATCTATCCACAATAACCCAAATACTATCATATCCTGCCACTGTGCGTGGTAGTCCAACAATGAAGTCCATCGCTATACCTTCCCACTTCCACTTTGGAATTTCAATGGGTTGCAATGCTCCTCCAGGTCTCTGGTGTTCGGCCTTGACTTGCTGGCATGTTAAACACTTGGCCACATACTTAGCCACATCACCCTTCATTCCATCCCACCAATAGTGCATCTTTAAATCCTGATACATCTTTGTACTCCCAGGGTGAATCATGTAAGGTGAGTAATGTGCCTCTTCGAGTATCTTTTGTAAAATTTGAGCTCTCCTGGGAATGGCCATACGACCCCTGAATCTCATAATACCATCGGCCCCAATTATAAAATCTTGCAATTCTCCTTTCAATGCTCTCTCTCTCACCTTTTGAAAGGATTCATCTTGGCTTTCTTCTTGTGCTTGTCTAATTTCATCTCTAAGAGTAGGTTGAATCTTTAATTGGCTAATTTGTGCTGCTACCCCATCAACACACACATGCAAGTCCATTCTTCTTATTTCTTCAAATAATTTTTCTTGACCAGTAAGTAAACTAGCCATGCTACTCCCAGATTTCCTACTCAGTGCATCTGCAACAACATTTGCTTTACCTGGATGATAATGAATACTCAGGTCATAATCTTTTATTAACTCTAGCCACCTTCGTTGCCGCATATTTAACTCCTTTTGAGTAAAGATGTACTTCAAACTTTTGTGATCAGTATATACTTCACATCGTCCGCCATATAAGTAGTGCCTCCATATTTTCAGTGCAAAAATCACTGCAGCTAACTCCAAGTCATGAGTTGGATAATTCACCTCATGTGGTCTCAATTGTCTTGATGCATAGGCTATCACCCTACCATGTTGCATAAGGACACATCCCAATCCCTTCTTTGATGCATCACTATATATCACAAATCCACCATTTCCTGAAGGTACAGTTAACACAGGTGCTTCTACTAACCGTCTCTTCAACTCTTGAAATGCTTCTTCACACTTGTCTGTCCATTCGAACTTTACCCCTTTGTGTGTGAGCTTCGTCATCGGAGTGGCAATGGTAGAGAACCCTTCCACAAATCGCCTATAGTACCCTGCTAAACCCAAAAAGCTTCTCACCTCAGTAACACTGGATGGCCTAGGCCAGTTTACCACGGCCTCTATCTTATGCGGGTCCACAGATATTCCATCTTTAGAAACAACATGACCCAAAAAGCCCACACTGTTCATCCAAAAATCACACTTCTTAAGCTTTCCATAAAGCTTTTCTTCCCTTAGCCTTTGTAAAATCAATCTCAAGTGTCCTTCATGCTCTTCACTGCTCTTGGAATACACCAAAATGTCATCGATAAACACAACCACAATTTGATCCAAATATGGCCGAAATACCCTATTCATTAAGTCCATGAATGCTGCAGGGGCATTTGTTAAACCAAAAGGCATGACTAGGAACTCATAATGTCCATACCGAGTCCTAAATGCTGTTTTCTGTATATCTGACTCTTTAACTCTCATTTGATGATACCCAGATTGTAAGTCAATCTTTGAAAACTTACTTGCTCCTTGCAGCTGGTCTAACAAATCATCAATACGAGGCAATGGATACTTATTCTTAATAGTCACTTTATTGAGTTCGCGATAGTCAATGCATAACCTCAAACTCCCATCTTTCTTTTTCACAAACAAAACTGGGGCTCCCCATGGTGACACACTGGGCCGAATAAATCCTTTATCTAATAGATCCTGCAACTGAGTCTTCAATTCAGCCATCTCTACTGGTGCCATGCGATAAGGAGCTCTTGAAATTGGCTCCACTCCAGGCTGCAAATCTATTCCAAATTCCACTTCCCGTTCGGGTGGCAAACTAGGCAAATCTGCAGGAAACACATCAGGGAACTCACGTACCACAGGGATCTCATCCAACTGTTTGTCCACTAGGTTGATATCTACTACTGAGGCAAGATAAGCAAGACAACCTTTTCGAACCAAACTCATTGCTCCTAAGGCTGACACCAATTTGGGTAACCCACCTGTTGGTAATCCTCTGAATATGAATTCCACATCATTATGTACCTTAAGGATAACTTGCTTTGATCGACAACCTACATTAGCATCATACTTAGCTAACCAATCCATGCCCAAGATAATATCCAATCCCTCCATCTCCAATACTATCAAATCTGCTAGGAACTGTCTACCCTCAATCATCACAGGAACACATCTACACATCTCAGTTGCTATACTAACTGCTCTCAAGGGGGTAGACACCCTCATTAGCTCATGCATGGGATGTTTAATCAACTTGGCTTTCTTCACAAAAGCTATTGACACAAACGATCGTGATGCACCAGGATCAAACAATACAAAGGCCATGCATCCACTAACAAGAAGGTTACCTGTAACCACATTCTCTGCGGATTGTGCCTCTTGTGCATTTGCAGCTTGAACCACTGCCATCACTTGTGGTCTTCTATCGACCTGAGGGCGAACCTGCTGAGGATAGGGTCCTCTCCCAACCTGCATCCCACCAGGAGGAATATTATGAACTGGTAATTGTTGTTGTATCCGAGCTGCCCCTACTGCTCCTCCACCTAAAAGTATAGGGCAATCCCTCCTAATGTGCCCTTGTTGACGACAGTAGAAGCAAACAATATGTCGTCCTGTCCTCTGTCTTTGAACCTGTGGCTGTTGTGGTTGTTGCTCCCTAACATGGGCTTGTGCTTGTCCCCTGGTTTGCTCTTCCCCTTGACCTACCAATTGCGGGCATGATGTTTTTTTATGACCCAATTGACCACATTGGAAACAGGCTGACTTAAATGTAAAAGTTTCACCCTCAATAGTCCTCTGCTTCTTGTGTCCTTGTACTTCTCCTCTTGGCCCTTTTCTCTTTTCCTTAATCCTCTCTTGCTCTTCTTCTTCCCGTTCTATCATGCGGGCTCGATCAAGCATTTCTCCATAATCACGTAACATGAAGGGTGCTAAGCCCCTTCGAATAGAGAATTTCAGTCCCTCTTGAAATTTACGTGCCCTTTCTTGTGGATTGGTCCTTATCCACGGAACAAATCTAGAAAGCGACCGAAATTTAGCATCATACTCTTCCACGGTCATTTTCCCCTGTACTAAGTGCATGAATTCTGATGCTCGACGTGTTTTCTCACTATCAGGCACATAGTGGGCAAGAAATCTTTCCAGAAATTCGGGCCATCGTAGTCTTCCACCCCCATCTGGTAACACAGCCTTCTCAGCATCCCACCACTGTTCTGCATCCCCCTCCATCACATAAAGAGCATACTTGACCTTTTGTTCTTCTGTGCATTCCATATAGTTGAAAATCTTTTCCATCTTCGCCACCCATCGATCCACAACTAAATAATCTCTTTCTCCTTGAAATATAGGAGGCTTCATCTCCTGGAATGCTTTGATGTCTAACTTCTCTTCTTGAGGCCTTCTTCTTTCTTGCTCTTGTCTTCTTGCTCCCATCCTTGGACCTGCACGGTTTGTGTCACCTGAAGTCCTTTGTTGTTCTCTTTGAGTGTCCAGGCTTGCCGTCATTCTCTCCATCTGAGCTTGCATAAATTCTTGAAAATTCTGCATCATACCTCTCATCATTCCCATCATAGCCTCCACACCTGTTTGTGCCCCAGTATTTACCTCTGGTCCTATAGGAATCTCACCACTACTGATTCCTACTCCTCCTTGACTGTGTATCCCATGATAACCCCCGCTAGGATTTTCCCAGTATGCATCATCATCTGCGTTCTCCTCGTCTTCTTGAAGTGGGGACCTCTCCTGTGCAACTTGCTCCTGTTGTTGGCCTTCAATAGCAAGTGGCATTTCATGAGGTGGGACTATCGTTTCACTTGGTCCACCCTCTTCCATAATGCCCTTTCCCTTGTTAAGTCTTGTCTTTGGTGCCATCTTCTGTACAACATCCATAAATAATTAAGATTAAGCAACATAAATTTGACCAATGTACACAGACTAATTTAACATAGAGATATTCCAAGTCCCATATCAAGAACCTAGACTGCATCCCTGATAATATACTATGTACTTAACATGTATTCTCACCACTCACCTAATCGGTCTCTTTCACTAACTTAATAATTTAAAACATTCTTATGCTCTGATACCACTTTCTGTAACGCCCCATTCATAAAAATACTCAATAACTAATCAACGGCGCTACACAATCATAGAAAAATTCGGCAGCATCTCCCCATAACATACAAGGGATCATATGGAATACATGACCTGATAATCATTACATTTCCATCTGTAACATTCAATCCTATTTATATACTTGCATCTTCATATAATAAGAACATTTTTTATAGAAGGAAATCATTACATATTTTCCTTACACAACAAACAGATATAATAGCCATGCATATGTACATCAACAAGGATTATAATCCAATCTGAAATACCAAATACATTAAAGTTGTCAAAACGAATCCGCCTAAGTAATTGTCTACATATATGATTATCAAAAGAGCACAAGTCTAAAAGAACTGGAATCAACATATTGTGCTAGGGTCTTTCATGTTTGATCTTCAACTTGTCCCATCCTTAAGTTCTCCTTCTGGCCTGCGATCTAAAACCACAATAACAATGATATGAGTCTAAATAGACCCAGTAAGTAGATAGTGGTTAGCACAAAGTGCAAATAAGCATAATGATGGATACTCATACAGTGATGAAGCTATTACACATGGGTCCAATACCCACTCCCAAGATCGTATACATATAACCATACACACAAATTGACCAACACAACCAATCATCTACTCATGTCCATCAAGGGCCATGAACAACCCTCTCCTCATGTCAATCAGGGACCATGAACAACCCTTACAACCAACTATTTGAGATAACGCATCATACATAACAGACAATGAAACACATCGCAAACCACACATACAACATCAACACAATTCAGATACAACACATAGATCTGTCACACAAGCATTTTATCAAACACATGATAGGCGCGAAATGAAATAACCTTCGATTCGTATTCTCTTTTGGGGCAAATCAATTCACGTCACATTTCAACAATATAAGAACTTCTAGGGAATCTTTCACATCATAAAAATCGCACATTCAAAGTAAATTTTCCATAAACCCTAACTGTTACGAACCCATTTCCTAATACCATAGAGTCGTCAAGCTCTACATATTTCCTCTAGCCTCATGTCGTGTTCAACATAAAATTTCATCACTAAATCGAGAAAGGGCGACATCTACTTACCTCGATCGTGATTTTCCCCAAAACAGCGACCCTAGGCTTAGCTTGCAGAGATTTGGAGCTTCCTTGATTCAAATCGATCACCTTCGAGGCAGTCAGTAGGGTTTTCTCGAAGAGATCTATTGCTAGATCGTACTGAGTAGAAGAGAAAGAAGAGAAGACGCAGAGATCGGGAAGAGAAGAAGAAGAAAAACAGTCGGGCGTGAGGTGAGAAAATGGAGTCTAACGCGCGGGCTTCGCTTCATATCGAACCCCCATCGGGTCGGGATCGGGTCCAGGACGGGTCGGAGCATGAGTCGGGTCTAATCGCATTTGGTAATTTACTCTTCCACTCCTACGACTTAAATAATTAAAATTTTCTTCAGGGGCGCTGCCCCCTGCACCCCCGCAAGGGGCGTCTCCCCCTTGACCCCCGCGACCTGACCGGGCAGGTCGAACCCCGTACCTACTCTGCGAAGGAAACAATAGTCGTAGTGCCCATCAATGGAACGCTAATCATACATGCACATATGCACTATACATCTCCTAAATGTCGTGTCCATGTATGTTATGTATCCATTAATATCGTAAAATTCTTACTAGCATGTTCATAAGTTACCTTATAAATAGAGAAAAGTTATAATAAAAATAGAATAAAAATACCTGGTCCTCACAGTCCCCAAGGTCGCGGGTTCTATGGTTGTTGATTGCCCATTGCATCTACCATAAAGGAGGAGATCGGAATCAACTCAATCCACAGGAAGCCGAAATCCTATGTGATAAGTCTAAAAATTTTCATTTAATTTTATATTAAATTCATGTTATTAAGTATTAAAACGTTAATTAAATGCATGTTTTAAGTGGAATTTCATGAAAATCATATTTTTAATAGAATATTTGATTTTGCTATAAAACGGGTCATTTTGCAATATTTTGGAAAATATGAAACTATAAAAATAATTAGACATGCTAAAAGGGATTAAATAGGCTCACATTAGAATATAGGTATAAAGTAAATCATTATGAAACCTTAAGAATAGGGGCTTAAAAAGAAAAAGTAAATTAAACATTTTTTGCGAGCTTATTAAAATTATTTTAATAATAATAAATCCATATTTTCGTATTTTGCATGTGCACGGTTACTAGAGAACTGCCGGAGCACCAAATCCGGTGCTCCATCTTCCCCAAGTGCCCTTTCCAGCCATAAATTTCCACCATCCCGTCCAGATCCGGCAGCATTTTTCCGGCAGCAATGAAACCGTCCAGCGTTCTCTTCTGCTTCAGCAAACCCATTCACGGCGACGAACAACCCAGCTCGTCTTCTCTGACCAAGGCACCCATCCTACTGGCAGCAGCTACGCCATTAATCTGCAAGCTATCCGCACACCAGAAAGCTGAAAACCGCACCTCCCCGAAATCCGACCAGAACCAGCTATGGATTCAAACTCACCGAGCAGCCTTCGGCAAATAAAAATCAGCAGCCATGGAAAATTCAAAGCAATTCGAAAATCGATTTCGTCCAGCATCTCTATTTCCGCGGAACCGGCTGCCCAAGATAAATCCAGTTTTCCACCCAAGTTGATCGAAATCCCTCCAATCGAGCAATCCACAAACTCAATTGCTCGCAGATTCCAACCAGGAGCATTCAACGAGCAACCCATCTTCCAGCCACCGAAAATGGAATCCAATGGCAGCAGCATTCTCTTCTCCGGTGCTCCATCTCCCCAGACCGGACAGCAGCACGGAAATTAACAGCCATGAAGAAGAACCGTCCCAACCCGCACTTCTCATTTCCGGCCAGCCATGGAAACATCAAAAACCCAAATTCCCTTTCCAGCCCCCAAATTCAGCAGCCCGGTCTTCAAAAATGGACGAACCATCCATTTTCCCCAAATCCAAGCACCAGCTCGAGTTGTTTCTTCCATTGCCTCATTTTCTCCTCTTACCGAATAGCATCCCATCTGCCTAAGTTCAGCACTCAATCCACTCCCTGCATCCGGAAAGCTGCAATTGAAAGCCAAACCAAAGCATCTTCAGTTACCGGCATCCATTTCTTCCTCTATGATCGCTGGAAACCCATCTTAAGTTGAATCCTTACCATCTCAACAGCGCAAAGTGCCAAGCTGAAATCTCAACTCATTTCTTCCATTACGCATTGCAAATTCGACCGGTTCAAGGACGTGATGAACGAAATGGCAGAGGGCAGCTACAGTGCCGTTCAAGCTATGAATCCCACATCGATTCTTTTGAGAGAAAGAGGGCTGCCCAACCCTTATAAAAGGAGGGTCCCTCTTGCCTTGAAAAACACACCTCATACCCCACATACCCATTGGGTGGGACCCATTTGGTGGGACCCCGTAGCAAGTGGGTAGGACCCATTTTGTGGGGCCCGTAGCAAGGAGGTGGGGCCAAGCAATAAAAGTTTCCATTACGTGGAGATTCGCTGTTTACGGGTGATGTAAATTTTATTTTCTGCTTTATAGTTGGTAGTAATTTGTAGTTGTTAAATTTTAATTTGTAGTTTTAATTTTTAAATTAGATTTACTGCTTTATTTTCTGCTTTGTAATTGTTAGATTAAATTTAATATAATTCTCTTTGCTGCTTTAATAGTTAAATTTCATAGTTTTTTATTGCTTTCTTAGAATAGTTTTAATTGCGTTGTTAATTAGTTAATTTCTTTTAGCTTCTTGCCTCTATTTCTTTTATGCTCAAATCTTTTCTCTTCTTTCTTTCTCTTTCTAATTTCTTTCTTTTTCTCTCTCTAATTTCTTCTATTTTCTTTTCTTCTCTCTCTCCTCTCTCCTATTCTTCTAATTTCTCTCCCTTTTCTCCCTCCTCTCTTTCTCTCTCTAATTTCTTATAATTTCCCTGTTCTTCTCTCTCTCTATCTCTAACATCTATCTCTCTTCTCTTATTCATCTAATTTCTTCTTCTCTCTTTCTCTCTCTTCTCTTTCTCTCTCTCCTCTTTCTCTCTTTCTCTCTCTTCTTTATACCTTCTTTTCTTTCTCTTAAAAATAATTCAAAACTACATCGCCTCTCTGTGGATTCGACCCGACTCACCATTATTCTACACTATCACTCGTATAGTGGTAGCTTTAATGTGTTTCGGTTAATTTAAATTAAACTGGTGATCACAGTGCTCTTAACGACAATCACTTGGTTTGCATCACTATGGAAGGTAACAAATAGGGTCAAAGTAAGTCTTCTCAGAATTTTTGGAGGCCCTTGAGCTAAAGAAAGAAAATCCACAGGGAGTTCTACCTTATGGCACGTGGATGACGAGCTGCGTATATGTCAATTAGAATGCTCGCTATTTACGCAAGTATACGTGTCGTGTCAAGTAATAAAGAGTGAGTAGAGTATCGTTCCCATGAGGAATTGTTAACCGAAATTATTAATTAGTTAAACTGCTTTCGATGGGTGGAAAATTTTGAGTTTATGATTTAACTAAACTAACAATTGCAATGAGAAATTAAAGTGAAGGTTACGAGACTACTGGATACTTTAAACGGGTTTTCTGATTAAGGATGGCAGATAGATAGCTCGGAATCCTTGAATCTAAACTATATTGCTTTGGTTCTTTTTAGTTGGATTGCATATGGATTTACTAGCCCAAGTTTATATATCTTTATATATGTCTTCCAACATTATATAAAGCTAATTACACCCTATTTAATTGCTATGTTCCCATGCTATTAAATAAAGTGAAATTGATAAGTTCATAACTTGTATAATGACTACACAGGGTTCAACGGTATATTCCTATCCGTTAAACAACTCTCCTTACACAAAGGTAGAAACCTATGCTTTGTACATGGATCCGGCAGAGATCTTCCTCTTTCAAGGATAAATCAAGCAATTAAATCATCTTAGAAGGTAGCTAATCTTGTAAAAAGTATTTAATCCACACTTGCAAAGGTAAATCATACACAATCATATATAAAATCAAATATTCATTCCTGAATATTCTAAGAACCAAGAAACAATATAGTTTAGAATTCAAATCAACCTAACTGTCCATTTAATGGAGGTTTAGTTCAAAGTCATGAACTTAGCATCCAATACATCCATATGAAAAGTATCCATGAAATCAGAGAAAGAAAATTGAAAAGAATAAGAGAAAACTATTTTTCGGCAGTTTCAACCAACGGGGTTGATTCCTCTCTTCAATCCGGGCTTTGATCTTGCTTTCCTCTCTCTCCTACTCTCTGGTTCATCTTTGGGCTTCTTCCTCCCTTTTTTTTCTTCTTTTTTTTTTTACGTTCGCGAACTCCTAAGAACTATTTATAGAGTTCCTTTTGCACAGCTTATGCATTGGAATATTCGTGTACGGATGCGTATTGGCGCCTAGGCGCCAACTCCCTAGACTTTTCTGGCTTGGAACTTCACATTTACATCTTGTAGGGTGGCGCCTAGGCACCATCTATCTGCCTCTAGTTGCCTCAGCTTGCATTCAACTCGCCCGCTTTGCCTTCATATGTCCCGTTCTTCCTGCAAAAGATGGAAAAACTAACTAAATGAACTAAAAATGCCTAAATAATGCTAGAAATGCCTAAAAACTAAATAATGCTCCTAAAATGCAAAGAGGATGAAAATTAAACTAAATGAATGCAAACTAAGCCTAATCTCCTGGACTAATGCATAAATCAAGTCTGAAATGGGCCATGATAACTCACAAAAATACGAGTTATCACACTCCCAAACTTAAATGTTGCTAGTCCTCGAGCAACACATGCAACCCTGATGAATAAATGAATAAATCAATGAATCAATGAATTTGTACAGACTCTATCAACTCTGTTTACTTCCTGTTATGTTTTGATCAATCCACTTATCCATTTCACAAGGTCGAGATTAATTCAACTTGAAAAATCCTTCATTATAAAAATAAGGCATGCATTTTCTTTCTCAAACTAAATTACCTGTGAATGCTAAGATTCCATAATGTACATTCATAATTCAACACATTAATCTTCAATTCGATCAGAAAACTGGTTAGAAAATTAATGAACATAAGCAAACCAAGGATTAAGCTGAATACACTGGTCACAATAAATGGTATCAAGTCACTCGATTCCATTTCTAACAACTACACATTCTTTTCCCCCCCAAAACTTAATGCAAAAATTCTCCTAACCGTAATTCAGGATATCTGGAGATCTCTTTTTAGTTTTTTTTTGGCTCCCCTCACCATATTTCAAGGTATTTAGGGAGAATTTTCATTTTTAAGCATTATTACTGTGATTTTCCTTTGGTTTTTTACGCCAACCTTGCCATTTGTCGATGCCAAGTCCCGGTTACTCAGGTTAGGTTAACCACCCCCTTACTATTTTTTTCTAATGCCTTGTTAGGGGTACTGAACATGTTTGAATAATTCTTGTGAAATAATACCATTTCTGAACCCATTAAAGTACTTGGTCAGCATTTATTTAGTTCAGTTTTCATCATCTCGGTCTGAAGGATATGTCTATGATTGAATTAGAACAATGCATTATGAAATTCCTTTTAATTCTTTGACATGTTACTTTCAACCTGTTTTTATACTTGGTTTTTAATCTGAATAGCCCATTCTTTCATGAATTCAATTTCAAGTCAGAATTAATCACAACCTTGCACATTTTCACAATAAGATGGATTGAAACAACGAAAACTTTCATTAGCTAGAATTGACATACATGCAACATAAAATAAAGCATGAAAAATAAAATGAAAAAACTAACCTATGGTTGAGAATTATACACCCCCCAAACTTGAGAGATGAATTGTCCTCAATGCATGATCCTAAGATGAACTAAAAATGAAAATATAATTAAAAGCAAAAATAAAAGAAAAGAAAAAACAAAAAGAAAGGTATGGGACTCCCCTCATGAATCGGACTCTGTCGCGTCCTCATCGTCCTCGTCGTCAGGCTGGGGCTGGGACTGTTGCCCGAATCAGGCTCAGACCTCTGGTGGCGTCGGTGAGAAAGGCGGGAGGGTGGAGATGTCGATCTGGTGGTCCTCAGCTATCCGCTGTAGGTATACCTCCATCACCCGGTCATGCTGCTGCTGGTACCTGGCTTGGCGGCAACCAAGTTTTCCAGGTTGGTTAGCCACTCGGCCGTGGATAGCGACTGCGAGGATGGACCCGCTGCAGATGAAGCCGCTCTGGGGCGTGTGGTGGCTGTGCAAACTCAGGGCTAGGTGCGGTAGGAGAGGTCGTCTATGATGGCCTGACAGTTCAAGACCTCCTTCGTCGACTCCCATCTGACGCCGGCCCAATTGCAGCGCCCGGTGATGAGGGATGGGAAGAAATAGCTGCCCTGGAGTGCGGTCGCACAAGCACATATCTGATGATATATGAGCCTTCCGACATCGATTCTCAGCCCGCTATAGATGGCATGGAGAAGCAGTGCTCTATCCCTCGTCACCTCGCTGACGTGGGTCGACGGCATCATCCGGGCCGAAATGAAGTGAAAGATCATCCTTCCGTGAGACAGCATGTCGCTCCGCTTGAAGGAAGTTAGTTGCCCGCCCGTCAACTTCCAAACTGGTGGCCTCTGGCAAAACGGCCTGGTGATGGAGTCGGTATCTCGGTCTTCGCCCTCTAGAAATGCCTCATACTCATCTAGGTGAGGAAAAGGCGTCAACCCGTATTTGGTGTTGATCGCCTCTGCATGAAAAGGGATGATCTTGCCTCTGACTTTCATCCGCGCCTCCTCGTGTTCCACTGCATTGGCATAGAACTCCTTGACCACGGGAGTAATAGCGGCCGGGGGTTGCGCCACAAACTGCTGCCAACCTCGAGCGTGCAAGTTAAGGAGTGGAGCGTTGGAGAACTCATCTATCTTGATTCCTCTCTCTGGAATCAGATTCCTTTTCTGGAGCGCATCTGTGTAGCGCTTGACGGCTTTGGCTAACATAAATCGGTTTGCATCGAATTCGCCAGGCTCATGAACTTTCTTTCTCTTAGCAGATGATGAAGCCATGTTGTCCCCAAGCAGTCTCAAACGGCCCTTGCAAACCAAATTCCAACACAACCAAGCAATCCAGCAATCCAACAAGTAGTCCAACAAGTCAATAAGCCAAACTCCAAAATGCGCCTGAAACAATCACTATGCAACCAATACCAAACAAGCACCAACCAATTCCAAGCAACTCAATCCACAAACCAAACCACAAACCAATCCACCAACCGAACCCAAGTCACTATCTAATCCGTAAACTAATCACCAAAATTCACCAATCCAATCCAATGTTCGACTCAAACAGGTAGAAAATCAATTCAAAGAATTTGAAATGTACCACAAAGAATGGAGAAATCTGTATCCACAGAAGTTGCTGGCTTGAAATCTGAACTACCTTGCTTCTGCACTGACGTTGTTATGCTGTCAAGCGGTTTCCGGCGCCGGACGAGGAAAGGATGATGATGGGGCTCAAAATGGAGCCCAAATGAAAGGGAAAGTGATGGAAACTTCAATGTGGGTGTTAGGCCTAGGACTTGGTGAAGAAAAACTAGAGTTTTAGATGGATTTGAATGGATCTAAGAAAAAGAGAAAAGGGAGAAAAATGGAATGGTTGGAATGGATGAAATGGGAGGATGAATCATTGATGAAATGCAGTTTGATTCGAGTTGGAAAGGCATGGAATTAAGGGAAGATTGGTTGGAAATGAAAAATGGGGAAGAGAAGTTGGCGTCGGGGCTTGGGTTAGGGCTTAGAACCCTAACCCAAGCTTTATAATGTCGTAAGGGTCGCGCTGTCCACGACCCGACGTCGGGGCACCAAGATGTGGCGCTGGGGTGCTCGTATTCTTCGCAGAGTTCATCACGGCGCCGGGGTGCCCTCATTAGGCGCCTAGGCGCCGATATTTTTTTTCTTTTTTGAAAACAAAGATAAAAACCCAAAAATAAACAAAAATCAAATTGCAAATCAAATGGAAACCAAGCAATGGGTTGCCTCCCGTTTAGCGCTAAGCTTAACGTCCTCAGCCTGACATTCCTGCTTTTCAATCTGCTTTTAATTTCACCACCTCAAACTTTCGGCCATTCAGATTGCAACCTGGAGGTTCAAATCTGATCTTAGCCCATCGGTCCATAAAGTCATTCCAGAATAGTCCTTCTGGCAGATGAGGTAGGGGCATTTTGACATGAAAATATCCATCTTTATCAATTGTAACCCCTTCTATTCCATTGTTGGCTTTAATTTCCCTGACCTGGCTTTCCACCGGCTTGGTTAGTCGTTCGAGCCCCATGTGACGAACGAGTCGGTCTTTAGCATAGGCAGATAACTTACAGCTCCTAGTTGCAATCTCCTCTTCGTCTGTTTTAATACCAGTCTTGGGAGGCTCTTGAACCGTTAAATTGCCCATATCAATCCTTAGGCAATCCTCTTGATCAATTAGGTTAGACTCAAACTCCATACCAACCTTTGGAGTAATTTCAGGTGGAGCTTGTGGTATACCAAGTCTATGCCAACTTTAGCATCAGTGTGTGGCATCTGTCTTGAAGCAGTACTTAGATCGTTTAATAGCTCAACCAAATCATCGTCATATCCTCCCGTCCATCCCATTTCCAAAGGCCTTGACTGCTATTTCCAAGTAGTTCACTGCCCATTGTGCTCGTATCAATCATATTCAACCCAACATTATTATCCCAGGTTTCCAACTCTGAATAAATTCATTTATAATGTATACGATGATGACGTACCTAGAATCAGTAACCATTACAAAATAGTTATTTGAATTTCTAAATAGTATTTAAGTCTTGTAATTCTTACAAAATCTTACCAACATATAATCAAAGAAAAGACATCATATTCGGACATTCGTTACTGGGTTGTTTAATGTTTGGTTATTAAAAATTAGGAATCAACTATTTTATTCTTGGAGGAAAATAAAATTTTCTTATCTATGTTGATAATGCAAATTCAAAAGGAGGATAGTTCTTTTTCAATGTTGATAACAAGTTTTCTACAATTTTGGTATATATATCTTCTACTTAGCATAATGAACATGCAAAAAATTTCAAGAACTCCTTTTAATAGAAATCCGATATTTAGGCTTCAAAACTAGTGACACCTACAGAAGGAGAACCTTGAGCCAAGGGAAAGATTTGAGTATGGTAGATAACAAGAAAAACCAAACTTGTTATGGCGTCACTAAAAATGAATCCCATTATGGTACAAGAAAAATGCAAAATGCCCTTTAATAGACGATTTGTCTGGCAATTGGAATTGCAACTAGAATCACATTTGTTGGGAAATAAGATCTTAAAAATGAGCAAGCATGAATGACAAAATCCTGTTAAGGTACCTGTTTGTAGATGAAGGTGTGTTGGACGATCTATGGATTACTGTTAATGGCTACCGTAAGAAAATGACAGCAAGCTTTGTTGAGGGAGAGGAGACGATGCTAGGAGCGTTGGGTAGGATTACAGGGAGACAACTGGAGGTAGTTGGGCATTTCAAAAATGGTTTTATACGTCGGGTCTAAGAAAACCGACAAAATGCCCCCATAGGCCCAACAAGCAAGCGATGACCACGATTTCATGAGTGAAAATGAATGGCGATGGGAAGGGTTCCCAACTCCCACTTTTATGTAACCAGTGGGACCGAATAAATACATATATATAAATATTGCCATGAATCTTTTTCCCAAATAAGATTGAAATTTTTGATGGCTTGGATTATTTGGTAACCTAAATGTGCTTCCTGAAATCATTCCCCAACTTAAATTCAAAGGTAGAAAATTTTATCTTACCCCATATGGAAAATCTTTGATCAGCAAATGATTTGAAATGTGGGGATTGAGTATTTCCCTTTTAATTTTCAAGAATTTTATTCCATTTCATACTCACTTATATATTTTTATCCAACCTAATAAAATTTTGTTATTTGTATTGTCATATTAGAATCGTTAAACCACACCTAGTTTTCATAATCTGAACAATCAAATTGTGATGGATCTACATGATAGATCTTATTCTTGCTTTAGCAAGGAGTTTGTATTGTGGACCTTATGCTGCCACTTTGCCCCAAGGTTCAACACACATGATCTGTAGAACCTGCTAATTGGTAGGATCTTTGATCTTGTGGAATCCAAAGAACGATGAAGTTTCCTAGTATTGAAAAGTTATATAAGTTCTCTTCTTAAGCTGAGACTAGGAACATTTAGATAATTTACGATCTATATATTCTTAATTCTATGTTGCTCAAATTTGGAAACTAGACGGGTAATTTTAAGCCAAAGGCCCAGTCCATTTAGGCTTTTCCAATTGAACCCAATATTCTATAGTTGAACCCACAACTTTCCATGAGCCCACTTGGCCCAAAATCTCTTAGTTGGCCCACTTTGGTCCAAAACCATTCATTCGATTCAAAAGCCCTCGATTTAGACCTAAGATGTTTTAGTTAAGCCTTCTTAAGCTCAAAGTTCTTTAGTTAGCCCATTTGGGCCCAAAGACGTCCTAGTGAGTCCAAAACACTTCACTCGACAGTTATTCTAGTTGGGCCTAAAACACTTCAACATGCTTAATTAGGCCTAAAAATTTCTAGTAGACCTAGTTGGGATCAGAAACCTCCAAAAGCATACTTGGGCCTAAAGCACTTAAGTCAAGCCCCCTTTGGGTCCACAACATTTTAGTTGGCCCAAAATGCTTTTACAAGTCTAGTTTGACCCAAAACTCTTCAGATGGCTTGAGAAGGCTAATAATCCTTTTTATGGCCCAATTAGGTCCAAAGTCCTCAAAAGTAGCCCATTTGAGCCTAAGACATTTTATTCGGCTCGGTTGGACCCAAATTCTTTTAGTCTATCAAAGTTGGCCTAAACATATTTTAAAAATTAGTTAAATTTAGTTTTCTAGGTAAAATTGCACAATTTTCAAATCCAAAACCTATATGAGGGACATGCTGACTTGCTATGTAAATCCAAACAACATAACTTATTATGTAAACTTGGAGCCTGTATGCGGAACACAATGGAGTGTGGTAACATATAACCAATTCAAGTCATGCCGAGAGACAACTGTTGGTCCCGAGTTAAGGGTAAAACCCAAGAGGGGAGGGGTGAATTGGGTTCTTAAAAAATTCTTTGGTAAATTAAAACTTAACCCCTTATAATTTCAATCCCCTTGATGAAACATGATATCAGATAGAATAAGAGGGTGCATATGGAATATAAAATGCAAGCAATCAAACCAAACAAGAGACAACAATATATAGTGGTTCGGACAACCTTCCCTACTCCACTCTTCAAAGCACACACCCTTTGTATCTTGGGTTCCACTATTGTATTTTCAATACAATCTAGAGCACCCACTCTCTTCTAGATTCTAGCTCTAGGGGGCATATACAATAATCACTTGTTGGTGAGACCAACTCCAACCAACCAAGTCCAATCTATTGGTGAGACAAACTCAAACCAACCAAGCAAAACTTGTTAGTGAGACAAACTCAAACCAACCCCCTGTTTTGCTTCTTCTTGAATTCGGTCTCCAACACCGATCCAAGGCAACAACATAAAACAAATAAATAAAAGAGAAATTACACTTTACAATGTGTATTCGATAAGCACCGGAAGCTCCTTGTCATGTGGAGATGATAATCTTGGAAGCACACTTAGAAGTTGTAGCACTTGAAGCTTCAATAGTTGTTCAAATAACTTCAACACACTTGAATATTAGAAGATGAAAGCCCAACTTGTGTTTTCCTCTTTCTTTTCTCCTTCTCTCTCTCCTTCACGTCCATACATCAATCGTATATATAGAGGAAAAATGATCTAGCCGTTTGGACTAGAGGTTCACATGCATCTAGAGCTCCAACGTTCGGATTTTCGACCGTTACGAGTTGAAGTCGCAAGTGTTGTCGACTTCGGATGAGTGGAGTCGACTTCGGATGGGTGAAATCGACTTGGGATGCGACTTCGTCTTGTTAAAACTTACTGTCCAGAATTTTGCTTTTGAAGTTGCAGGTGAAGTCCACTTGGGTCTGGGACTTCACCCAAGTCGCAAGTGAAGTCGACTTGGGTTGAGACTTCACTTTGCTGTTTGTCCGAAGTCGTAGGCGAAGTCGACTTGGGTCTGGGACTTCACCCAAGTCGCAAGTGAAGTCGACTTGGGCTGAGACTTCACTTTGCTGGACTTGCAATTCATGAACTTGAACTCTTGAAACTTAAATTATTTAACATTTTCATTTTCATACACATAATTATAATCAAAATAACTGAGAACACTTAGACAAATTTATAAGATCCTTTTTAATGATATTTCAATTATTTGTTAATCATCAAAATTAAATTAATCATTCTTAAAGCAAGCATATGATCAACAATCTCCCCCTTTTTGATGATTGACAAAACTTAATTGAAATATCTTCCCTTTTCAAAAGAATCACAGATATGTCTACATGAAGATTATGATTTTCATCAATAAGCGCAAAAATAATATATATTCTTTCCATATAGATGGAAATACTTCTCCCCCTAAGTTATATGCAATATTATTCTCTTTTCTTAAGTTATTTTCATGCTACACTCTCTCCCCCTTTTTGTCAATCAACAAAAAGGTAGCACAAATGGGGCATATAAAATTGGTAGCACAAATAAAATAGGTTCATACTACACTCTCTCCCCTTTTTTTATATAAATCATTCATTTTGAGTAAACCATATGATCTATAATATGACTATGGTACCACTTGTTTATTAATTTGTTTAGGAGAGCAACATAAATTTACTTACCTTTGATGAAAGTTATCATTACTATTTTGCTTAACTCCCCGTTTCTTTTGCAATTCAAGCTCCTTCATTCTCTAGATGACTTTGTACTTGTTAGAAATAAAAACCTGCATCACAAATATGATATCTTCTTTCCTCGATATCCATAGATGCATCCGATGTTGGCAGTTGGTTTTTTCTTATATCATTATTTTTCTCTTCGTATTTTTGATAAGTTTTCTTTTCATCTTCTACAATGGCCATGCAGCAAATTCTTGCCCAATTTGCTGCATCTTCCCCTTCACTTGATGAAGTGCTAGAGCTTGAGGTAGTATATTCCTTTTTAAGCATTCTTCTAGCCTGTCTCTTTGAAAAGCTTCTCTTATTTTGAATTTCCTAATCACCAGTGTGGTACATTCTATTGTATAAGTCCAAGAACACCACATTTATAACATTTTAGAAATTCCTTTCTTCTATTCTTCACTTTCTTCTGTGAGCTAGAATATTCGTAAGAACTTGATGTAGATTCACTTGAGCTCTCTATCATACTTTTGAGTGCAATAGACTTTTTACTTCTACGAGATTCTTCTTTCTTATTTTTGATGAGCTCATGAGACATGAGTGATCTAATCAAGTCATCTACTTTGAGCTTGTTTAAGTCCTCTGCCTCCTCAATAGCTGTGATCTTTTCATTCCACGAGTTTGGCAATGCTCTAAGTATCTTCATAACCTGCTCACTTTCAGAAATTGACTTTTCTAGGCCATTAAGAGCGTTAGTGATTTTAGAAAATCTAGCATACATTTCTGAAATAGATTCACCATCTAACATTCCAAATCTTTCAAAATCACCAACAAGGTTATTCCTTTTAGTTCCCTTTACTTGGGAGGAACCCTCATAAATAGATACCAATTTATCCCATATCTCTTTAGCCGTTATGCATGAAGAAACTCTATCAAATTCTGTTGCGGTCAATGCACAAAATAAGAAATTCATAGCTTTGGCATTACTTTGGACGGACATAGTTTCTTCTTTTGTCCAAGTGGACGCCTTGTCCCCCTTTGGTAATGTAATGGCATCTTGTATGACTATCCAAGAATTCATATTAGTTGCCATAATGAGTTGTTTCATCCTTAACTTCTAATAAATAAAATTATTGCCATCAAATAGAGGTGGCCTTAAAAATGATTGGCCCTCGGCAAATGCAGGTACAGAAGTTAAGTAGGTTGCCATATATATGTAGAAGAGATCACCTCAAATAAGATAGAGGCCTGCTCTGATACCACTTGTTGGTCCCGAGTTAATGGCAAAACCCAAGCGCGGAGGGGTGAATTGGGTTCTTAAAAAATTCTTTGGTAAATTAAAACTTAACGCCTTATAATTTCAATCCCCTTGATGAAACGTGATATGACATAGAATGAGAGGGTGCAGATGGAATATAAAATACAAGCAATCAGACTAAATAAGAGACAATAATATATAGTGGTTCGGGCAACCTTCCCTACTCCACTCTTCCAAGCACACACCCATTGTGTCTTGGGTTCCACTATTGTATTTTCAATACAATTTAGAGCACCCGCTCTCTTCTAGATTCTAGCTATAGGGGGCATATAAAATAATCACTTGTTGGTAAGACCAATTCCAACCAACCAAGTTCAATCTATTGGTGAGACCAACTCAAACCAACCAAGCAAAACCGTTAGTGAGACAAACTCAAACCAACCCCCTGTTTTGCTTCTTCTTGAATTCGGTCTCCAACACTGATCCAAGGCAACAACATAAAACAAATAAATAAAAGAGAAATTACACTTTACAACGTGTATTCGATAAGCACCGGAAGCTCCTTGTCATGTGGAGATGATAATCTTGAAAGCACACTTGGAAGTTGTAGCACTTGAAGCTTCAATAGTTGTTCAAATAACTTCAACACACTTGAATATTAGAAGATGAAAGCCCAACTTGTGTTTTCCTCTTTTTTTTCTCCTTCTCTCTCTCCTTCACGTCCATACATCAATCGTATATATAGAGGAAAAATGATCTAGCCGTTTGGAGTAGAGGTTCACATGCATCTAGAGCTCCGACGTTCGGATTTTCGACCGTTACGAGTTGAAGTCGCAAGTGGAGTCGACTTCGGATGAGTGGAGTCGACTTCGGATGGGTGAAATCGACTTGGGATGCGACTTCGTAGTTAAAACTTACTGTCCAGAATTTTTCTTTTGAAGTTGCAGGTGAAGACTACTTGGGTCTGGGACTTCACCCAAGTCGCAAGTGAAGTCGACTTGGGTTGAGACTTCACTTTGTTGTCTGTCCGAAGTCGTAGGCAAAGTCGACTTGGGTCTGGGACTTCACCCAAGTCGCAAGTGAAGTCGACTTGGGCTGAGACTTCACTTTGCTGGACTTGCAATTCATGAACTTGAACTCTTGAAACTTAAATTATTTAACATTTTCATTTTCATACACATAATTATAATCAAAATATCTGAGAACACTTAGACAAATTTATAAGATCCTTTTTAATGATATTTCAATTATTTGTTAATCATCAAAATTAAATTAATCATTCTTAAAGCAAGCATATGATCAACAATCTCCCCCTTTTTGATGATTGACAAAACTTAATAGAAATATCTTCCCTTTTCAAATGAATCACAGATATGTCTACATGAAGATTATGATTTTCATCAATAGGTGCAAAAATAATATATATTCTTTCCATATAGATGGAAATACTTCTCCCCCTAAGTTATATGCAATATTATTCTCTTTTCTTAAGATATTTTGATACTACACTCTCTCCCCCTTTTTGTCAATCAACAAAAAGGTAGCACAAATAAAATAGGTTCATACTACACTCTCTCCCCTTTTTTTATACAAATCATTCATTTTGAGTCAACCATATGATCTATAATATGACTATGGTACCACTTGTTTATTAATTTGTTTAGGAAAGCAACATAAATTTACTTACCTTTGATGAAAGTTATCATTACTATTTGCTCAACTCCCCGTTTCTTTTGCAATTCAAGCTCCTTCATTCTCTAGATGACTTTGTACTTGTTTGAAATAAAAACCTGCATCACAAATATGATATCTTCATTCCTCGATATCCATAGATGCATCCGATGTTGGCAGTTGGTTTTTTCTTATATCATTATTTTTCTCTCCGGATTTTTGATAAGTTTTCTTTTCATCTTCTACAATGGCCATGCAGTAAATTCTTGCCCAATTTACTGCGTCTTCCCCTTCACTTGATGAAGTGCTAGAGCATGAGGTAGTATATTCCTTTTTAAGCATTCTTCTAGCCTGTCTCTTTGAAAAGCTTCTCTTATTTTGAATTTCCAAATCATCCAGTGTGGTACATTCTATTTCTATAAGTCTAAGACCACCACATTTATAACATTTTGAAAATTCTTTTCTTCTATTCTTCACTTTCTTCTGTGAGCTAGAATATTCGTAAGAACTTGATGTAGATTCACTTGAGCTCTCTATCATACTTTTGAGTGCAACAGACTTCTTACTTCTGCGAGATTCTTTTTTCTTGTTTTTCATGAGCTCATGAGACATGAGTGAGCTAATCAAGTCATCTACTTTGAGCTTGTTTAAGTCCTTTGCCTCCTCAATAGCAGTGATCTTTTCATTCCACGAGTTTGGCATTGCTCTAAGTATCTTCATAACCTGCTCACTTTCAGAAATTGACTTTTCTAGGCCTTTAAGAGCGTTAGTGATTTTAGAAAATCTAGCATACATTTCTGAATTAGATTCACCATCTAACATTTCAAATCTTTCAAAATCACCAACAAGGATATTCCTTTTAGTTCCCTTTACTTGGGAGGAACCCTCATAAATAGATACCAATTTATCCCATATCTCTTTAGCCGTTATGCATGAAGAAACTCTATCAAATTCTGCTGCGGTCAATGCACAAAATAAGAAATTCATAGCTTTGGCATTACTTTGGACGGACATAGTTTCTTCTTTTGTCCAAGTGGACGCCTTGTCCCCCTTTGGTAATGTAATGGCATCTTGTATGACTATCCAAGAATTCATATTAGTTGCCATAATGAGTTGTTTCATCCTTAACTTCAAATAAATAAAATTATTGTCATCAAATAGTGGTGGCCTTAAAAATGATTAGCCCTCGGCAAATGCAGGTACAGAAGTTAAGTAGGTTGCCATATATATGTAGAAGAGATCACCTCAAATAAGATAGAGGTCTGCTCTGATACCACTTGTTGGTCCCAGTTAATGGCAAAACCCAAGAGGGGAGGGGTGAATTGGGTTCTTAAAAAATTCTTTGGTAAATTAAAACTTAACACCTTATAATTTCAATCCCCTTGATGAAACGTGATATGAGATAGAATGAGAGGGTGCAGATGAAATATAAAATGCAAGCAATCAAACTAAACAAGAGACAACAATATATAATGGTTCGGACAACCTTCCCTACTCCACTCTTCCAAGCACACACCCATTGTGTCTTGGGTTCCACTATTGTATTTTCAATACAATCTAGAGCACCCACTCTCTTCTAGATTCTAGCTCTAGGGGACATATACAATAATCACTCTTTGGTGAGACCAACTCCAACCAACCAAGTCCAATCTATTGGTGAGACAAACTCAAACCAACCCCCTGTTTTCCTTCTTCTTGAATTCGGTCTCCAACACCGATCCAAGGCAACAACATAAAACAAATAAATAAAAGATAAATTACACTTTACAACGTGTATTCGATAAGCATCGGAAGCTACTTGTAATGTGGAGATGATAATCTTGGAAGCACACTTGGAAGTTGTAGCACTTGAAGCTTCAATAGTTGTTCAAATAACTTCAACACACTTGAATATTAGAAGATGAAAGCCCAACTTGTGTTTTCCTCTTTCTTTTCTCCTTCTCTCTCTCCTTCACGTCCATACATCAATGGTATATATAGAGGAAAAATGATCTAGCCGTTTGGAGTAGAGGTTCACATGCATCTAGAGCTCCAACGTTCGGATTTTCGACTGTTACGAGTTGAAGTCGCAAGTGGAGTCGACTTCGGATGAGTGGAGTCGACTTCGGATGGGTGAAGTCGACTTGGGATGCGACTTCGTCTTGTTAAAACTTGCTGTCCAGAATTTTGCTTTCGAAGTTGCAGGTGAAGTCCACTTGGGTCTGGGACTTCACCCAAGTCGTAAGTGATGTCGACTTGGGTTGAGACTTCACTTTGCTGTCTGTCCTAAGTCGCAGGCGAAGTCGACTTGGGCTGAGACTTCACTTTGCTGGACTTGCCATTCATGAACTTGAACTCTTGAAACTTAAATTATTTCACATTTTCATTTTCATACACATAATTAGGATCAAAATATCTGAGAACACTTAGAAAAATTTATAAGATCCTTTTTAATGATATTTCAATTATTTGTTAATCATCAAAATCAAATTAATCATTCTTAAAGCAAGCATATGATCAACAACAACATGCACTCAACTTTTTAGTCATGGTGCATGGCAATGTGTAATAACCCATGTTTATATTGTTCGTTAGATACGGTTTTCCCTTACACTTGTGAAGTCATAGAAAGACCTTCTATGTATTACTTTATTATTCTATGAAATCATGATTTTAAGTTAATTCATTATTATGTCTAGTTCTTTAAATCAAGGGTTTTCTCATTAGAGATGTAAATTCATATTGTGAACTACAAAACAGATACTTTAATGATATTTTTTCGGACTCAATTAAAAAAACTAGATGCTTTAAAATTCATTAGAGATTTTCTTTAAATCACAAGACAAAAGGCTAAATTGAACACGACCCAAAAAGTGGTCGAAACTCCTGACCTTTGTTGATAAATTCTATAAGTTTTTCTTTACGGATTTTCTCATGCAAGGTGCAATTCAAAATCCAAGTATACCACAATTGCAAGGATAAGGTGAATTATCGTAACCTTAAAATTGAAGAAAAGATTTTCTCATAGTCTATTGACTAGGGATCATACCCAATAGAAGGTTGTTAATGAATTAGGTCAACCCATGAACTCCACTCTTCAAAACCCAAGAGGAAAGGGGTGAATTAGGTTCTTTTAAATTTATTTGACAAATAAAAGCTTAATAGTGAAACCCCGACTATAAGCTTGATAAAGGTAGTTTAGAGCTTGTGTAAGAATGAGATTTGGAAAAAATTCCAAGAGATGGAAGGTTTAGGCATAACCGATATTGAAATGAAAGATTAGTGAGAAATGATTAAAATTATATGCCCTTTGATTTAAATGAATGGGTTTAGGGCAAATGACTAAGTGAGGTGGTTAAGTTAATCACCTTTGCCAAATGTGGATTGATGTGCACAAAAGGACAAAATAAGGTGTAGGAAATGATGAGTTGGCATGATTATTTAATTTCCATTAACTATGTTAAATTGTTGATAATTATGGGATAAATTAGGTTATTGCTTGAAAAATTCCTAACTTGGAGCATATAAGGCGGATTGATGTGAAATTTGGAAGGTAAGCACATGTTGACATGCTCTACTTAATCAATGGTGTGGATTATGATAATCATGATTAAATTATGGTGATAATAATTTAATTTCATGAAAATTTCATGAGACATTTTCAAATGCTTATATCTTGCACTAGGATGATCATTTTGAGATGAATTTTTTTATAGATAATTAAAACGAGGTGACCTATTATATGGATGAATTTGATTAAGCTAAATCTCATGGGAAGATGTTAAACCACTTAAGGTTAAAAACCATTGACTTTTGCTTTTAAAAAGTAGCTTATAATTAACGAAAAGTGAAGATAATTAATGACCAAGTGAGAGATGGCTTATGGAGGTAATTTTGGAACAAATTTTTATTAATTAAAAATGTCAAAATTCACCTAAAATTCAACTACCCTTGGACGTATTCAGCATGGTAAATTGGGCAGTTTTTCATGTCACAAAAAAATAAAAAGGGAGAAGCTAGGTGGACGTGATTTTGAGGGCATATAAAATATATATATATAACACATTTATATGGATGCAAACATTACAACACATAATGGGATAAGTATGAATTTTTTAAGCTCTAAATGAGGTGTAAGATAGTGGTTAAATCGATCATTATAAAAGGAAAAATTGGGGCAGCAATGGGCGTTCTCTTTGGACAATAAATTATATAAAAAAAGAAAAGCAACAAGTAAGGACGTTCCTTAAAGGAGGAAGAATACGAGAAGAAAAAGAAAAGAAAAGAACGGAAGAAGAGGAGATTCTAACTAGGGCAAGGAGGAAGCAACCTTAACACCACAAGTAGGTGCCTTAATCGTGCTTTGGTTTTGATAATTTGAGAAGTTTTCTTACTTAAGGAAGTTTCATAAATTCACTCATTATGAATATTAATTTATGGTTTATACTGCCGATGATGTGGTTAGAAGATTCATTTCAAGTATTCAAAAAATGATATGTATGTGTGGCGCCCCAAACTCAAGCGTCACATCCTGAGCCTTACCTCGGGATCATATTGATTGGTAAACGTGATCAGGATTATTGCCCTGTCACACGACGGGTTTTATCGGATATTTATCCCATTAATTATATTCACATAGAAGTTCTCATGGAGGTTCAATTTTCCATATTTTCAATTTATGCTCAACTAAGTGTGAGGACCAGGTATTTTATTTTATTTTTATTACAACTTTTCTCTATTTATGAGGTAACTTATGAATATGCTAATAAGAATTTTACGATATTAATGGATACATAACATATTTGGGCATGACATTTAGAGAATGTATAGTGTATATGTGCATGTATTATGATCTTAGCACGTTGAGTATAAATTGATGGTGTATGATTAGCGTTCCATTGATGGGCACTACGACTATTGTTTCCTTCGCAGAGTAGGTACGGGGTTCGACCTGCCCGGTCAGGTCGCGGGGGTCAAGGGGGAGACGCCCCTTGCGGGGGTGCAGGGGGCAGCGCCCCTGAAGAAAATTTTAATTATTTAAGTCGTAGGAGTGGAAGAGTAAATTACCAAATGCGATTAGACCCGACTCATGCTCCGACCCGTCCTGGACCCGATCCCGACCCGATGGGGGTTCGATATGAAGCGAAGCCCGTGCGTTAGACTCCATTTTTCTCACCTCACGCCCGACTATTTTTCTTCTTCTCTTCCCGATCTCTGCGTCTTCTCTTCTTTCTCTTCTACTCAGTACGATCTAGCAGTAGATCTCTTCGAGAAAACCCTACTGACTGCCTCGAAGGTGATCGATTTGAATCAAGGAAGCTCCAAATCTCTGCAAGCTAAGCCTAGGGTCGCTGTTTTGGGAAAAATCACGATCGAGGTAAGTGGATGTCACCCCTTCTCGCTTTAGTGATGAAATTTTACGTTAAACGCGATACGAGGCTAGAGGGAATGTATAGCTTCTAACGACTCCATGATATTAGGCGTAGAGTTCGTAACAGTTAGGGTTCATGGTGAATTTACTTTGAATGCGTGATTTCTATGATGTAAAAGACTTCTTAGCAGTTGTTATATTGTTGAAATGTGACGTGAATTGATTTGCCCCAATCGAGAGTATGAATTGAGGGTTCTTTCATTTCGCACCTATCATGTGTTTGATAAAATGCTTGTGTGACAGATCTATGTGTTGTATCTGAATTGTGTTGATGTTGTATGCGTGGTTTGCGATGTGTTTCATTGTCTGTTATGTATGATGCGTTATCTCAAATAGTTGGTTGTAAGGGTTGTTCATGACCCCTGATTGGCATGAGGAGAGGGTTGTTCATGGCCCTTGATGGACATGAGTAGATGATTGGTTGTGTTGGTCAATTTGTGTGTATGGTTATATGTATACGATCTTGGGAGTGGGTATTGGACCCATGTGTATTAGCTTCATCACTGTATGAGTATCCATCATTATGCTTATTTGCACTTTGTGCTAACCACTATCTACTTACTGGGTCTATTTAGACTCATATCATTGTTATTGTGGTTTTAGATCGCAGGTCAGAAGGAGAACTTAAGGATGGGACAAGTTGAAGATCAAACATGAGAGACCCTAGTACAATATGTTGATTCCAGTTCTTTTAGACTTGTGCTCTTTTGATAATCATATATGTAGACAATTACTTAGGCGGATTCGTTTTGACAACTATAATGTATTTGGTATTTCAGATTGGATTATAATCCTTGTTGATGCATATATGCATGACTATTATATCTGTTTGTTGTGTAAGGAAAATTTGTAATGATTTCCTTCTATATGAATGTTCTTATTATATGAAGATACAAGTATATAAATATAGAATTGAAATATTTATGATTATCAGGTCATGTTTCCATATTAACCCTTGTATATTAAGGGGAGATGCTGCCGAATTTTTCTTAGAATCTGTAGCCCCATTGATTAATTATTGAGTATTTCTATGAATGGGGCGTTACAGAAAGTGGTATCAGAGCATAAGAATGTTTCAAATTATTAAGTTAGTGAAAGAGACCGATTAGGTGAGTGGTGAGAATACAAGTTAAGTACATAGTATATTATCAGGGATGCAGTCTAGGTTCTTGATATGGGACTTGGAATATCTCTATGTTAAATTAGTCTGTGTACATTGGTCAAGCTTATGTTGCTTAATCTTTATTATTTATGGATGTTGTACAGAAGATGGCACCAAAGACAAGACTTAACAAGGGAAAGGGCATTATGGAAGAGGGTGGACCAAGTGAAACGATAGTCCCACCTCATGAAATGCCACTTGCTATTGAAGGCCAACAACAGGAGCAAGTTGCACAGGAGAGGTCCCCACTTCAAGAAGACGAGGAGAACGCAGATGATGATGCATACTGGGAGAATCCTAGCGGGGGTTATCATGGGATACACAGTCAAGGAGGAGTAGGAACCAGTAGTGGTGAGATTCCTATAGGACCAGAGGTGAATATTGGGGCACAAGCAGGTATGGAGACTATGATGGGAATGATGAGAGGTATGATGCAGAATTTTCAAGATTTTATGCAAACTCAGATGGAGAGAATGACAGCAAGCAAGGACACAAGAAGCAGAGGACTATTGAGGGTGAAACTTTTACATTTAAGTCAGCCTGTTTCCAATGTGGTCAATTGGGTCATAAAAAAACATCATGCCCGCAATTGGTAGGTCAAGGGGAAGAGCAAACCAGGGGACAAGCACAAGCCCATGTTAGGGAGCAACAACCACAACAGCCACAGGTTCAAAGACAAAGGACAGGACGACATATTGTTTGCTTCTACTGTCGTCAACAAGGGCACATTAGGAGGGATTGCCCTATACTCTTAGGTGGAGGAGCAGTAGGGGCAGCTCGGATACAACAACAATTACCAGTTCATAATATTCCTCCTGGTGGGATGCAGGTTGGGAGAGGACCCTATCCTCAGCAGGTTCGCCCTCAGGTCGATAGAAGACCACAAGTGATGGCAGTGGTTCAAGCTGCAAATGCACAAGAGGCACAATCCGCAGAGAATGTGGTTACAGGTAACCTTCTTGTTAGTGGATGCATGGCCTTTGTATTGTTTGATCCTGGTGCATCACGATCGTTTGTGTCAATAGCTTTTGTGAAGAAAGCCAAGTTGATTAAACATCCCATGCATGAGCTAATGAGGGTGTCTACCCCCTTGAGAGCAGTTAGTATAGCAACTGAAATGTGTAGATGTGTTCCTGTGATGATTGAGGGTAGACAGTTCCTAGCGGATTTGATAGTATTGGAGATGGAGGGATTAGACATTATCTTGGGCATGGATTGGTTAGCTAAGTATGATGCTAATGTAGGTTGCCGATCAAAGCAAGTTATCCTTAAGCTACATAATGATATGGAATTCATATTCAGAGGATTACCAACAGGTGGGTTACCCAAATTGGTGTCAGCCTTAGGAGCAATGAGTTTGGTTCGAAAAGGTTGTCTTGCTTATCTTGCCTCAGTAGTAGATATCAACCTAGTGGACAAACAGTTGGATGAGATCCCTGTGGTACGTGAGTTCCCTGATGTGTTTCCTGCAGATTTGCCTAGTTTGCCACCCGAACGGGAAGTGGAATTTGGAATAGATTTGCAGCCTGGAGTGGAGCCAATTTCAAGAGCTCCTTATCGCATGGCACCAGTAGAGATGGCTGAATTGAAGACTCAGTTGCAGGATCTATTAGATAAAGGATTTATTCGGCCCAGTGTGTCACCATGGGGAGCCCCAGTTTTGTTTGTGAAAAAGAAAGATGGGAGTTTAAGGTTATGCATTGACTATCGCGAACTCAATAAAGTGACTATTAAGAATAAGTATCCATTGCCTCGTATTGATGATTTGTTAGACCAGCTGCAAGGAGCAAGTAAGTTTTCAAAGATTGACTTACAATCTGGGTATCATCAAATGAGAGTTAAAGAGTCAGATATACAGAAAACAGCATTTAGGACTCGATATGGACATTATGAGTTCCTAGTCATGCCTTTTGGTTTAACAAATGCCCCTGCAGCATTCATGGACTTAATGAATAGGGTATTTCGGCCATATTTGGATCAAATTGTGGTTGTGTTTATCGATGACATTTTGGTATATTCCAAGAGCAGTGAAGAGCATGAAGGACACTTGAGATTGATTTTACAAAGGCTAAGGGAAGAAAAGCTTTATGGAAAGCTTAAGAAGTGTGATTTTTGGATGAACAGTGTGGGCTTTTTGGGTCATGTTGTTTCTAAAGATGGAATATCTGTGGACCCGCATAAGATAGAGGCCGTGGTAAACTGGCCTAGGCCATCCAGTGTTACTGAGGTGAGAAGCTTTTTGGGTTTAGCAGGGTACTATAGGCGATTTGTGGAAGGGTTCTCTACCATTGCCACTCCGATGACGAAGCTCACACACAAAGGGGTAAAGTTCGAATGGACAGACAAGTGTGAAGAAGCATTTCAAGAGTTGAAGAGACGGTTAGTAGAAGCACCTGTGTTAACTGTACCTTCAGGAAATGGTGGATTTGTGATATATAGTGATGCATCAAAGAAGGGATTGGGATGTGTCCTTATGCAACATGGTAGGGTGATAGCCTATGCATCAAGACAATTGAGACCACATGAGGTGAATTATCCAACTCATGACTTGGAGTTAGCTGCAGTGATCTTTGCACTGAAAATATGGAGGCACTACTTATATGGCGGACGATGTGAAGTATATACTGATCACAAAAGTTTGAAGTACATCTTTACTCAAAAGGAGTTAAATATGCGGCAACGAAGGTGGCTAGAGTTAATAAAAGATTATGACCTGAGTATTCATTATCATCCAGGTAAAGCAAATGTTGTTGCAGATGCACTGAGTAGGAAATCTGGGAGTAGCATGGCTAGTTTACTTACTGGTCAAGAAAAATTATTTGAAGAAATAAGAAGAATGGACTTGCATGTGTGTGTTGATGGGGTAGCAGCACAAATTAGCCAATTAAAGATTCAACCTACTCTTAGAGATGAAATTAGACAAGCACAAGAGGAAAGCCAAGATGAATCCTTTCAAAAGGTGAGAGAGAGAGCATTGAAAGGAGAATTGCAAGATTTTATAATTGGGGCCGATGGTATTATGAGATTCAGGGGTCGTATGGCCATTCCCAGGAGAGCTCAAATTTTACAAAAGATACTCGAAGAGGCACATTACTCACCTTACATGATTCACCCTGGGAGTACAAAGATGTATCAGGATTTAAAGATGCACTATTGGTGGGATGGAATGAAGGGTGATGTGGCTAAGTATGTGGCCAAGTGTTTTACATGCCAGCAAGTCAAGGCCGAACACCAGAGACCTGGAGGAGCATTGCAACCCATTGAAATTCCAAAGTGGAAGTGGGAAGGTATAGCGATGGACTTCATTGTTGGACTACCACGCACAGTGGCAGGATATGATAGTATTTGGGTTATTGTGGATAGATTGACTAAGGTGGCACATTTTATTGCTGTTAAAACCACTTTTACAGCTGAAAAGCTAGCATGGATATATCATAAGGAGATCGTGAGACTCCATGGGGTGCCAATGTCTATCATCTCAGATCGGGGATCAGTGTTCACATCAAGGTTCTGGAAGGCTTTACATAGAGCAATGGGCACTCAATTGGATTTTAGCACTTCCTTCCATCCGCAGTCTGATGGCCAAACAGAACGAGTGAACCAACAGTTAGAAGATATGTTGAGAGCTTGTGTCTTGGAATGGGGTAGCACTTGGAGTGACCATCTGGCTTTGGCAGAATTTGCATACAATAATACTTATCATTCCAGCATTCAAATGGCTCCTTTTGAGGCATTGTATGGACGAAAATGTAGATCGCCACTTTGTTGGGATGAAGTGGGGGAGAGTACTATAGTTGGCCCTCAGATGATAGCAGACACAGTGGAGAAGGTGTCACGAATTCGGGAACAAATTCGAATTGCCCAATCTCGTCAAAAGAGTTATGCAGATATTAGAAGGCGAGAGTTAGAGTTCCAAGTGGGAAATAAGGTATTTTTAAAGGTATCTCCAATGAAGGGTGTGGTTCGGTTTGGTACAAAAGGCAAGTTAAGCCCAAGATACATCGGTCCTTATGAAATCTTGGAACGAATTGGAAAGGTAGCGTATCGCATTGCTTTGCCGCCTTTCTTAGTTGGGGTGCATGACGTATTCCATGTCTCATCATTAAGGAAATATGAACCAGATCCGTCACATGTGCTCAGGCCTGAGGAAATAAGAGTAGAAAAGAATTTGCAATATGTTGAGAGGCCAGTTCGAGTCTTAGATAGTAAGGAGAAACAATTGAGAAATAAGACTATCAAGCTGCTCAAAATCCAGTGGAGTAACCATACAGAAGATGAGGCTACTTGGGAGCTGGAGAAGACAATGAGGGAGAAGTACCCTTATTTATGGGAATGATTGCAAGTTTCGAGGACGAAACTTTTCTAACGAGGGTAGTCTGTGAGGACCAGGTATTTTATTTTATTTTTATTACAACTTTTCTCTATTTATGAGGTAACTTATGAATATGCTAATAAGAATTTTACGATATTAATGGATACATAACATATTTGGGCATGACATTTAGAGAATGTATAGTGTATATGTGCATGTATTATGATCTTAGCACGTTGAGTATAAATTGATGGTGTATGATTAGCGTTCCATTGATGGGCACTACGACTATTGTTTCCTTCGCAGAGTAGGTACGGGGTTCGACCCTGAAGAAAATTTTAATTATTTAAGTCGTAGGAGTGGAAGAGTAAATTACCAAATGCGATTAGACCCGACTCATGCTCCGACCCGTCCTGGACCCGATCCCGACCCGATGGGGGTTCGATATGAAGCGAAGCCCGTGCGTTAGACTCCATTTTTCTCACCTCACGCCCGACTATTTTTCTTCTTCTCTTCCCGATCTCTGCGTCTTCTCTTCTTTCTCTTCTACTCAGTACGATCTAGCAGTAGATCTCTTCGAGAAAACCCTACTGACTGCCTCGAAGGTGATCGATTTGAATCAAGGAAGCTCCAAATCTCTGCAAGCTAAGCCTAGGGTCGCTGTTTTGGGAAAAATCACGATCGAGGTAAGTGGATGTCACCCCTTCTCGCTTTAGTGATGAAATTTTACGTTAAACGCGATACGAGGCTAGAGGGAATGTATAGCTTCTAACGACTCCATGATATTAGGCGTAGAGTTCGTAACAGTTAGGGTTCATGGTGAATTTACTTTGAATGCGTGATTTCTATGATGTAAAAGACTTCTTAGCAGTTGTTATATTGTTGAAATGTGACGTGAATTGATTTGCCCCAATCGAGAGTATGAATTGAGGGTTCTTTCATTTCGCACCTATCATGTGTTTGATAAAATGCTTGTGTGACAGATCTATGTGTTGTATCTGAATTGTGTTGATGTTGTATGCGTGGTTTGCGATGTGTTTCATTGTCTGTTATGTATGATGCGTTATCTCAAATAGTTGGTTGTAAGGGTTGTTCATGACCCCTGATTGGCATGAGGAGAGGGTTGTTCATGGCCCTTGATGGACATGAGTAGATGATTGGTTGTGTTGGTCAATTTGTGTGTATGGTTATATGTATACGATCTTGGGAGTGGGTATTGGACCCATGTGTATTAGCTTCATCACTGTATGAGTATCCATCATTATGCTTATTTGCACTTTGTGCTAACCACTATCTACTTACTGGGTCTATTTAGACTCATATCATTGTTATTGTGGTTTTAGATCGCAGGTCAGAAGGAGAACTTAAGGATGGGACAAGTTGAAGATCAAACATGAGAGACCCTAGTACAATATGTTGATTCCAGTTCTTTTAGACTTGTGCTCTTTTGATAATCATATATGTAGACAATTACTTAGGCGGATTCGTTTTGACAACTATAATGTATTTGGTATTTCAGATTGGATTATAATCCTTGTTGATGCATATATGCATGACTATTATATCTGTTTGTTGTGTAAGGAAAATTTGTAATGATTTCCTTCTATATGAATGTTCTTATTATATGAAGATACAAGTATATAAATATAGAATTGAAATATTTATGATTATCAGGTCATGTTTCCATATTAACCCTTGTATATTAAGGGGAGATGCTGCCGAATTTTTCTTAGAATCTGTAGCCCCATTGATTAATTATTGAGTATTTCTATGAATGGGGCGTTACACTAAGCCATTTCAATCCAATCAGCACATATACACAACATGATGTTCAAGCGACATTTCAGCATTCACCTAAATCAGATGTCACTGCATTTATAAATCATAGTCATCAATCTAAAACATTCGATTGGTTGCGATCATTCAACATGAATTATTTCATAACATAGAAGTACTAGAGTTTTCTCATGACTTTCTCAAGCTAGAACTTGCTCCATCGCCATTTCTTGTCCTTCACCTGTCTTTGGGTTTGGAAAACGAAAACGTGAGTCGAAACTCAAAAATCAAGCTATTTGCAAATTTACAAGCAAATCATTTCAGGCAATATTTTTCATTTAAAATCATCTTGGAAAGCAATTGTCAAAAGGTATATCTTGGAAATATAAATCATGTAGCCCTCACGAGTACGATATGCATAATGCCATATAAATTATGAACATATATATCATTTTTTCCTTAGGATGGAAGCTAGCCAGGTGACCATCCATCACGTTATCTCCCATTTCAGAGAGGGCGCCGCCGGCCTTGGGCTTGTTTTAAGCGACTTGGCCACACCAAGGGGGGACAATCGGTCCGCTTATACCCTTCAAGTGGACCTAGTACCTTATGCACATGAACTTTTTCATAAATCCATCTTTAATATGCTAGCATGATTTTTCAATAATAAACATAGAATCACATCATTTTACCATAGCATTTATCAAAGAAAATTTCATAATATTGCATTTGAAGTAAAACATCATTTCAACACCATTTAACTAAGGAATGACCATCCTTAAACATATTAGAAATAATTTTAACAATTTCATCAAACAAGTTAGAGCAAAAATTTGCATTTATGTAAACAATTTAGAAAACCAAAATTCATTTAGGAACTTTGCTTGTTTACCTGTGTTCGTTAGCTTTCTGACCCAGCTTTTTCTTTGCCTTTGCCTACATGAGAATAATATACTTTTTCATATATTTCTTTTCCTCATATCTCACTTAGTTTTTCAATCCATTTCATTTACATATATCATTTATTTGACTTCACAAGTCATTATGTACATATATAGCACATGTTGCACATATTAGCACATTTTTACACATTTCATCGGCTAACACATAACATGTATAACCCCATAGATAGGGTATCTATTTCAATCACATAAAATTCATTCAATAATTATCATACATAGGTTCATTAACCTTCATTTTTCCATTTATCAATCCTTTTCCAAAATACATGCATCGGTGCCCGTTTTAAGCATACAACGGACTTAGCTTCATTAATCAATTCCAAAATTTTAGAATTATAATTATGAAATTCTAAAAAGATATATAATCATGAAATTCAATATATTTTTATGCATTTTTTCATAAAACCATATTTCACAAATCATTTAGTATCCTTGCATATCTATCTCTTCACATATGCCCATTTCGCAACACTTACATAACATATTTCATAAAATTTTCTAAGTCAGAAAATTAATCCATAATTCAGCATGTAAATTACCCTTAATTAACACTGAATTTAGGATATTTTTATGGGATTTAAATCCACTCACCATAGGTTTCCAAAACAGCAAGTTTAGAGCCCATTTTTCACCCATTTAACGTGTCTTTTGACACATAACCCTAAGCAGTTTAATAAATCCGAATTTTTAGAAAATAATTCCATTTTTCCAAATACAAATCTAGTGAATTAACACATGTTTAACATCCATGAATAAAAACCTCTCAACAGCAAGTTGCCTACCCGTTTTGGGATCCCATTTTTGTTGGAAACAATGTTTAAAACAAAATAAAATTGACCAAAGCATGAGTTTTGATGATTAACAAAGTTAAAATTGAGTATAAGGTGATTACTGATGATTTTTCTTAATGATTTAAGGAATAAATTAGCCAAGTCGATATCCAAGTCGACCTGGACTTCGACTTAGGGTGAAGTCGATCCCAAAGTCGACTCCATATTCGACTTCAAAACAGACCACACAACCAAAATCAAAATGGAAGGAAAAGTAGGTGAAGTCGCAGGCCAAGTCGACTCCACTTGCAACTTGGGAAGCCAAGTCGCAAACGAAGTCGACTCCAGCATCGACCTCAGACGGGAAAAACACTCCAGAGCTGATTATGGGGCACGAAAAATGCCGAAGTCGCAGACGAAGTCGACTCCAGTTGCGACTTGGGCGAAGTCGCAGACGAAGTCGACCCCAAGTTCGACTTGACATTTTCAAAGTTCAAAGATGCAGATTCAAGCTCATTTTCAAGATTAACTTAAGATTCTCAAGTTCAAGGCAAAGCTCCAAGCATATTTTTCAAGATATGAAGATTAATGCATCAAAGGAAAAATTAACCAATACAAAGTTTTCAAGCTTCACAAGGTCTACAAAATATTGTTGAAGGAAAGAAGCCAAGCAAGCTAAAGGAAAAGACCAAACTATTTTCGGCACAAGAATGAGTCAAGTCGCAACCCAAGTCGACTCCAAGATCGACTTGAGGTCAAGTCTGAAACCAAGTCGACCCAGACTCAGACTTGAAAAATGCGAAACTGAAGTCGCAAACGAAGTCGACTTCAGTTCCGACTTGGGAAGCCAAGTCGCAGACGAAGTCGACTCCACCTGCGACTTGGGGAACCAACGTTCGAATTTTTGAACGTTGGAACATTTATTGCGCGCCAACCACTTCTATAACGTTCAAATCTTCCCCATTCGATAAATAGACACTCAAGCAAACGAGAATAAATACACTGCATTGTCTAAAGAGAGAAAAGAAGTGCAAACAAGAGCTCCCATTTGTCTTTCTCTAAATTTGAGTGATCTATACACTTTCAAAGGAAGAACGAGCTTCAAGTTGCAAGTAGCGTCAACGATATACAACCGGTTGCGTCCGCAAACTCTTCCTCAACCCGAATCTTGCCTACACAACTCAGTAAAGTGTAGATCTTCCTTATTTTCATTATTCCTTGTTATTGGTCTTGGTTTGAGTTTGTTGTAACAAACCGAGACGTTGCAAGTAGAGTTGTGATTGGAGTTGAACTCATCATCTACTTGTATCAAGTGTATAAGCCCCCTAGAGCTAGAATCTAGAAGAGAGCATAGGCTCTGATTGAGTATGCCCCCTAGAGCTAAAATCTAGAAGAGATCGGAGACTCTAAGTGTATTCGCGGAATACATAGTGGAACCTAAGTCACAACGGTGTGTGAGATTGGAAGAGTGGAGTAGGGAGAGGTTGCCCGAACCACTATAAATCTTGCCTACTGTTTACCTTATTGCTTTCATTATTTCATTGATCTCTATTTGTTTCAATCAAGGGGATTAAGCTTTCAAGGGGTTAAGTTTTAATTTACCGAAGAATTTTATAAGAACCCAATTCACCCCTCCCCTCTTGGGTTTTTGCCATTAACTCGGGACCAACAAGTGGTATCAGAGCAGGTCTTTGAGCTTACCAAAGAGATCTTATTGACATGACATCCCAATCTACTTCCGTTCTCGCATTTGCCGAAGGTCAATCCTTACTAGGCCACCATTGTTTGATGGGAACAATTTTTGATATTAGAAGCTAAGAATGAAACAACTCATCATGGCTATCGATATGGACTCTTGGATTGCGATTCAAGATGGTGTGATCTTGCCCATTGATGAAAAAACTTCCAAATGGACCGATGAGGAAGTAAGAATCGTGAAGAGCAATGCCAAAGCTATGAATTCACTATTTTGTGCTCTCACGGCATCTGAATATGATAGAGTATCCTCTTGTTTAACCGCCAAAGAGATATGGGATACATTAACCTCCATCTATGAAGGAACTTCTCAAGTCCAAGGGATAAGAAGAAACATTTTGATTGGAGAATTAGAAAATTTTAGTATGTTAGAAACAGAAAATATTTCTGAAATGTTTGCTAGATTCTCAAAAATTACTAATGCTTTGAAAGGTCTTGGAAAGGCTATATCTGAATCTGAACAGGTTATGAAGATTTTAAGGGCTCCACCGGAATCTTGGACTCCAAAGATTACTACGATAGAAGAAGCTAAGGACCTCAACACATTGAAGCTAGAAAACCTAATTAGCTCATTAATGTCACATGAGCTAATTAAGAAAAGAAATGAAGATCATCACAAAGGCAAAAGAGCAATTGCCTTAAAAGCCGCACAAGATTCAGACGATACTTCATCTTCGCAAAATGACGATGAGATTGCCCTACTCACAAAATGATTCAGAAAATTTGTGAGGAAAGACAGAAATTTCAAAAAATTTAAAGAAAGAAACTCCAAAGAGAAAAAGAAAGAAACAACCAAATGTTACCGATGCGGCGGTTCGGGACACATGCAAGCCCAATGTCCAACGCCCGAAGAAAACAAGGCAAAGGAACAAAGAAAAGATCGAGGCGACAACAAAAGATTTCAAAGAAACAAAGGAAGAGGCATGTACGTAAATGAAGAAGAATCTACAATGAATAGCTCCTCAAGTGAAGAATGCGAAGTAGATTGTGCAAGAATCTGTTGCATAGCAAACACCGACATATGCTTTGCAGCAATGGAAACCTTAGAGGATCAAGCCACTTCAACGGACTGCATGAGTAGTCAAGAGGTAACCTCCAAACAGAAATTCTTTTCAAATTTCTCTACAAATGAATGTCTTAAATGTGCTGAATTAGAGGAACTTCAACAAGCTTATGATTCACTATATGAAGAAATAAAGAAATTAGGAAACAAGTTTACAATTAAGAAAAGAAAATGTGATGCAGTAATAATTGTAAATGGTAAACTTGCTGAAAAATTAGACAAGTTAAAAGATGAAAAGAATACCTTAGAAAATGAATTAGAAAAACTTAAAAATGAGAATAAATCATTAAATGAATCTCTTGCCAAGTTCTCTAATCCAGGAGAAAATGTAAAAATGTTCTTGAAAATGACAACTCAAACTTGCAAGAAAGGACTTGGGTACAATGCACTTGAACAAACTGAAACTAACGCTCCAAGAAATAATATCAAAACCAATTTTACTAAACCAAAGATAAATCGAACAGTTTGGACCAAAAGACCAACCAATGAACAAATTACCAAATGGCTCCCTATTTCTAGACTTCTAGGAGCTTCTAACTTTTGCAACAAGCTTGGACATAAGATCTATCAATGTAAACTTAGAAAACTGCAAAACCTAGGTGCTAAATTGGTTTGGATGCCAAAATGCATTGGTTTTATGGAATCAAAGATGGATCAACTCAAACTTCAAAGGTTAACTAACCCAAACGGACCCATAAAATGAGTACCAAAGAGATAAGATTTACTTATTTATTTTTCAGATATGTTTTAAGGCAAAGGCAAACAATGTATGGTTCATGGACAGTGGTTGTTCAAGGCATATGACCGGAGAAAGAAGTTTATTTCATAAACTTAAGCCTTGCAACGATGGAACGGTTGCCTTTGGTGATAATGAGAAAGGTAAAATTAAAGGTAAAGGAAACATATATAGTATTTCAAATGCATGCATGGAAGATGTTTTGTTTGTTGAAGGACTCAAGCACAATCTAATGAGCATTAGTCAATTATGTGACAAAGGATACAAGGTTGTGTTTGAATCATCCATATGTAATGTATTTGATAGAGAACATATCATGTTTAGTGGAAAAAGACATGGAAATGTATATTTGGTTTCACTTGATGAATTAGATGGTCAATGTCTAATGGCCATTGATAATGATCCATGGGTTTGGCATAAAAGGCTTGGACATATAAACATGGGACATATAAACATGGGAAATATAAAGACCCTATGGAAAAAGAGTTTGGTAGAAGGATTGCCAAAGTTGAAATAGAACAAGGACAAAATTTGCAAGGCATGTCAATTATCAAAACAACCTAAAATGCCTTTCTCTACCAAAAAGGAAATTTCCACCACTAGGCCACTTGAATTGCTACACATGGATCTATATGGACCATCCGATATTTTAACCATTGGTGGAAAGAAATTTGTGATTGTAATTGTTGATGATTTTTCAAGATTCACATGGATAATTCTCTTAGCTAGCAAAGATGAAGCCTTCTCTATGTTTGCAACTTTTGTAAATTTGGTGCAAAATGAAAAACAAAGTACTATTATAACTATAAGAAGTGATCATGGTGGTGAATTTGAAAACAAATAATGAAAAAGGAATTCATCACACATTTTCTGCACCAAGAACTCCACAACAAAATGGAGTAGTTGAAAGAAAAAACAGAACTATACAAGAGATGACTAGAACAATGCTAAATGAGAGCAAACTATCCAAGAAATTTTGGGGTGAAGCTGTAAATACAGCTTGTCATGTTTTGAATCGAGTTACCATTAGAGAAATCTTGAAAAAGACCCCATATGAGCTATGGAAAGGAAGAAAACCAAATATCTCTTATTTTCATGCTTTTGGATGCACATGCTATGTTTTGAACAATGGAAAAACCAACTTGGGAAAACTAGATGCTAAAAGTGATGAGGCAATATTCCTTGGTTACTCATCAAATAGCAAAGCAAATAGAGTATTCAATAAACGAAACCAAGTTGTAGAAGAGTCGATACATGTTGTCTTTGATGAATTTAACCAAACTCCGAGAAAGGAGGATGAGTTAAGTGATGCAGATGAAACAAAAGGAAAAGAACAACCAAAGGAAATCGAGCTCAAGCCAGAAAACCTCATAGAGGAAGAGGTAAGTGAAGGTAATGATTCTTACAAACCTCCAACTGATTTAAAGTTCAAAAATGCCCATCCAATTGAGCAAGTCATTGGAAATGTGTATGAAGGAGTGAAAACAAGAAAATCAAAATAAAACATTTGTGGACAATATGCTTTTGTATCAAAAATCAAACCAACTACCATTGAACAAGCTCTCAATGATGAAAACTGGGTCATTGAAATGCAAGAAGAGCTAAACCAATTTCAAAGGAACGATGTATGACATTTAGTTCCTAGACCAAATGGTCATACCATTATTGGTACCAAATGGATATTTAGGAACAAATTGGACGAAAGCGGACTTGTAATTAGAAACAAGGCTAGATTAGTAGCCAAAGGGTATTCCCAAGAAGGAGGAATTGACTTTGAAGAATCATATGCACCCGTGGCTAGACTAGAAGCCATACGTATCTTACTAGCATTTGCTTCTCATTTGAATTTCAAATTGTTTCAAATGGATGTAAAAAGCGCATTTCTGAACGGATATTTGAACAAAGAAGTATATGTTGAACAACCCTCAGGATTTGAAGAAAAGGATCAATCAAAATATGTTTATAAATTGACCAAAGCATTATATGGACTAAAACAAGCCCCAAGATCTTGGTATGAAAGGTTAAACAGATTTTTGATCGATCATGAGTTTCAAAGAGGGAAAGTTGATACTACTTTGTTCATTAAATATAAAAGTAAAAATATTTTAATTGTACAAATTTATGTAGATGATATAATATTTCGAGCTACTGATGAAACTTTATGCTAAGAATTTTCTAAGATCATGCAGAGCGAATTTGAAATGAGCATGATGGGAGAACTGAATTTCTTTCTCGGACTACAAATCAAGCAACAAAAGGAATGAATATTCTTAAATCAGTCCAAATATGTCAAAGAAATGCTCAAGAAATTTGGAATGCAGAATGGTAAAGGGGCAAATACTCCAATGAGTTCTACAATCAAGATCGACACGGACGATAACGGTAAATGTATCGATCAAAAGCTCTATAGAAGCATGATAGGATCATTGTCATATTTAACTGATTCTAGACCAGATATTTTATTCAGTGTTTGTATGTGCTCTAGATTTCAAGCATGTCCTAAAGAATCACATCTATTTGCTGTAAAAAGAATTTTTAAATATTTGATAAATACTACCAATCTTGGACTATGGTATCCAAAGGGGTCAACATTTGATTTAATCGGCTATTCAGATGCGGATTTTTCCGGCTACAAAGTAGATAGAAAAAGTACTAGTGGAACCTGTCAATTTCTTGGAAATATGTTGGTTTCATGGTACTCAAGGAAACAAACTAGTGTTGCCCTATCTACTGCGGAAGCCGAATATATAGTCGCCGGAAGCTGTTGTGCCCAACTACTTTGGATGAAACAACAATTGAAAGATTATGAAATTGATTATTTCAATATTCCTATTAAATGTGATAATACAAGTGCTATATGTTTGACTAAGAATCCTGTACTGCATTCAAGAACCAAACATATAGATGTAAGACATCATTTTATTAGAGAACATGTTGAGAATCATGATATTTGCTTAGAATATGTGAAAACTGAAGATCAAATTGCTGATATCTTTACCAAACCACTAGCAAAGGAATCATTTTATAAAATTAGAAATGATATGGGGATGATAGAATTAAACTAGGAAGAATTAGACAAATCTGATCTAAAAGGAGCCAAGTCGATGAGTCAAGTCGACTCCAGTGAAGTCGACTTGGGAAAAGCGAAGTCGACTCCGCCTCTGAGGCGAAGTCGACTCCCCTAGGTCGAAGTCGACTTCGCCTAGGGAAAAGTCGACCCGCGCGAGCGACCGTCCGTCTTCCCCCTTTTTCTTTTTCTTCCTCTTTCTCCTTCTTCCTTCTCCATTTTCCACCGTTTCCAGTTTTCTTCCCACTCCGGCGACCTCATTTTTTCTCTCCGAAATCACCGGCCAGCGCTCTCTCTCTCTCTCTCTCTGTTTTCCGGGCCTTTTTCATACAGATTTATCTCTCTTTTCTCTCTTCCTTCTTTTTCTTCTTTCTTATTTCTTCCGCTGTTTTTCAGCTTCTCTAGCACAGCCTCGCTCTCCCGCTCTTCTCGGCTTTCTCTCCATTTCTCCGGCCAGGCCCTCTCTCTCTCTTTCTCCTTCTCTGTTTTCAGAAAAACTTGCAACTCCGGCAACTCTATTTCTCTCCTTTCAGTAGCTACCTCACTCTTCATCTTCAACCAAATCCCAAAACCAAACTCAATGGCTCCAAAACCCAGACTTCCCAAACTAGCTGTCTCCAAGCCCTCACTTAAACCTGTACCCAGACCTACAAGATCAAATACAGAGGAAGAAGTTCCCAGAAGGCAAAGAACTTCTGGAAAACGAGCCAGAGAGGAACCTTCAACATCAATGGGTAGAAGGGTCAAGTTTCAAACCACTACCCAATCTTCAGATCGAGCTCCGAGGTCAGAAAGTCAACCTCAAAGCTCAAACACTGGAAGGATCCCGATCACAAAAGGGCAAGTCCTGAAAATGCCCACAACCTATTTCAGAATAGAGCTTCAACATAGTCGATTCTATAAGCATTTCTACGAAAGAAAGGTATTCATCCCAAAGATCATTGATTTTAAATTTCTCAATGATTATGAGTTCAACATAGAAGAGCTACTGGATTATCAGGGATGGATAAGATTGCTGAAGACAGATGAAAGGGTATATCCTGATCTGACAAGGAGGTTTTACTATCTATGGGATGATAACAATTTTTCAACCTTTGTCAAAGGCACAGAAATGTTTTTTGGAACAATGGCTAACCCAGATCAAGAAGAAGCAATAGAGAATGGCAGCAAACCAACCATATTTCTGCACGTTAATTGCCCCATATGCTGTCCACCTTTTCCACTTTCATGGCAGCTGCATTTTAATATTTTTCTTGCTGAAACTTTTGCATAATTGAATGCATATCTTGGTGTCCCTACATGTCAGCAACATAAGTACATATTTTAAAAATAAAAAAAAAACAAAATAGGCAGCAATATGACCCCTTGGACGTCCCCATTGTGCCACATTGCCTATGCTCCTTTTGAGCATTTTGTAGCTCCATCATAGGGTGTATTCATTGCTGGATTTTTTGTGGATTTTAGCATTTCATAATAATACACGAAATACCTTAGAAATGAGCTGCATTTGACACCTCAATTCTCATTAAAATCATGCAATTATGCATTGTACTCTAGCATTAATTGAAAGGTACTTTTGAGGTGCATTAGTCAACCATGCTCGCCTTTTTCAATGCAGGTATTTTTCAAATATTTCAGGATTAATCTAAGCCATCCAAAATGTGCATATCATAATTTCATTCAACCTTTTCAAATTTCATCTCAATCCGATTTTCCTAGCTCCCGTTATAGCCGTTTAAAGTTAACGGTTGAAATTGAGATATGATCAATAAATCATAACACTCATTTCATCAATAATTTTTATAACCCATTAATTCCATAATACCAAGCCCAACATCATTAATTTTGATTTCAAATTTCACTTGAATCCGCCTTACAGGCGTTGAGTTATGAATTTTCTAATATTTTTCCACTTAACTTAACAATTATCACATCAATGCTCATTATTCATTTTAAATGAATTAAAATGATTTTCCATGATGTATTTGCACATTTAAATCAATAACAATTTTCCCTAATCCCTTTGTCTCATTTTAGCTCAAATTGATTAATCACATTATTATTGCTAATCTTGAACCCTAATTGCAATAATTAGCAAAATCACATGATCATTCATAATTCAATAATTTCACATATAATTGTAATATACATGATCAATGTATACATATGGGTCCTACATGGGTTAGGGTTTCACAGTATGAATTAGGGCTATTTTGAACAAGTTAAATATGTTGAAATTTAGATTAATTTCAGATATATGTAGCTGTTTTGATCATTTATTATGTGTTGATTATGTGAGTTGTTTTAATGATTAATTTATGTTAAACCAAGCTTGTTTAATGAACCACAGTAGGGTGAAATTTTTTATTGATAATTTGATACAATTTCTATCCATTTAGGGTGGAAGTGAGACTTGATTTAGACAACAAGGATAATGGTAAATTATAAGGGTAAAATACCCGACTTATGGAGTGACTAAGGGACGTCCAAATGGTTGGAATAAAAAATTTAAAAATCTATTTTATATGATTTTGTGATGGGGACGTCCAAGGTGGAGATCAAGAGGATAAAAGTTTATGTTTTGAATCTATTAATTGAGGGATGTCAATTTCATGATTATACCCTAATTAACGTGGAAATAAGTGTCTAAGCTAAGCAAAAAAATTAAGAGGAAAATTGTGAAACCCTAACCCTGTAGGACCCATATGTATGCATTAATCATGTATATGATATTTATATGTTAATTATTGAATTATGAAGATTTTATACGATTTTGCTAATTATTACAATTAGGGTTATGGATTAGTAATAATGATGTGAATGATTATTTTGAGCTAAAATGAGATAAGGGAATTAGACCATATTGATGTTGATTTAAACGTGCAAATATATCATGAAAAATCATTTTCCATTAATTAATATGAATTATGGGAATTTATATGATAATTGACAAGTTAAATGGAAAAACATTGGAAAATTCATAACTCAACGCCTGTAAGGCGGATTCGAGTGAAATTTGAAATGGAAATTAATAATGTTGGGCTTGGTATTATTGAATTAATGAGTTATGATAATTCTTGATTAAATGAGAATTATGATTTATTGATCATATCTCAATTTCAACCGTTAACTTTAAACGACTACAACGGGAGCTAGGAAACTCGGATTGAGATGAAATTTGAAACGGTTGAATGAAATTGTGAGATTTTTATTTTGAATGGCTTGGATTAAGCATGAAATTTTGGAAAAATACCTGCATTGAAAAAGGTGAGCATGACTGACTAATGCTCCATATGAGTACAATGCATTTAATGCTGGAGTACCAAGCATAAATGCATGATGTGAATGGGATTTGAGGTGACAATTGCAGGCCATTTCTAGGGAATTTTGTGTAATTATTTGAAATTCAAAAAATATGAGAATTATCCAGATATTAAGTGCATATGATAATGGAGCTACAAAAGGCAAAACCTAGCATAGAGGAGGTGGCATAAGGGGAAGTCAAAGGGCTGCCAAGTTGATTTTTTTTGAATTGTTAATTTTTAAAATATGCATATAAGTTGTTGGGATACAAGTACATGAGATGTGCATATAATTATGAAGATTTGCAGCAATAAAAAAATTGGAAAAGACAGATACATGCAGCTGACACGTGGACAACATATGGGGATGGAAAATGTGATTTGAAATGCTAAGTTGCTACAGTTTTTGTTAAATTTATTCACACCAAATTAATACACAAATTAATGGGTAATTAATTGTAAAATTTACCCTTAAATTAGGATTGAAAAAAAATAAAAAAACATGGATGCAAAAATGGGCAGCAATGGACGTGCAAAGCTGGACACTTGGACAGCTAGGATTTTGAGCTGATTTTTTATTTTTGTAAAATGGTGAAATCCCATTTTACTAGGCTATGATTGTGCCAACACATGAAGGTGAAAGTGGGGCATTAAAATGTTGTGGAAATTTCCCAAAATGTGGGGCCCACAGCTGGAAAAATTCCAGCTCCTATAAACCCATGCACGTTGATTTGAGAAGGGATTTGGAAATTTTCAAGAGCTGGTTTTTCACCCAAGCAACCACTAGCAGCTCACGTCCATATTTTCCACCAAGGAAGAAGGAAAAACAAGGAAAAAAGGAGGAGGATTTGTGGAGGAAAACCATCTCCAAGTGCTAGGGTTTGATTTAGCACAAATTCAAGTAAGTATACATGAGTTTGAGTTGATTATTTTGAGTTTTAAAACTCTAAAATGGGAATATGGAAGCGATGCTTAAAGGATATGTAAAATGGTGATTTAACATGCTTTTTAATGAATAAGGAATGGATATTAGGTTTCATGTATGAATTTTTAAGTTTAAGTTGATGAAAATGAGGTTTTGCATGTGTACTAAGTGGAAAATCCGAGTTGGTAAACCCTAAATCTCCAAGATAAGTTGCTGTTTTGGTTTGATGATGTGATTAAGTTATGAATCATGTATTCATGCAAAATATATGATGTTCTATGCTTAAATGATGAATTTTTGAAGTTATGGAATGTAAAGTGATGATTTTGACCTAATTCCTATGTTTCTATGTTATAAATGCTATAAAAATGGGTTTGCATGTTTCATGCATGTTATGTAGGGTAAAATACCCTAGGTTTAAAGTATTATGGATGCCCAAAAATATTTGGGAAAAGAAACCCTTAAACTGATTTTTATAGATTTTATGAAAGAATATCAAACCGATGTGAAACGGGACTCAAAACGTGTGGGTGACTTGCTGTTTTGAGAAATGATAATGCATGGATGTTATATATGTGTTTAATTCCTAAATATGGATTAGGAAAAAATTGATTTATTTGCTTGAATTTCGGAATTATATGACTGCATAGGGTTATGTGTCAAAAAACACGTAAAACGGGTAAAAAACGGGTTCCAAACTTGCTGTTTTGGAAACCTATGGTGAATGAATTTAAATCCCATGAAAATAAAATTAATGCAGTGGTAATTAAGGGCAATTAAACCCCTGAAAAATGGATTAAATTTCTGATTTAGCAAATTTTGTGAAATGCATTATGTGTATGTGTTAAATGGGCTTATGTGAAGGGATAAAGGTGAATAGGTGATAAATGACTTATGAAAAATGATTTTGTGC